>JBAIZL010000009.1:14158181-14655681 GCA_036971475.1 Prosapia bicincta
GCCTGCCAACAAGTTTTGGACTTCTAATCACCGAGTTGCATTTTTTTTTGTATTCCTAGTGTAGTCTAAGCTACTCTCTCCCCGCAACCTGTGCTTACGGCAGTGGATTATTTTGCAAGACACCGCGTTCATAACAAGCGGTTATTTAAAACTTAAAATCACTGCCTTGCATCCACTCAAGTGAACATCTGAGCTGAGCGTCTCATATTTTCTGCTTACTTGTGCAAGATTTGATGACTAAACATTCCCAGATGACTAACGTTACAGAAAGACGATGCGAGGCTGTAACACAGTATAACATTTTATGCTGAGTCAATTTTGTTATAAAATGTAAACAATTGCATTAACTATTTAAATACATGGATATGGAATTAAGACAGAAATGTTAAACATAGACTAGTACATCTAATTACTTTATCGCCTTTACTAAGAAAGACAAATTGATATATAGTAAACACTATTAGACAGATCTAGTGTTTTAGAGTAATTAGCTGGTACTACAATTTAGTTT
This sequence comes from Prosapia bicincta, assembly GCA_036971475.1. Classification (NCBI taxonomy): domain Eukaryota; kingdom Metazoa; phylum Arthropoda; class Insecta; order Hemiptera; family Cercopidae; genus Prosapia; species Prosapia bicincta. The sequence goes on from JBAIZL010000009.1 coordinate 14,158,693, forward strand.
AAATTTAATTGCAAACGTTTTTAACGCAAATACTTCTGGTTCCATGAGAAAAGAAAATATAATATTCTTATTTGGTTTACCTATTACGTACGTTTAACATAGCCTAATTAAAGAGTTAATAACTTTAAAAAAAACAGAACCGACTTAAAAAAACAACCCGAAAATATAATTTTTATTTACTAAAAAGTAAAAAAAAATTCTCCAATAACGAAAGCATAATTATGATAAGCTTATAATTTATCAAATGCGGAAGTATTTTCTACAACGGACGTAATAACCTGAATGCCCTGGGTTCGATCCTGTGTATCACCAAAAATGTCGGCGACTTGTTAGTCTTGTTTGTTGTCCCTTTGAGGATGGTTATCTGGTAACCGAAATGTACATCAGGTTAAAATTTAAAATATTTGTGGTTAGAAATTATTGAGTTGTAGGGCCTATTTATTATTATTTAACCATAGTTTATTTCAAAAACAATTAGTAATGGGAAGTTGTAGCGTATGGCTAGGCTAGGCTACCGTCCTTGAATACCATAGAGCACAAGTAATGCAGCTATACTCTATCTGTCCTGAGCCTTGTTGGTTGTATAGAAGAGGCTGTATTTTATAATAGTATTCTTTAATTAAGAAATTTTAAATGAAGATTTTATAGTGAAGAGTTTCAGATATTGTCATCGTTGTTTAATTAAGGTAGAGAGCTGAAGTAGTGAGAGCAAGGGGCAGTATGCACGCTTTCTCAAGGCTTATTCATGCAGAAGATAAAACCTGAGACGATGAGACTTGCACTGGTTTTACACAAAACGGGGAGTTTATAGTGGTTTTTGTCAACTGGTTGAACTTTTATATTCATAAACCATTGAATTAGGCGTCGCGTCGTGTCTAATATTTCACTGTTTAGGCTACAATATGTATTTTGGTGTTTCGCTTTCATATGAGGCGAAAGAGAAAACAAGCGCAAACAGTGTCACATTGTGAGATTAATGTAAAACGATGGCATACATCACAAACACGTTGGTTGTGTAACGAGACTCGATGTCTGATGCAAGCATTCGTTACGCACTGAATTATAATGAGTAATACAGTACTACAAACAAAGGAAATTTACAAACAATTTCTTTGGCTATACAGTTTGAAAACTTAACAGTCGTTTAGGATGTAGTTAGAAATCTTTATTACAATTGTTTTTCTGTCAAACATGGCTCTGGATATGACGCAGAATATGGTTCATATGAATGCACAATATTGAGGCAATACATGAGACTGATCTTTCTGGATCAACTTCTCTTCTTATGAAATCCAACAAATGCGACTTGTTTTTACGTAACGATCGAGAAACTGGTCAAACGGGACGCCAGGAACTGCCCCTCTGCCTTCTACGGTGTCAGGTAAGTTTGTTAAAAAGGCTTAAAATCTAATATCGCTTACTGAACGATGTCGTTTTCAGTGATAGCTTTGTCTTGTACAAACGAGCTGAAATTTTATGAAAATAAGCGCGTTTCTATTTACTCTTCTTTTTATTGAACGGACGATGGCTGAGTAAGTCTTATTGAACGGGCGTTGGCTGAGTAAGTCATTTTAAAAAGGAGTTGGCTGAGTAAGTCATATTGAACGGACGTTGGATGAGTAAGTCATATTGAACGGATGTTGGCTGAGTAAATCATATTGAACGGGCGTTGGCAGAGTAAGTCATATTGAACGAGCGTTGGCTAAGTCATATTGAACGGGCGTTGGCTGAGTAAGTCATATTGAACGGACGTTGGTGAGTAAGTCATATTGAACGGACGATGGCTGAGTAAGTCATATTGAACAGGCGTTGTCTGAGTAAGTCATATTGAACGGACGTTGGATAAGTAAGTCATATTGAACGGACGTTGGCTGAGTAAGTCATATTGAACGGACGTTGGCTGAGTAAGTCATATTGAACGGGCGTTTGATGAGTAAGACATATTGAACGGACAGTGGCTGAGTAAGTCATATTGAACGGACGCTAGATGAGTAAGTCATATTGAACGGGCGTTGGAAGAGTAAGACATATTGAACGGACATTGGCTAAGTAAGTCATATTGAACGGACGTTGGCTGAGTAAGTCATATTGAACGGACGTTGGCTGAGTAAGTCATATTGAACGGGCGTTTGATGAGTAAGACATATTGAACGGACAGTGGCTGAGTAAGTCATATTGAACGGACGCTAGATGAGTAAGTCATATTGAACGGGCGTTGGAAGAGTAAGACATATTGAACGGACATTGGCTAAGTAAGTCATATTGAACGGGCGTTGGCAGAGTAAGTCATATTGAACGGACGTTGGATAAGTAAGTCATATTGAACGGACGTTGGCTGAGTAAGTCATATTGAACGGACGTTGGCTGAGTAAGTCATATTGAACGGGCGTTTGATGAGTAAGACATATTGAACGGACAGTGGCTGAGTAAGTCATATTGAACGGACGCTAGATGAGTAAGTCATATTGAACGGGCGTTGGAAGAGTAAGACATATTGAACGGACATTGGCTAAGTAAGTCATATTGAACGGGCGTTGGCAGAGTAAGTCATATTGAACGGGCGTTTGATGAGTAAGACATATTGAACGGACAGTGGCTGAGTAAGTCATATTGAACGGACGCTAGATGAGTAAGTCATATTGAACGGGCGTTTGATGAGTAAGACATATTGAACGGACAGTGGCTGAGTAAGTCATATTGAACGGACGTTGGCTGAGTAAGTCATATTGAACGGACGTTGGCTGAGTAAGTCATATTGAACGGACGTTGGCTGAGTAAGTCATATTGAACGGGCGTTTGATGAGTAAGACATATTGAACGGACAGTGGCTGAGTAAGTCATATTGAACGGACGCTAGATGAGTAAGTCATATTGAACGGGCGTTGGAAGAGTAAGACATATTGAACGGACATTGGCTAAGTAAGTCATATTGAACGGACGTTGGCTGAGTAAGTCATATTGAACGGACGTTGGCTGAGTAAGTCATATTGAACGGGCGTTTGATGAGTAAGACATATTGAACGGACAGTGGCTGAGTAAGTCATATTGAACGGACGCTAGATGAGTAAGTCATATTGAACGGGCGTTGGAAGAGTAAGACATATTGAACGGACATTGGCTAAGTAAGTCATATTGAACGGGCGTTGGCAGAGTAAGTCATATTGAACGGACGTTGGATAAGTAAGTCATATTGAACGGACGTTGGCTGAGTAAGTCATATTGAACGGACGTTGGCTGAGTAAGTCATATTGAACGGGCGTTTGATGAGTAAGACATATTGAACGGACAGTGGCTGAGTAAGTCATATTGAACGGACGCTAGATGAGTAAGTCATATTGAACGGGCGTTGGAAGAGTAAGACATATTGAACGGACATTGGCTAAGTAAGTCATATTGAACGGGCGTTGGCAGAGTAAGTCATATTGAACGGGCGTTTGATGAGTAAGACATATTGAACGGACAGTGGCTGAGTAAGTCATATTGAACGGACGCTAGATGAGTAAGTCATATTGAACGGGCGTTGGAAGAGTAAGACATATTGAACGGACATTGGCTAAGTAAGTCATATTGAACGGGCGTTGGCAGAGTAAGTCATATTGAACGGACGTTGGATAAGTAAGTCATATTGAACGGACGTTGGCTGAGTAAGCCATATTGAACGGACGTTGGCTGAGTAAGTCATATTGAACGGGCGTTTGATGAGTAAGACATATTGAACGGACAGTGGCTGAGTAAGTCATATTGAACGGACGCTAGATGAGTAAGTCATATTGAACGGGCGTTGGAAGAGTAAGACATATTGAACGGACATTGGCTAAGTAAGTCATATTGAACGGGCGTTGGCAGAGTAAGTCATATTGAACGGACGTTGGATAAGTAAGTCATATTGAACGGACGTTGGCTGAGTAAGTCATATTGAACGGACGTTGGCTGAGTAAGTCATATTGAACGGGCGTTTGATGAGTAAGACATATTGAACGGACAGTGGCTGAGTAAGTCATATTGAACGGACGCTAGATGAGTAAGTCATATTGAACGGGCGTTGGAAGAGTAAGACATATTGAACGGACATTGGCTAAGTAAGTCATATTGAACGGGCGTTGGCAGAGTAAGTCATATTGAACGAGCGTTGGCTGAGTAAGTCTTATTGAACGGACGTTGGCGGAGTAAGTCATATTGAATGGACGTTGGATGATAAGTCATATTGAACGGACGTTGGCAGACTAAGTCATATTGAACGGACGTTGGATGAGTAAGTCATATTGAACAGGCGTTGGCTGAGTAAGTCATATTGAACGGACGTTGGCTGAGTAAGTCATATTGCACGTACGTTGGCTGAGTAGGTCGTGTTTCAACGGACATGTTGAAATAACCTGTATGTGTTCGCGGATGAAAAACAAACTAAAATAGTGCATCTCCATTAGTGTATGTGTTCGCGGATGAAAAACAAACTAAAATAGTGCATCTCCATTAGTGTATGTGTTCGCGGATGAAAAACAAACTAAAATAGTGCATCTCCATTAGTACTATTTCCTTATAAACATTAACACATTCAGCAAAACGTGGTTACCATTTAGATTGGAAAAAAGCGGCCCGAGTTGATAAAAGGCTCTGAAATTATCGTCCTCATTTAAACAAAAAGTATGTGCTGCTACAGGCAAGTGTTTGGATTTAATTTACAGGACATTAAGAAGTGTAAAGTAAGGTGATCGAAACAAATAATGTGAAGTGTTCAATTTGAACAAAGCTTTTAAATTAAATCAGGTAATATTAATTTAGTTTTGAAAACTCTTTAATACAAATAGTTGATTTCAATAAAACTTGACAATATAAATTCCGTTGTTAATATATTAAATTTTTAAGAGTAATTTTTTAATGCGTGCAATTGAGTGCACCAAGTGGACACAATTGTAACTTGTTCTAGTTGCGTAGTTATAATAGGGGAGTAAAATATTATAGTCACTATATTTTAGACTTGCCTGAACACAGTCTTTATGTAATAAAATTTTATTGCCTTACTGATCAAACTTATTTTAGATGATGTACTTCTTCAAACAAATTTATTTATTCCAGATTGAGTGGAGTAGTTTAAATTTTAGTACCTATATTGTTATTAAAACACTATTTCTTTAAAAAAATATCTTATTGATATAATTAAATAAGACCTTGTCAAATGCTATAACAGGTCCTGTTATATTTTCATATCATTTATAGCTTGACAAGTAACTGGAAAAAACTGTAAACAATTTAGTGAACAAATAGCAAGGACAAAATGTCCATTTTATTTTAGAAATATTTTTTTATGTAGGTGAAAACTCAGGATTTTAGTTATGAAAGAAACCAATCGAAATATAGCAGAGTCGCTCATTGATCGTGATGAACTTAGAAAGAAAGAATTTCACAAAAATAAAATACTCGTACAACGGACAACGGACTCTAACCATAGATGATGCAATACGACAATTTTGGGATCTGGCTTAAAACTTGAAGATCTGAAAGTGGTGAGCAATGGGTACACTATCACTTAGGATATCTCTTAGCGGAAGCCTGGCTGCAATAGGCTAACACTTAACCTAAAACAATCTATTTTTGCAAATTTTTAGAGCAATTAAACAATTAAATGCACTAATCCTCATCTGGATACCTTACTTTAAAGTAATTGGTTACAGAAAATGAACCCTTGTCATGGAACATATCAGTTATATGCTTTAGGTTAGAATCTTCCATTATGTTTTTCAATTTCCAACACTTTGTCACAAGAAAAAGATCTTTTAATATTACGAAGAAACATGCAGATGTTAGACATGTTGCCCTTCCGGAAGCAACACACATTATGCAAGAGAGAGACTTGTTTGAACTTTGCACAGCCGAAAATATGTTGCCCTGTCTGGTTGTATAAAATACTAATTACCGTTGCGTAACTAGCCTGCTGGTGATGGTCATTTTGTCGCCAGGTCTTTGAACCTGGGGAAAGTGAAGACGCTATCAAGCAGGCCATGACCCTGTTACAAAAGGAAATGCTAAAAGTACTTCTAGGAGACGTACAATAATTATATTCGGTAATTGCATTAAAAGTATGTTATATTCCTTTGAATTTGGAAGTCGGAATGGAAACTTTTGTGTGTGAGTGTGTGTGCGTGTGTGTGCGTGCGTGCGTGCGTGCGTGTGTGTGTGTGTGTGTGTGTGTGTGTGTGTGTGTGTGTGTGTGTGCGCGTGTGTGTGTGTGTGAGTGCGCGTGTGTGTGTTTGTGTATGTGTGTGTGTGTGTGTGTGTGTGTGTGTGTGTGTGTGTGTGTGTGTGTGTGTGTGCGCGCGTGCGAGCGCGCGCGGGTGCTAGTGTGTAAAGTCTGCACTTCAGTGTGTTCGATCGCGTACGTACAAGTATGGGCTTGCAATTATTTAAGCGCACGCGCTTAATCTCTGTCCGTGAGCGCATGTGTGTAAGAGCCCTGTGAGTGTGTGTCTGTGTGTATGTGTGAGTGTGAGCGTGCGTGTTCGGGTGTGTAAGAGTCTGCACTACTGTGTGTTCGATCTCGTACGTGCGAGTATGTGCCCGCAATTATGTAAATACACGTGCTTACTCTGTGTCCGTAAGCGCATGTGTGTGAGTGCGAACTGAATGTGTGTGTATGTATATACATATGCGTATGTGTCTAAGTGCGATCTGTGAGTGTATGTGCACGGGCAGATGAGGAAATGTGTTGGTGTTATCTGTGTATCGTAACCACGCGCGCGAACACGCATGTGTGTGTGTGTGTTTGTGTGTCTTTTTGATATGAGTAAAATACATGTACGTATGTTGTGTCGGAAGCGCCGAATTGGATGAAAGTCCTAAACTGGTTTATACAAACACCTCTTTCCGCAGGCCCAGAAGACAGCTTGCTCAGTCAAACATAGACTGGCATTGAGCATACCGGATGGCTCTGAGAGGATTACAAGTGGTTCATTGTTTCTCTTACTGTCTGAATGAGATCTTGTGTCGCTTTATAATGGTTTGAATTGTACTGCATTATTTCCATATTCGCGTTTTGGTCACTGCTGGGGTTGTTAAAAGACTGCAAACCTATAACAGGGTATAATATATCAACATCTTACCTCCTCTCTGGCTTCGATTCAATGCACTTCTTTTGTGCAAGGATCGGCCTTGTCTGTTATTCCGCATACCTTAGATAGGTCGGTGTAGCTTTCACAGTGCTAGCAATATGACCTATCTGGTAACATTTGTAACGCTTAAGGGGTCTGCTCACCTCTCTGATGGGACAGGTAACAGGTGCCCAGCATTCGTCCTTTGCACGTTCTCGATGTTACCCTCAATGTCTTTTAGAGAGAAATACTTGCCCGTAGCACTGAGGCTGCTGGATGACGACGTCTGGAACCCAATCCTTTCAGACGCCTGTACTCAGAGCATCGTAGGTCCTAGTCACAATAATAGAACAAAATACTTGTCCCGACTTTAGACCGGGTAAGTTGTAAAAAATATTAAAAAAAATTTTTTTTTACTCGTGTTTAAATTCAGGTAAAAGGGCCGTAACTTTCTTGTTTTTTTTACTTTTTTAATATTTTTAATTTTAAAGATGAACCTATCCTAACCTAATTGTTCTAAGAGGTCAGTGACAGGAAAAGATAAATGCCTCCTCCCTAAGTGGCCGGTTATGTCTCTGGCAGTTGTTTTTTCTAAACAACATTGTTTTAAATAATATTCGAGCTGGCTTGTGAGTGAAAGTTATAATTAAATAATAAAAATATATACAACTCACAAATATATTTGTGAGTTGTATATATTTTTATTATTTAATTATAACATTGTTTTAACTTATATTGTAACTTTAAAATTAAATGCATGTAATAACTGCAAAGCGACAGCAATATTCAGCGCTGATTAGTTCTAATATATGTCTTGCAACCAAAATCCAATGTAATATTACGTAAAAATTATTACATACAAATACAATAACTTTAATATGTTTAAATAGTTTTTTTTCATTACGTCACAGGTACTGCGACCATTTGCCTAACAGACACTAATAATTGGGCAACAAATAAAATAATAAACATTAAAAATAAACACAAAAAAAATATTATTCAACTAATATGTAAAACAAAAAACACAACATACTCTCAACCTACACAAAAGTTCTACCCCCGTACAGTTAACCTCACTAATACCAAATTCACACAACACGAAATGAATTTAATAAACAAAGCCCTAAAATACAACCTACATTAAAAATCAATTAACATATCAAACGGAAACATTATACTACAAACTGAAACAGCCATACAAAACACCTACACCAAAGACCAAGACTAACTTCGACATGACACAATAAACAACCAAACATAACCAAAAAAAACATGAACAATGAAATTAAAATCGCTGCAAACATAAACCAAAAAGCTCAACTAAACAACATCACACTCACCACAGCAGACAAAGGCAACACCACAGTAATTATTAATACAAACAGCCTAGATGACAAAATCAATGATTACATAATAAATAATAATATAGTACAACAACATACAGACCCTACTGAGAAATATCACAGAACCATCAAAAAACTAATTCATATATCCGAATACATTATCAGCAAAAACAAAAGAATACCACGTAAAACAAATCCACCCTAAAGCAGCTACCCTCCGCGCTCTCCCTAAAATTCACAAACAAAATGTTCCCGCCATAATCAACTACTAGATGCCCCTGCACATAACCTAGCAAACTACAGGGATAAAATAATCAGACAATCTATCAACTTGAACACAGAAACACACATAAAAAACAGAACAAACCTCATAAATAAAATAAAAGAAATAAACATACCACACAATTCAACACTACTATCACTCGACATAACAAATATGTACACCAACATACCCGTATCCGAAACTCTCAACATCCTAGAAACCCAATTAATACAGAACAATATATCTAAAACCCACGTTACCGAAATCCTAAACATCCTCCAAACCACCACCAAACAAAACTATTTCACCCACAACTCAAACTTCTATTCACAACCAGATGGCCTACCCATGAGAAGTTCTATCAGTAGTGTCCTAAGCGAAATTTTCCTACAACACATAGAAAACACCAAAATACTCACAAACAATACATACATAACCACACAATATCATTTACTGGCACAGATACGTCGATGATATCACAACACTATACTGAGGCAATGCGAAAAGCAATTCACCTACACTAATAAAATCCACCCAAACCTCCACTTCATTTCAGAAATTGAAACCAACCGATCCCTAAAATTCCTCGACCTAACCATAACAAAAAACCCATACACAAAAACACAGCTTCAACATTTACAGGAAACCCATAACGACAGACATACTTATCCACAACATCTCAAACCACCTTATCAAACACAAACACGCTGCCTTCAGATTTATGCTCCATAGACTTAAAGAAGTTTCAATGACCACAGAAAACTTAAACAAAGAACTAGACACCATTAAATATTTAGCACACACAAATGAATACAACACCACAATAATAGACAAACTATGGCCAATTAAAAAAAAAAACACTCAAATTAACACTACAGAGAAGGAAAACAAATACATCACATTACCATACATAAACAGAACAACAAATAAAATATCCCGCAAATTTCAAAAAATAGGATACAAAATAGCATACAAAACTAATAACAAGTTACAATACAAAATACAACACGACATCAACAACAAAGATAAACTACAAGCCCCAGGCGTATACAAACTAAACTGCGACAAATGTAACAAATTCTACATTAGACAAACAGGTCGCAGCTTTAAACAAAGAGTCGAGGAACACACACAAACCACCAACTCAGCATTTTACAATCACATAAAAGAAATAGGACATAAATACACAGACATTTACCATAATCTAGAAATCTTACACATCAATAAAAAAGTACCACATCTCAACACACTAGAACAATATGAAATTTACAGACACACAAAAACATAAAATACAAACATATTAAACGAACAAACACGATACAAGTCACACAAACTCTTGATACTATCGAAAACCTGCCTTTAAAACAGTCACCGCTTGTTATGGCTAGGTGGAGGAAGTTTAGGGATCGGTTGGTTTCAATTTCTGAAGTGTAGGGGAGTTTTGGGTGTATTTTATTAGTGTAGGCGAGGAGCTTTTCGCATTGACGGGAGTTGCCATTGTATAGTGTTATGATATCATCGACGTATCTGTGCCAGTAAATAATTCTGTCATATCTGTGGCAGTAAATAATAAACAAAGAATCGAAGAACACAAACAGAACACCAACTCAACATTTTACAACCACATAAAAGGTACAGGACACAAATACACAGACATTTACCATAACCTAGAAATCCTACACATCAACTAAAAAGGACCACATCTCAATACACTAGAACAATATGAAATTTACAGACTCACAAAAACATAAGTACAAACATATTAAACGAACAAACACGATACAAGTTACAATTACTCTTCGATACTATCGAAAACCTGCCATTGAAACCGTCACCGCTTGGCCCAACATCTCCAAGCAGAAGACACTGATGAATATCGCCACATAGCGATATTACTTACTTCTGTCTCAGTAAGTATTTACAAATTTACAAAAGTTTAAAGGTCGGATTGTCATAAACTATTGTTAAAATGATTAATTAGTGAAGATGAAATTAGAACGAAATTATACGTGGAGCACCATTTAAACTTTCCAACAAATAGGGATACGTTTTTGTCTTGCTTAGCGCTATTTGACGGCTTTCGACAACAATTCCTTGGAAACAATCACACTGCGAAAGCTGAGGTGAAAATAAGCCTTACCTAGAATTTTACAATCTGTTAGCGTCAATACCAAGAAAAAACTCACCTTCTTCCATCCAGACAAAATTCAACGACTAAGTAAATGTGTGCATAAATATGGATAGATGAGACAGAGGAGGGGGTTCTGGAGCAGAAAGATTTTGGCGCATACCAATATACTGCAGGGGGGCACAAGGGGTGTTATTTATGCCCCTTGTGGTCACAAAATGTCAGATTGAAATGGAGAACGTCCTATTGAACGTGTAGCAAATACTTTAGATATCGAAAGAAAATTAAATACAGTTGCAGGCTTACTCGTAGCATAAAGTAATTAACAGATATGTGTTGGAAGATTTCTTGAACGGGACTAAATCTATGTCTAACGTGAACTTATAGAGCATAGTTGCTTTACAATAGCTACCTCATGTAATGTGTTATTTCACAAATTATGTACTCCTCCCACAGATCAGGTCAACCCCCTTCAGTTACTCTACTTAGATAACAATTACAATCCCTCAGTGACAGGAAGTTGATTGTTTATAATGTCTCTCTGTTGTCACTTTCTACTTCCGGTCACTCGGCTTCTAGGTCTTGCCTTGCGTGACAATAACTCGTAACGAGTTACAGGAACGTGGTATTTTTATGCGTCTTGATAGACTCAAAAGCCGGACTTTGAAAATATCTTTCGACGAGCGTTAATTTAGCTGTATAGAACTTCTAGTTTTAAACAGAACCTAATCTCGTTCGGGGTATTAACTATGCCAATAGCGATAGCCTATGGTCTAAAGGTCTGCCAAACCAAACTGATATATTGTCAGCAATTGACTTAATGAACTACCAAGCCGTTAACTCAAATTCATGTTTTTTATATTTTATATTTATTAGGTAAAGCAATGTTCAAGAAGCTGTGGGAAGTAAAGGGAGAATCCAGGGGGTAACACAACTATAATATCTAGGTTTTTATGACAACATTGACTATTAATTCACATTTACATTATTAGTAAGATAAAAAAGCCCAAGATAAACGTAGCCTTCTACTGAAGCAGTCCTCCATTAGCATCATGCTTCCGCTTGCCACTGCACTGTAGAGACACAATCGTAGCCTTCTACTAAAGCAGTCCTCCATTATCTTCATGCTTACGCATGCCACTGCACTGTAGAGACATAATCGTAGCCTTATACTGAAGCAGTCCTCCATTATCATCATGCTTACGTTTGCCACTACACTGTAAAGACATAATTGTAGCCTTCTACTGAAGCAGTCCTCCATTACCTTCATGCTTCCGCTTGCCACTACACTGTAGACATACTCATAGCCTTCTACTGAGCAGTCCTCCATTAGATTCATGCTTTCGCTGGACAATACAATGTAGAGCCATAATCGCAGCCTTCTACTGAAGAAATCCTCTATCAGCTTCATGCTTCCGCCTGCCACTGCACTGTAGACATACTCGTAGCCATTTACTGAAGACGTCCTAAATTAGCTTCATGCTCCCGATTGCCTCTGCACTGTAGACATAATCATAGCCAATTACTGAATCCGTCGTCCATTAGCTTCATTCATCCGCTTGCCACTGCACTGTAGACATAATCGTAGTTTTCTGCTGAAGCAGTCCTACATTAAATTCATGCTTATGCTTGCCACTGCACTGTAGGCATAATAGTAGCCTTCTCTTGAAGCAGTCCTCCATTAGATTCATGCTTTCGCTGGCCAATACACTGTAGAGCCATTATAGAGACATAATCGTAACCTTCTACTGAAGCAGTCCTTCATCATCTTCATGCTTACGCCTGCCACTGCACTGTAGAGACATAATCGTAGCCTTATATTGAAGCAGTCCTCCATTAGCTTCATGCTTCCGCTTGCCACTGCACTGTAGAGACATAATCATAGCCTTCTACTGAAGTAGTCCTCCATTATCTTCATGCTTACGCTTGAGACTGCACTGTAAAAACTTAATTGTAGCCTTCTACTGAAGTAGTCCTCTATTAACTTCAATCTTCCGCTTGCCACTGCACTGTAGAAACATATTCGTAGCATTCTACTGAAACAGTCCTACATTAACTTTATGCTTACACTTGCCACTGCACTGTAGACATAATCGTAGCCTTCTACTGAAGCAGTCCTCTATTAAATTCATGCTTCCACCAGCCACTGCACTGTAGACATACTCATAGCAATTTACTGAAGCCGTCCTAAATTAGCTTCGTGCTCCCGCTTGCCTCTGCACTGTAGACATAATCATAGCCATTTACTGAAGCCGTCCTCCAATAGCTTCATTCTTCCGTTTGCCACTACACTGTAGACATAAACAAAGTTTTCTGCTGAAGCAGTCATTCATTAGCTTCATGCTTCGGCTTGCCTCTGCACTGTAGACATAATCGTAGACTTCTACTGAAGTAGTCCTCCATTAGCTTCATGGTTCCGCTTGCCACTGCACTGTATACATATTAGTAGTTTTCTGCTGAAGCAGTCCTTCATTAGCTTCATGTTTCCGCTTGCCACTGCACTGTAGACATAATACTAGTCTTCTGCTGAAGCAGCCCTTCATTAGCTTCATGCTTCCGCTTGCCACTGCACTGTAGACATAATAGTAGTTTTCTGCTGAAGCAGTCCTTCATTAGCTTCATGTTTCCGCTTGCCACTGCACTGTAGACATATTCGTAGTCTTCTGCTGAAGCAGCCCTTCATTAGCTTCATGCTTCCGCTTGCACTGCACTGTAGACATAATAGTAGTCTTCTGCTGAAGCAGCCCTTCATTAGCTTCATGCTTCCGCTTGCCACTACAATGTAGAGACATAAACGTAGCCTTCTACTGAAGCAGTTCTAAATTAGCTTCATGCTTCCGCTTGTCACAGCTTTGTAGACATAAACGTAGCCATCTACTGAAGCAGTCCTCTATTAGCTTCATGCTTCCGCTTTCCACTGCACTGTAGAGATATAATCGTAGCCTTCTACTGAAGCAGTCCTCCATTATCTTCATGCTTACGCTTGCCACTGCACTGTAGACATAATCGTAGTCATTTGCTGAAGCAGTCCTTCATTAGCTTCATGCTTCCGCTTGCCAGTGCACTGTAGACATAATCGTAGCCTTCTCTTGAAGCAGTTTTTCATTAGCTTCATGCTTCCGCTTGCCTCTCCACTGTAGACCTAATCGTAGCCATTTACTGAGGCCGTCCTACAATAGCTTCATGCATCCGCTTGCCAATGAACTGTAGACATACGAAGCTTTTTACTGAAGCAGTCCTCCATTAGATTCATACTTTTGCTCGCCACTGCACTGTAGATACACAATCGTAGCCTTCTACTGAAGCAGCCCTCCATTAGCTCCATGCTTCCGCTTGCCAGGGCATTGTAGAGACATAATCGTAGCCTACTACTGAAGCAGTCCTCCATCATCTTCATGATTACGCTTGCCACTGCACTGTAGAGACATAATCGTAGCTTTATACTGAAGCAGTCCTAAATTAGATTCATGTTTCCGCTTGTCACTGCACTGTAGAGACATAATCGTAGCCTTGTACTGAAGCAGTCCTCCATTATCTTCATGCATACGCTTGCCACTGCACTGTAAAGACATAATTGTAGCATTCTACTGAAGCAGTCCTCCGTTAGTATCATGTTTTCGATTGCCACTGCACTGTAGATACATAATAGTAGCCTTCTACTGAAGCAGTCCTCCATTAGCTTCATGCTTTCGCTGGCCAATACAATGTAGAGAAATAATCGCAGCCTTCTACTGAAGACGTAATCTATTTGCTTCATGCTTTCGCTTGCCACTGCACTGTAGACATAAACGTAACATTCTGCTAAAGCAGTCCTCTATTAACGTTTGCTTCAGCCTGCCACTGCACTGTAGACATACTCGTAGCCTCCTATTAAAGAATTCCACCATTAGCTTCATTCTTCCGTTTGCCACTGCACTGTAGAGATAACCGTAGTCTTCTGCTGAAGTAGACCTTCATTAGCATCATTCTTCCGCTTGCCACTGCACTGTTGTGACATAAACGTAGCCTTCTAGTGAAGCAGTCCTTCATTAGCTTCATGCTTCCGCTTTCCACTTCACCGGATAGACATAAACGTAGCCTTCTACTGAAGCAGTCCTCCATTAGCTTCATACTTTCGCTCGCAACTGCACAGTAGATACACAATCGTAGCCTACCACTGAAGCAGTCCTGCATTAGCTTCATGCTTCCGCTTTCAACTCCACTGTTGAGACATAAAGGTAGCCTCCTACTGAACCAGTCCCCCCTTAGCTTCATGGTTCGGCTTGCCACTGCTCTGTAGATACACAATCGTAGCCATCTACTGAAGCAGTCCTCCATTAGCTTCATACTTTAACTCGCCACTGCACTGTAGATACACAATCAGCTACTGAAGCAGTCTTATATTAGCTTCATGCTACCGCTTGCCACTGCACTGTAGAGACATAAACGTAGCCTTCTACTGAAAGGTTCCCTCATTATCTTCATGCTTACGCCTGCCTCTGCACTGTAAAGACATAAACGTAGCCTTCTACTAAAGCAGTCCTCCATTATCTTCATGCTTACGCTTGCCACTGCACTGTAGACATAATCGTAGTAATTTGTGGAAGCAGTCCTTCATTACCTTCATGTTTCCGTTTGCCACTGCACTGTAGACATAATCGTAGCTTTCTACTTAAGCAGTCCTTCATTAGCTTCATGCTTACGCGTTCCACTGTACTGTAAAGACATAAACGTTGCCTTCTACTGAAGCAGTCCTCCATTAGATTCATTCTTCCGCATTCCTGCACTGTAGAGACATAATCGTAGTCTTCTGCTGAAACAGTCCTTCATTAGCTTCATGCTTCCGCTTTCCACTGCAGTGTAGAGACATAAACGTAGCCTTCTACTGAAGCAGCCCTCCATTAAATTCTACTTTCGCTCGCCACTCGCACTGTAGACACAAACGTAGCCTACTACTGAAGTAGTCATCCATTAGCTTCATACTTTCGCTCGCCAATGCACTGTAGACACAAACGTAGCCTTCTACTGAAGCAGTTCTCCATTAAATTCTACTTTCGCTCGCCACTCGCACTGTAGACACAAACGTAGCCTACTACTGAAGTAGTCATCCATTAGCTTCATACTTTCGCTCGCCAATGCACTGTAGATACACAATCATAGCCTAGTACTGAAGCAGTCCATCATTAGCTCCATGCTTCCGCTTGCCACTGCACTGTAGAAACATAAACGTAGCCAACCACTGAAGCAACCCTCCATTAAATTCATGCTTCCGCTTTCCACTGCAGTGTAGACATAATCGTAGTCTTCTATTAAAGCAGCCATTCATTAGCTTCATGCTTCCCCTTGCCTCTGCACTGTAGGCATAATCGTAGTCTTCTGCTGAAACAGTCCTTCAATAGCTTCATGCTCTCGCATGCCTCTGCACTGTAGACACAAACGTAGCCTTCTACTGAATCAGTTCTCCATTAGCCTCTACTTTCGATCGCCTCTGCACTGTAGATACACAAACGTAGCCTACTACTGAAGTAGTCATCCATTAGCTTCATACTTTCGCTAGAAAATGCACTGTAGATACACAATCGTAACCTAGTACTGAAGCCGTCCTCCATTAGCTTAATGGTTCCGTTTGCCACTGCACTGTAGACACAATCGTAGTCTTCTGCTGAAGCAGTCCTTCATTAGCTTCATGTTTTCGCTTTCCACTGAACTGTAGACATAAACGTAGCCTTCTATTGAAGCAGTCCTCCATTACCTTCTATTTTCGCTCGCCACTGCACTGTAGATACACAATCGTAGCCGACTACTGGAGCAGTCCTCCATTAGCTTCATGCTTCCGCTTTCCACTGCACCGTAGAGACATAATCGTAGCTTTCTACTGAAGCAGTCCTTCATCAGCTCCATGCTTCCGCTTGCCGCTGCACTGTATAAACCTAAACGTAGCCAAATACTGAAGTAGCCCTCTATTAAATTCATGCTTCCGCTTGCCACTGCAATGTAGAGACATAAACGTAGCTACTACTGAAGAAGTTCTTCATGAGATTCATACTTCCGCTTTCCACTGCACTGTAGACATAAACGTAGCCTTCAACTGAAGCAGTCCTTTATTAGCTTAACGCTTCCGCTTGCCACTGCACTGTAGAGACATAATCGTAGCCTTCTGCTGAAACAGTCCTTCATTAGCTCCACGTTTCCGCTTTCCACTGCACTGTAGAGACATTAACGTAGCTTTCTACTGAATCAGCCTTCTATTAACTTCATGCTTCCGCCAACCAATACACAGTAGACATGCTCGTAGCCATTTACTGAAGCCTTCCTAAATTAGCTTCATGCTATCGCTTGAGACTACACTGTAGACATAATCGAATCCTTCTATTAATGCAGCCCTTCATTAGCTTCATGCTTCCGCTGCCTCTGCACTGTAGACATAATCATAGCCATTTACTGAAGCCGTCCTCCATTAGCTTCATTCTTACTTTTGCCCCTACACTGTAGACATAA
This sequence comes from Prosapia bicincta, assembly GCA_036971475.1. Classification (NCBI taxonomy): domain Eukaryota; kingdom Metazoa; phylum Arthropoda; class Insecta; order Hemiptera; family Cercopidae; genus Prosapia; species Prosapia bicincta. Next base: position 14,175,985 of record JBAIZL010000009.1, read on the forward strand.
ACGTAGCCTTCTACTGAAGCAGTCCTCCATTAGCTTCTACTTTCGCTCGCCACTGCACTGTAGATACATAACCGTAGCCTACTACTGAAGCAGTCATTCATTAGCTTCATGGTTCCGCTTTCCACTGCACTGTAGAGACATAAACGTAGCCTTCTACTGAATCAGTCCTCCATTAGCTTCATGCTTCCGCTTGCCAGTGCACTGTAGACATAAACGTAGCCTTCTACTGAAGCAATCCACCATTAGCTTTATACTTCCGCTTGCTACTGCTCTGTAGATTCACAATCGTAGCCTTCTACAGAAGCAGTCCTCCATTAGCTTCATGCTTCCGCTTTCCACTGCACTGTAGAGACATAATCGTAGCCTTCTACTGAAGCAGTCATTCATTAGCTTCATGCTTCCGCTTTCCATTGCTCTGTAGAGACATAATTGTAGCCTTCTACTGAAGCAGTCCTTCATTAGCTCCATGCTTCCGCTTGCCACTGCACTTTAGAGACATAAGCGTAGCCCACCACTGAAGCAGCCCTCAATTAGCTTCTACATTCGCTCGCCACTGCACTGTAGATACACAATCGTAGCGTACTAATGAAGCAGTCCTCCATTAATTTTCATGCTTCCGCTTTCCACTGCACCGTAGAGACATATCGTAGCCTTTTACGGAAGCAGTCCTTCATTAACTCAATGCTTCCGCTTGCCTCTGAACTGTTGACATAATCATTGCCCTGCTGAAGCAATCCTACATTAGCTCCATGCTTCCCCTTGCCACTGAGGCAGTTCTCCATTAGCTTCTACTTTCGCTTGCCACTGCACTGTAGATACACTCGTAGCCTTCTAATGAAGTAGTCCTCCATTAGCTTCATACTTTCGCTCGTCACTGCACTGTAGATACACAACCGTAGTCTACTACTGAATCAGTCCTCCATTAGCTTCATGCTCCGCTTTCCACTGCACCGTAGAGACATAATCGTAGCCTTCTACTGAAGGAGTCTTTTATTAGCTCCATGCTTCCGCTTTCCACTGCACTTTAGAGGCATAAACGTAGCTACTACTGAAGCAGTCCTCCATTAGATTCATACTTCCGCTTTCCACTGCACTGTAGACATAAACGTAGCCTTCTTATGAAGCAGTCCTTTATTAGCTTCATGCTTCCGCTTGCCACTGCACAGTAGAGACGTTAACGTAGCGTTCTACTGAATCAGTCTTTTATTAACTTCATGCTCCCGCCTGCCAATGCACTGTAGACATACTCGTAGCCATTTACTGAATCCGTCTTAAATTAGCTTCATGCTCCCGCTTGAGACTGCACTGTAGACATAATCGAATCCTTCTATTAAAGCAGCCCTTCATTAGCTTCATGCTTCCGCTGCCTCTGCACTGTAGACATAATCTTAGCCATTTACTGAAGCCGTCCTCCATTAGCTTCATGCTTCCGTTTGCCCCTGCACTGTAGACATAATCGTAGCCTTCTACTGAAACAGTTCTTCATTAGCTTCATGCTTCCGCTTTCCACTGCACTGTAAAGACATAAACGTAGCCTTCTACTGAAGCAGTAATCCTTTAGCTCCATGCTTCCCCTTGCCACTGCTTTGTAGGCATAAACGTAGCCTTCTACTGAAGGAGTCCTCCATTAACTTCATTCTTCCGCTTGCCACTGCACTGTAGACATAAACGTAGCCTTCTACTGAAGCATTCCTCCATTAGCTTCTACATTCGCTCGCCACTGCACTGTAGCTACACAATCGTAGCCTACTAATGAAGTAGTCCTCCATTAGCTTCATACTTTCGCTCCCCACTGCACTGTAGAGACATAATCGTAGCCTTCTACTTAAGCAGTCCTTCATTAGCTCCATGCTTCCGCTTGCCACTGCACTGTAGATACATAATTGTAGCCTTCTACTGAAGCACTCCTTCATTAGCTCCATTCTTCCGCTTGCCAAAGCACTGTAGATATACAATCGTAGAATACTACTGATGCAGTCCTCCATTAGCTTCATGCTTCCGCTTTTCACTGCACCGTAGAGACATAATCGTAGCCTTCTACTTAAGCAGTCCTTCATTAGCTCCATGCTTCCGCTTGCCACTGCACTGTAGATACATAATTGTAGCCTTCTACTGAAGCACTCCTTCATTAGCTCCATTCTTCCGCTTGCCAAAGCACTGTAGATATACAATCGTAGAATACTACTGATGCAGTCCTCCATTAGCTTCATGCTTCCGCTTTTCACTGCACCGTAGAGACATAATCGTAGCCTTCTACTTAAGCAGTCCTTCATTAGCTCCATGCTTCCGCTTGCCACTGCACTGTAGATACATAATTGTAGCCTTCTACTGAAGCACTCCTTCATTAGCTCCATTCTTCCGCTTGCCACTGCACTCTAGAGACATAAACGTAGCCCACTACTGAAGCAGCCCTCCATTAAATTCATGCTTCCGCTTTCCACTGCACTGTAAAGACAAAACCGTAGCCTTCTACTGAAGCAGCCCTCCATTAGCTCCATACTTTCGCTCGCCACTGCACTGTAGATACACAATCGTAGCCTACTACTGATGCAGTCTTTCATTAGCTTCATGCTTCTACTTTCCACTGCACTGTAGGAACTTAATCGTAGCCTTCTACTGAAGCAGTCCTCCAGTAGCTTCATGCTTCCGCTTTCCACTGCACTTTAGAAACATAATCGTAGCCTTCTACTGAAGCAGTCATTCATTAGCTTCATGGTTCCGCTTTCCACTGCACTGTAGAGACATAAACGTAGCCTTCTACTGAATCAGTCCTCCATTAGCTTCATGCTTCCGCTTGCCAGTGCACTGTAGACATAAACGTAGCCTTCTACTGAAGCAATCCACCATTAGCTTTATACTTCCGCTTGCTACTGCTCTGTAGATTCACAATCGTAGCCTTCTACAGAAGCAGTCCTCCATTAGCTTCATGCTTCCGCTTTCCACTGCACTGTAGAGACATAATCGTAGCCTTCTACTGAAGCAGTCATTCATTAGCTTCATGCTTCCGCTTTCCATTGCTCTGTAAAGACATAATTGTAGCCTTCTACTGAAGCAGTCCTTCATTAGCTCCATGCTTCCGCTTGCCACTGCACTGTAGAGACATAAACGTAGCCTACTACTGAAGCAGCCCTCCATTAAATTCATGCTTCTACTTTCCACTGCACTGTAGGGACATAATCGTAGCCTTCTACTGAAGCAGCCCTCCATTAGCTCCATGCTTCCGCTTGCCACTGCACTGTGGAGACATAGTCGTAGCCCTCTACTGAAGTAGTACTTCTTTAGCTTCGAGCTTCCGCCTTCCACTGCACTGTAAAGACATAAACGTAGCCTTCTTCTGAAGCAGTCCTGCATTAGCTGCATGCTTCCGCTTGCTACTGCACTGTAGATACTCAATCGTAGCCTACTACTGAAGCAGTCCTCCAGTAGCTTCATGCTTCCGCTTTCCACTGCACTGTCGAGACATAGTCGTAGTCTTCTACTGAAGCAGTCATTCATTAACTTCATGCTTCCGCTTTCCACTTCACTGTAGAGACATAATAGTAGCCTTCTACTGAAGCAGCCCTCCATTAGCTCCATGCTTCCGCTTGCCACTGCACTGTAGACATAAACGTAGCCTTCTACTGAAGCAGTCCTCCATTAGCTTCATACTTTCGCTCGCCACTGCACTGTAGATACACAATCGTACCCTACTACTGAAGCAGTCCTCCATTAGCTTCATACTTTCGTTCGCCACTGCACTGTAGAGACACAATCGTACCCTACTACTGAAGCAGTCCTCCATTAGCTTCATGCTTCCGCTTTCCACTGCACTCTAAAGACATAAACGTAGCCTTCTACTGAAGCAGTCCTCCATTAGCTCCAATGCTTCCGCTTGCCACTGCACCATAGAGACATAATCGTAGCCATTTACTGAAGCGGTCCTCCATTAGCTTCATACTTTCGCTCGCGACTACACTGTAGATACACAATCGTAGCCTTCTACTGAAGTACATTAGTTGGAAGCTTCCCCGTGCTACTCTTCTGTAGAACCATAATTGTAGCCTTCTACTGAAGCAACGCTTCATTAGATTTATCACACTGCTCCCAGCTACTTGATATGATACAATGATTTTCTTATCTTGGAAATGTTTTGCGTACACAATGGGAGGTTTGGTTCAGTTGCTTGCATGCAATTTGTCATAACGCTGAATTACATAGTAAATACAACTCTGAAAAAGCAGTATAAATATATAGATTAAATAAGTCCACCTATCTTCCTATAAGGCTAAACATTCTTGTTTGAATACTAAAAATGTAAACAATATATTGTATTGTAAACATTTCGTATATTGTGTTTAGATGTAAGTTTGGGCAAGACTATAATGTAGTAACTCTGACAAGGTGTTTACATTGGATGTGTATGATTTAATACTTTAATTTTAAGGCTTTACAGCCTTCTCGCTGATAATATGTTCTTACAAAAGGCATTGAAACGTGTTTGAGACAAATGTGGATGTTTTCAGTTTGAATACGTCTTGCATTGTTTACAAGGTAAAGGAATAAAGTAAATAAATTTCGCTCTTGAAGAGGACTTCGAGTAGGATTCGAAACACAGTAAAAATATATTAATTAATATATGAGTTTCAAATTTTAACTATCTATTGATCGAAATCAACCAAATAGGCCTATATCACAAGTTTTAGGCGTAATATTTCGGAGAAAAATATTTATTTTAATTTAAACTGTCGAGTATAAAAATAACAAAAACCCTTTCTAGCGCGTCTGGATTTAGAAAACTCAAAAATAATGAAATTTTAGATCGACGCGTGCGTTAGAGATTTATTGAAAGTCAAATCAACCCCCTCACCCCTTGCCCTCACATGAGGGTAGCGATTACATAATAGCAACACGTTTCCGTCCAGCTAGGAGCGTGCCAGGTTCTGAATTATGCGGGTTCTACTTCCGTGCAAAGTCTTCCTCCATTTATTCTAACACGCAGCAGTTAGAAAACCCAGCGAGGTGTCCATGGCCCTAGTCAAAGCCGGAACGCATATCAAAGTTATGGATTTTATTCGCCATTTATAGAAATCTATAACATACAGGCAGGACTACTAAATGACTGTAGAGTCTATGATGTAACCTATTTTGAAGCCCGGTCGTGCCATATCACTTGCACCCCACAGCTGTTTCCTTACATATATATATATATATATATATATATATATATATATATATATATATATATATATATATATATATATATATATATATCCTGTAAAAGTTTTCAATCGTTAATAAAATAGATTATAATTCATGCAATCACGTTCTAATACATTTTTTTAAACCATAGTGGATGAAAATTGATGTTAACACGATTTATTCAATAATTTAATTATAAAAATTTGACGGTCTAGGTCGGGATTCGACTTGCTTCAAAGTCCAGGGCTTTTAGCAATGAAGCAACATCCCCATTGCTAGAAGTGTTTTCTCAAAAAAGTATATGAATTTTTCTTTTGCTCCCATTTGGTTATCGTCGAAATCTTCATTATACAACCTTAAATTGTTGCCATGGTTACCAAACAATGTTATAAATAATGATCAAGGATTAAAAATGAACGAAAAGAATAAAATAAACGAACAAACTGGATTAACCGTATCGGAACTTGCTTCACAAACGGACAAAGCGAAAAGAAACTACAACACAATGCAAGCGACAAAAAAAAAACAAAGCGTATAAACAGTAAGAAACAAAAATAATAGTCCAACACTATACATAGAAAGGAAAATAGAAAATTGCAAAGAAATTCGCTCTCTATTTTCCCACTTAATATTGTTATTCTGACATAGGCTATATGTATATACATATTTATATTAGTTGTAGTAATTATAAAATAAAAAGAAACTAAAACAAAATATTTCTTTAGTAGGAATTGCCTTTTTAAAAAAAGTTATATTACCTGTTGACAAACTTTATCGTATTTGGTATCGTTCTTCTTACATGTTTACCTACTTTTCCAATGTTCGATGAGGAAAGGAACAAATTGATGTATATGTGATTAAACAAAATTTTGAACATAATTCAGGACAACAGAACAGCTCTATTTATATATTACAACAGCGACGATATTGTAACGTTTTAGAGTCACTGAAAATATATCCAGTCGAGTCGAATATCACAGAGTGTAAAAACGATTGGGGACCAGGGAAATGGTTATAGCAAAATACCTACAAGTTGTAAATCTAGCGAGGTAGTTGATATTCTCAAAGAACTTTAATATTCAAGACAGATTTGTAACAGCCACTAAAGTTAGCGTTTTAATGAAACTTAAGCAAGGCCAACTTGAAATCTCTATCTTACAGTGGTGTAAAAAAGTGAAGTACTGTATTCGATGAGATTGAAGAGTTATCGATGCTTGAAAGTGTTGTTCTTATACACGCGAGCTCTGGGAAAGTGTTTTTATCGTGTGGTAACCGAACAGATATCGATGGAAAGCTAGAGGTTTCCTAATCTGATATACATTAACGGCGAATGAATGGTGTTAAGTACAGGATCCTTAACCTCACTTTCAACAGACCACGTTTGTTTACAATTCTCATTAGTTCGTATAACCTAGCAATCAGCTGGTGTTTATCACAGTTCAAGTTCCACCGCCTACTAGACTTTCATTGCCGACCAGAATCTAGGATCCTTTTACTGCAAACAAGTAGGTTTTACGATCCAGTCACCAGATGAATCTAGACTATTCATCTATGGCTTTAGACTAATTATCTGATTTAGTTACCTGTTGCTAGCATTTCCGTCTTCTCTCAAGTTACACACTTCTTGCAACATGGCTTTCTAGTGCGGCATTCCTGGTTTCTATTCAAGTGTTTTAGCCGATTACATCGGGTTTAAACCGCGTCTGATTATTACCACGCTTACTGATTATGTTCAGTTAAGGTTTTAGATGCGTTCTAACTATGAATTAACGATTTTAGCCGCGATAAAACTGTTTTAAACCGCTTCCCTTATACAAGTGTAATTTGTTAGGTTAGCCGCGTGGTATTTCATTACACCGCAGACAATTAACTCTTTAACCTCGTGGGTGAACTATCAAGTGTTGATTAAAGCTTTTCTGTTGTGACTATTTGAAGTGCTTTTAACTTTCAATTAATTTTAAATGAGTTTTAGTTTTATGCCATTCTTCGCAAGCTACGGTTCATTACTTCAGGACTTAACCCAGGCCTGGGAAAACCCGCATCATCACCTCTTCAACTACCCTGTATAACTTGGAATGGTAAGTGGCGTAGGCTTAACTTCACTCATAAAATTGAACTATTTCTTTTAATTAACGTTTAGTGTTAAATTTAAATTCAGTGTTTTTTCTTATTAATAAAGCAGACCCCATACTGCTCCAACAAAGCGTGGGTGGTCTTCCGGACTTTTAGTGTAACCGCAAATGATTTGAACTACCCTATTTTCATTTTCTTTCTTTAGTTTTGCTACCAAAACTATACATGGTCAACACGGGCCGGATAATTTGAATCAAATAAACCATAGGATACAGTTCACTGCAAAATTCATCTTAAAAAATTTCCTTAACTAATTTTATTTTCTGTTGTTAAAAATGGCAATTAATACTGATTATTATTTGTCAAAATTAAATAATATCATTGAGGACCTGGAACAGGTTATTAACATAATTACTGGAAATGATATCCCTACAGGTCTCATTAACGAAATCCGACGCATCCACGGCAACTTTATTGACACATACGAATATATGGAAAAAAGTTTTGAGCATGAAGTCGCTGAAACCGCAGAAAAGGCTTTTCAATTGAAAGCCAAATTTCAACTTTTGTATTTGCCCATCCTGGCTAAATGTCCAGGCATTATAAAATCTGAAGAAAAGGAAATTTCACCGGCTAACCTCACAAATAATTGCATCAGTCTGCCAAGCCTACAAGTACCCACTTTCTCAGGCAATAACAGTGAATGGACAGACTTTATCACTATGTTTGACTCTATGATCCACTCTAATGCAAATCTGACCGCAGTACAAAAATTTCAGTACTTAAAATCAACTTTAAAAGGCGATGCCTTAGCAATCATTACCGGCTTAACAATTTCAGACAATAATTATGCAATAGCTTACAACGCTCTAAGAAACCGCTATGCCAACCCACGCAGGCTAGCCGATCATTACTTCAAACAGATTCAAGAGTTCAAATCAATGCAAACCGCTTCGCACTCAGAACTCAACCGCTTTCTAACCGCACACTCTAACGCAGTATGTGCCTTGAAGGCCATTAACTTACCGGACTTGGCAGATTTTCTGTTGTTTCAAATGGCAGTTAATAATTTAGATCCGAAGACTCGTCTTAATTTTGAAACCAGGCTAGGCACCAACACTATGCCTACTTACCGCAGTTTGAATGATTTTGTAACTGAACAAGCTAGGGCAATGGAATTGCTCAACCAGCCTTCGACCTCAACCGCAGCTAGCACAAGCCAACAACCTCGAGTATTGGTGTCTTCTTTACATGAACCTGACCTAATTAATGAGTCATATCCAAACGCTGACCCACTTAACATTAATTCAAGTGGCGACTTAAATCAGGGCATTAACCCTCAACCACCTCAGTTTAAGCCAGTGCAAAATATACCTCAACCTCGCACTTTTCAGGCAAGGCCTGCCATGCAGAGTCCTATTCGACCGCAGACAGTGACGCGACCAACCATCTCACCAGTTTCTAACAGGCCGGGTCAATCAGTGTTTAGACACCGACTACCTCCATTTCATATGGCTCAAGCCAACGTATCAACCACTCATGCTGGGAAATGTATTTACTGCGACTCGGACCACATCATATTCCACTGCAATGCGTTCTTGGATTTAACTGTGCCTGAACGACCAGTTACAACGTTGCTTCAACTGTCTTGGCTCACATTTTCAGTCCAAATGCAAATCAGTCAAACACTGCAAACACTGTGGGGATCCGCATCACACATTGTTACATGACCCCGCTCCTTCACGACATTGACTAATTCAACCGCGACACCCCAGTTCGACAGTCAAACATCAACTTGCTATTAAATCACAACCGCACGCTCTTTCTTGTAAAATTCATTCCTCTCTTGCCTTGTTGGGCACCGCACAGGTCATCATTCAAGACCATTTCGGTCAACCGCTTCTTTTCAGAGCCATCATTGACCCAGGCAGTCAAATCTCTGCTATAACTAAACATGCTAGTACACTGTTGAACTTACCCGCTCGGAAATCAAATCTTTCATTGATTGGTGTCGCATCCAAGACAACCCGCATATCTGAATATGTCACTTTACAAATTTTCTCGAGGCATGACCAGAGTGTCTTGCTTACCGCAGAAGCTGCTGTACTTCAGCACATTACTGACCCGCTTCCATCAACTGCTCTGGCACCAAACATACGTGCCCATTATACGAACTTACCGCTAGCTGATCCGCATTTCGATACACCTTCAAGTGTCGACATCATCCTAGGCGCTGACATTTTCACACAGATTCTCACGAATGGACCTCGCACCATTATCCAAGGGCAACCCTCAGCACTTAACACTAGGTTAGGTTGGGTCATCATGGGATCTATACCCTACAGTATGCCTCATCAACCGCGCGCATTTATCACTACCTTAGAGTCAATTGATGACAACATGCGACGGTTTTGGGAAGTCGAAGAAGTCACAAATGTGAATCACCTCAGCCCCGAAGATCAACTGTGTGAAGAACTGTTCGCAACCACTACTGATCGTGACGCAACGGGAAGATATATCGTAGCACTCCCATTTAAGCCGGAAGCTATCCCGCTCAAGTCTAACCGTAACACTGTTCTGGCTAGTTATCATGCGTTAGAAAAACGTTTAAACCGCCAGCCTGAGGTAGCCATACAATATCATCAGTTTATGGCCGAGTATATCGCTCTAGGGCACATGTACCCCGCCCTCAAGGCTTCTGACTATCTTATTCCGCACCATTGCGTATTTAAGACCACCAGCTCTACTACTAAGCTTAGAGTGGTATTCAACGCGTCATCACCTGATTGCCACGCAAACACCCTGAACCAGCAAATGTTATCCGGTCCTAAACTGCAAAAGGACTTGGCTAATTTAATCATCTCTTTCCGTTTATATACTTACGCTGTCTGCACCGACATCAAGATGATGTACCGTCAAATTTTGGTCCGACCTGAGGATCGTTCTTACCAACACATACTTTACCGGCCTTCACCTCAATCACCGTTAATCGAGTATGAACTTGCTACGGTCACCTATGGCCTAACCCCTTCCGCTTACTTAGCTCTGCGAACGCTTGAACAACTAGTAAAGGATGAGGGAACCCGCTATCCTGCAGCCTCCGAAGCAATCCTTCATCAGACCTACGTAGATGACGTCGTCGCTGGAGCTGACACGCCCGAAGCCGCTAAGACGTTAATACAAGAACTTATCGACATTTTCGCTCGCGCAGGCCTGGAACTCAGAAAATGGTCGTCAAATGAACCCTCGCTACTCGCAACGCTACCTTCCTCTCACTTGGAAAATCCGCTGTTGTTTCAAGACGAATCCGCTGCAATTAAAATATTGGGTTTGCAATGGAACCCTTCGTCAGACTCGTTCTCGTATCAAACTCAAACTTTTACGCTGATGCCCACAAAACGCACCATCTTGTCCTATGTCGCACGCACTTTTGACCCGCTTGGCTTCTTAACGCCTATTACCTTTTGGATTAAGTCTTTTCTTAAACGCTTGTGGTTGGAGAAACTGGACTGGGACCAGCCTCTGCCAACCCCTCTGCTCGATCAATGGGACAGCTTCATTGTCCACTTCGCTTGTTTGTCTGCTATTCAAATTCCTCGCCATGTAGGCACGCGATCAGCCAGTCATCGCATCGTTGGGTTTTGTGATGGTTCCGAATCAGGCTATGCTGCTTCTATCTATTTGAGATCTGAGCTTAACGGGTCCGTCAACACCAGCCTGTTGAAAGCTAAAAGTAAGGTAGCCCCTGTTAAATTGCTTACCATACCTCGTTTGGAACTTTGCGGCGCAGTACTGCTGGCTAAGTTATACAAATCAATTCAACCCGCTCTTGATTTCATTCCAATCGCTAACACTCTCTTCTTTACTGATTCTGAGATAGTACTTCATTGGATTCAGACCCCGCCTCATCAATTGAAAACTTTCGTAGCCAACCGCATCACTGAGATTGTTTCAAGCACACAAATGGATCAATGGTTCCACGTCTCGACTAATGACAACCCCGCAGACGTTGCTTCTCGCGGTTGTCTGCCTGATCAACTTGCCACACACCCGCTTTGGTGGCATGGACCTCCATGGTTATTGCTCTCTCCTACCACTTGGGATCTCACACGACCTAAAGGAACTAACCCAGATCAGACGGAAACAAAGGTTGAAGCTAAAGTTCATTGCACGACTGTTCAAGAACCCAACCGTCTCTTGGAAATGATCGAACAACATTCAAACTTAACCACCCTTTATCATGTCTATGCATACGTATTACGTTTCATTAACAATTGTCGTAACAAGTTCCAAGTTACCAGCCATCCTCACAACACTCGTTATAAGGCGAAGCTCGCAGTGATCAAAACCACTGCCCTTAAACCCACTCTCCAACCGCTTTCAGTGCAAGAACTTGGTAACGCAAAGACTTTGTGCGTTAAATTGGTACAAACCCATGCATTCTCTGACGCCTTGAAAAGACTTCAAGCTGGTATCCGCGTCAACGACAACTTACGCAGCTTAACACCATTTGTCGACCCCTCTGGCTTGATCAGGGTGGGCGGTAGACTTGATCATTCGTCTCTGAGTTATGACTCTAAACACCCGCTTCTGTTACCGAAACGCCATCATTACGTCAACCTCATTTGTGACCACTATCATAAACTGGCATTGCATGCCGGACCTCGTACCACTCAAGCCTTGATCAACAGTGAGTTTTGGATCATAGCTTTACGCTCTTTACTTCGACAACGCATCCATGCGTGCATTCGCTGTTTTCGCTTACAAACTAAACCGCAACAGCCTATAATGGCCTCATTACCATCGTCAAGAGTTACACCGTCGCCTCCCTTCTATAGAGTCGGAGTAGATTTTGCAGGACCCTTTGATACCAAGGCCAACCACCTGCGAACCTCTAAGCTATTAAAAGCTTATCTATGCTTGTTTGTATGTATGACAACCAAAGCAGTTCACTTGGAACTCGTAACTGACTTATCTACGGACGCTTTCTTCGCCGCATTTCATCGCTTCACCTCCAGAAGAGGTCTGCCCTCAGAGGTTTATTCTGACAACGGCACGAACTTTACAGGCGCTGCCAATCGACTTGATGAGGTTTACAAATTTCTTGACCGCTCTAATTCTCATATCAAACGTAAACTAGCTGATCAACGCATCATATGGCATTTCAATCCTCCGGCCGCTCCTCATTTTGGGGGACTGTGGGAAGCCGCTGTCAAATCTACCAAGTCATTGCTACACCGCACTGTGGGTAACAACATGTTAACGGCTGAAGAGCTATCCACCTTGTTCATAAGGATAGAGGCTATTTTGAATAGCCGCCCTATTTTCGAAACATCTCCAGACCCCAACGAAGGATCGTCCTTTCTTACTCCCGGACACTTCTTAATTGGACGTCCGTTGCTATCGCTTCCTGAAGAATGTTATACTGAACCTCCGCTCAAATCAAGATGGTCAATGCTACAGCAAATGTCCAACCGCTTCTGGAAAACTTGGTCCACCCAATACCTACACACACAAATTCAACGGCACAAGTGGAATAAGGACTCGGCGCCACTCAAGGAGAATCAAATCGTCTTCATAACTGGTGAACATTCGAACCCTCTTCATTGGCCTATGGGTCGGATCCTCAAATTGCATCCAGGAACAGACCACGTCGATAGGGTAGCTACTGTCAAGACTGCACATGGACAACTGAAGAGACCAGTCAACAAGCTCGTCGGCTTTCCGCTTCATCATTAGTTCTTCACCGCTTTCCTACAGGTTCTTTCTTCGGCGCTCTTGCCCCTTTTGTTTCTTTTGGTTTTCTTCGTTTTCCCTGCCACTTTTTTTTTCTTCGGCACCCTCGGTTTCCGGTGCTTTAGTGGTTCTTCGCCCCCTACCCACCTGGCGGATTAAAAACATTCGTTTTGGTGGGCGGTATGTTAAGTACAGGATCCTTAACCTCACTTTCAACAGACCACGTTTGTTTACAATTCTCATTAGTTCGTATAACCTAGCAATCAGCTGGTGTTTATCACAGTTCAAGTTCCACCGCCTACTAGACTTTCATTGCCGACCAGAATCTAGGATCCTTTTACTGCAAACAAGTAGGTTTTACGATCCAGTCACCAGATGAATCTAGACTATTCATCTATGGCTTTAGACTAATTATCTGATTTAGTTACCTGTTGCTAGCATTTCCGTCTTCTCTCAAGTTACACACTTCTTGCAACATGGCTTTCTAGTGCGGCATTCCTGGTTTCTATTCAAGTGTTTTAGCCGATTACATCGGGTTTAAACCGCGTCTGATTATTACCACGCTTACTGATTATGTTCAGTTAAGGTTTTAGATGCGTTCTAACTATGAATTAACGATTTTAGCCGCGATAAAACTGTTTTAAACCGCTTCCCTTATACAAGTGTAATTTGTTAGGTTAGCCGCGTGGTATTTCATTACACCGCAGACAATTAACTCTTTAACCTCGTGGGTGAACTATCAAGTGTTGATTAAAGCTTTTCTGTTGTGACTATTTGAAGTGCTTTTAACTTTCAATTAGTTTTAAATGAGTTTTAGTTTTATGCCATTCTTCGCAAGCTACGGTTCATTACTTCAGGACTTAACCCAGGCCTGGGAAAACCCGCATCATCACCTCTTCAACTACCCTGTATAACTTGGAATGGTAAGTGGCGTAGGCTTAACTTCACTCATAAAATTGAACTATTTCTTTTAATTAACGTTTAGTGTTAAATTTAAATTCAGTGTTTTTTCTTATTAATAAAGCAGACCCCATACTGCTCCAACAAAGCGTGGGTGGTCTTCCGGACTTTTAGTGTAACCGCAAATGATTTGAACTACCCTATTTTCATTTTCTTTCTTTAGTTTTGCTACCAAAACTATACAAATGGTGTTTAGAAATAAGCGAAGGGGAAAGCGATGAACGTCCATTTAAAAGTAAACAACTTGACTGTTTCGCGAAAAATAATTTTTACATTTATTTTGTTAAAATTCTATGAAATTATAGAATAAAACTAATCGAAACATTAAACTCCAATTTAACAGTAAATCGGAATATGTAAATCATCCCCATAGAACATTCTACTTTAGGTCTATGAGCACCTGCAGAGTAGGCCTAGCATTTCCTTCTTCAATATTCCCTTTTACTTGTTTAGGTAAACCAATGTCAGGAATTGAAAATTGTTTTTCTTAGTAGGTATGACCTGTTCGTTGATTATGAAGTACTCTACTGAAATAAAATTTCAAATATAATCTTAACATAGATTAAATTATAAACTATTTTTTTAAAAAATACTCAACTAAGTGAATACGTAATTGCTTACTTGGTGACGCGTTTCAAAACATTTGTTCCTTTTACGAAGCTAACCCTCTACTGGCGGCATCGGTTAGGTGTAAATGCACTAACGGGAATGGATTTATGATTGTGGAATATAGTTATTTGTCATATAATAGAAAAGGCTGCTGGCTTCAAAGTGTGTGTGATCAATTAATACGTTTACTTTATCTGTTGGGTAGTGTTTATAGATTTCATATTTGTTTAAGTTTGTTAGTTTTTTGGACTAACTAACTAGTTTTTTGTTAGTTATTGGCACATTAGTGTAAAGGTTTTTTATGTCGAATGAGGCAATGGTGGAGTTGTGTGGTATGTGGATGTCTTGAATTTTGTGTATGAGGTCTATGTTATTGTGTATGGATGTGTGGTTGTGGAAGTTTATGTTGTCTCTGATAAGTTTGTCTATGTATTTGGCTAGCTTATGTGATGATTCATGTGTGTGATTGATTAGTGAACGGATGGGTGTGTTTTCTTTGTGGATTTTAGGTAAAGCATTTAATGTGGGGGCTTGGGGTTTTATTTGTTTGTAATATTTTTTTTGTTCACTTTTCATGATTTCGGTGCATTTATTTAGAAGATTTTTAATTTCTGTTTGAAATTTAGGTGTGGGGTCTGATCTGAATTCGATTATTTTGTTTTCAGTTATAAAACTGTTTACTTTCTTGTTGATGTCTTGTTGGTGCATTATTTCGATGGAATTACCTTTATCTGCTTTTAAGAAATTTAATTTATATTTGTCGCGTTTTTGTATAATTGATTTAAGGGTTGAATTTAAGGTTTAAGGAACGAATGTTTTGAAACGCGTCAGCAAGTAAGCAATTACGTACCGGTATTCACTTAGTTACGTATTTTAAAAATTAGTTTAATCAGTGAATTCAAGATGATTAACATCAAGCAACTTAAATTATAAAGACTATTTGTCTGTAATCTTTTTACCTAGATCTTTCAAAACCTCTTTACCAACACATTGGACAAACGCACAAGAACGCATGAGTTTTACCGTTAACTGAACATTTACCACGCGGAGAATTATGTTTTAACTTATATTCGAAAATTAAAGTAAATTATTACCGGTGGCAAGATTAACGAGACGTGACCTTCAGGCTGTGTGGCGTTTGTTAAGCAATCCTGATTCATTTCCTGATGACATTGGATGGACTTGTTTACTCATTACAGCCGAGTCGAGTGTCGATAGCCAAGATCCTGCTTCAAGCCTTCATAGTGAAGTTAGTTCTAGGTTTTACTCCGCCATTGTAAAATTGTTCATAAAAAATCTGTGTCTCCATAAATACTGGCATAATTGCCAGTCTCCATAAATAAAATGTCTATTGGTATGGTAACGAATCGGTTATATTGAAAACCCTTTAAAAATTCTATTATTTCCTTTTATTTCGTTTATACAATTGCATCTAAATATATTAAACAATTGTTTACGTACAAATTTTTGTAATTTAGCTACAAGTATGATATTGTTTTAAATTTATAAAATTATATTAAGGTAAATTATATAAATTGAATGATTCAATTACATCTTACAAATTATCTTAATAAAATGACTGCCCTAATAAAATCCCTTTACTTCTACGGTAATTCATGGATTGATATAATTTGCCGAGTGAACTAGATGTCGAAGACGAATTTCTTTCTTGGAGATGGCTTTTCTAACGTTTTAATATTAAATTACTAGACTAACATTTTAGTTATATTACTTTTCTTACAAAGTTATTACAAATTACTTTATGAAATACGAATTAAAGTTACTATTGAATCGGGTTTATTTTGACAATAAAATTATAAAAAGCAGTTTTTTGTAGCCTGTTACTATAAATAACTTAAACATTTTTTCAGTTTAACTGATTTCTTAGATTATAGCTTCAACATCTGGAATTTAATAAATAGCTTTAATTTTTCACTAGCAATGTAATTCATCAGCTACGTAAGCACATTCTGTTGCTCTTGCAAGACACGCTGCACGAGGAAAATGCTTGGGTATACGATAAGCATTATTGTTATACAGTTAGAGACGTATTGTAAGAAAAATATCAATCCTGTAATAACCTGATCGTAAACATATTTTACTTTCTTTTTCATGTTACTGATCGCTAGGCCATTTTAGTGTACTTCGTAGAGATTCTGTACTCGTACAGGAAAAATGTCTTTATTATACCTTAGGTATCAGCTTGGAAAAAACCACTACCTGCTGATATTCTTCAGCAGACGCGAATCGCACTAGGTAAGTGCATTATTCAATGCTGTGAGTCACGGACAAGACTGTTGCTCAGGTGTGTTGTGGTGATGTGAGTCTGTGGTGTATTATTGTTCATAGAGCAGTTGTTAATTATGTGTTCAAATATAGTTTTTTATTAATCACTTAAACAATAGTTTATGACTATCCGAACGTTAAATTTTGTAAAATTGTTAAAACTTACTGAGACAGAACGTTTTCGATTACTATGAGGGGATCTTCATCAGTGTCTTCTGCTCGGAGATGTCGGGTCAAGCAGTGACGGTTTTAAAGGCAGGTTTTCGATAGTATCTAAGAGTATGTGTGATTTGTATTGTGTTGTTCGTTTAATATGTTTGTACTTTGTGTTTTTGTGTGTCTATAAATTTCATATTGTTCTAGTGTGTTGAGATGTGGTCCGTCCATTGGGACTTCTTTACGTCTATGGAGCATGGATCTGAAGGCAGTGTGTTTGTGTTGGATAGTCTCAATGACCACAGAAAACATAAACAAAGAACTAGACACAATTAAATATTTAGCATACACAAATGGATACAACACCACAATAATAGACAAACTATAGTACAAAATACAAAAAAGCACTACAGACAGGGAAAACAAATACATCACATTACCATACATAAACAAAACAACAAACAAAATAGCTCGCAAATTTAAAAAAAAATAGGATATAAAATAGCATACAAAACTAATAACAAGTTACAATACAAAATACAACACGATACCAACAACAAAGATAAACTACAAGCACCAGGCGTATACCAACTGAACTGCGACGAATGTAACAAATTCTACATTGGACAAACAGGTCGCAGCATTAAACAAAGAGTCGAGGAACACAAACAGAACACCAACTCAACATTTTACAATCACATAGAAGAAACAGGACACAAATACACAGACATTTACCATAACCTAGAAATCCTACACATCAACAAAAAAGGACCACATCTCAACACACTAGAACAATATAAAAATTTACAGACACACAAAAACACAAAGTACAAACATATTAAACGAACAAACACAATACAAATCACACATACTCTTTGATACTATCGAAAACCTACCTTTAAAACCGACCGGACATCTCCAAGCAGAAGACACCGATGAAGATCGCCACATAACAATCGAAAACGTTCTGTCTCAGTAAGTTTTAACAAATTTACAAAATTTAAAGTTCGGATAGTCATAAACTATTGTTTAAGTTATTAATAAGATTCACCGAACATAATTGACTACAAAATTCAAGATATAGTATTTTATTGTGTGTGTGTTATGTCATTTAGAATGTGTTATGGATAGTATTTATGGTGTTTATATATTTCGTTTTCTATATTTGACAGTTTTCTGTTGTGTTTAGTATGTTGCTTTTTTCATGTAGTGTAGGATTTTTAGATTAGTGTCTATATTGGTGAATGAGTTTAGTGCTTTTTGTAAGTGTATGGTGAAATTTATTTTGCGTTATGTCTTTTTTATGTCTTTATAACATATTTAAAGACATTATCATAATACACAAAGAAATATTTTGGTAAAGACATTATCCCTTCTATCATAAGATGGAGCAGGTGTGCTTGAATATAAAGGGAAATGTTTATGTTTGAGTCTGGTCTGTTCTGTATTTTTTAGTTATATATAATCACGTTTACACAAACAGCCCGAATAGTGACCAAATCAACACGCCTGGACAATTTCATATTCATGTTTTTACTTACACCCATATCTACTTCATTAGGTTGGTCTAAGAATGCTTTCAGTTTCTTCCTGGAGTAAACAAGTAGATGGGCATAGGCCATTATTTAGCTCCATAAACAAGATGAAAGATTCGAATATAGCTGGTCACACGTAAGCTGGTGTTTGATCTCGAAGGGCGAGCATAGACGGGGGGAAGGGTAGAGGAAGTAAAAGACCGTTCCACAGACATTATAATATGAGGTAAGTTATAGTATTTATATTACAATAATGTAGATTTGACAAGACCGAAAGGCCGCTATAAATTTTATGTTATTTGATTTATTATATAAACCAGATCATTTACATAAAGTTTTGAACAAATTTACTTATATCAGTGTTCTAAACGACCGCCAACGCCTGCAATTTCTTAGCGATTGCCTTTGATGCAACACGCACCACAAAAGCCAATGTTTTTTAATATGGCTAACTTTTGATTTTCTATCGATCGATCGCAAGCCACCTTACACATAGGCCTAGCATTCGCTACTAGCCCAATATTGTATAGTTTGTAACGCATTTCTCATGATTAAAACCTCTTCTTAGAACACTGCCAAGGACTTTTTTCATTAGCGATTTCAACGTTAGATGTTCACAAACAGTGGTTAAAGGGGGAGAGCAATAAAATCTTAAAGCATTGTTTAAATAGCCCGCATGTTACAAACGCGTGACCCTCATGTGAAGCATATGCTCTGCCCCATTGAGCCCTCGATTGTCGAGTCTACAACCCCTCTGACAGCAAACTCTATAGTAATTATCGTTTGTTCAGTGCAAAAATTCCATATCTGGGTGATTTACTATTTAGGCCTGCCCACATGTTTAAATTACTTCACAATAAATAACACATTCAACTACATTGTGAGTTCAATGGACCTGGAGATAGGGGGGGAGTTTACCCCCTTTAAATCCTTAGATTAAACTGCAGGCCTTACATAACTGTTTTTTGTTATGTATGGGAAACATATTTGCGGCTGTATGTTAAAGTAAAGACAATTTGAAAGAAATACACTTTCGTGGGAGAGATCTACAAAGTCCAAAAGTTGGTCAGGAGAAACCACATACAACATAAAGAGAAACATATTCTAACTCAAATTAAAAATTGGTGCAGATACAACTGGTACATTTTCAATGCCTGACCCATAGGAGCATGTATCTCCAGTATACTTTCAGTGGCTAACCCATAGAAACATGTGTCCCATTCCAGTGGCAGGCCCATGTGCCTCAGTACACGTTCAGTGACCGACCCATGGGGTCATTATTTCACTTGTGGGAAACCCATGGAATCAAATGTCCCTCAATGTACCTATAGTGGGAGCAGGTACACCCAGTACAACTTTAGTTGCTGATCCATGGAGGCAAGTGTTCTCTCCCAGTGCCAGGCACACGACTCCCAGTACTCCACCAGTGACTGACCCATGGGGACATTATCTTACTAGTGGCAAAGCCATGGAGGCATGTGTCCCTCAGTGTACCTGCAGTGGGTGATCCATCGGAACTGGTACCTCCAGTACATCTTCAGTTGCTGACCCATGGAGGCATCCTTCCAGTTGTAATCACATGTCCCCCAGTCCACCTTCAGTGACAGGCCCATGGGGACTTTATTTCACTAGTGGCAAAGCCATGGAGGCTTGTAACCCTCCCAGTTGTAAGCCCATATCCCCCAGTACAGCTTCAGTGACAGACCCATGGGGACTTTATTTCACTAGTGGCAAAGCCACGGAGGCTTGTAACCCTCCCAGTTGTAAGCCCATATCCCCCAGTACAGCTTCAGTGACAGACCCATGGGGACTTTATTTCACTAGTGGCAAAGCCATGGAGGCTTGTAACCCTCCCAGTTGTAAGCCCATATCCCCCAGTACAGCTTCAGTGACAGACCCATGGGGACTTTATTTCACTAGTGGCAAAGCCATGGAGGCTTGTAACCCTCCCAGTTGTAAGCCCATATCCCCCAGTACAGCTTCAGTGACAGACCCATGGGGACTTTATTTCACTAGTGGCAAAGCCATGGAGGCTTGTAACCCTCCCAGTTGTAAGCCCATATCCCCCAGTACAGCTTCAGTGACAGACCCATGGGGACTTTATTTCACTAGTGGCAAAGCCATGGAGGCTTGTAACCCTCCCAGTTGTAAGCCCATATCCCCCAGTACACCTTCAGTGACAGACCAATGGGGACTTTATTTCACTAGTGGCAAAGCCATGGAGGCTTGTAACCCTCCCAGTTGTAAGCCCATATCCCCCAGTACAGCTTCAGTGACAGACCCATGGGGACTTTATTTCACTAGTGGCAAAGCCATGGAGGCTTGTAACCCTCCCAGTTGTAAGCCCATATCCCCCAGTACAGCTTCAGTGACAGACCCATGGGGACTTTATTTCACTAGTGGCAAAGCCATGGAGGCTTGTAACCCTCCCAGTTGTAAGCCCATATCCCCCAGTACAGCTTCAGTGACAGACCCATGGGGACTTTATTTCACTAGTGGCAAAGCCATGGAGGCTTGTAACCCTCCCAGTTGTAAGCCCATATCCCCCAGTACAGCTTCAGTGACAGACCCATGGGGACTTTATTTCACTAGTGGCAAAGCCATGGAGGCTTGTAACCCTCCCAGTTGTAAGCCCATATCCCCCAGTACAGCTTCAGTGACAGACCCATGGGGACTTTATTTCACTAGTGGCAAAGCCATGGAGGCTTGTAACCCTCCCAGTTGTAAGCCCATATCCCCCAGTACACCTTCAGTGACAGACCAATGGGGACTTTATTTCACTAGTGGCAAAGCCATGGAGGCTTGTAACCCTCCCAGTTGTAAGCCCATATCCCCCAGTACAGCTTCAGTGACAGACCCATGGGGACTTTATTTCACTAGTGGCAAAGCCATGGAGGCTTGTAACCCTCCCAGTTGTAAGCCCATATCCCCCAGTACAGCTTCAGTGACAGACCCATGGGGACTTTATTTCACTAGTGGCAAAGCCATGGAGGCTTGTAACCCTCCCAGTTGTAAGCCCATATCCCCCAGTACAGCTTCAGTGACAGACCCATGGGGACTTTATTTCACTAGTGGCAAAGCCATGGAGGCTTGTAACCCTCCCAGTTGTAAGCCCATATCCCCCAGTACAGCTTCAGTGACAGACCCATGGGGACTTTATTTCACTAGTGGCAAAGCCATGGAGGCTTGTAACCCTCCCAGTTGTAAGCCCATATCCCCCAGTACACCTTCAGTGACAGACCAATGGGGACTTTATTTCACTAGTGGCAAAGCCATGGAGGCTTGTAACCCTCCCAGTTGTAAGCCCATATCCCCCAGTACAGCTTCAGTGACAGACCCATGGGGACTTTATTTCACTAGTGGCAAAGCCATGGAGGCTTGTAACCCTCCCAGTTGTAAGCCCATATCCCCCAGTACAGCTTCAGTGACAGACCCATGGGGACTTTATTTCACTAGTGGCAAAGCCATGGAGGCTTGTAACCCTCCCAGTTGTAAGCCCATATCCCCCAGTACAGCTTCAGTGACAGACCCATGGGGACTTTATTTCACTAGTGGCAAAGCCATGGAGGCTTGTAACCCTCCCAGTTGTAAGCCCATATCCCCCAGTACAGCTTCAGTGACAGACCCATGGGGACTTTATTTCACTAGTGGCAAAGCCATGGAGGCTTGTAACCCTCCCAGTTGTAAGCCCATATCCCCCAGTACAGCTTCAGTGACAGACCCATGGGGACTTTATTTCACTAGTGGCAAAGCCATGGAGGCTTGTAACCCTCCCAGTTGTAAGCCCATATCCCCCAGTACACCTTCAGTGACAGACCAATGGGGACTTTATTTCACTAGTGGCAAAGCCATGGAGGCTTGTAACCCTCCCAGTTGTAAGCCCATATCCCCCAGTACAGCTTCAGTGACAGACCCATGGGGACTTTATTTCACTAGTGGCAAAGCCATGGAGGCTTGTAACCCTCCCAGTTGTAAGCCCATATCCCCCAGTACAGCTTCAGTGACAGACCCATGGGGACTTTATTTCACTAGTGGCAAAGCCATGGAGGCTTGTAACCCTCCCAGTTGTAAGCCCATATCCCCCAGTACAGCTTCAGTGACAGACCCATGGGGACTTTATTTCACTAGTGGCAAAGCCATGGAGGCTTGTAACCCTCCCAGTTGTAAGCCCATATCCCCCAGTACAGCTTCAGTGACAGACCCATGGGGACTTTATTTCACTAGTGGCAAAGCCATGGAGGCTTGTAACCCTCCCAGTTGTAAGCCCATATCCCCCAGTACAGCTTCAGTGACAGACCCATGGGGACTTTATTTCACTAGTGGCAAAGCCATGGAGGCTTGTAACCCTCCCAGTTGTAAGCCCATATCCCCCAGTACAGCTTCAGTGACAGACCCATGGGGACTTTATTTCACTAGTGGCAAAGCCATGGAGGCTTGTAACCCTCCCAGTTGTAAGCCCATATCCCCCAGTACAGCTTCAGTGACAGACCCATGGGGACTTTATTTCACTAGTGGCAAAGCCATGGAGGCTTGTAACCCTCCCAGTTGTAAGCCCATATCCCCCAGTACAGCTTCAGTGACAGACCCATGGGGACTTTATTTCACTAGTGGCAAAGCCATGGAGGCTTGTAACCCTCCCAGTTGTAAGCCCATATCCCCCAGTACACCTTCAGTGACAGACCAATGGGGACTTTATTTCACTAGTGGCAAAGCCATGGAGGCATGCACCTAGAGTGCCAAACCCATGAAAGCATATGCCCTTAGTACATCTTCAGTTGCTGACACATGGGAGCATTTGCCTCCTCCCATTGGACCGATGTGAGCTTGTAAGTATACCTTTATTGGTAGAACCTTAGGAGTATGTGTCCTGTGTTACTTTTAACTCTTCAAGTCATACAATATTTCACTACATTAACGAAATAAGGCATTATGTTAAAGATGTGACAACCAACTGCAAAGTTACTCCTTGTGTGCAGCACTAGGTTTAAGGTCATTCAGTTTTCCTACTACTAAAATGAAATTGAAACAGTTAAAAAATAATTTTAAGAGTTTAATTCCCCTAAACTCTCTGCCTTTAACTTTGAACATAAAATTCTAGTGTAATTAATTAATATTTTTAATTTCACATCCCTCAATTCAATGCTATTTTAAATATCAACTGCTCAACTTTCATGTATTATGTGTGTTAACCTATCATGTAGTGAGGTTTCATTTTACATAAGCCTGCATAATTTTAAATATTTTCTGGGAAGACCAGCTCAAATTTTTTGCTGGGAATATTCCATTCTCACTAACTCCCAATAGGTTATTACACCTGTATTCATCTCCATATGCATAACAATCACACTATCGAAGACCTAAGTCCTTGATGACCATAGTAGGCGGGCTTTTTGTTAGAGAAAAGATTCCTTCAAGTAACTACGCATGATTTACCATATCTCTACCCTATACTATCAGACAATAGCAGCCATAATATTCAGTAACAAAAATTTGTTATAGGTTTATTAGATTTAGATGTAGAACTTAGTCAAGTTTGGATTAAATTACCTGAGGAAGTATATGATATTACATACTGTAAGCAACAGTGATAGTGAGAGGGATCAGTAGTAATTCCTTATAAATGTAATGACTAGAGGTAACTTTCCAAACTACCATTTTGTCGGAACAAAACCTGTTTCTGTACCTTTTGAACTGATAGTACAAGAAACCTTTACAAAGGGTCTTAATTAAAAATTGCTATTCTATTATTTGGTTTTAAGTTTGTATTTTTTAAATAAATAATAAAAATTGTTAGCATAACAAATATATTTTTAACGTTTTCTTGAGCAACTGTGGCCTATGCTATAATATTTTAAAAAACAAACCTAATAACCACAATATAACTCTATTTAATCACTTGATGTACATTTCGGTTACCAGGTAACCATCTTCAGAAGTACTGAACAAAATTAATTTAATTTACAACGTAACATATATAGCAACAAATATTGAGGTTATATTTTTTGCTATATAAGTTATGTTGTAAGTTAAAATAATTTTGTTCAGTACTTCTGAAGATGGTTACCTGGTAACCGAAATGTACATCAAGTGAATAAATAAAGTTATATTGTGGTTATTAGGTTTGTTTTTTAAAATTTTATAACAAATATAGTTTATAGTCATTTGAATCTCAATAAATCAGAAAACATAAATAAATCTAACTTTTAACTACATTAAAATTTGAAACTCTTTATTCTTTGTTAAATGTATGTGGAACAAAAATCTTTTATTGTGACCTATACAGTAGTCTCTCTTATCCGACAAATGGGCCCACAGAACAGTGGCGGTTTGTCCAAAAGGGCTCTGGGGCGCAGCCCTCCCAATTACAAAAATTAATTTTTAATTAATATTCATTTATCTTAAATTAGGTTAAGAAGAGCTTAGAATTATTTAAATAATGTTAAAACCATAAAATATTTAGCAGTTGACGCACGAAATTAGCTGCAAGCTCCGTGCGGGGCTCACAGCAGAGAGCCCCAGACTAGTGCATTGAGTGTACATGGAATAAGCTGAAAAAACCAAAACCGTGCAGTGAGGTCACTCAACGCGCTTGTTACGGGTGGCCTGGGATGGAGTCCCGTCGTTGTAATGTTCTCACAAATAAATGTTGGTGCGTTTGACTCAAAGTAACCAAATCAAATTTTATATTTAATAATAATATGCGTTTATGAAACTACTCTTTTAAACTCAATTTAAAGAATAATATTTGTGTACTAGATAAGTATTGTTTCCATTTATAGATCCTTTGATGCACATACACAGTGGCCTAATATACTCTTAAAAGTAAAACATGATTCACACTACTCGTTGAGTACTCGACGCTTTAGCAATCAATAGGCGATCACTTAACTACCCAACCTTACAACATTTCGTAAATCACACCGTAATACGTCTATTAGCTATAGCAATGTTAATATATTAATCAATAAGTATAACTTAATAAAAGTTGTTGGCGCTTAGAATATAAAACGAGTTATATGGGTATCAAATTTCAAAATTTTCTCCGCACCTCGTAAATCTGGGGTGACCCCTTGTCATGAGCCCCACCAATGTAATTGGGCAGGAGCTGCCACTGCCACAGAACATTGGATAAGGAAACATGTCTCATATTAGGAAGGTGTTAAGAAAAACCTATTAAATGTTATTTAACTGTACTGCACAGTAACTCACATTACTGTATAGTTAAAAACATTACAAACATTTGATAAGAAAACAAAACAGTTTTAATGCTTAAAAAAAATATCATAATGTAGATTAGTACTATAATGAAATGTTTAAATATGCACTGTACACAATATAAAAGTTTAGTTGGTGCTGGTTTGAAGAAATTGTTGATCGTAGTCTGGTTTTCAGACGAGTGCCGTTACTTAGCTGCTAAGTCTCGCCACCTTTTAAGCATGAAAATGTTTATACCTGTAGCTTCTTCTTGTTGCTCAACGTATTGAAGTCCATTCTCAAAAGCCTTAACTCCATCAATATGGGAAATTCTCTGATGCATGTGAGGTACTTCATCTAAATCTTCAATTTTGTTGTCGTCACAATTGACAAGAGCAACAATTTCTTCATCAGTTATTTAAAACTGATCATCATCATTTAACCAACTTTCAAATTCTTCCACAGATACAGCCTCGCATCAAGGGAGATGTTGCACTAAAGGTTGAATGCTTTCTTTGGTTACAGTCTGGTTTCACACTTTGCCACGGCGAAGCAGCTTCTTTCATGATTTGGCAATTGTTGGAGCTCTTACATCAGCTCAGGCCGCTGCAATCCAATAGACCACATCCTTTACATTTACGCTTTTCAACTTTTCTATCCGGTCTCTTCCTTTGTCTATTTCTTTAATAAGTATGGACAGTAGCTTCCTACGATTATTTCTTTTCACTGCCTCCAAAACACTCTGATCCATAGGTTAGCATATGGCAGTCAAGTTGGGGAGAAGGGGGCAGAAACATTGCTTTTATATCACCATCTTGGAGTGTCTCTGCTTCAGGGTGCGTTGGAGCATTGTCTAGTAACAAAATTGCTTTTCTGGGTTGTTTTTTTTCAAACGTTTCTGTTGCATTAACAAACTCCTTAAAAAACTAGTCTTTCAATATTTCACTTCTCATCCAAGCACTTTTTTAGTTTGAATAAAACATTACAATTAGTATAATCAAGGACTTGTTTACAGCTTTCTTTTTTCCTCCTGAGGCTTTAGTAGCGGCTTGTGGTATATTAAGACAACACTGACAAATTCTTCCTTGTCCTCTTATTTCAAAACAAACTGTTTCTCTTCCACCATCACACATTCCTCCTCTTTTGTTTCATAAGTTTTTTCTTGCTATCCAGATATGGGTTTTGACAAGGTTGTTTTGTTTGTCTTTGGCTAGTCAAACACCATCTTAAAGTTTTCATTAGCAAAATGTTGTAATATCATTTTGGAAAAACCACTGGCTTTAGGATGTTCACAATTTATTAGCTTAAAATAATGTAGAAGTTATAAACATTATTAAAATAAGGAGTAACCTTATTCTCAGGAGACAGATTTCCTGAGTCACAAAAGGTACACCTCTCTGGCGGATGTTCCTTTTTTCTAAACAAAAATTTCTCACTTTATTGTTCAAAAGCTTTTTTACCACCAAAATCCATCTTCAGTCTTTATATAAAACTACAACATTCATTTAAAACACAATAAACAAAGGACCAGTAAGCTGTGACAGCCACTGCATATAACAGCTGACTGGGGTTTAGCTCCTTCAGCCACCCTACAAGATCTAGTTAACAAGTTAGACTGATATCAACACACTGTCTTTAAACATTCCTTTTGTTGAGAAAATGATGACCTTCCATTAGGTCATTCCTTCCATTTTAGTGCTTACCAATTCTAGCATGAAACAATGGGAGCTCTTTATTTCTTTATACTTTTAAGTTGAGTCACATAATTTTATCGGTTCTATTTAAGGAAATTTGAATTATTTTTGCTTAATCATTCAAAGTAATTGAAATCATTATAAAATATTTCACAATGTCAACATTTATTATTAATAGTTTTTCTTTGAAAATGTAGATCTAAAACATATTTAACACTCTGATTAGCAGTACATGAGATCGCGCAACGGCCAGTGGGAACATTTCCGTTTATGTATGTTCTACCATTTCTCTAAAATTACCATTGCCTAAAGTTTATGTTTTGATTTCCTGTCTATTGTGCTGTATTCTAGGTTAAATATTTATAACTATCTGGACAATAAATACTACACAGAGTATATAGTCACCATTCTTTTGTGGGCAAAGTCTATGGGTTTTCCCACGTATTTACAGATAGTTTCGAAGTTTGTGTGGTTTTTTAAAATGAATAGGCGATTGACTAATGAAGAAGTTCTTTTGTGTCCAAAGTCTATGATTTCTCCCACATGTTTACAGATAGTTTTGAAGTTTTTGCTGTGTTTCACAACGAACAGATATTTTACAAAAAAAAAAGATTAACAGATAACTTTTAGCAAAGAAATTATTAGTAAATGTAAGGTAAAGTTTGGTTAACATGAGAAAATAAGTGAAAAAAAATATTAACAAATACTATAATTAAAAAAATACAGAAAAATAAAAAAAGCAATTAGAAAAAAGAAAGTCTAAAATTTTTTCCATAATATCTTGCTCCCAGGGGCCATGTCAGGGCAGGCACATGTTGCTAATCAAAGGGTTAATATGAGTCAGAATTTAAGAAAGTAATAAAAATACTAGATGTCATTTTTAAACTAGAAATGTTAATGGCACTTAGATTATAATTACAGTAAAACCTCTCATATTCAGATCAATGTAGGGACAGCCCAATGCAGATTTGGGGAGGGGGCTATATAATGATGTACATCTGTACTTTATAATCACATCAATTCCAATAGGAATCAGATGTATGATTGTTTTAGGTATATAATTTACAATTTTTGAAGATTGTAATTATATTTTAATAGCGATATAGAGCTGTTTGTACAATTTAGTTACATGCCTGTCTGTACAGTTCCTTAATACTGTACTGTACATACATAGCCCATGCATATTAATTATCAGTTGTGGTAAAAAAGATGTAATTGTGGTCTGCGTGTTTGGTTAACATGTTTCTTTGATGAAATATCCCTCCACTTTCTAAAAAGTAAACGATCGGTTGCTGCTTCATCTTGTTGTTCGACTTACTAGATAAGCTGGTCAAAGGCCTGGAAAGCTTTGAATGCGTCATGTGTTTGTTTTCTTTCGTCATCTTCGGCAGGTGCTGGCTTTATGCTCACTATGTCTATATTATTACTAGTAGTAAACTCATGAACTTCATCCTCTTTCATGTCCTTACAATCAGGAATGTTTCGGAGAAGATTTCTTCATTTGTTTCACTAACAATGTTTCCATTTGTAATACGTTTTCAATCCGGATGCTGTAGCAATCCATTAAGTGACATCACAACTTCCCCCTGGATCCATATTCACGATTATAACTGTAACTTACAGCGATATAGAAAACACAATTTTTTTTTTGCTTTTCTACCATACTGTATATTGTTGATTACAAATTCTAGGTAGAATAACTAACTAAATTATTAATCACTTAAACAATAGTTTATGACTATCCAAACTTTATATTTAGTAAATTAAACAAATTTACTAAATATAAAGTTCGGATAGTCATAAACTATTGTTTAAGTGATTAATAAGATTCACCGAACGTAATGGACTACAAAATTCAAGAATAACTAAATTACCTAATTATACAAAAGCTTGTAAAATATATATATACATATGTATATAAATATATATATACATATTTTTAGGTTAGTTTTGGTTGGTAAAGATTATTTAAATTTTTTGGACTAGGAGACTGACAGACTTACCTTGGTAAGAGTCCACACTGTAGTCTTGAAATAGAAACACATAAAAGCTTTTATGTGTTTCTATTTCAAGACTACAGTGTGGTCTCTTACCAAGGTAAGTCTGTCAGTCTCCTAGTCCAAAAAATCTATATATATACATACATACATACATACATATATATGTATATATATATATATATATATATATATATATATATATATATATATATATATATATATATATATATCACTTTCACTTATGTACTTAAACAAGAATCTTACTTGGTATTTATGCGAGCGCTTTCAGAAGCTAGCGAGTGCTTCCATCATCTGGCATACTAAACGTATTTTGAACTGCGGGCTGCGTGGAATCCGCCGTTGACCTTGATGTACCGTTACCTTCTATTTTTATTTTCACTGCACTGTGCGAGTTTTTAGCATTTGTCTTGGGGTTTATACTGTCTATTAGATTGAATAATTTGTCGTTTTTTGATTTTATTTGTATCTGTTCGTTGATGATGTTATTTTTATTTTTATAAATTTCTAGTTGTTCCCAGATTGTCATTTTGAGGCCTTTTTGAACTTTTTTTATTAGGTGTATGTTTTCTAATGTGGGGAATGTGTGTTTGTTTTTGATTGCGTGTGTGGCTAAGTTTGAATTATAAATTTCCGGTTTGATGTATGCATTGAGGTGTTCTTGATATCTATCTTTTAATTTCTTTTTTGTTTGGCCTATGTATATTTTATTACAGTCTGGGCATTCGATTTTGTATATTCCGTTACTAAGTGTGGGACATATTTCTTCTGGTTGGTTTATTTTGTTGATTATGTTTCCTGTGTTTTTGTAGGCTATGTTAATATTATTGTTTTTTAGTGTTTTAGTTATTCCTTTTATGTTGTATCCTGTGTATGTGAATGCAGCCCATTTTGTTGTTTGTGGTTCGATTTTAGGTTGATTTAATTTTTTTAATATTTTAAATTCTAATTTAGATCGAAAATCGAATGCCCAGACTGTAATAAAATATACATAGGCCAAACAAAAAAGAAATTAAAAGATAGATATCAAGAACACCTCAATGCATACATCAAACCGGAAATTTATAATTCAAACTTAGCCACACACGCTATCAAAAACAAACACACATTCCCCACATTAGAAAACATACACCTAATAAAAAAAGTTCAAAAAGGCCTCAAAATGACAATCTGGGAACAACTAGAAATTTATAAAAATAAAAATAACATCATCAACGAACAGATACAAATAAAATCAAAAAACGACAAATTATTCACTCTAATAGACAGTATAAACCCCAAGACAAATGCTAAAAACTCGCACAGTGCAGTGAAACTAAAAATAGAAGGTAACGGTACATCAAGGTCAACGGCGGATTCCACGCAGCCTGCAGTTCAAAATACGTTTAGTATGCCAGATGATGGAAGCACTCGCTAGCTTCTGAAAGCGCTCGCATAAATACCAAGTAAGATTCTTGTTTAAGTACATAAGTGAAAGTGATAAGTGTATACAAGAAAACAGTGTTGCATAATCTACAAATATATATATATATATATATATATATATATATATATATATATATATTTAGGTTAGTTTTGGTTGGTAAAGATTATTTAGATTTTTTGGACTAGGAGACCGACAGACTTACCTTGGTAAGAGTCCACACTGTAGTCTTGAAATAGAAACACATAAAAGCACTTAAACAATGATATATTTCAACCACACAGTGGTCTTTGTCAATCGAAGAGAAAACACAAAAAGATATATGAGAGAATGAAATAAAATAAATATATTTATTTCATATATATTGGATATATTTATTTTATTTCATTCTCATATTTCTTTTTGTGTTTTCTCTTCAATTGACAAAGACCACTGTGTGGTTGAAATATATCATTGTTTAAGTGCTTTTATGTGTTTCTATTTCAAGACTACAGTGTGAACTCTTACCAAGGTAAGTCTGTCAGTCTCCTAGTCAAAAAATCTAAATAATCTTTACCAACCAAAACTAACCTATAAATATATATATATATATATATATATATATATATATATATATATATATATATATATTTTTTATTTTTAAATTTTTTTTTTTTATGTTAGTTCTAGTAGAGCTTAAAGCTTATTTAGGAATTTTTGGACTTGATAGGAGACTGACAGACTTACCTAAAGGCAATAGTCCAAAACTGCAATCTCTTGGAAATAAGCTTATTTCCAAGAGATTGCAGTTTTGGACTATTGCCTTTAGGTAAGTCTGTCAGTCTCCTATCAAGTCCAAAAATTCCTATATATATATATATATATATATATATATATATATATATATATATATATATATATATATATATATATATATATATATTAACTTCATAAAGTCAGTGCAACGGAAAAACAATGGATAACGTTAAATATCAAGAATATATATATATATATATGAAGTTAATATATTACTATTGTAAGTAATTTTGCAATTAAAGTTACTTACAATAGTAATATATTAACTTCATAAAGTCAGTGCAACGGAAAAACAAAGGATAACGTTAATATATTACTATTGTAAGTAATTTTATCCACCATTAAGTGCAATGATTTTACCTTGTGTGATGAGGCACCTTTCGGTCACTTGACCATTGTCGAATTACTCTTAATAGGTGTGAGAGTATCAAAAGTTTTCATTATTTCCAAATTGGTTGTGTAAAGTTGTAAGTTGATTTGGCTTTTTTATGGTAGACAGATTTAATGTTTTCTTTAATTATGTGTAATTCGGCTATTTTTGTTGCTTTATTGATAATCGTATTTTGTTTATTTTTTAAGTGTAATTTAGCGGATTTTGGTGTTATATTAAGTGTTAAGAATTTTGCAGATGCAATTCTGGAGTTTGATTCTGAGGTTAATATATTTCCGGTACAGTTGTTTACCTTGGTAGGTGTTAAATTCTTGATATTTTACATTATCCATTGTTTTTCCGTTGCACTGACTTTATGAAGTTGATATATTACTATTGTAAGTAATTTTGTGATTCGACAATGGTCAAGTGACCGAAAGGTGCCTCATCACACAGCGTAAAATCATTGCACTTAATGGTGGATAAAATTACTTACAATAGTAATATATTAACTTCTTATATATATATATACTGAACAATAAGAAATCAAAACACAACTGGCCTAGTCAGGAAAGAACAAAGAGTTGACGGCAAGGTCACAAAACTGGTCTGATGGCAAGGCGCCTTACAGAGTAAAGACCCTTACTTAACTCGAATGTACATTTTTTTATCATACATTGAATCAAACAAAATGGGGGTAAAACTGGGGGTATGTAATTTGAGTTTGTAGATCAATTAACATTCATATTTTATACCATAAAAAAAGTAGTTTTAAACCTTTTGAATTTATAACTAACTAGTAAATATATACAAGAAGTAATTATTTTTATAAAAAAAAGTACACTTTTAGGAAAAATAGTGATATGGATGTCTTGTAGACACTGTTGGCACCAATTTTTAGAAATATACCTCTTTCTGTGAAAGCTAACATTAACTGAACTTTACTGGGAAATTTTACAATGTTATTACTGATGTCAAAAACATTTTGCCTTTATTAAACTTGACTTAGAAGTAGAAGTCTGTTCTCACACTATTCCTAACATGCCTGGGCCAACAAATAATTAATCTTACCCTTATTTTGACCTATTATATTGGACAAATTACAAAATTAAGAAGAAATCAAGTCTAAACACTATCAAGGCCCACAAATTTGTTATGATTTACCTCATAAATATAGTTTTTAAGAAATAAAATAACGTATTTTATATCCTACACAGTTAAAATTTGTATATAAACACCATTATAAATTTTTTTAAAAAATATTTAAAGCAATCTACTAAGAGAGATATGTTGTTTTAAGTACTATACACTATTATATACTTAGTTTACAGAACAAATCATATAATCAGATCTTTTAATTTCCTCCAACATTTTACTTTTCCTATTTAGCAAATTATTTTGTTTTATAAATTTTGGAAATTTTTTGAAATTTTTACATTTTAATTTTTTGTTTTCTTTTTTTATCAGAAATTCTATGTGACCCAAGGATTCTTAAAACTCTTGTTTCATTTTATATTATTTCTTCCTTATACTTAAACTCCATTTCTCAAATGAGCTACTAATAATTAAAGTTTATGATAAAAAATCTTATTTTAACATTATTTCAAATGATGTTATTTTATATTTTTCAAAAGAGAGAGAAGAGAGTTCATGAATAATAAAACAAGTACAGTGACATTTACATAATTTATTATTATTTTAAATTTAAAAGTTAAACAGATGCACAAGTATTATATCACAAATCATAAATAAAATAAGTTATTTACCGAGTATAGTATACCCTATAATAAACAGTTTTTGATCTCCAAAAACTGTAAGAATTATCAAACTTGAGTAGATATACTCCTTGGCCAGGATAAGTATGACTTCCTGCATATACTTCATCTTGACAATCTCTTCGGTAGACAGGTACTATCACAGACAATGACGGCTTCTCAAGTAAAGATTTGGGGGAAATCGCACCCCTTTCCAAGTCACTTGATAGACCAGCAAAAACTAAAACAGAAAGTTAATATAAGTTTCTTCTTGCTGGAATATTCAATAAGAATTCATGGTGTTTAGTCTAAGGGTAACTAAAACATTTACAAAAATATTCAAATCTTCTGAACTGGAAGTTTTCCAAATGTATAGCTGGTATCAGAGTATAAGACGTGAATACTAAGAGAACAGTAATCAATCCTAATCTATACAAATATTGGTTCAAATACATACAAGTATTGTTAGAGCCAGTGTAAAAAGTCCAACAGAAACATAATGTACTTAATATGTAAAAATATACTGAAGGGACAGAGGACAAAATTATCTAAATATAACAAGTCTATAAGTCTGAGAAAGATCAAGTCCAATTAGAGTTGGTCTTTACCGTAGCAGAATTTTGGAATTGATTGAGAAATATTCTTACTACAAAAGTATGTTAAAAACAATTATAAAATTTAATAAATAAAAAAAACTAATGCATAAACCATTTCAATGGAAAGTAATTGTAATATTTTTTATTTCATCTTCAATTTGAGCAAGTCTACAAATATTTATACTTCAAAACATTAACATGTCATTTGTCTAGAGCAGTGGTTCCCAACAAAATAGTGTAGGGGACCCCCTACATTTACATGGGAATGCTGGGGACCCCCTAGGGGTGTGTGGGGGGGACCCCAGAAAATTTTTTAAAATCAAACACCTGAAAATGACATTTTTGTACTATTCTGGTACCTAAAAGTAGGGGGTTTTCTATGTTAATTTTCTTGCAATAAAAAGTCAAAAGGTAATATTTGCAAGAAGTATTTGAATTAGTATTAAAAATCAATGTAAATACAAGTAAAACGGCAAAGGAGTGACAAATTAGCTTTAAAATATTTATTAATCTTATTGTACATATAAAGAACCAAGTAAAAATTTTACATACAATAACAATACCATCGCCCCATTTAACATTTGGAGAAGGGCAAGAATGTCTATCTTCGATTTGTATCTCCAGTTCCTAATATTGACTACTAATGTGACAAGTTAAATCTCTTTTTTGACTTAATAAGTTCTGAGATGTTGGGTTGAATGCTTGATACTTTGACCTGAAAATCGTACTGCATATCGAGCCGGTTTCTGTATTTGTTTTTCATGAAGCACATGGTAGAAAATTCTTGTTCACACGATATGTTGTTACAAATGGAAGGAGTGTCTTGAGGGCTTTGCTGCTAAGGTCGTGATGACATTCATGGGCCATTAGCCAAAATTCAATGAGTTTTGTATCATCAAAGACATTTTTCATTGTCCCATTACTTGTTAAATCGACAAGTTCATCTTGTTCCTTATCTGTGAGAGTAGAAATGCTCTCAATATCCCGGCAATTAAATGGATTTCTGACCCAATCATAATTGGAATCTAATTCTGGAAAATATTCTCCAAATGTAGCTGACAGACCTCGAAGATGTTCAGCTATTTCACCTGTGAATTGTTGAGGTAAACTGACATCAGCTGATTCAATGAATTGTTGCAGAGTGGGAAAGTTTGTGGTGGAACCTTTCTCAATACATGTTGCCCATATCTGACACTTTTTTATCATAGCACTAACTTTATCGTGGACTTGAAACATATCAACATTGTTTCCTTGTAGACTTTGATTTAAGATATTCATATGATCGAAAATATCAGCTAGGTAGGCTACTGTTCAAAGCTGCAAAAAGTCAGTGAGGAAACCCTCATATTGGCTTACACTAAGAAAGACAAGAACCTCATCTCTAAGTTCAAAAAACCTGTTCAAAACTCTTCCACATGAAAGCCAGCGGACTTCAGTGTGAACAAGGAGTTGGTCATGCTCACTTCCCATTTCCTTGCATAGCAATGAAAATAATCTAGATTGAAGGGGGCGAGTTTTGATGTAGTTAACCACTTTTACAACCTCATTGAAAGTTTTTTGCATTGTTTCTGGTAACCTCTTTACTACTAGAGCTTCACGATGAATAAAGTAATGTGTCCATTTTACGTTTGGCGCAACAACTTTGATACAAGCATGTAGCCCTGTTTTCTGACCAGACATTGCTTTTGCCCCGTCTGTAGACAAGCCAACACA
This sequence comes from Prosapia bicincta, assembly GCA_036971475.1. Taxonomy (NCBI): domain Eukaryota; kingdom Metazoa; phylum Arthropoda; class Insecta; order Hemiptera; family Cercopidae; genus Prosapia; species Prosapia bicincta. The sequence continues at coordinate 14,212,075 of JBAIZL010000009.1, forward strand.
TTTACTCCAGGCAATGTTGTGTTTCTTAAAAAAATCGTCGAGTTCGTTAAAAATGGCTTCCGCAGTTGTGTGAAGTAATTCACATGACATGAGGAAGTCTTCATGTAATTGTTTTTCAAATATAAAGCGGACAAATACCAACATTATAGCTTTTTTTGATATGTCTGTACTTTCATCCAATTGCAGGGCAAACATATTACACTTAAAATAGTTTTGAGAATAAATTATCCTCAATATTACTTGCCATATCGGAAATTCTCCGTTGTACTGTATTATTTGATAGGGGAACAGTACTCATAATTTTTGCAGCAGAATCACCTAACATTCTTTTACATAATATTACAGCTGCCGGCAAAATCAGCTCTTCGGCAATTGTGTGAGCTTTCCCAGACTTTGCCACAAGTTGGGAAACTTCGTATGATGCTATGGTTGCATTTTCACTTGAACTTATTCCAGCACTTACTGACATTAATTTTTTGCTGTTTTTAAGTTCAACCAACTTAATTTTAAAAAACTCTGCAGACTTACTTTTACAGTCCGGATGCTTTGTTTCTAAATGGCGACGTAGTTTAGCAGGTTTCATGGCTTCATTAGAAAGTATTTCAAAACAAATAACACACTGTGGTTATAGGTTCATTTTCAGTCCCAGAATACGTGAATCCCAACGATAAATAATCCCTATTGTATTTTCTTACTTTAGCCGAGACACTGTTTTTCGAGAGGTTATGTTCGTCTGACACTGACTGCACATTCACTGGAATAATGTCATCGCCATCTTCTTTAACTTCCGATCTGTCCCTTTTTAAAGTGCCACACTTTAACCACTTATCCATGATTACTATCCCAAACAACACTCGTAGTATTACGACAAATGAACTTGTTATGTACAGTTTGTAACAAAACAAACACTTCTAATGACAATGTCAGCGCACTGGTGGCTAGTAGACAGACGACTAGACTAGACAGAGTAGACCCTAGCGCAAGCTCGCTGCAAGCGGCATTCAGTGTAACTACGTTTGTCAAACTCAAGGTCAATAGACGTCGTCAACGCGCTGTGAGTTTCCATACATAGCAATCACAGGCGCTGTCACACCATTTTGCGTTATGCGTGCCTGTGTTTGCATTACGCGGCAAGAAACGTTTGTGGTCATTCTGCGGACCCCCTACGATGGCTTTGCGGACCCCCAGGGGTCCGCGGACCACCTGTTGGGAACCACTGGTCTAGAGAAGCACTCACTTCTTTGTTTGTTCAATGAGGATGGTTGTTTCAGTAGACGTGTTCTATTTAGTTCACAATGAGACACATCTCCCAAAACAGTAGTAGTTATTAAACAAAAAAGTAAGTTGTACTCAAGGCAAGTGTCACATATTAGTACATGTTTGGTTGTTTAAGTATAGGAAAATAATTTATTCGTAAATCTACAAAATTTTTAAAGAAAATGGCCTCACAGTTTCCATCAAGTTATTTAACCCTCAGGTAGGCGCACGATCTACTGGTGTAGGCCAGAGTTTTTGTTTATGCTGCAATTCACCTCCTAAAACTAGTGGAGAAAAACCTACGTCATTAGCTTCTCACTGAGTCGGTGATTGTCAGTCAGAGGGTGTGTGTTTGGTAATTGTTTACGACTAAAGTTGTTTGGGCTACGCCTGTAGACTGTGCGACCTTTTGTGGGAATCAAAGCAGGTTATCATCTGCAGGTATTTTGGATGAACTTATGCGTAATTGCTAATCAGATGAAGAGAAAACCGCCGTATCTTACTACACTAAACCTAAGAAGGCAGCAGTACTTCTGTCCAAGATGCATGAAGACCACAAGATTGACAAAGATTAAGAGGATTTACAGAAACCCGAAACAATTACTTTGTATAACAAGACAAAAATTAGAGTTAACATATTAGACCAAATGTGTACCAAATACGATGTAGCAAGAAATACGAAACGATGGCTTATGGTTCTATTTTTTGATCTTCTAAATATAGCAGCCATCAATGTGTCCAGAATTTACAAATATTTCTTGGGATCTAATCGTTCCTAAAATAAGAGAAAAGGTTAATGTTACTATGCTACCTAGTAGTTGACCTAAAATGTATTTATTTGGTAAAAAACACTTTTTTATATATAACAATGTGTTTTTAATGTTTTTTTTTTAAAAATCTGTATACTATCTCTGATAAATTATATTTGAAAATAAATGAGTTTTATAGTATCATTATCCTAAATTTTTTAAAATTGTATGCTCATAAAGTTATGTGTATTTTATGGCGTAAAATTAATATAATCAGATTACAACTGTATAACCTATTTAAAATTAGAATCTTACATTAATTTTTTTACAAATATGTTAAAAAGTATAATAGGAAACAGTTACGACTATAACACATGGACAATTTTTTTTTTTAATAATACATTTTTAATAAAAAGAGAGTGGGTTACAGTGGTAGCCCATGCGCCTAAATGTGTTACTTTTAACCATGTGCCTACCAAAGGGTTAATTATCTAGATAGTATTATTTAACCAGCACTAACATTAAAACACAGTTTCTTGGGTGTCACGTTGAAATTTTCTAAAGGTTAAAGGAAAGCTTTGGAACATGCAACAATATGAAACACAAGATTTAAAAATTAAAACATATCTTTATATAAATAGGTAGACTAAGTAATTTTTATACTTACAATATCCTTACTACTTCTATGGCTTAAAAAAAAAAAAAACTGAAATTAATAATAATGAACACAATTTTGGGATTTCACCCTGAAGGTGGAAAAACAGAGAAATAATATGTAGCCAATATTACTGAAATTATAGTACCTCTTATATCCTTTATTTATGTTATTTATGCAACAATTATTTGAACCATAATTTTTGCCGCTGGATAGAGTTTGACATATTTTTATACTACCTTGACTATTTTTTTCATTACAGAGTGACTAATCTTGCTATTTATTTCATTATCATCTGTTACTTCATAAAGGCTCACTAGAAAGGAAGCCTACATTCATAATTTCTGAGCATGAACTATATTTTTTTTGTCATGCTAATCCTTCACATTGCATGGTAACACCTTACATAAACTTTTTTCAAAATAAAACTTGTTAAAATGGGCCTAAATCCATCTAGATGCAGAAGTAACATCATACCGAATTCTTAGAAGAGGCAGACTGAAACCAAAGTTGTTCTCGGAACGGCAGAATGTTTGAATCCATCGATCTCCTTAATCCACGACAAGACTTAAGCACTGTGGTTGCCCCCTTTCGAGTTTAGAAATTATTGATTTATTACATTCATATATCAAAAGACACCACATGAGTCTTGTAATAAGAACAAGGCCATGAATCCAAGTCTTTCTAGATATGGGCATAGAAATAAAAGCTTCTACTATTTTAATGCCTGACCTAAAGCTAGAATTCAATGTGTAACCAATGTCAGTTTAACCGTTACACTGTAAAAACGTTCCACCTTTACATTGTACATCCCTAGAAATCTGAAAGGGATACTAGAAATGATTTCATTCATTGGTTGATTGTTGATCATCAATTGAGGATTTATAAGATTAAACACCGAATTCTTTCTAGCCAGACACAACACAATAATTGCAAAACTTTATTGTTGTTCATGACAAGCTGGATATTATTCACTTATTACAATTTTAAATTACTTGCGACCAGACATTCCAATAATATGAGTTGTTAAATTAGACTTGCAGATAATGTTTTCGTCTTACGACATCTTCAGCCTAGGTAACGTTTTCATCTTTAGGACGAAATACGATATATTGTTTTCCATATTGTGGACGTTATAAAGAGATAACAATCTTTTGAACTTGTCAAACCAGCCTTTACTTGCTGAAAATGATTGACTGTTGGTATGTTCACCACAGTTTTGAACAAATTATTCATACAATCTCCCAGCTTTTTCACAAATAAAAATTAAAGTCAGAGGCATCCTTTTCTTGATTAATAATTTTTCAATTTTTTCAATGTTTATGTCGCGACACACTGAGGTAAATTTCACAGATTGACTAGTCCTTTCTCTGACATTCCCCTGTATACTTTCTTCATTTTTGTTTATATAACGCACTGTTGACTTGCTAAAGCTAAAATGCTTTGAGGCAGATGCTATGCTTTCCTCACATTTTAAATTATCTAAAAGGTCAATTTTCTTAATCAACGGCATAAGTTTTTTTTGCCTTTTCTTATCCCTATCAAAGTTTTATGACATCATGGCTTGGACAAACAATTTAAGGAAAAGATAAAACTAAACAAAACAAATTCACGATTCATAAATCCACAAGTAGATATGACTTGCCAAAACTAGCAAACACAACAAGCAAATGCAACAACTGTTTGGTAACTGACAGGTAAACAAAACCTGAGTCAGTTACGGGCGCCGGATATGATTATCAATGTTTAGATTTTGAAATCTATTAAATTAGAAGTAAGCAGACAGAGGTGATGCTAAACTTATATATGATATAACTAATAAACTATAAATATTATGGAGTTGAATGCGGGGGCCAGATTGACTCATCGTTGTTTGTTAGTGACTATAATGCCAGTTGTTATAAATAAGGAATGCCTATCTTTTGAGCACGAGGCTTAGTAGAGTACAGTATAATGGATGTTTGGGGAATAATCACATTTTTTTTGTAATAAGTAACTATAGTACTGTACAAAATAAAAAGGATAAGAACACATAACCCTATAACTTGCAGAGTAATTATACTATCTTCTTTTTAAAAAATATGATACATACTAGACCAACCTGTAATTTTGCTAACTACGGATAAACAAAACTGCAAATACCAAATCCATGAATAAGCAGGGCCTACTGTAGACTTAAAACGTTCATTGCCAAACTAGAAATTGGAATTTTGTGTGGTGGCCGCTATAATAATTCACTTAGAATTTGGATAGCAACGGCCACGCGATATCGGTCATCCGGTAAGACCTGGCACCACGCGATATCGGTCATCCGGTAAGACCTGGCACCACGCGATATCGGTCATCCGGTAAGACCTGGCACCACGCGATATCTCGTGATTGGCAATGAACGTGTTAAAAAGTAAATATAATAAAAATAAATTATTTTTCCAACTCTTTAAATTATTTAATTATTTCACATAGATACAATTAAACTAAATTTCACAGATATTCTTGAAATTTATAGTCTTTATGTAAGACATAGTCTTAATATTATAGAAATATTACCTCCAATACTCATGTACCTTTAGTAACTGGTCAGCCTGGGACATTGCTAATTATTTTTTTCAGTAAATTCAGGGGTTTGTTCCTCTGGAAAATTTATATTACAACCTTATGAGCAAGCCAGATCAAATGTGAAATGAATGACCGAAAATGTTATAGAAAAAGCTTAAGTATTGTAACACTCTTAAGTAATTGGGTATTACATATAAAAGAATTTATATTTTTAATTTTTACTTAATAATAAGATTAAGCCGACATAAAAGAAAATTTTTGTTTTCTATGTGAACACTTGGTACTGTAACGTAGGGAGTAAGGCGCTCCTAGCGGGCAAATCATGTAAAATATCGTACGAGGTGGTGAGTTAAGGGAATTGGTCGAAATCACACCATGTTACATGAACATGGTTTGACTTCAGGAACCAATGAAATACGAATATAAAGTGGGGGATACTGGCGAGACGGGCTTCGCGCGAATATCCCACTCCCTATTTCAAGAGAGGTCTTTGGACGAGACAGTTGTGAAGGGCAGATTACCCCAATATTTCGGACATTTTTTAGAAAACCAGCAATCATTCAAGAATTAAATATGCTGAGACCGGCAGTACTTCAATAAGTGGTACGTAAGAAAGGAGGCAAAGCATTTAGATGAGTTTCTTTAAATAAATTTTGTACCTTTTCGTGTAAGTGCAGTTATGTGAAAGTGATGTACTGTTATAAATTGAAAGTAATAGTGTGATACAAGCTATGTGGTTGACAAGGTACGTTTTAGTGTAATAGGGATAAATGTATTGTAATATTACCTAAATTAAATACCGACATGACAATTGTATAACACATAAACGGTACCTACTATTGTTCCTTGATTGTTAGATTAAAAAAAAACTAAATTTTATTACTTAACTTACCACCTAACAGTACTTTCAATGATATTTAACTTGTAGTAATAAATTAGTTGGCAGTAATTTAATAGGTGATTTCTTAACAAAATGATTTGTAATTTGTATAAATTCTAATATTTCACATTTCACATTACAAATACATTTTTATTGTATTTTAAACATTCAATAGTTATTACGAACGTAACCTAATTCTATCTTCAAGATTTGGAAGGGCGTTACAGATAGACAGTCCCTACCTGAGCTGTGACGTAGGACTAGATGCCCTGGTAAGTAAATATCAATTGTTGGAATAAGCCAATTAACATATTAAATAGAGATTGACAGACTTACCTTGGTAAGAGTCCACTCTGTAGTCTTGAAATAGACTACAGAGTGGACTCTTACCAAGGTAAGTCTGTCAGTCTCCTAGTCCAAAAAATCTAAATAATCTTTACCAACCAAAACTAATATTAAATAGAGATAAATTCCTAGATACAAGGGCAGAACGTTACAGTATTATAGTAAGAGCTAAAACATTCTGAAAATGTTTTACAGTATACCATCTTTACTTTATAAATAAAGAAAGGCAAACATAACAAAATGCAATGCGGCATGACTTTTATTAAGCAAAACTTAATGGAGGTATATTTTATTTTAATTAAAATTAAAAGTGAAAAACAATACAAAACTTTTATTTTATGTGTTGGTATAAAATTAACTTGTTTACAATGTATTTCAATGCTGAAAATTATATTTCTAAAACAACTTTATCTCTACTAAATTTAACAAACCTGTTTTTGATTTACCTTCGTCATCTTCATCCAGTTCGTAGTCTTCATCTTCTTCACTCTCAGACACATGTACAGAGACCTTTTAAAAATATATAATTAAATAAACTTTATTCAAAGCAATAATTATATTTGTTTAGTGATCAAACGATGAGTTAAAATCAATTCATGATACAGACACTTCATTAAGTAAAATTAATTAATAAACACTAGAAATATAAAATGTTTGCCCCTTAATTTTCAATACACATTAAAACAATGTTGTTTAAAGGATATTTTGTGAAATTTACAAAATACTGAAATATTATTGATGTAACCTGTTACTTAGGATGTTTACACTTAAAAATGTAAATACACTTAATTAAACTGTATGAATAAATCTTCTGCTTATAAGCAGAAAGATGTTAACTAATTTATTTTTATTTCATTTCTCCCACAATTACCCTCCCTTGAGAACAGACACAAACTGAATCCATAATTAAGAAAATGCACAGAACTAAAAAAAAGTGGTTCAGCAGAACTTAAAACTCCTTTCTCAGTAAGTGTAATACATCTAAAGTAATTTCTGTTTTGTATAAATCTTATAATTTCTTTTGTACTTTTTGTTTAAAAAATGATAAAACAATAATATTTCGTCTTCTTGTGTGTTTATTTAAACCTCTCTATCTTATAATGTTGTCAGACACCGATGATCGTCATGGCGTGACTTAGCGATGTAAATATTTATACAACAAGGTGCTGTGTTGGTCATGTTGCGGGGCTTACTATGCATTCCCTGTTCAAGATCAATCTTCCAAATGAATGTAAAAGGTTAAGATTTTTATTGTATTTTTTTCAATATAAATTTAAGGTTACAATTCTATATTTATACTGTGGGGGTTGCCACGCCCATTTATCAAAACAAAAGTTAACACTACTTCAAACAGAAATTTTATACCTAACTCAATAATTACAATAACATTCTTATCAATACACATAATTACATATAAACAAAATATATAATTAATAATTCAGTATTATTATTTCAAGATTTTAACCAAAAAGTTACTATCAAATTTTCTTGTGTCACACTAATTATTTTAATATAGAATTTTGAGTAGGGAATGACTCATTAAGTCAGGCATCTACTGCCTGAAGTGTAGCAAATATCCTCTGAAATATATGGGCCATACAAAAAAAAAAAGTTAAAACTGGGGCTAAAGAACATTTACCCCACGTTAAATACGAGTATAACAGACCAGAAAAATCTGCAATGGCGAAACATTCTTTAGAGAGAAAGCACAAATTTAAAGTAAACAATGTAACTTGCAAAAAAACGTTGTTAAGTGTAGTGAATTTGATGCATGGGAAACTTTATATATTAATAGGAATACAAATAATATTGTATATAATGAGTCAGGCCCTGTTCAAAATTCTATATTAATGTAATTAGTGTGACACAAGAAAATTTGATTGTAACTTTTTGGTTAAAATCTTGAAATAATAATAATACTGAAATATTAATTTATCTATTTTGTTTATATGTAATTATGTGTATCGATAAGGATTTTATAGAAATGAATGAGTTAGGTATAAAATTTCTATTTGATGTATCATGTTCGAAGTAATGTTATTAACTGTTGTTTTGACAGGTGGGCGTTGCCAGTAAGGTTAGTATAAATATAGAATTGTAACCTTACTTTCACCTTAGTTGTAAGTTAGAGTTTGTAGTAACAACACTTACTGATGATGATGACCTTGTCATTGAAACGCACTTGAGTAAATAAATGAATTATTTGTGAGTCTTGTGTATGTCTTTTATTTGTTTTAACATAACCTCACAAGCTAAGCTCAAAGAATAGATGTAAAAATTATAGTCTTGTAAAAAAAATAATCTGAAAGCCAAGTTGCAGGAACACACAAAGGCAGTGTCGGACACATCATATGGTTAAATACATCATGAATGTGTTCGTCAGCCTTGTGTGATGATCTACAGTTATGTCTACATTATTGGTCATAGGTGAGCGCCATGGCCCTATGCAAAAATACAGTGTCGGTCACTGGCAATCACCATGGCAATTAACGAGTTAATTAGGGCTTAGCTAGTGAGAACAATTTACAACAGTGAACATGAAAACAGTACAAACACACTATTAAGCAGGTCATCAATTTCTGTTACAGAGCATATAAATTATTATGAACTGAATATTGTAGATAGATTGTTATTGAAAACAATTTCAGCTTAGTAAATTTTTAGTGTCATCGGCGAGTTTTTTTTTTGTATAGTCCAGATATTGTAATAATATATATATATTAAATCAGTTAAAAATATGGATCTGGAAGCCAAAAATTAATATATTATTAATAAACCAGGTGAATTGTTAATTAAAGGAAATAAGAACATTTGATACCAAATTCACTTAATATTTTTTTAAAACAACTTATTTTGAAATATTCACAAAGATTTTTTTTTATTAACATAAGCAGTGTTATGTTGTGTGTGTACCACAAGATTGTAAACTAAATAAATATTTTATTGTTAAAACAGTAAAGAAACGGCGTAAGCCTTAAACAAAGAAATGACAAGGCTTTTAAAACATTAAATGAAATTTAAATTTTCAAAGTATATAAATTAAAACTCAACAAATTTATTTAAACAACAAAATATAATGTTTTTTAACCTGGTTTGTAGGTGATTTAGTCCATTCAAAAAATACTCCAAAGCCTATATCGTAACTGTCAGTTGCAAACTCCCAAAATAAACAAGTTCCATCTTCATGTGTAGGTACTCGTACCTGTATAACAATAAAAGATATGCTAGCTGATGAATATGTTTATCTGAAACACTGTCAAAATTTTTTATTTATAATTTGTAATATTTACTTACAGTAACTGTTTCACCATGGTTCACTTTGATTATTGCGTCTCCATCTTCCTTTCTTATAGCTTCTTTAAATTCCCTCACATCTTTCCTTGTCCACATTGATGCTAGTGTCATTGTTTGTGCATTTCCTAAAGATTATATTGATAAAACAAATATAACATTTTCAGAATTTATTTGGCGGTTATTCATTCTAAATTGTTTTCTAGAATTACAGAAAATCACCATTCTTTAGTCTAAAATATAGAATGAATTTAGTTTTCTTGTTTGTTTCTATATAAACATAAAGTTTTAACGTTTTATTCCAAACTATAATACCATCCTAAAATCTACAAAAATATGAAAATTTTAAGAAATAGTTGAATGACAAAAAATAATATTAGGTAAAAGTTTTGCCATTTGTCAATAAATATTTAAAAAATTCAAAAAACCTACACATTAAAATACGAGGCGTATACTGAAACTAACTACTGTTTCATTCTACTGCTCCGTAGCGCTGCAATCGGTGTTCCGCGCATGTGCACTAGTCGTCCTTGTTCACTGGCTATTGAGTCATGCCATTTTAGTTGTTGTACGTTGTGTTTTCAGGTTTCTCTGAATGTTTAAAATGTTTAACACAATAAGTATTCCCGCCGATTGTGAGATTCGTTCTGTAATAAGATTTTTGAATACAAGGGATGTGAAACCGGCTGAAATTTATCGTAAACTTCGAGATGTTTACGGGGAAGACGTGATGAGTGAAGGAATGGTGAGAAAATGGGTTAGAATGTTCAATAGCGGTCGAACTAATGTGCATGACAAGAATCGGAGCGGTCGACCGTCTCTCGTCACCGATGATCTGGTAAGGGCAGTTGACGAAAAAATCCGAGAGAACAGACATTTCACTATGATAACGCTATCTTACGAATATTTCATGTACTGTTTTGTACGAAATTGTTACGGGCCGCTTAGGTTATCGCAAGCTGTGTTTCCGATGGGTACCAAAAATGCTGAATGACGTGCAAAAAACCAAGAGACTCGGAAGTGCTTTGACTTTTCTTACACGGTACAATGATGATGGTGAGGATTTTTTAAACAAAATTGTGACAGGTGAAATAAGATTTCACGATAAATTTCAGCCGGTTTCACATTCCTTGCGTTCAAAAATCTTATTACAGAACGAATCTCACAATCGGCGGGAACACTTATTGTCTTAAACATTTTAAACGTTCAGAGAAAACTGAAAACACAACGTACAACAACTAAAATGGCGTGACTCGATAGCCAGTGAACAAGGACGACTAGTGCACATGCGCAGAACACCGATTGCAGTGCTACGGCGGCAGTAGAATGAAACAGTACTTAGTTTCAGTATACGCCTCGTAATATTATTTTTAATTTTTAGAGAATAAAATTTGAAGCAACTTCACACCAGTATGGAAGTTAATTAGAAACAAACTCATACAACCTCAAAATAAAACCTTTATATGTTAAACTATTTTCCTATTTAGATTTAGGCCCTTTATATACAAAAATTAGATATTAAAAATTAAAACTAAAGAAGGAAAAATCCCAAATAAGCATACAACTTACACACCTTCTTCCTCTTCATCATCTGTTTCAGATTCATCAAGATTTGCATCACCATTAGCTAAAACAGCGAATTCTTCATTGTGGGTTTGGACAGAAGATGCCTGTTCAGGTTTGGTACAATGCAGCAACTGCTGCATATACTGATGGTAATGTTGGTCTTGTAACTGTCTAACTAATACTGCTTGCTGTTAACAAATAATACACACTCACACTAACAATAATTGTGACTATAATTAAAAAGTGAATATGTAATGGCTTACTTGCTGAAGGGTTTCAAAACATTAGTCCCTTTTACGAAGCTAACCCTCTACTGGTGGCATCGTGTTAGGTACAAAGGCTGTAACGGGATGGATTTATGACTGTGGAAGGGGTGGGTTTTTTTGGTTGTGTGTCATGTAATGGAAAAGGCTGTTGGCTTCAAAATGCGAGTGATTATTTAATATGTTGCGTTGTGTTTGTTATAAAGAACAACAGATAAAGAAAACATATTAAATGATCATACGCATTTTGAAGCCAACAGCCTTTTCCATTACATGACACACAACCTAAATAACCCACCCCTTCCAGTCATAAATCCACCCCGTTACAGCCTTTGTACCTAACACGATGCCGCCAGTAAGGGTTAGCTTCGTAGAAGGAACAAATGTTTTGAAATGCGTCAGCAAGTAAGCCATTAAGTATTTACATAATTGATTACTTTTTAATTATAGTTTAATCAATGAATTCAACATGATTACATCAAGCGACTTTAATAATTGTGAGTTATATAAGTAAGTATTGTTATGTTCTTTATTTAGGTGGGAATGGAAGTAGAAATAAGTGAACAATAGTAGAGTGAACAATAAGTGAATAAAATTTTTTAAGTAGTAACAGTGGAAGTTAGGCTAAATATGTCACAGTAACAACATATCCTGAGGAGATAAAAAAATTTGTATGTGTGTGTGGACTTATACAGATTAAACGTAAACTACATGGGACAGTTTCGTCATTAAAAATATTACAACTCTTGAAGTATCTGGACAGATTCATGGCAACATAAAAATAAAGTTAAATGTAAACTATAAGATATTGCCATGTAAAAGAGCGCAAATGAAGTGCAGCCAAATACTGCATAACGAAACAGATATTTCATATTGACAACCAGTCACGTAAATGCAAACTATAAGATATTGCCATGTAAAGGAGTACAAACGAAGTCTAGCTAAATAATGCATAACAAACCAGATATTTCATAATGACAACCAGTCACGTAAATGCAAACTATAAGATATTGCCATGTAAAGGAGTACAAACGAAGTCTAGCTAAATAATGCAACAAAACAGATATTTCATATGACAACCAGTCACGTAAATGCAAACTATAAGATATTGCCATGTAAAGGAGTACAAACGAAATGTAGCAAAATAGTACATAGCAAAATAGATATTTCATAATGACAACCAGTCACGGGATTAGTCCAGCTGATTAGGAAAATCTTAATAAAGCTATAGCAAATTTTGAATTTTACAAATTTTGTTTAACTAAATTATTTTGTTAAGGTCAAACATATTATATTGTTGTAATGGATTCAACTATTAGTGAGTATTGAAAATTGTATTGCTGATGAGAAAGTCCACAAATATAGCAAATTACTGTGTCAACAAACAAATTACCATTTATTACAGAAGCATACATTTGGTAATTATTGATAACTAAATGCAAAAACTTCAAACTTAATTGGAAATTTCTCGTTTTATAGAAAGATTTTGTTTGGAAATTTTATCCTCCAGCCATTATTGTTTGTGAAATATATATTGTACATTTGACATTAGTAAATCATTAATAAAGTTGAAGTTTTAGGTTCTTCATTTATAGAAAAAAATATTACTTACGGTTCATGTTTGCTTAGTTTACACCCAGGGGAAAATTGTTAACATTTTGATGCCAGTGACTTACATGGATACCAGTTTATATCAGTTTCACTGGCTCAATTAATAAAACCTTCATCAAATATTTGTTTCATATAATTAGGTAGAAAACTAGGAGGTTAAAAACTTTTTTTTTTAAATAATTAAAATAGAAAAAGTTTAAGAAAACACGCCAAGAAAATGGGTAATATAATTTCTGCGAGTATAAACACAAAATTCACTGAAATAAATGAGAAAGAAATTCAGAGTCCATATCAAAACACACACAAAAGAAACAGGAAGACACAATACAATGTGGTTTAATGGAGGAGGAAGAAGAGCAAAAAATCTGTACAATTGGAAAGACAAGGGAACTAAACAAAGTAACTCAAAAGCAATCTGGAGACAAGAATCAGAAAAAAATAGGAAATGTAAAAAGGTAGCCAAATTTATTTGACCTAATTGAGATGACAAGGACCAACTAGAAGCAGAGAGAAGAGCTGGTACACAAACTTACAGTAAATACTTATTACAAAGGGCTATATTAAACCAGACATTCCTTATAACAGACTCTGTTTGAAAGATAAATCATCCCCAAATTGTTAACCATGTAAACACTCTTTGCATACCCCAGCCCAGCGTAGTGACTAAATGGCTGTGGAAACGGCCACTTAAAACTTCCGTGGCATTCTCTGTAAAAAAATGATGCAATAAAATTGTAAACAGAAATATTTTTAATATTGATAATACTGCTTAATCAAATTCTTGTAAAGGTTTTGTTGAACAGAAACTTTGCAGTACTTACATTAACCATTTGAATACACTAATATACTTAAAAGTTTACTGGCCTAAAATGTCTGTTTGCTGTAATTACCTCGAGTGATACAAAGGAATTTCATCAAGCAAAGTCATATCAGTAATAATTGTAACCGAAATAAAGGGGGGGGGCAGCTGTTTCGGATAACAAATTTTTTTGGTTAATCCATAACTCATTAAAAATAGTGTTTGTAATGGGTGTTAGGGTATTGTTTTGTTTGTGTATCAAATCGTTCCCGTGCAGCGATGTTCTGCTAACTGTTTACTAACAGACTACCAGCAGGTGTTGACGCTTTGAATTTTTTAACAAACTTGAGGGCAAAATTAAAACTACAAAATCTAATGTAGTTTTTGGTTGTTATTTAGTGTTACACAAAGACTGCGTAGAGTTAGTGCTTGATTTTAGGCTTACCTCTAATGCATTAAATCCATTGTCAGCTGACACTTTGCTGATTTTGTCATCCATATCGTCTGCATTGGAGTTTTCTGTTCCGTTGTTAGATTGCTGCAAAACTGCCTCTACAACATCTTGGTCTATGAGTTCTTCGGAGTCATCCACAACGATCCATTCATTCACGTCATTTTCAATCAAGTCTTTGCATCCAGGAATTGTATGAACAATCTCTGTCAAATTTTCAAAACCTTTTGTTCATTTTTCTTCCAGTCCATCATATAGTTTTCTCCAGCACCTTCGTAGTGTTTCGCTTTAAACTTTTTCCCAAGTTTGCAAACACCAGTATTCTATGTGTTTCATGTTCACTGACTTTAGTGCTCCATTCATATTTCATGCTCAGCAATCCTGCAGAATGGTTCGTAGCAACAGCGATCGATAGTGTTGTTTAAATATTCAGCCTTGATTGTAAGGCTGAATTAGGCGTGACATTTGGAGGAAGGAAGTGAACAATGATATCACCACTTTTTAATTCACTGGGATGGCGCATCATTTAATAAGATAGCTTTTTTGGGCAAACCTTTTTCAGTTAAAAATTTCTCATCTTTCGGCAGAAAATTATCAAAAAACCATTCTTCGAATAGTTCAGAAGACATCCATGCACTTTTTGGTGCTCTGTAAAAGACTGGTAAAGCATTTGGCACAATTTCCTTTAATGTACGTGGTAATTTTGAACTCCCCACACGCATTGGTGGCAGTCTATTCTAGTCTGAGTCATTTGCAGCAAAAAGACATTTTATCCGTTCTTTTTTTTCATTTTGTGACATGGAGCAGCCGTTTCAGTCAATTTCTAGCAACATCTTAAAATTTACTCCTATTTCATAGGCATTGTAAATCTGATCGTTACTATAGCCTTTGGTGAAATCTTCAAACTCTGTTTTGAAACGGGTTGGCAGGGATATGGTTAGGCGAGGGTAACTATAAATGGCGGTATGGTTAGGCTACTCCCAATTGTGATGTGACATGCATTGTTTACACATTACTATAGGTACATTTCCATTTCGCTTCACACCTGGGTTTCGGTTGACCCAAGTTTGGTTAACCAGGGTTCCACTGTACTAATGTATTAAGAGTTGACAACAGTTTTGTACAAATACTCCTTTGACATGCTGCCTTCACAGGTCTGAAATATGACTTGTCCCAAACAACCTCACAATACTTTCAACATCAATTTGAAGACTTACAAGCAACAAAATGTTTCTTAGCATTGCCATTTAATGTTATGATGCAGTAGCAGCAGTGAATGTGCTGATTGTTAATCATTGTAAATAAAATGTATACATTTTAAATAAGTATACTTCTTTTAATTAACGCTTTCTGTTTTTTACGGCTGCGGGTAGAAATATGGGAACAGAGCTTCTGGATGTAGGAAGGAAATCTGTAAGCAGGACTTTTTTTTGTGTGGGACGGTAATAAGGATTTTATTTTGAGCGGACTACGTTTATTTTAAACATTTGGACTGGCTCACTGACTCTCTTTTATTATTATTATTTTTTTTGGGTGACATTTTTCGTTTTGTGTGTGTTGATTCATGTATGTAGTTAGGGTGTTTGCGGGTCATAGGATAGTGTAGAAATGTATAATAAGACTTAGAGCTAGAATGGAATAACAAAGTTATGATGGATGATCTTAAACTAACTTGACTTAACTAGCATTTTATATGATGAAACAGATACATGATGATATTAACAGGAATAAACAATCTGGAGTTAAACACTTTTTACAATTTAAACATAGACAACTCTCAGCCCCAATCAGTCAGTTATAACGAGGTTCTACTGAATATGCATGTGTATATATATATATATATATATATATATATATATTCTTGATATTTAACGTTATATATATATATATATATATATATATATATATATATATATATAATTTTGGAAAAATTTTAATATATATATTAATTTTTGGAAAAAACACATTTAAGTATGATGCACTAGCTAGGTTCAATCTGTACTTTTTTTTACTCTGCATTTTACTTGTCTATCCCAGAGGCAAGTTTTCCACAGTATAGGGTTTAAAAAAAAACATTATTTTTTTTCAACCCGCCCTATTATGTATATATATATATATATATATATATATATATATATATATATATATATATATATATATATATATATATATATATATATATATAAATTCATTATATATATAGATAGGAAAGGAGGAAAGAACACATACAAAGATAGGGAAGGAATATGAAAATGGAAAGATTAAATATATGTTTATATATTTTTAGGTTAGTTTTGGTTGGTAAAGATTATTTAGATTTTTTGGACTAGGAGACTGACAGACTTACCTTGGTAAGAGTCCACTCTGTAGTCTTGAAATAGTAACACATAAAGGCACTTAAACAATGATATATTTCGACCACACAGTGGTCTTTATCAATCGAAGAGAAAACACAAAAAGAAATATGAGAGAATGAAATAAAATAATTCATTCATAATTCATATATATATATATATATATATATATATATTTAGGTTAGTTTTGGTTGAAAAATCTATATATATAAATTTTTTGAACTAGGAGACTGACAGACTTACCTTGGTAAGAGTCCACTCTGTAGTCTTGAAATAGAAACACATAAAAGCACTTAAACAATGATATATTTCAACCACACAGTGGTCTTTGTCAATCGAAGAGAAAACACAAAAAGAAATATGAGAGAATGAAATAAAATATATGTAATCACAGAATATATATATATATACAGTACAGTCTCGCTAATCCGGTCTCCGATGATCCGGACCTCCGGCTAATCCGGACGGCCCAAAAGTTTTGTTTAGTTATAGTATTTTACAGTGCACAATCAGTCTGCTGTCCACAAAAATATTTATTTTTATACGTCTATATTTGTTATTTTTCAAAGGGGTTTTCCTACTTTAATACTCAAATAATATAATTTATTCATTAAAATATGAAATAGGTGTACCACTTGTTTGTTTCTTTTGCCTACTAAAGTAGAAAAAACTTCTTTGAAAAAATATATACAAATTAGATCACCCAACACTACAACGTACGTGACATCAGAGACATCTTGCGATAAACAAAAGATAAAGGACCGCTGACTAAACGGATAAACAGTCTATCCGTCTGGCGTCAGGTCAGTTGTTTTGTCGGACAGATGCCACTTTTCCTGCTTCTCGCAAGATATCTGCTCAGTTGTCATTTAATTCTAGTGCGATATTGATCTGTGTTTTTTATTTACGTCTCGTTCAGTGTTCAGTGAAAATGGCGACTAAACGTAAGTCAGTGACAGTGACAATGGAACAAAAACTCCAAGCTTTGTTTCGTATTGATGGAGGTGAATCGCTTATTAAAATTGCAAAAGAGTTAGGTGTGGGAAAACAAACTGTTTCCGATTGGAAAAAAAGCGACAGGAAATTGAAGATTTTTGTGCAAAAATGGTTAGTAAAGACAGTTTAGGCGGCAGAAGCACTTTAAAAAAACCAAAAAATGAAACCCTAGATGATGCTTTGTATGTTTGGTTTTGCCAACAACGGGAACAGGGTGTTCCTTTATCGGGTGTAAATTTGCAAACGATCGCGCTGAAACTGAATGAAAAGTTAAAAGGAGACCCTAATTTTACTGCCAGTGTGGGATGGCTGTCACGGTGGAAGGAACGACACGGCATCCGTCAACTCGGAATAAGTGGTGAAATTTTGTCAGGTGACAGTGATGCAAGTGAAAAATTCAAAGACAAATTTGGCAAGTTTCTCAGAGATGAAAACTTACAACCTTGTCAGGTGTTCAACGCTGACGAAACTGGATTAAATTATAAAATGTTCCCAAAAAAAACTTTAGCTTCCAAATTAGATTCAGTAGCAAAAGGCCATAAAGTTAAGAAAGAACGTATGACTTTGCTGCCCTGCAGTAATGCTTCTGGCGATCTAAAATTTCCACTTTTGGTGATAGGGAAATCCGCAAAGCCTAGGGTTTTTAAAAATGTAAATTTAAGTGTTCTACCGGCCCAATACAAGTTCCAAAAATCAGCGTGGATGAACAGTCAAATTTTTAAGGACTGGTTTTTTGAAAACTTTGTTCCAACAACAGAAAAGTTTTTAAAAGAGAAAAAACTCCCTCGAAAAGCGGTTTTACTAATTGATAATGCCCCATGCCACCCAAATGAAGAAGAATTGCGTCATGGTGACATTTTTGTTAAATTTCTTCCTCCTAACGTAACGGCTCTCATTCAGCCGATGGATCAGGGCGTGATCGAAGCGATAAAACGGCGATGTAGGAAAAAGTTAATTTTATCGCTTTTGGAACAACAAGAAGCAGATCCAGCTACAAAATTTATTGAAAATCTTAAAAAAGTGACTATAAAGGATGTCATTTATATGGCTGCAGAATCGTGGGAGGAAATTCAACCGTCTACACTACAAAAAAGCTGGAAAAAATTGTGGCCTGAAATGCCACAGGAAAGTGGAAAATCTGACAGTCAACCTACTAATGACGACAATGAATTTGTTCAGATTTTTCAACAATTGGAGGGTTGTGCCGAGTTGAAAGACACTGATATTTCCGAGTGGATTATCAGTGATAATGACATTGGTCATCAAGTGCTCAACGAGGACGAAATCGTCGCGGTGTGCACTGCAAACACAGAAAATGACAGCTCGGAAGAGGAAGACTACACAGACGAACCTGTCAGCCTAACTCATGATGAGGCGGCTGCAATGCTGGAGGGGTTGATGACTTACTTTGAGAAACAAAGTGATACGTCAACTGCGGAGCTACTGACCTTGAAACGCCTACGAGATCGTACTGTGAAACGACGTCATTCATCGTTAAAACAAAAGAACATTACGGACTTTTTTCACTAAGTTTTTTAAAGTTTGTTTTTGTTTCAGTTTCATTTTTGTTTGAGTTTTTTGTGCGTTTATACAGTATAGTGTAAATAACTTTATGTGAATACTTTTATTCAACGAGAAAGGTGCTTAGATATTTATTTATGTCATGACTTTTCTGTTAGAATTATAGGATTTTTTGCTACATAAGCTATGAAATACTGTACTGTAAGCTATATTTAGGCCTCAAATTCACTAAAACTACAATTTCAATATGTTTTCCCACCTAAAACACATATTGTATGCATTTGTTTGGCTTTTTCCGTCTAATCCGGACTTTCGTTGATCCGGACCGGGTCCGGTCCCATCAAGTCCGGATTAGTGAGACTGTACTGTATATATATATATATATATATATATATATATATATATATATATATATATATATATATTTAGGTTAGTTTTGGTTGAAAAATCTATATATATAGATTTTTTGAACTAGGAGACTGACAGACTTACCTTGGTAAGAGTCCACTCTGTAGTCTTGAAATAGAAACACATAAAAGCACTTAAACAATGATATATTTCAACCACACAGTGGTCTTTGTCAATCGAAGAGAAAACACAAAAAGAAATATGAGAGAATGAAATAAAATAATTGTAATCACAGATTGTGTAGAGTAGAAATCAGATGTCACAGATGCACAGATTAAAGATATATATATTGTTTCCATAAACATATGAGTGATTATAGTTTATATAAGTCTGTCAGGGGAAAAGAGATAAGGCTATTTGGAAAAAAAAAATGAATGGATTTATCTGATGTTGAGGTTAGGGGATTCTCTGGACTTGGTATACCACTGGTATGATAGTTCCCACCTTCTCAGTTCTGAGGGATTGCAATCAGGGGGGAGTGATTTAATTATTTTTGTGGTATAGCAGTCATCAAAAGTTGTGATGTTGTGACTCGCAGCATGTTGAGCTGTTGTTCTATCCATATTCATAATTTTTACAGCATGTCTGTGGCCATTCATTATTTTAACATCACGGATGGTCTGAATATCAGAATGAATGGCCACAGACATGATGTTAAAATTATGAATATGGATAGACCAACAGCTCAACATGCTGCGAGTCACAACATCACAACTTTTGATGACTGCTATACCACAAAAATAATTAAATCACTCCCCCCTGATTGCAATCCCTCAGAACTAAGAAGGTGGGAACTATCATACCAGTGGTATACCAAGTCCAGAGAATCCCCTAACCTCAACATCAGATAAATCCATTCATTTTTTTTTTCCAAATAGCCTTATCTCCTTTCCCCTGACAGACTTATATAAACTATAATCACTCATATGTTCATGGAAACAATATATATATCTTTAATCTGTGCATCTGTGACATCTGATTTCTACTCTACACAATCTGTGATTACAATTATTTTATTTCATTATCTCATATTTCTTTTTGTGTTTTCTCTTCGACTGACAAAGACCACTGTGTGGTTGAAATATATCATTGTTTAAGTGCTTTTATGTGTTTCTATTTCAAGACTACAGAGTGGACTCTTACCAAGGTAAGTCTGTCAGTCTCCTAGTTCAAAAAATCTATATATATAGATTTTTTGGACTAGGAGACTGACAGACTTACCTTGGTAAAAGTCCACTCTATAGTCTTGAAATAGAAACACATAAAAGCACTTAAACCACACAGTGGTCTTTGTCAATCGAAGAGAAAACACAAAAAGAAATATGAGAGAATGAAATAAAATTGTGTGACTACAATTATTTTATTTCATTCTCTCATATTTCTTTTTGTGTTTTCTCTTCGATTGACAAAGACCTCTGTGTGGTTGAAATATATCATTGTTTAAGTGCTTTTATGTGTTTCTATTTCAAGACTATAGAGTGGACTCTTACCAAGGTAAGTCTGTCAGTCTCCTAGTCCAAAAAATCTAAATAATCTTTATCAACCAAAACTAACCTAATATATATATATATATATATATATATATATATATATATATATATATATATATATATATATATATATATATATATATATATATATATATATATATAATAGGGCGGGTTGAAAAAAAATAATGTTTTTTTTTAAACCCTATACTGTGGAAAACTTGCCTCTGGGATAGACAAGTAAAATGCAGAGTAAAAAAAAGTACAGATTGAACCTAGCTAGTGCATCATACTTAAATGTGTTTTTTCCAAAAATTAAGCCATTTTCCAATTATTTTTACACTCCTAAGCCAATAATATTTTAAAGTGCTATAGTGAAAATTGTTTAATTAAAAGATTTAAAGAATAGCAAATAAATGTAAAAAGACAATATCTCTTAATATCTCTCTCAAATATCATTAAATTATTGCCTTTATATAAGCTGCTGTAACCTGAAGCGAGGTATCATAACTAATGATGACCACTCCCATGTTGTTCATAAAAGTTAATAAGAAGAGGTAAAAAAGCTAAACACAGAGAACTTCAAAACCAGAGCACAGAAGAACGTAAACCCCTAAAAGGTCTTTACTTCGATGGAAGGAAGGATAATACCCTTGTAATTGATAATATTAAGGAAAAACATTTTAGAAGCACAATAAAAGAAGATTATTCTATAATACAAGAACCTCAATCTATCTATGTTGGCCACGTCACACACTCAAGTGGATATGCTCACGATATCGCTCATATAAATTATCGCTTATAGTATTACCTCTTATATGACAGAAGGTGGTATTTCTTTAGACGAACTTAACATAGTGGGATGTGACGGTATCGTTACTAACACAGGTTGGACAAATAGCGTGATGCGTTATTTAAAAACAAGTAAAACAAGATTCCTGCAGTGAGGAATATTCCTCATACATTTCAATGAGTTGCCAATCCGGCATTTATTTCAAACCCGAGAGGCTAAAACAACTAGACCAAGTCACTTAGTAGCCTAATTGGCACTCAGCTTTGTAAGTGTGAAAAGCTTTCAACAGCTGATTTTGTAAGTATTGATTGTGAATCACCAGACATAATCACACTCTTTTGAGTAAAGATCAACAGAAAGGTAACTTCTAGACATAAGTAGTGCAATAAAGTCTAGCTACTGCTGGAACACCACTGAAATTACACCACCACGATTGTTATGGAGAGTATCTGATTAAGAAATTTGGGTTAATATCACTCCTGGTGAAACTCCTGAGGAATGGAAAATTTCCGTGTCACACGTTAGCATGGAAAGCTAAGTTAAGTTAGTGGCTCAAGCATCTCAAAAAGAGACGAGCATCTTTTTAAGGAACGAGAAGGTTTCATAAGATCCGCTGTAGCATCTAGAGCTTTGATGCCAAAATTGACTGCAAGAGAAACCTCAATTTAACCACTCAGAAATAGTGAATTAAAAACGCTTCTTTAGTTAAAAAAATATTTTATTTGTTAAAATTGTTTGGCTGCAATTTTGTTTTTTAAATTTAAATTAAAGAAGTTATTAAAATTATAAGTTAACAGACATTTGTTGCTTTATTTATATCCTTAAAATACACATATGATAATTACATTATAATTAAATGGAGTGTAGAGTAAAAAAAACAAAAATACATTGTGCTATTAACACATAACACAGCACGCTAGACCACGCCTTCCTTTAAGGTTCTAGTATGCGAATTTTACCGATTTTTGAGTCTTTTGCGGAAATTGAAATATTTTTACAGTATTAATTTGCTTTCGTGTTTCTTAACCCATTTAATAAAAGATTTTCACTAGCACTATAAAATATTATTGGTTAGGTACTGTAAAAATACTTGTAAAATGACTGATTTTTGAAAATCAAAAACATTTTAAGTACGATGCCGCTAGCTGGGGGTTCAATATATATATATATATATATATATATATATATATATATATATATATATATATATATATATATATATTTTTTTTTTTTTTTTTTTTTTTTTGCTTTTATGTGTTTCTATTTCAAGACTACAGAGTGGACTCTTACCAAGGTAAGTCTGTCAGTCTCCTAGTCCAAAAAATCTATCTATCTATCTATCTATCTATCTATATATATATATATATATATATATATATATATATATATATATATATATATATATATATATGAAGTTAATAAATTACCAATTTTGAGTAATTTTATCCACCATTAAGTGCAATAATTTTACCTTGAGTGATGAGGCACCTTTCGGTCTTTGACCATTGTCGAATCACTCTGTGAATCACACTAGTGATTCGACAATGGTCAAAGACCGAAAGGTGCCTCATCACTCAAGGTAAAATTATTGCACTTAATGGTGGATAAAATTACTCAAAATTGGTAATTTATTAACTTCATAAAGTCAGTGCAACGGAAAAACAATGGATAATATTAAATATCAGGAATATATATATATATATATATATATATATATATATATATATATATATATATATATATCTATCCATCTATCTATATATATATATATATATATATATATATATATATATATATATATATATATATATATATATATATATATATATATATATATATATATACACACATTGTTTTCACCTGGCATTTCACTTATCTACCCTAGAGGCAAGTTTTCCACGGTATAACGTTTAAAAAAAAACATAATAATTTTTTTCTATCCCCTTAATATATAAGTGTGTGTGGGTACGTGTATATATTTCTTGGACTTTATATAATCAAATTAATATTTCACTTCAAAAAATTACCATAATTAAAAATGTATACAAATTTTCAACAATTTTACACACCAATGAGTGAATCTATTAAGAAAAATCATCTGCACCCTAGAATCTAATCATCTAAATTTGCGCTGTTAAAATTTACAGTGTTTACTTCAATCTGTTCATCAATAGAAAAGTTTTTAATAATATACTCACATATTTATAAACTTTCGCATATGCTAGTTCTTTTACCTTTTTGTGTCTGTATATCAAAAATTAATCACAAACTGCAAATGATCAATACTAACTATAGTGTGAATATTACCTATGCTATTGTCCTTACCTGCTCAGGATTTCCCGGATATTGCTGCTCTGCGTAAGCCTTAAAGTGTGTGTATGTTTGTTGGTTCAAAGCCTCTTGAATCTGCCTCCTGAAAAAACAAAATATAGTTATGCTACAATAAAAAAGTAGAGGGCAAGTGTTTTTCAAATTAAAAGAAAATCTGTCAACTAAATAAGTGCAGAAAAAAAAACTTAATATTTATGTACAGTTTTGTGTTAACAAATCTAAGAAATTAGTGGTGGTTACCAGTAATTCTTTTAAATGAACAAATACATTTCTATCTAAATGAAATTCAATACTATCCAAAAAAATTAAATGTGTGAAAATTCACAATTATAAATAAGAAGAATTATTTATAAAAGCATAAAAATAAAATAATCTTTTTTCATACTAAAAGTAGACAAAGGCATGTATTATTCTGGAATTAAATTTAAATCTATATTAAATCACCAACTAACAAAGGTGTGATAAGTTATGAGGTTAAAAGAAAAAAATGATGTTGCAAATACTTCTGGGACTGCAGTAGAGCAACATGCTTGAGGTTGGGCATAGGCACATGACAAATGCTTGACTAAGTGCAGGGGCTGTTTCTTAGAGACATAACAGCCATGAGGAGGGGCCCCCAATATGTAGCTGAGAGGTTATCTTGGACTTTCCGCCCTAGGCACTGCTCATTAAGTCGAAAATAATGAAAACAACATATCAGGTACATGTAATGAGTTGATCAGGTAATGGAGGGCAAGTAGCAGAAGATTAACTGCTATTAACAAATTCAATGAAGAAGGTTTGAGTTAAACCTCAGAATAAAACACTCCCTGTTGCAATAGGATATGGAAATTTAAAAATTCACATTTCTAAAAGAAAGGCATGGATTAAACATAGTGAAGTTTAAAATTCTTAATATATTCATCTTCCCTTATAGTACTCTTCAAGTTTTGAAAATTGAGTCATTTCAAAACGTGTCAACAAAGGAAACTATTGTTATGTTAGGAACGACAGAAAAATGTAGTCTATTATATGGTGAAATTTAGGACCCTGAAGAGGGAGTCTGTGGTATTAATGCAGTTTTATTAATATCAAGACAGTTTCTGTTTGGAGGACTACAATTAAGTTTTCCATTGATCCAAGGTGCTTCCGATCAAAAAGCTGAGGAAATAAGAGGTTAGCAGGTGGGGCAAGACTATATAGATCCACTTTGATAGGCAGCTCTAAAGGGTATAGGCAAAGCCATCACCATCTCTAACTTGCTGGTGAAAACTGTAGCCATTTCATACGAGTTGGGTGAATATAACACTCTCAACCTAACCTGGACTCTGGGACACTCTGGATGGATAGAAAATGAGAGAGCAGATGTCTTACCCAAGGCTGAAAACCATACACAAGGTCTGTTGCTGAGGACAGAGGTAAGTTGACAAGTTAATTATAAAAGATAGGTAGGTAATAAAACCCGTACTTTATGTGTCTTGTTATTCTGAGAATGCATTAGAACAGACATGAATAGCTTTCGCTATGGTGACAGTTTCGAGAAGCAAAAACAATTGCTTGCACATAAGAAATCCTGCTAAAAAATTTGTGGAATAGACAATTTTGTGAAATAGGTGTTTGTAAAATAAGAATTCGACTCCTCCCCCCCACACATCTGTTCTGATCTATTTTCAAGTCTCTGTTATCGAAAGTTTAATATTGAATATAAAAATTTTACCTGTCAGATAGACAAAGATGTAAATAAATAAAAATATTTTAAAATAAATTTAATGCACTATGTTTTCCAAAATACGATTAATACATTCTTGAAAACACTATTAAACATTCTTTAACACGGTCATTGCCAATCACGCGATATCGCGTGATGTCAGATCTTACCGGATGGCCGATCACGCAATATCGTGTCGCCGTTGCTATCCAAATTCTAAGTGAATTATTATAGCAGCCACCATACAAATTCCAATTTCCAGCTTGGCAATGAATGTGTTAAACCTTTGTGTCTCCCCCCCACACATCTGTTCTGATCTATTTTCAAGTCTCTGTTATCGAAAGTTTAATATTGAATATAAAAATTTTACCTGTCAGATAGACAAAGATGTAAATAAATAAAAATATTTTAAAATAAATTTAATGCACTATGTTTTCCAAAATACGATTAATACATTCTTGAAAACACTATTAAACATTCTTTAACACGGTCATTGCCAATCACGCGATATCGCGTGATGTCAGATCTTACCGGATGGCCGATCACGCAATATCGTGTCGCCGTTGCTATCCAAATTCTAAGTGAATTATTATAGCAGCCACCATACAAATTCCAATTTCCAGCTTGGCAATGAATGTGTTAAACCTTTGTGTCTCTTGTTCATGATCTTTCAGGCATAAGTTTGTTTACATCTATTAGTAGTAGTTTCTTTTAATTTGTTTTCACAATAAATTGTTCCTTCAGGTAATGCAAATGACAGCTAATGTGTACTATATTTAACAGGGTGTCTAGTAAAATAGCTTGAAGAAATTCCCTGAGTTTTCCCTGACTTTTCCTCTTTTAGATGTCTATAGAAAGCCCAGTTTACATTGATATCTGAAGGATCTTGGATAAATCCAGACTTTGAAGAACAAATTGAGTAACTCTTTTGCTTTTGTGTCTGTAAGGAATACAGAACCAAAATATCGAGCTTTCACTTCATCCGTCTCTGCATCCCAATACCTAACACTCAAATCCATTTGGGCTCTTTGTGATATTTTGTTTAAACTTTCATCAAAGCCAATTACATAGTTAGAATTTGAATTTAATGATGTCAGTAACAGGTCTTTAAAATAATTTGATAAACCGAATACAACACTACAGGAAATTTTATCTTTCCGCAATCTCATGTTCTGTGCAATGGTGCTATCAGGGAACATATTTAGAAAGAGGCACACTACCTTCTGCATTGCGTAAAGAAGTGTTGCATTACTAAATTCACGCACCATATAATCTCTGCTTCAGTCACTTTATCTTTTAGTTTATATTTATCCTAAGGAAGGAGGGGAGGTAATGACGACATCTGCATGACGCGATTACTTGCTACGGCAATGAAAACTGGAACCTTCCATGTTGAAATAAACAGTGTACAAATAATCACTGTCAAATAAAACACATACTATCACGAGTCTTGACAAATAGCTGGCTACGAATGTTTACACAGCGTTCTGTGTGGTCAGAAACAGACTGAGTTATCTGTTATCCCCGCCTGTCCATATGATAACAGAACCACTGCGCACCCCAAGGCCACGGTCCAGGCTAAAACCTCCCAGCTGTACCAACTCGACACGTTTAATATTTATTGACATAAGTCCTGAAGTCATAGCATTGGGCTTATCAAATAAATAATGGGCATCTAAATAATGAAGTGTTATTTCCTGACTGCCCTGCCCCTAAACCGCTGGCTTACAATACCAAATATTTGAGAGCAATGGCCACTAGTTTTGTTTCTAATCAAAATAAATATTTTCCCGATTTTTTAAAATTTTCCCTGACTTTTCCCTGAATTTTCCAGAATCTTAAAATTCCCTGACTTTTCCAGGTTTTCCCGGTTTTCCCTGTCACTAGACACCCTGTTTAATACAATTGAACTGTTAGTTATAGCCAAGGCTAACCTATTGGTGTAATGCTATAGACCATGAGTTCTTGCTCCTTGGTCACCAAAGTTAATTTCAAGTAAAAGGCAAAGAATATAATTCAGGAAATTATAGCAACAAGAAGTATTTACAGTATTTTGAAGTTACTTAGGTATTCTGTTTTGGAATAAGAACAATTTGATTGATTTTGAAACATTTTAAACTAGATTCAAGATAATAAATGATGATTATATCCCAATTTTACAAGTATTTTAATAAACCTAAGGAACAAAAACGATGTCTCTGTTTTCTCACCTTTGTGCTTCTTGGCGTATTCTTTCTTCTTCTTCTTTTTTCACTAATTCTTCTTGTAGCCTTAATCTCTCTGCCTCCTCTCTCTTCCTTTCTTCTTCCATATACCTAAAAGTAAACAGTATTTACAATAGATACAATTAAGAACCTAATCAATACATCAATAAATCTAATAAGAATTTATTTACGTAATAAAATAAAATATTTATTATATATTTACTCAAAAGTAAATGTGAAATTTACTTAACTTCATAGTTAAGTGAATATATGAAATTATTTTATAACTAAAGGTCAAGGATATTTAGGCTAACACTTGTAAATATTAATAAACTTGCCTATAGTAGCACTTACTTATATTTGTTGAGGACTGCCGTTTCGAGTGATGTGTCCCATTGTCATCTCAGACTGGAGTTACAGTCTGTGTTGACAATGGGACACATCTCCCGAAACGGCCGTCCTCAACAAACATAAGTAAGTGCTACTATAGGCAAGTTTATTAATATTTACAAGTGTTAGTGAAAACTAGTAGCTCACGTGAAGATGGAATCAACAAACATGGATATTTAAGATTAATTTTCAAAATAACCACTTGAGTAATTGAGACATTTGTTATACTTATAGACACCCTATTTATCAAATGTTGCCGCAT
Source organism: Prosapia bicincta (assembly GCA_036971475.1). NCBI lineage: Eukaryota > Metazoa > Arthropoda > Insecta > Hemiptera > Cercopidae > Prosapia > Prosapia bicincta. The sequence goes on from JBAIZL010000009.1 coordinate 14,240,931, forward strand.
CGAATTTAAAATATTTGTGATGTTGTCTTGAAGTGCCTTATTTGTTTGAAAGGGCTGGCCTCCTAGCTACTTCTTCAGTTCGGAAAAACAAGAAGTAGCTCACCAGTAGGTCAGGCTTTATGTTGAGGACTGAAGATGTCTATTTAAATTACTCAAGGAGAGTCTTAAAATTGGAGACGAGCATTTTATTGGATTAGCTATAGACTAACATTTTGAATTCAACAGTGACAGACAATGTGCTGGAGGAGATACAGTGTAGCCTTGATGCACATCACCTAGAGAAAAACAATTAACAATCTTGGGAAGATCACTGAAATATATACAACGCTAATGAACCTAACATGATATACACACACATAAGAGTAAAACATTTACACATTTTAGAGTAAAAAATAATTTGAAAATAAAATGACGAAACAACAAATTAATAGCTTTCTGTATAACTTGAAATTAACAGACTATTATAAATATTTTAGCCGCATAAAGCTTTACTAGCTCATTTGAAATTGGCGACTGATCTTAATATAAAAGGTATTCTATGACTTATAAATAATTTACAAAGAAATGAACATGACAGAAGCAATTTATTAAAATAAAACCTGAAAATAAAACAAAAGCCTGTTTCTTCTATTTACAATAAATCAGCCTATGAAACTATTTGTACTTTGATATAACTGAACGGGTCTAAAGATCAGGTGATACTTCGAAATAATAGTTTAAGCTGACTTTAAAATTATTGCTTGGTAAATTTATTTTTGCTGTTGTGTTTCGTTTACTTTTTTGATTGTCACATGAATTGTGTCAGCCTTTTTATATAGAGTATTTCTCTATACATCAAAACTTAGAGGTATTGTGATGGCAATAGAACCCAAAATTAAAATATTCTAATATTTCTTAGACCAAGTCATAAGATTATGTAAAAATATTTGAAATCGTAAGTTATATTTTACTTGTAAATTTACCTGTCTATAAACACAGCCAGTTTTGTTTTGATAGATGAGAAAATTAGGAATAAAAAATAACTTTCTTCAAGTCAACATAAACCTCGCCTTCTTTTAAGCTTCATAGAGTATACATCAAAGAGTGTATAGAACTATGCCATAGAATATATGTACACACACATAGGTATCTATGACAATTTTTAAAAAATATATTCTATCAGTTAATTAGCTTCTACTATGATAAAATTTATTTTCACTGTCTGCAATCTCAATTACAATCTTTAAAATAATTAATTTATCTTTACTAAGATGTTATACAGAACATTTGAGTTTATACTGTTTCACCTGTGTTTAAAGGAACATTGTGAATATATGTAGACACTAGAAGAATTGAGGTTATTTATTAATGTAATTAGGACTCTCAAAGCCAATGCGTCAGCTGTTACCTATAATTTTGTTGTAAATGTAAACAAACATTTTCCCCCTACAAAAACATATACAATATTTTTTTCACTATTTGTATTTAATAGAGTTTTTAAAAACTCTGTAAAGGCATTGTGCAACTTGGTAAAATGAGGTGATTTGAGGTTTTTCACGCGTTTTAGTGCTGGGTTTGTTATTTAAATAGAAAATTTTTTGAGCATTTTCACAAATGATTTTTTTTTTCTTTTTGTTCCATAGGTCTGTCTGATGTACCAGGTAAGTGTTTTTGCCATAAAATTTAAGTGTACCCGCCGTAATTTCCATTTCTATTTATACATTCTAGAAACTTTTGCAAACCCAAAGGTTTTCATAAAAATCTATGGCATTCAGTTTTAAAATGAATTATTTTATTTGATTCAGACTTATACTAAAACGATTGTGTACTGACTTAAACTAAAAAATAATAGGCCAAATCAAATTGTAATACACGTTTAACATTCAGTCTATAATTGTGGTGCTGTATTGAAATTAACGCCCATAAGTATATGAAATACATAAAAATTTGTTATGATATATAAAAAAAACTTTATAATTCTTACTTCTGTTTCTCTCGTGCTTCCATATCAGCTTTATGAGCTTTAATATAAGGCCGGAAAAGAGAACACAGTTCATCTAGATGAGAAATGAAGTTCTCCATTGCCTGCTCTTTACTTAAGTCTCCTAAAGCCTCCCATGCCAACCTGTACAGCCAGAAACAAATCAAGTTACCAGTTTGGATATACAATATGAAATCTGACAGTATTATATGAAACCTGAAATACTGACGGTTTGTAAAGGATGACATTTTTTTAGAAACTATGAACAATTTTATATCTGTCAATTTTTAAAATGATCATCAAACTTTATTCAAATTTAAAAGTAGCTATATTTCAGAAATTAAATTAGGATACTCTGAACAATGTAATTTACATTGGCAAAAAATTTCAATCAGTAGAATGTTAGTGCAATACAAACCCTTACTTTGCAGAATTTTAAGAAAAAGTTCAATATGAAGCCATTGTTTGCCTCATTGTGCTTCTTATCTGTTTATGATTTCTATCTTCACTTGCACTCTCTTTTGCTCTAATAATGTTGTTATTGATTAAGCAAATTAAAAACATTCTAAATTTATAAAACTATTGAGTCTGTAATTATATTAACATTAAAAAAATCTTGTCTATGACACAAAAGAATTTATGTATCAAACAATTTATTTAAACTATTCAATATAATCCCATTACCACTCATGATTTTCAAAATGAACTTTTATTTGAAAATTTGTTATGAAACTGTCTGTATATATGTACAGAAGGTATATTTATAATTTTACAAAAATATCTCTTACCGGTTACAAATGCTGAGGTGTTCCAAGAAATAGGACACTAGGATAATCAAATAACATGATGGTAAATAAGAAAATATATTCAGAAAAGATAATTTATGACAATTAATATTTATTACGTTTGTTTTAAAAGTACTACAAATTATTTTGTCAAAATGAAATGATAAACTGGAAAATTGAATTTATCTTTCCTTGATGTGATAAGAGATAAAACAATTCTTGCACAAAGTTACACTACACTTTTTACAAAAGGCGAGAGGCTTCATATTGTAGTTCTCTCCTTGGTATATACTACTTATATCTCATCTTGATATAAAATGATCTCTTCCACTGTATCTAACGTCTGTGATGGATATTGAAGAGGGTGTATTTTCTCTCCTCCCTTCCTTTGATGCTTTCTTTTCAAATATGCAATGACAACATTTCTCTAAATTCAAGAAGATCCATGGCAGAGCAGACCACTTCATATATACAATCTAGTCATTTATAATAACCATGTCTAATTGTGTAAATAAACAGAATTTTTGTAAGCATTTGTTTAACACGTTCATTGCCAATCACGCGATTGCGGAGCTTAAGGCACGCGTCATTGAGTGGCTGACATCGCAGACGGCAGATTTTTATGATGAAGGAATTTCAAAGCTTGTCCACCGCTACGATAAATGTCTCAATTTATTTGGCGACTACGTAGAAAAGTAGTATTGTAATTGCTCTTTCAGATGTATATAATAAAATTTTTTTATTGTACTTATTATTTTTTTTATTAAAAAATGTTCCTTACTTTCTGAATAGCCCTCGTATTATCTCCTCCCATAAATAACATCCAGAAACAATATGTTAAAGGGACAAATTTTAGAAAATAAGATGCGACTGTCCTATTTAGAGGACACTGGGTGTTAAAAGAGTAAAATATTTCTCAATAGAACAAAAACTACTCAATTTGTAGTTGAAAATCCAGATAAAATATACACATAATAACACAAATAAATTTTCCCTTTGTTATAAACCACATCAATAAAATTATTAAAAAAAAAACAAAATTAACCTAATTAGTATAACTGACATTCCAAAGTTATGTTAGTTTTAAATTTAAGAAACTATATTTTAAAATTAATGTCTGAAATCTGTTTTAGTTCAGAGGTGAAAAATATCAAGTAAACAAACCCTATAAACTCTCCAAATTTGCAGCAACAGACTTTGGCAACTTAAACCTTTCCCTCCAATAAAAGTATAGTCTCTATACATAAGTTCCTAATAATTTTTAATTACTTCAGAGTACAGCACAGATATATATACATTTATTATATATTAGAATACACTTTATATATATATATATATATATATATATATATATAATTTTTAATGTAATTATCATAAATTCCATTATTATTTGCATTTATATTGACATATTTTATTATTTAAATCATGTCAAATTTTTGACATATTTATTTTTCATATGTTTTTTAAAGTTCAAAACAAGCTTGTGGATTTTGCACTCTATTACATTAAAAAAATCTTTTAAGGTTCCTATAAATGAAAATTCATATCGTGACAACTAAACTTACAATAATTACAAAAATTTATATTGAAAATTTTAATTTAATTATAAGTTTGGTCAAGTTGTAATACTACAAAGTTTGAACTCTAAAAGAATATTTTCCCGTTCTCCGTACTATATGAAGTGTTCATACTATAGTTAAGTAACAACTAATTATATTAATATTCCATTAACTTCAATTACTAAATTTTAATATATCATTAAATAAGTGTTATACTCCATTGCACTAAGCACAAATAATAGTAAATCCTAAATATTTGTTTGGCGGGAGAACAAGACATCCTTCTATAATACAAATGTCAAGCACACTTTAAAAGGCTCTCTGAATTAAAATACCACATTACAATACAAAGCAAAAAAAGATTGGTGTAATAGGGAGCAACTGTTACTGAAAGCCTAATTAAAAAAGGGGCAAATAATTCCTCGTATGAGATAATTTATAGGTTTATGGCTTTAAGAAATAAATTGACAGAACTCAAAATGTATTGGAGTATATTATTTTTACATGTCTATAACGTTGATTAAATATATATAATTTACCTCCGGTCTCTACCAATTACATTTAATACTCCTAGAGGTGATTGGGAATCATCACTATATTTTCCATGGCTAACCTGCTTTGTATACGCAATCAAAGTTAATTTGTCTTGATAAGAAAAGTGTACTGCTTTGCCTTCATTTTCTGCAAAAAAAAATTATATTAGCATTACTAAAACATTTTTTGCAATTTAGCAGAAAACTATAAAAGCTTTGAACTTTAATGTATAGGTCTTGCATGTGTAATTGAGCAATAATTCTTACCTATTTCTTATTATTACTTGTTTAGAATTCTGTCTATACTCATAACTCACTATATACCTCTTACATTTCAGCCTATAATTTGATAAGAAATGACATTATTATGTCCACCTCTTCCATTAACCAATCAATACCGCTAAAGTAAGGTCGATCGATCAACTTAATGTTTAAATAAAATGGCCTCAATTATAGGGTAATCACATTCCTAAAATCAAAATATTTAAAAATGGTCAAGAAACCTTCATTGTATCACTACTTATGTATTTATCTCTCCATGATTCATGTTTCCAGTCCTGTAACTAGAAACATGAACAAAGTTATAGAGGAATGTGACAAATAAATATGCTGTTAAAAATACCATCCGCTTTCACTACAATCAATCTCAACAATTCATACAAATGTAACTGTTTGTAACTGGGGAAATATAAAGCAATATTCGTGATCTAAACCATTAGAAAAACTTACTTTTAGTAGTTTCATTTTTAGACTTGGATAAACATTTAAAATTCTAACAGAGCAGTAAGATTTTTGTTATGCTTAACATAATATTTATTGGTTTTTTGCAACAATAACAGACTTCACTGTGTAAAGGTGGGCGTATTTACAAATAAACTATTAAACAAGTCTTATAGTTTTAAGATAAAGCCATGTAACATTACTGGAAGCATAGAATGTTATGAGTTATCACTTTTTGTGACAAGGGTAATATTATTATTAATTATATCAATTAATCTAACATTGCTCCCCTAACCAGTCATATTCAGAAAGTCTGTAGCTTCTAAAAATTTCATTTTATTTTCATGTTAATTTTCATTATTAAATTAAAATGACATCTATGGTATTTCTCTAAATCTGAAGGGCACCTAAATTCCTTTCCAATCAAGTAATAATCCAATTTAAAAAAGGAGGTATAGACACATGGTAATTGTTTATTTTAAACACATAAACGATTTTGGCCAGTCGATGCAGAAACTCATAATGAATACTACAAAAAATAAAAACACTTTTGCTGATGTCCCAAATAATTACAATTGTCGAAAATTATTCCACCCCATTCACAGCCATTGTACTACATCTAGACTTACCCTATGAAGAATCCAGTCATGATAGATTTGGTTAAAACTTTATGCAACAATACTATATACTATGTAGCGCTACAGTCCGGGGTGGGGCTTGGCTTCCTTAACAATAGCCTTCCATTTCCATGCTGTAACGCCGAGTGTCCTTAAATCTTCTTTAAGGTCCTGTAGCCATCGTCTTTTTGGTCGGCAAAGTCTCTTTTTGCGAACATAGTGCCATGTAAAAGTTTGTACGGGATTCTATTGGTAGCCATTCTTATGATGTGTCCCTACCATTCCTGACGTCGTTTTAATAAACTGGACTGCATTTGCATAAGGAATACAACTCGGCATTAGATCGATCTTCCACGCATTTCTTTGTACACTATGGACCAAACCATAAATTTTTCTTAAAAGCTTAAGCTCAAACCATGTCAACTGACTTTTCATCACGGCGGATAAAGTCCATGTCTCCGCTCCATATGTTAGGACTGGCGTAATTAAGGTTTCATAGAGTCGTATACAGTGGTTTGAGACAATATCCTACTTTTATAAAGCTTTATATTTGTGAAGTAGGCTCTATTAGCTGCCATTACTGTTTTTTGGACTTCATTTATTGTTTTATTTTCATCATTCACTTTTGAGCCCTCATTTAGTTTTCCCCTCATTTATGCAGAGACATTTTTTTTGCTTTCATTATTGATTATACTAATGAGCGATGGAATATTCCTGGCAACCAGGCATGTATCATCAGCATATGCACATATTTGACTGCATGATATTCCCTGAAACGTTAATCCTCACCAAAATGCCATGTAAGGCCAGTTTCTTGTCTCACGCCAATCAGAATAGGGAATTCAGGACTCATACTTCCGCCTATGATAACTTTTCCGTCACTATCACAATGTCATATTGATCAGTCTGATTAATTTGTTTGGTATATTGAAATCTTTGTATTTTAATTTTACTCTGTTGACTCTGTCAAAAGCAAACTGTCTTAAAACAAATATCTGATCAGTAGTTAACCCTCCTTGTCAGAAGCTGAACTGATAATCTGTTGCTTCTGATGATATTTTCAGCAAAGAAGTTGAGGTTTTTCAGTATTATATTTGAGAATATATATGCTATATGAGAAGAAATATTCCAAGATAATTACTGCATTCTAATTTGTCACTCTTTTTATAAATAGGACATATGAGACGATTTCTCCTTTTTCTAGGCATCCATTCATTCTACTTCCCATATGTCTAGGATCAGGGGATATAATTGTGACTACAATTTCTTAAAAATTCAGCTACAAGTGAGTCTTTACCAGGTGCTCTATTGCTTTTCAATTGACTCTATGAAGACACCCATGTCCAGTGGCTCAATGTCATCCTCATTTGTCAATTCTATTCGGCTCAAGGTATTGTTGTCGGTGTTAATCATCTTAGCTCTCGCAATATACAGATACCAAAGTACTCTGCCCATCTGCAAATAGCTTCTGACCTCCTTTCCATCTTTATGTTTGCATGAGTCTGCTTTGGGTTGGAAGCCTCTATTTATATATTTAACAGAACATTACTATATACCTATATTAAAATATACTAATAATGTATCCAGTTAGAATAGGTTTAGTTGTAATTTTATACAATATTACAATATACCTATATTAAAATATACAAAACAAAATCTACACATGTAAGGTATGAGATCGGCCGAAAGGTTTTACCGGCCGATGCAGAAACTCATAATAAATACTTCAATATAGGTAGATAGTAATGTTGTATAAAATTATAACCAAATCTATCTTGACTGGAATCTTCATATGTATAATTTTAAAATAGGTATATAGTAATGTTGTATAAAATTGTATCAAAATATGTATATTTTCTTCATTTCAGTGATGAATAAAGTTTACCTATCAACACTTATTTTGAATTACAATGTTTGAAAGAACAAACTAGCCTCACTATTAAAACATTCATTTACTATCAAGAGTAAAAATATAGTCTTAATGACGTTGGGTTTTTAGAATTTTTTTTAATTACTCGTTTACACACATAGAACACGAATATCAACTTTTTTTTCCGCGGAATATACGGAAAGTTACTTTTTTCACATTTTAAATGTTAGTCTGTAATGGGATGTAGGCCTATAGCGTGAACCAAGCGCGCAATAGCTACAGTGCACTGCACTACGTCTAGATTTTGTTGTAATTTTATACATTATTATATACCTATATTAAAAAATACCTACGAAGTATTCAGTCACGATAGATTTGGTTATAATTTTATTCAACATTACTATCTACTTATACTAAAGTATACCTACGAAGTATCCAGTCAGGATAGATTTGGTTGTAATTTTGGTAAATATTTAGACACTGCCGATTCAGAAAATTACAACCAAATCTAACCTGACTGGATACTTCATAGGTATATAGTAATGGTGAATAAAATTATAGCCTAATCTATCTTGACTAGATACTTCATAGGTATATTTTAATGTAGGTATATAGTGAGTTGTATAAAATCATAACCAAATCTATCCTGACTGGATACTTCATAGGTATAATAATATAGTAATGATGAATAAAATTATAACCAAATCTATCCTCACTGGATACTTCATAGGTATATTTTAATATAGGTATATAGTAATGGGTAATTATTAAGACCAGTGACTACTGCTGAAATTTTTTTTCCTGATCAATTTGATCTTGGTGAACATGAATCTGAAGTTTTTTTTTACTGCAAACACATATTTACATAAAACAAATAACCTAACCTGACCTGACTTTGGTGCTTATTTATGCTTCGATTTGCAAAATGTTTTGTCCTCAAATATTTGACCTTACTGAACACAAATCTGAAGTTATTTTTAAAGACAAACACATATTAAGCTAAGAAAACCAGGTTAGGTTAGTAAAATAAAAAACTTCAGATTCGTGTTTAGTAAGGTCAAATTGATCAGGAAAAAGATTTTGCGTTCGGAGCAGTAGTCGCTGATCTTAATAATTACCGTTGTATAAAATTATAACCAAATCTATCCGGACTGGATAATTCCTAGGTATATTTTAATATAGGTAGATAGTAATGTTGGAAAAATTATAACCAAATCTATCTTGACTGGATACTTCATAGGTATATTTTAATGTAGTTAAATAGTAATGTTGTTTAAAATTATAACCAAAAGTTAAATATTTAGATTTTAAGTTTAGTATAAAAATAAATTGACTTTAACATAGTGCAGTGCGCTGTAGCAAGCCTACTGTGCAGCCGGTTCACGCTATACATGCCATTACAGACTTACATTAAAAATGTGCAAAAGAATTAATGTTACTGCTCCCAAAGTCATATTTTTGCAATGAAAAACGCAAATCAAACACCTAAATATAATATTTCATTTACTGCAATGCTAGAGGATAGACAATGTTTTTCTTCATTTCAATAGACAAATAAACGTACATATTTCAGGTATCCCAACACGTGAGACTGCAACATATAATTGTCCATGGAAAAACATCGACTGTTCCAAATTTAATCCAGCAATGGTCAATGACTGTCTTCGTGCTTTGTTTATGGTTATTGCGAATGTAAGACGAAAAGCTAATTGTAGTCGTTTGAAATTTATAGGTATATCTGACGAGATCATCGGTATTCGTGGAATTAAGACCATCTCTCCTTTGAACTTTCCACCTCTGATTTTTTCCTGGATGAAGTTGGGTGTCAGTTTTTTTCTGGTTATAGTCTGGTTCCGTTGCACATTTGTTTAATTCAAATTTTGCAAGAATAATATCGGCAATCCTACTTTTAATATCAATAAGTATGATACCAATAATAGTGCTTAGAATTTAGCAACTTTAAAATAATTATTAATCTATTTTTATATTTACATAATGTTTATTATTTGTTATAAATAATTTAAGTAACGCTTGTATAGATATACATTTTAACATTAGACTTATGGGAGGCTGTACACTGAACCATCCAAAGCTTCGGGGGCGGAGCCCTGTGGATGGATTTACACCAACCTTCGCACCATTTTAGGAGTATGTTTAACAAACCCTTCAAATTTCACCGGTTTAGGCGTCCGTAAGTTACATACATATATACATCAGTTTTTGAACCATCCAAAGCCTCTGGGTCTGAGACCTGTGGATGGATCTACATCAAACTTCACACAAACCATCCTCAGAAAAAGTTGAAGTTCATGTTCTACATATTAAAACGAGTTATTAAAAAAAACAAGTCATTAAGACTATATTTTTACCTTTAAAAGGCCATCAAATTGACATTGAGAAAAATTCCACTTACTAGGTCTTAATAAACATATTAAGGTAAAAATGCTGTACGTCGGCGCTATAGGTTATTGTTGGAAATTTTGAAAAACTACCAAATTCGACGATATTCACGAGAAATTAATTTTTTTTTTACCTTGGAAAGTTACTTTTTGGTGGTGTTGAACAATTTCCCAAAATATCGTATAGTGCCGGAGTACTGCTTTTCAACCCATTTTAATTACACTCACGATAAAACAAAAAACAGAATATGCAAAATTTATAAAAAACCCTGTCTTTGGCCTTGGCTAAATGTTAATAGTAATATTATAAAAAGAATCTTAATACCTTTAAAATTGTTAAATTTTCCGTTATAACAAATTTCATTTTAGTTACTAAAACATTTATGTATTTTTTAATTTTTTATTATTTCTTTTAATCTTTAGCTAGTTCTAAGCCTCAAATAAATTTTGAATTTACCTTTATAAAATTTCAACGCTAAATTATATAGATTTTTAAGAGAAAATCCCCAATTTTGAAGAGCATACTCATCTTCCTTACTGAGTTCTTGTTTTAAATTTGACTTATTACAACTTTCTTCAGAAGGTATGATACTTGCACAATTTACACCGTTAATAGACTTTAAGTTATTTGTATCTACATCAGACGCCATTTTACTTGGCGTTGACAGTGGTCTGCGCTGGGCATCAGCTGTTTATAGAACACGTCACTGCGCTTCAAATCATTACCCAAAACTCCAAAACAGAGAGAAATTGCATAGAAATTCAATGTTTGTCTCCACTATATTTGCTCTATTACACTTTTAAAAATAAAGATCGAAAAAAATGTTCACTAAATTTTTGTATTTATGAGTTCCTTTTTAAAGTAACTATTATTTATTGCGATGTACTATTTTTCAATATTATCCTCAATCCTTTAACGATGATTTCTAAAATCCGAGGTATCACAAAAATATATTTGTGTTTTCTTCAATGGTAGCGATTTTACACTTTAAACAGTTACCTTTTAGTTGAGTAAGACTACATTTTCGTTGTTAATTGTGTATGATATGTTCAATTTTCAATTTTTAAATAAATATTACGCCACAGTTGCTTCATACAGTTTCAATTTTCAACTTGAACCATATTTTACTTTCAGTTTGAATCCAACTTCAATGGATAAAAACATTGAAGGAATGTTTTAACTTGTATTAAATTTTAAAATACAAAAGTTGACAAAGTTGAAATTGAAACAGCTAATATTCTTGAGTGTTAAATATTATTTGTAGTGGCGTTGAGTAGAGATGTCCAATATGAAACATATTTTTGTTTTAAATAATTGTCCAAGTAATCATTTAATATAACTTTTAGTTTTAGTCACAAAAATTTACACTTTAGGTTCTTTTAGTCATACTTTATAAGGTTTTACTTTCATGATAGAACGTTAACTTTGTATTTGGATCAGTTTACATTACAATAGTTCGGATAATATACAATCAATGGAAAATGAAACTTTTAAATATATTTACTTGAAATAAATAATACTCATATGATATATTTTGAGCCACAAGTTGTTTCTAATGTAAAGTTTAGAAATTTCGTACTGAAACTTATAAACATTTGAGGCAGTCTTCAAACTTCGTTTAAAAAGACGTTACTGTATTTTATTTGTCTATCGTTTGGTTATCACAGATACTGAATACTAAAAACAATAATATTGTGCGTGTCTCAATATTTGGAAAAAAATTGATTCGTGATCCGTGTTTTAGGTTAAGTAATTTTGTATTGATTGTTTTAAAATTGAACTTTAAGGATGAATATTGTAAGACTTGTACTTAACCCAGAAAACAGGGAGTTAAAACCAGTGGTAATTATTTGCAATGAAATATTTGTTATATTTGTAGAAACTAGAAAAATTTGAATTCTTACATTACTAACAACAGACCCATATATAAATAAAAATACCATCTATTGATTTTATAACTTAAAATACTGGAACACAAACGTCAATACTCAACAACACATTAATTTTTTTGAAATGTGACTAGTATTCAAACAAACAAACAATTACGTCTGCTATTGTGTGTTAGGGAATATTGTTTATGGCGTTGTAAACAATTTCTTGATTAGTGTTTTTATTACCGTATTTATTATTTTTTTAATAATAAAATCTATCCTTTCATAACAAATTTATTGTAATGTATGTGTATATTAATGTAGTAATATGTAAGAAACATTTAGTTTCTACTGTTTTGTGTGTATTCTATATTGAGGTTATGTTTAACATTTTTCAAATTTCAATTAGTATTTATGTTTTGCTGCACTTGAAATTGCCTCTTCCTTTTTTAGAACGTATTTATAACATATGTGGAAAAAATTAATGTTACTACCAAGTATTATCAACCTGTCTTATAACAAGGAACTATGTTGTTATGTGCATGTAGTTTTTTCAACAAACAAGCTTCTACATGATTTTTACAATGCTTAAATAAATCAACACAAAACCTCTACATCAGTGTTTATTATTTTTAATACTATAAGGCTTTTAATAGTTTATTTAGTTAGATATTGAGGAATAATGTTATTTAGAATTTGTTGCTATATAAAAGCAATTTTTGGGAATTGTTAGTTTTAGCGGCCACCCAAGATATAAATTGAAAATTGTTCGAAACCACAAAAAAGGTCGATATGCACAAGAATTTTTGTAAAATTTTATTCTTAAAGTTATCTTTTATCAATTTAAGGTTGGGTAAAAAATTCAGTGTAAAGCATTAAGTTGTGCATTGACTTCGGAGTGATACAGTGATGTCACGCAAACCTTACGTGTGTAGATATTTGAGAAACAACGTTTTGGCTTAATTTTAATGGTTTTTGCATACATATATATAAATAAACTTATAAAGTCTCTAGTTAGGTTCGATTTGGTTTTAAATTTATACATTACTATATACTATACCTATATTATAATATACCTAAAGAGTGTCCAGTTAGGATAGATTTGGTTACCTAAATGGTTAAATATGTAAAATTAGAACAAAATCTATCCTGACTGGATACTTTTTTTATAATTGTGTTCTTTATACAGAATTTTGTAAAAATTCTCGGTGTTTATTTACCATGCCCACATGTATGACTTTAGCAAAAAAATTATACAGGCCAACGCAAAAAGTCATCAAGGATACGAAAAAATTACAAAAACTCTCGCTTAGGGAAATAAATACCATTTTATCAAATTGATGTTGGGTAAAAAATTCAGTACGGAGTAGTCAGAAGTACTACGTTCGCGTATCAACAACGTGCCTTACTACGTATACGTATATTTAAATATAGCTATAAAGTCTTCAGTTAGGATAGATTTGGTTGTAATTTTATAAATTACTATATACCTATATTAAAATATGCCTGAAAAGTGTCCAGTCAGGATAGATTTGGTTATAATTTTATACAACATTACATTACCTAATTTGACGTCTACTTCCGTGGAGTAATACTTTTTGCCAGGTGACATCACGTTATCTTTATTCTAGCTTTACATGTGTACATTTGGTTAAACGTATATAATTATAACCAAATCTATTCTGACTGGATATTTCATAGGTATATAAAATTAACCTTCTGTGACAATAACAAAAAATAATTACCATTATAGCTTCAGAACATGTTTTTGATTCGTTTTATAAGCATTGTAATGAGGGTGAGCAATGTGCATTTTTACCAGCACTTTTAGCACCACAAATGAAGGAATTACAAATTTCCAAAACTATTAATTTTTGGGGTGTGAGCGAGAGTTGAAATAATTTTCTTCGTATCCCTGATGACTTTCTGCATCGGCTGGTATAATTTTTTTGCTAAAATTGTACACTTGAGTATGGTAAATAAATAAAAAATTCTTTGACAACTCATTTGTTTGTTACATTCTTTGTTTTTTGTAAATAAAATGTGTTTTACATTATTTTAAAACAATTTTTTAAACATTGGTGTTTCACTATTCTATTAAAACGTAGTCATTGTAATTATTATTTTTCTTTCTAATAGTTGCATTTGTAGTTCCTGTAATATTTTTTTCCAAGCGCTAAAAAAGTATGGGATATAACAACGTTTTTAAATGTGTTAAAACACATTAATAAAACACCACTCATATTTGTTGATTCCATCTTCACTTGAGCTACTAGTTTTCACTAAAACACTTGTAAAAATTTACAAACTTGCTTATAATAGCAATTACTTATATTTATTGAGGACAGCTGTTTCGGGAGATGTGTCCCTTTGTCAACATAAACACACTAACAAACAATAATTACCAATCAAACTTCTCCGATCACCTCAACTCCACAAAACATGATTACATAGACATAACATTTAACTTACAAATTCTTCATAAACAACACAGAAATAACCAACGCTACACAACCGAACAGTACGAAATATACAGACACTTCAAATTACACCCTACATATATACTCAGTACACAATTAAATTATAACTCACACACACTTTTTGACAACATAACTCCTAACACTCACAAAGTACACCCACACCACCATAATACCCCACCCCCACCCTAATACCCTAACCTATGAAAACCCTCAGAATAAATTTATTTAGATTTAATACCTAGTGGGGTATTGTTTGTTAATATCTTATTGGTCATGAAGAACTTGGGATAATAAATGTAGTTGTCATAGTAATTCAACAGTAAGAATACATGAATAACCAAGATTTAATTAATGATAATAATTAAATATTTTTAAACAAATTTTTTTTGTAATTACTCGTTTTAATAAGTAGAACATGAATATCAACTTTTTTTCCACGGAAAATATGGAAAGTTACTTTTTTTACATTTTGAATGTCGGTCTGTAGTGAACGCCTATAGAGTGAACCGGACGCACGGTAGTTATAGCGCCCTGCACTATGTCTAGATTTGGTTGTAATTTTATACAACATTACTATATACCTATATTAACATTTTTTGAGTTACGGTCTGAGTTGACAAAGGGACACATCTCTCGAAACGGCCGTCCTCAACAAGCAGAGTAAGTGCTATTATAGGCAAGTTTAAAACATTTAAAAGTGTATACCTATATTAAAATATACCTACAAAGAATCCAGTCAGGATAGATTTGGATGTACCTACGAAGTATCCAGTCAGGATAGATTTGTTTATCATTTTGTTCAACATTACTATCTACCTATATTAAAGTATACCTACGAGGTATACAGTCAGGATAGATTTGGTTGTAATTTTGGTTAATATTTAGACTTATTGCCTATGCAGAAAATTACAACCAAATCTATCCTGACTGGATACTTCATAGGTATATTTTAATATAGGTATATAAAAATGTTGTGTAAAATTATAACCAACTCCATCCTGAATGAATACTTTGTAGGTATACTTTATTTAATACATGTAGATAGTAATGTTGAATAAAATTATAATCAAATCTATCCTGGCTGGATAATTTGTAAGTATACTTTAACATAGGTAGAAGTGATGTTGAATAAAATTATAACCAAATCCATCCTGACTGGACACTTTGTTGATATATTTTAATATAGGTAAATAGTATTGTTGAATAAATTTATAACCAAATCTATCCTGACTGGATACGTCATGGGTATATTTTAAGGAAGGTATATACTAATGATAAAATTAAATCCAAAAGTTAAATGTTTAGATTTTAAGTTTATTATTAAAATAAATTTACTTTGACGTAGCGTAGTGCTCTGTAGCTACTGCACAGCTGGTTCACGCTATACATGCTATTACAGACCAATATAAAAAATGTGCAAAAAATAACTTTTTGTGTTTTCCGCAAAAAAGTAATATTTGTGTTCTATGCATTAAAACGAGTAATTTAAAAAAATAACCAACGTCATTAAGATTATATTTTACCATTATTACATCACATGCATAATTCATTATTTATTTATATCAGGAATTTGATCATGACTCCCTTGTCGAAGAATCAGATGTGAATGATGAAGACAGAAGCAGAACAGAAGGAACCTGTGACAGAATTAAACCAGTAATTAAAAATACTAGTCTTGATAATTCAGAAAAAAAGAACAGGAAATATATTAAAATAGACTTTGATGGTGAATCTAGTAGCAAAAGTTCAAAAGCAAACAGAAAAAGAAATTATATTGAAATAAATACAGATACTGAAGATTCCAGTAAGGTTATTTCAGAAGTAAACAAGACAAAAAGAGTTTCTATTGAAAGTAAAGAGAAAAATGATGATCCAGAAAATGAACCAAATTTTGTTGGATACCAGCTTGTAGGTGACAGTCAATTTTGTCGGTTTGGGCAACAGATTTTAGGATTAGAGAGAGTACCAACTCCAAATGGTAAGTAGTAATTAGTTATTACTTGATAAAACTCATAAATTTTAACTGTGCATGATAAATTTTTCATAAGAACACAAGTTATAACAACAATTTGCTTAAAGGGACTGATTAGTAGTTTATACCTGGTTTCAATGTCTAATATATATATATATATATATATATATATATATATATATATATATATATATATATATATATATGAGCTTTATACAATTTATGATTTATATATATATAGTTCACAATATCAAGAGCACAGTGGTACAATATATTACAATAAAAATATTGAAAAGAACCCCAATACCACAAAAATAATCAAAAATAACAAATAAAACAAGTTACTTAAAATTAAACCCTTATGTACATTTCGATGACCATGTCATCATCATCAGAGGGTCTTGTTACAAAACACAATCTAGCACACAAATCTTTCTAGTTTTTAACTTCTTGTGTGCTAGATTGTGTTTTGTAACAAGACCCTCTGGTGATGATGACATGGTCATCGAAATGTACATAAGGGTTTAATTTTAAGTAACTTGTTTTATTTGTTATTTTTTATTATTTTTGTGGTATTGGGGTTCTTTTCAATATTTTTATTGTAATATATATAGTTGATGAAATTTGGAAGCATAGTTTATCATATTTCCAGGATGGTTCGTTTGAAGTTTGGTGTAAGTAGATCCATCACAGAGCTCCACCCCATACGATACAAAGTTTATTGAGTCAGCTAGTAATATATAAAAAAATGTGATCAATAATGTGTAACAGATTTTCTACTGAAAATGATTCATTTAATAAAAACCTATACACTCTGGTTAACAGAGATTTTTCGTCTTCTTTATTGTTTAAGAAGAGAACAAGTTCAATGATAAATGTAAATCACAAAACCTTTTGAGATTAGGAAAAAAAATGTTTTTTTATAACTTGATTCCATCTGAAACTTGATCTAGTTTACTTGTTTATGCAAACATATATTATGTAACACTTGCTTGTAGTAGTATTTACTTTTTGAATAATGAGGATGACTGTTTTAGATGTGATATTAAAACACCCTTTGATGTTATAATATCAAAAACCGTTTAAAAAATCACCTAATACAGCTATCTAAACTCTATCCCCTCAGCAACCTAAAACTATCAAGAGGTTAATTATGGCCGAGTTAAAAATAGGATTAATCTCCTAAAACAGCTGTCTTCATTAAATAAAAAATATATGCTATTATAGGAAAGCATTGTATATTATTATATATTGAAGTATACAAATGTTTTTCATATGTGGTTTAGAAAATGGAAAACAAAATGAAAAATTGGTCAATGAATTAAAGGTGAATCAACATTATTTCCAATATTTTGTGTTACGTTTTAAACATGCAAAATTGCAGATTGTTGAGAAATATGAAAATGATAGCAGTTTTGGTTGCTACATATCAAATTGAAATGGAAAAATTAAAGTCATTAATGTTCATAAGGCACAAAAAAATCAAAAGGTATTTGAAAATATAAAATCATTACCAGTTAATTATCACCTAAGATATAAAGCTTGGATATAGTAGAAATTGTTGAGCATGTTTTGAGAAGTGTATCAAAAATTTATATTTCTAATTTTATCAATAAACTAAAAAATAAGTCCTTATTCTTTGTAGTTTTTAGCTAGCCATGGTCAACAGCTTGAGATCATTAGAATGTCATTCAGAAACAATTTTAGATTTCAGTGAATGTCCAGTTTTTAAAAATATATGAAGATAATGTTTCTTATACAGATTTTGAATTGTTTGAGGCACAATGTTTTTTTTTTTTCAGTTAAAGAACCATTTTCAGTCTTAAGATATTATTGATAAAATTCTCCTGAGTTGGTGCTTGATATTTGCTAATTGAACAAAATTTGTAAGCAAATATACATTTTTCATATAATGATTAAAAACATATTTTGTTTACTAAGGCCTATAATAACAGAGGTTATTATTTTCATTGCCAATGAAGACTATACTGACAACATACCCTATAAAGGAGGTATTTCAAATGGGGTAGTAGATCTAAACAGTTTCAACTTATTATACAACTCAAATTTATACATTACTGATAAATAATGTACTGATAAAGTAAATGTCTGATAAATTATCTTGTATATTTTACCATAATCTTTACAAAAGGTAAGCAAGAAGGTTATTTCATCCATGATACCAGAAACACTTTAAAGGACTTACAAAACCACAAGACTTACTCAAATATATTGTATATCTTATTCCCTCATTTCATTATTACACAAATATATCAACAAACCTGCAAACTGTCTTGCTCAACTAAACAATATGAAATATAGGTACTTAAAATGATTAACACCCAATTGTACTATAATTCTTAAATGTTATTTGAATAGTTATCTCTAAAATCTCAAAATTGAGGAGCCACAAATAGATTTTCTCTGCCACCACTATATCCGTAAAATTAAATCGTGGTCCTCATTAAAAAAAAAAATTACTCCAAGCTAGTTTTAATATTTTATAGTGTATATAATTTTTAATGTTGTTTTGTTAGTGGGTATAGTATATAAATCAAGTTTAACCATTGGTTTGTTGCCTGTTTCAGCTAATTTTGACTTTAAATGTGGTTCTTTTTTTTAGGAAAAGGTAGAATTGGAATATGTGTTAGTGGACAAACAATCTCAGAACTTCATCAGAGAGTGAAAGATAAGTTTTATCCAGTAAAAGATAAAATAATTCTTATGATTGGAACAAATGATTTTTTAAATGTAAGTAATCATTATTGGATTAATTGATGACTTATATTTTACGAGTAGCTAGAGGTGATAATAAACTGCTCTTTAAAAGTCTAGAGTTTTTTAAGGGGTTAAGATTAGAAAACAATTTAGCATAGCACACTTAACTGTACATAACAAAATGAGGAATTTAAAAAAATAAAATAATAGAGAAAATACACAGAGTACAATTTTTGACCTAATTATATATACGCTCTTAAAGATCTAAGTATTTCTCATAGACAAGACAAAAATCTTGAAATTGGACCATTGTCTAAGAAAATGTGATCAGAGAACCCTGTTCTACCACCTCTTTGTTTATCCTTATTCCACCACTTATCACTTGACACTTATCAGGGTCAGCTAGTGTCTAGGTATAGGTGAATCAATGTGCATTGTTCTACTTACTAGGGGCAAGCTATATAGTATTTATTTTGTAATATTTTACAATTTTTAGTGATTTTAAAATATTTTATACTATAGACCAATGCCCTTGATACAAAGTGGTAGTGATCAAAACTGGACAATGGGATAGGTTGTGCATTTTATAAGGAAGGACAAACTTTCACTTACGGATTGCCCTCAGCCTGTAGCGTTTTTACTGCAGAACTTTATGCAATTTTCCAAGCTTTAAGATCAATTCCGTCTGCAAAATCTAAATATCTTGTATGTTGTGATTCCAAAAGTGCTCTCCAGGCTATTCAGGAAATGTACACTAAGAACCCTTTAGTTGGAGACAACTTGTGCTCTATACACAGGCTCCAATTACGAGGTGTCGAGGTGTCATTTCTCTGGGTGCCTGGTCACTGTGGAATATTCGGAAACACTAAAGCAGATGAAGGTGCAAAATTAGCTACAGGTATGTTGCCATCGACACAACGTGTGATGGCATCAGATTTTGTATGCAAAGTTAAATCTACACTATTCTCTGTTTGGAACGAAGAATGGCAAAATGTAAATAGAAACAAGCTGAGGGACATCAAAAATACCGTCCGACCATGGAGGACATCTGTTCGTTCGAATCGTAGGGAGGAAGTGGTGGTAACTCGACTTCGCATCGGCCACTCTTTGTTAACTCATGGATGGTTGATGCGACATGAGGATCCACCACTATGTCAGTTTTGTAGAAATAATATTACAATCAAGCATATCCTGCTTGATTGTAATGAGTTGACAAATTTGTATATACGTTACGATCTTCGAGGTAGTTTAAAGGTGGTTTTAAGAGACGATGTCACGGCTATCGACCGTGTCCTCGCTTTCTTACGCCACCTGAATCTATTTAATAATATTTAAACTATGTGTAATTTTAGTTTCTTTCGTTTTAGTTACAAAAAGACAAAGTGGTAGTGAAGAGGATAAGTACATGGAAAATCCTTTTTGATTAGAAAGTGTTTCAGAGTTTCATTGATAAAGTGATTGAAGTTTATAATGACTCTCTTGTTAACTGCGATATTGATGGTGATGAAAAAGTTTACAAGATACAAAGTAGTGATGTTGAACCTGTCCTAGTAAGGATGGAGATAGAATTTAGTGCTTATCAGAAGTAACAAAAATTAGTAAAAATAGTACAATCATAATAATGAAATGTTTCTTTTATAAATTGTTTCTCTATCTTACGGCCTGTGGACCATGTCCAGCCTGTATTAAAAATATTAAAAATTTCATTTTGCAATATATTTCTTTTTAAACATTTTTATCATTAAATATGAGTACAGTATTCGTCTCTTACCCACCACTTCCTTTCTCTGTAGTGTAAAACTAGCTGTAAAAAAGTAAAAAACTAAGGAAGAAAATCTCAAAAACTACAACTGAGCTCTTGATTAGAAAAAACTCTTGAGTGTATGGGGGGGGGGGCTAGACCTTCTGCCCTGAAATATTGCTGGCCTGCCTTTCCTCCAAAAGTTTTCGATGTGGCCCTTGAGTAAAAAACGTTGGAAACCCCTGCTCTAGAGGACCTGAAGTCTCTACCATGCGTGAAAGCACTCTATTCAATTATGCTGGTGTTAAAATAAGGGATCTTTGGGCAGGTAATGAAATTGCTATTACAATGCTATGAGCTATAACATGTTTTAATTCTTTTTCCGCTCTATAATATTTGATAAGAAAGACATTTGAGGTAGTATAAATAACTTGACAAACTTTGCACCAATTAGATCTATTTTAGATTCACTTATCTTGTTGGTCCCTACTTGTCCCCATTTCCATGGCAAATGGTCATTTGTACAAAATATGCGTAATAAACTGAAAAATATGGACTCAAACTCTTTGTTATGTGTGATGTTTTACTGTCTTCTAAAGCAGATCTTAACATAGCAAAAAGACCATCATACTTATTTAGAATTATAATAAAAATTTTACAACTGACATTTGGTATGCTAATATACTACTTGTTGATTGTTTATTAGGAAAGGAGTTGATATTCATTAGATCTTTAAAAAAAACAAGGTTGCAATTAAACCATTTTTGCATAATAAAACAAAAAAGGTCGGAATTTCTGTATATTGTTTTTAGTTTAATAAAACTTTAGGCTAATATATGATGATAAAAAATAAGTAGATCATCTTAGCAGCAATAAATAAATAGCTACATAATCAACAAATAATGCAGTAAATAATAGTCAGCAATAAATAATTATAGATTACAGTGTAATCAAGAGCGGAGTAGACACATGTGACAAAATGTCCACATGTTATTCTATTATAGATATGGCCCTTGGGTATACTTCAATAAATGTAACCTAGCCCTTGAAAGAAGGATGGTATTTAAGAAAAAAATTAATTTGAGTTTGAAGAAAAATCATTTGATGTATCAAGCTAAAATCAACTTACTTCCTCTTGACTTATGCTCTTTTTTAGAAAATTATAGAACTCAGCCATAGGAAGAAGGTGGGGTTGAAGAGCAGGTTCCAAAAATAAAGGAACTTGTTTGTTATGCTCAAGAAACAAAATTCTTCTTCATCAATGAAGTATAGAACATGTTTATAATTTAAACCCAAGAAGCACTCTGGAAACAAATTCCTAACTTATGCTCTAAAAATGATGAAACCTATGAAGATAGTGAAGAAGCTGTTCAACTGAGGAACTCTGTGGATCAATTGAATATTCTTCAATTTATGTTTAATAACTTATCACAACATTTTGATAAGTTAGTTTTTACTTTTACTGGTAACTGAAAAGAAATTGAACGTTTTGTAATTTACGTCCGTGAAAATAAATTACAATTATTTGATTCCATCTTTAACTTTACAAGTTTAAAGTCTACTTACACACTTAGACTTATCCATATAGTAGCACTTATTTTTTTTTGTTTAATTAGGACAGCTGTTTTGGAAATGTTATTATTAGTTAAAATTTGAGTTGACATGAAATAGCTGCCCTCATTGGACAAAGACAGTAAGAAATCCTCGAGGCAAGTGTCAGATACTAATATATGTCCAAGTGTTTAAGGCTAATTAGAACACAAAATACTTACTTATAACTTAGTTTCTAGAAGTAACTTTAAAAAAGTAATAATTCTAGGTTTAAGTTTAAAAAATGTGATATAAAAAGTAAAATATGTCTATTACGGAGTAATCTTAAATTTAATATCTAAGTTCTAATTGAATGTAAATGCTTCAGAAAGGGTTACTCTTATCGGCCGATCTTTGTCCCTTACAAGGTTCAGTGCAAGACGGTTCTAAGCAAGACTCGGTCTTGGTTGCATCTCTCCCGTTTCGCTCGATGTGATGTAGTTTTTGTCGGTTTTAAGCTAGACTTGGTTTTGGTTTGCTTTCTCTCCCCTTGCGTACTGTGTAAAATACTTTTTTTTTGTGAGTTCGAGGCAAGATGTCGATTGAGACACATCTCTCCTGTTACGCTCTACATGATGCAGTTCTTCTTTCATTTTCCCCCGTTGTGTGGCAAAGACAGTATTGCACAACTGACAGATTAGGTTATGTAATTATTAGCCTGTAGCGGTAACTATTTTGAATTATATGTAAACTCTGACATATTTTAGTTACGTTATGTTTAGTGCACAAACTGGGTACTCCTAAAGCTCGTTGTCATCCACCGAGAAGACCAAGTGAACAAGAAATTTCAGCATTCACTTTTATGTTCACCATTTGTTGTGTATGTAAATATATATGACATCATTTGTGTTTTTACAGCTACTAGAAATTCATTATGATTTTTATATCAATGACCCTCCGGAAAATCTAATTAAAATCATACTGTATGATATATTTTGGTTTTCTGTGCCGGATTACGTAACAATGTCATTATTGATGTTTTAAGTTTGGGCATGGATACCAAAAGTTAAAAAATGATTTTTTCAATAAGAATAAAATAGTACAATTTAATCCAACAGACAAAAAGGTTTTTTTGAAGTTACAAATTAGTAAGACATTGTAAGTGCTGTGTGATTTGTGCCAGAAAGAAGATGAACTCATTAGTATTTATTATTGTTTCAGAATGTTGATGTTTCAACAATGTGCCAACAGCTAACAGCATTAGTAAAAACCTTGATGAAGGAAACAACATGCATTGTAATACTGACATTGCCACCTGTTCCAAAATTGGCATATGTTCCTGAACATTGGTCTCGGCTAGAAAAATATAACAAACATATTCAGTCTCTATGTAATGGTAAGGCTGCCTATTACTGTGTATTTTCATCTCAGATGGGATTTATTTAACACATTATTTATGGGATCCATGCAGACAACATAACAACAACTTAATGGACTTTTTTTTGGATATTTATGAAAATTCATTACTTGTAATTAAAGTTCAAACAAAGTACATACAAAGTAAATACCGTACAATGTGTTTTCGTAAAATACAGGGTGAGCGAAAAAGGGTTTTACACCTTTTTGAAAATTCATTTGAATTTATTAAATTGAGTTACAGAAACATTACAGTTGATAATTTGTATCAAAACACATCTAGTTTGAAATATTCTTAGTGCTATAAAACAAATTCAAATAGAACTTTACAACTTTGAAATCATATAGAAATTTATAGATATGACTTATAGAATCAGTAGAGGTGTTATTTTGTATCAAGATACTTCGTGTTTTATTCTCATAGTAATATAGTACCATATCCCGTCACTGCTAGCATATGGAGTACCATTGTTAATGGCTGCTTTTACTGGTGCAGTGTGTGTTATTGTTTCATGAAACAATCTTGACAGGAAGTATTCGGCATACATTTTGACTCAGAATATTATAAGGCCTCAATTTACAGTTTGCACACAAATTTTGTCAAGACTGGTCGGTCTGTTCATCATGTATAATCACGAAATTTCCCACTCATTAGTGATGCTGTTTGAGATTGCTGAGTGATGCGAAGAGATTAGAGAAAGCTTTAGTGATGAAAAAATCAGTGTAGCATACTTCTTGTGAGACTGGAATTCCTCAAGAGATAGTTTGGAGAGTGATCCAAACACTTCCTTTTAAAACCATACAGATTTAAATTGGTACATCAGTTTACTTATTTAGATAAAGTTGCTCATGGAGAATTATTTGCTGAAATGTTAGATTGGATAGAGGAAGATGAGTTATTCTTGTACATTATTATCTTCAGAGATGAGACTACATTTTACATCAGGGTCAAGGTATACTCACATCTGCAGAATCTAGGAAAGGGAACCCAAAATAAACGCTTGAACTCGTTCAAGTTGTAGCTACCTGAAAGTGAATGATCAGTAAATGGTTTGTGTTTTGTGCAATAAATAAATTTAACGTGTTTTCTTCATGGAGAGAAACATCAATGATAACGAGTGTAGCAAGAAGTTAATTTCCTGTGGAATGTTTGTCCCCATTGCCAGTCACATCGAATTTACATGAGATTTTTATAACAAGCCTGTAAGTAATATAAATAAATTTTTATATGATTTCAAAGTTGGTAAGTCCTTCGAAACACTATTTGAGTTAAACGAGAAATATTTTCTTACATCATCGATTTTGAAAATAATATCTATAAATTTTTACAAAAAAATGTAAATCCTTTTTGAATTTGGTTCTATAGCACTAAGTGAGTCAAACTAGAATTGTTTTGATACTAAATAACACCTTTACTAATTCTGTAATTCAAATTAATAAATTTGTATAAATTTTCAAAGATGTAAAGTCCTTTTTAATTTACCCTATATATGCTTTTATATACCTTAGTTGATTTGGAGAACTTACATAATTTTTAAAAATTAAATTGAAATAAAATTGTGAGATTTTTATTGAATATTTTAAAAATTATTTTTACATATTTATTTTACTGCTCAATTTCCATATCAAAGGTCTTGTTTTTTATATTTATCTTTTTAGAATATTTATTTTATTGTGGGTATATATATAAAAAGAAATTTCTTTTTGTGTTTTCTCTTCGATTAACAAAGACCACTGTGTGGTTGAAATATATCATTGTTTAAGTGCTTTTATGTGTTTCTATTTCAAGACTACAGAGTGGACTCTTACCAAGGTAAGTCTGTCAGTCTCCTAGTCCAAAAAATCTATATATATATATATATATATATATATATTTTTTTTTTTTTTTTTTAGGTTAGTTTTGGTTGGTAAAGATTATTTAGATTTTTTGGACTAGGAGACTGACAGACTTACCTTGGTAAGAGTCCACTCTGTAGTCTTGAAATAGAAACACATAAAAGCACTTAAACAATGATATATTTCAACCACACAGTGGTCTTTGTCAATCAAAGAGAAAACACAAAAAGAAATATAAGAGAATGAAATAAAATAATTGCAATATGAGAGAATGAGACAATTATTTTATTTCATTCTCTCATATTTCTTTTTGTGTTTTCTCTTCGATTGACAAAGACCACTGTGTGGTTGAAATATATCATTGTTTAAGTGCTTTTATGTGTTTCTATTTCAAGACTACAGAGTGGACTCTTACCAAGGTAAGTCTGTCAGTCTCCTAGTCCAATATATATATATATATATATATATATATATATATATATATATATATATATATATATATATATATTACGTTATCCATTGTTTTTCTGTTGCACTGACTTTATGAAGTTAATTTATTACTATTGTAAGTAATTTTTACAATAATTTTGTAAACATTACTTACAATAGTAATATATTAACTTCATATATATATATATATATATATATATATATACATACATTCTTCAAATTAACCTTCTAAGACCTCTGGTACTTCTAAGATTGATACTTTTATAATGTCGAATGACTATAAAAGATCAAAATTTTGTTATCAGAGACGTTGAGGGTAATACATTAATGATGAAGATTTCAAGGTTGCTATATAGAATTGTAGACATGTAAACTAAAGCTCTTCTAAAGTTTTAATCAATTGATGATATATGGATATATGATTAATTTCTAATTGTAATATTTCTATACAACTACTATTGAAGATGTTCTTTTCCTGTTATCTTAAAATTAAGTTTTATCTAATTTTTTATTTCTATTACACGACTGTTTTAGGGGATTCTGTTCAGTTAGGAGACATCAGCCACATGTATCGGCATCCAAAAATTAGTAAATGTCAGATGCACTTGTTTGAAGTGTAAGTAAAACAGAATTCTCCCTTTTGTACATTTGGGTAATATTATCATATTATATTGTAGTATAATTGTACATTCAGATTTAAACAAATTAAGGAAAACTATTTTAAAGAGGACCTTTATATTTTATAAAAATATAAATACTGTATGTTAATTTAGTGAAAATAGCACACATTTTTTACTTATTCATTTGATGTGGTTGAAGAACAAAAATACTATAAATATATTTTTGTCTTCAGAAAAACTGCTGTGTTGATAAATGGTTAACAATTACTAATAATTTATGTGAAGTCTGTTGTTCTGTTATACGGTGAATAAATTAACAGAATCTGTATTCATTGCCAGCAATTATGAAGTTTAGCCTGATGTTTTGTTGATATTTCTAAAATTCAACACCAATATGATCTTTAATGGAGCTTATCACTAAGGGAAGAACATTTTTTTATCACTGAGTGAAGTGATATGATAGGTTTTTTAATCATAAGTTTACAATAATGATGAAGTGAGTATCCAATTGCCTATAACTAGGTGATTTTATTAAACAAATGAATAACACTTTTGATAATACCAATTCCTCACAATTATTAGCCACTTCATTTTGTTTGGTTGATATTGTAGTTACTCTTGTTTGATTATTTTTTAAAGCTATTTTGCTCTAGAAAATAATAATTTTTCCAGAAATGTTTATACAATTTACAGAATTGTTTCTGAAACTAATGTTTCAGGCTTTATAAATTGAATTGTTTTAAGACTTCATAAACTAATCTGATATCCACAATGGGTACTATTGAGATTACATATAAAAAAGTACAATTCACGTCTCTTATTAGACTAATTTAAATTCGATCTACTTTTCAAAACCTTACAAAATGTATTCTGAATATAAACCTGTATGTTGCTTATTTATTGTTGTGGAATAATAATGTATTTTTGTTAGTCAATATGTTTTGGAAATGTTATTAATTCTTTATATATCTTTAAGTAACAAAAAAAATTTAATGTTTGTTTTAGATATTTTCCTGGACGACAAAGAAGATTAGATATGATACATTTAAACAATAAAGGTCTTGAGATCATTAGAAATTTTATTCTTGACAATTTTTAATTTTGACATAGAATAATAGAGTTTTATTATGATGTAAATATTGCTCTTTTGGATAGAAAAGTGAAATGAGTGTTGACAGCACAAACCTAAAGTTGCAACAGGAAACATAATCAATAAAATAAACCAACAGGAAAAAATATGTCCTACACCTAATAACGGAATATATAAAATCGAATTCCCAGACTGTAACAAATTATACATTGGCCAAACAAAAAATAAATTGAAAGACAGATATAAAGAGCACTTCAACGCATACCTCAAATCTAACATTTACAACTCAAACCTAGCTACACACGCCATCAAAAACAAACACTAGCTACATTCTTCACATTAGAAAACATACATGTAATAGAAAAAAGTACAAAAAGGCCTCAAAATGACAATCTGGGAACAACTACAAATTTATAAACATAAAAATAATATCATAAACAAACAAATACAAATAAAATAACGAAAAAGATAAATTATTCAACCTAGTAGACAAAATTAACCCTAAGACAAACTAAAAAGGTTCCCACAGTGTAGTGAATCCAAAAATAAAACAATACCGGCATACCACGCGAGAACGAAAATTCCACACACCTGCCAGTCTACTACAAAACCCATTTCAGTTGATGCTCAACAATGAAGATACTATCAATCTGTGAAAGTTAACTTGCATAAATACCAAGTAAGATATTTGTTAAAGTACATACAGTGAAAGTGATATTTATATTGTAATATTTTTATAATAATTTATATTTTTGAATAATTTAAATATATTTCTTAATAACACAAAATTTAATAATAAATCTTTAGAAAATAATAAATTGCTGGGCGCCAGTTACAATTACAAAATAATTGTAACCCTAACAGTAAAATTTAGATTCCTATTACTTTTATTTTTTATTACTTACCATTTATAGTAATAAATAAAACACTCTTAAAATTCGATTAATTTTTGTTTATTTAGTTTTTTAAAATCTTATTCTAGTTACAATATTTTTTTTAATACACTTTCTCTATTTCCTAATTTAGTTAAGTATCACAAGACGCCTTCTTTCAGGTTATTCGGTGGGTGTTATGACAAATTAAAAATTAGTTTATGCAATTAATGTTGTAATAAATTTTATAAAAGAAACGCCTAGACCTAAAGTTATTAATTTTGAATTTACAATATAATAATTTACAATCTTTTCTTAAATTTAATTACTTATCTGACGTTTAATGTTTTTGTCCAAATTTCTAGCCTTTTAAATTTATTTCTATAAACAAATCTTTCACCACTATTTTTTTTATGCTTGAATTCTTCCTTTAAATAAAATTTTGGCAATCTAAGTTTTTTTGCTTCCAGTTCCAATGCAAGCTTCTCTAACAAAGAATTTTTCTAATATTGAGATATTTCTAGAGAAAAGATAAAACTTTTTCCTTTGTTGAAACATCTGTTATTTAACCCACTGACTATTTGATCTTCATGTCCTTACCTGGACAGTTAAGTTTTATTATCCTCTATGCAATAATTTTTAGATTGTGTACAATTCTACATTTGGAAAACATCAGCCGTTTCATAATTAAACTAGCTGCCATCTTGGTTTTAATATTTTATGATTACTTTTTAGGTTATGGCTCCATTGTTTACATTTTCTTTTTTTTCATCCATTTTTAATTTACTTCTTTTATATTCTGAATTGTTGTTATTTATTACTTTTGTGTTTTTATGTAAAAACATTACAATATATATATAATTTAGGTTACTTCTAGTAGAGTTTAACCCTTAGCGCTCGGTTTTTTGTAACATGCTATGCTTCCCCACTTGTAATTAAATTGGGATAAATTCCTCACCTGCAGGTTGCATTATTGTTTATGGAAAACTTTGTTTGAAAACTCTTACATGATTTTAGTAAACTAAGCTATTTTTATTCACTAATACTGTATGTACATGATTTTATTATCTTATTTGTAATTTTGCAGAGTATGATATCTTTGAAAACAGTCTTCCGGATGAAGTCCTGGTTTTCTGCCGCATGTTTTGTAGTGAAAAACTGTTTCCCTTCTACCTCCTTTTATCTTCCTGTTACTGCAAACTACACAATCCTTAGAAGTATTTTTATCATTGGAAAAGTTTAAATGTAATTTCCAATTCCGTCTTTCTTCTTTGTCAGTATTTGACGGCCGACCCCTCTCACTATACGGGTTATTCCTGATATCACCAATGCGTTCGAGATTTGGCGAAACTATTTCTTTTTAACAGGATTTTCTTTCATTTCCTTTTTTTGTTATTATAGAGAATAAAACTGTTTACTACAGCTACATCTAATAGCCAGAAAAACATTGTCCTACACCATTTATTTGTTCCTTTTGTAAAACTGCACGGTTCATTATATCGAACAGCTAAATCTATACCACCCATAAACTGGTTATATTTACAAATACCTGTTGGTTTAGTTATTTTGTTTATGAAACTGAACTACATTCTAATAAATCAGGATCAAGTAAAAGATCAGGAATTTCAGAATCACTAATAGCACGTGAAGCCACGGCAAACTACGAGTAAACAAATAACCGGCAAAACTGTAACCTACTTGCAGCTTACAACGTAGCGGCAAACTAGATTTTGTGATGACTCACATATTCCTAGGCATTTTCAACTTAGTTCACATTATTTTCAATAGAGTGTAGCACCAAACGGTAAACGATTGAATGTCGTGGGCTTCGCCGCAGACGAGTTATAGGCATTTGAAAATCGTGTCGGGTGACCCCCGACATACGAGTAAACTGCAATATACGCTTGGAGGGGCTCCCCCGACAGTCGAGTGCTAAGGGTTAAAGCTAATTTAGGAATATTTGGACTAGATAGCAGACTGACCGATCTACCTAGTGAGAATAGTCCAAAACTGCAATCTCTTGGAAATAAATAAATAGACGCATATACAAATATCATTGTATGATCGAAATATTTCAAGTGTGATATGTTTTTATATATGTCTATTTATTTATCTCCAAGAGATTGCAGTTTTGGAATATTGCCAGTCCAAAAATGCCTCTCTCTCTCTCTCTCTCTCTCTCTCTCTCTCTCTATATATATATATATATATATATATATAAATATTTTTTTTTTTTTTTTTTTTGGACTAGGAGACTGACAGACTTACCTTGGTAAGAGTCCACACTGTAGTCTTGAAATAGAAACACATAAAAGCTTTTATGTGTTTCTATTTCAAGACTACAGTGTGGACTCTTACCAAGGTAAGTCTGTCAGTCTCCTAGTTTAAAAAATCTAAATAATCTTTACCAACCAAAACTAACCTAAATATATATATATATATATATATATATATATATATATATATATATATATATAATTAATAGATTTAAAATATTTCAAAAACAAGAATACTTTTAATGAATATATTTATTCAAAGCTTATTGCTGATAAAATAGGACCAGCATCTTCAGGAAAATAAGATGTATAAGCATCTTCAGGATTATTTTCCTTTTCGGCGAAAAGCTTTGAATAAATATATTCATTAAAAGTATTCTTGATTTTGAAATATTTTTAATTTATTAGCTATATTACAAGAAAACATATCACTATATTTAATGTATGTATGGCAATAGTCCAAAACTGCAATCTCTTGGAAATAATCACATATAAAAACTTAACACACTATTGAAATATTTCGATCAAAAATGATCTTCATCAATCAAAATAGAGAAAAAGAAAAGACTGAAGTGAACCACAGATGTGAATAAATATCAAAAGGTCACAGATTTATAGTTTATGATATAGTGCTATATGTGATTTGTGTAAATATTGTTATATGTGATTTGTATAAATATTGATTATTTGAAACTAGATATTAATAGTCTGTCAGTTTCTATCTAGTTTCAAATAATCAATATTTACACAAATCACATATAACAATATTTACACATATCACATATAGCACTATATCATAAACTATAAATCTGTGACATTTGGATATTTATACACATCTGTGGTTCACTTCAGTCTTTTCTTTTTCTCTATTTTGATTGATGAAGATCATTTTTGATCGAAATATTTCAACAGTGTGTTAACTTTTTATGTGTTTATTTCCAAGAGATTAGAGTTTTGGACTATTGGCATTAGGTAAGTCTGTCAGTCTCCTATCTAGTCTAAAAATTCCTAAATAAGCTTTAAGCTCTACTAGAACTAACCTATATATATATATATATATATATATATATATATATATATATATATATATATATATATATATATATAACCTACTCTTTTATTTGCCTTTTATCTTTGATTCCATTTTAAATTATATTCCACAAGTTCTTGCAAATCAATATTGGTTATAGACCATACATTATTGTTACTATACCTAAGTAGTATGAGAATTTATTATTTTGGGCATATAAAGTTGGGAAATATATATGGTAATTTGAAAATTATAAACTGAGTGGTCACTCTGTACATGTCAATTTATTAGAACCTTCATAATGTTTTACTTGGTAATGCCATTGCTCTTTGGTTATGTTTGCACAAATTAGTAAAAACACAGATTACCAACTGGTCATCATAAACTGGCTTAAACCCTCATTTCACTTCTGTTGCTAATAAGAGTTAATATGATTAGGTATTAGAACTTGTAGAAAAATGAATTAAAACGTTTTTAAAAAAGAAGGTATTAGGTCGCTAGTAGGCAAGCAGTTGTTTTTCTCACTTTAGAACTAATGTTTCTTAATCCATTATAGATCTAAATAGTTCTGCACCGTGCCTCTCTGCTGGTACAAATTAATTCCTCAATCCAGTTTAGTTGTATTTCATTAAAAACTGTGCAGTATGGGTCAGTACAAAATTCTGTAAAATAACTCCTAATACAAACTATAATTCTCACAATACAATGATTATCAGTATAAATTTTCTACAAATTGTCTCTCCTCTCCCTTCAACTTTCCTAGAGGGGACTCATTGGTGTTCTACAATGTTTTTTAGATCAGTGTTTTACCAGGTTTTTTGGAGGAAAATTTTAATGGAAAACTGAATTACAAGTCAATGATTATTAAGGTTGTACTGTATATTAAAATATGTTTACACAAATAAACTCTACTTATTATTTAGTACACATATTATACTAAAAAAAATGAATTTTATATATACTGAACTTTTTAAAATCTCAGTAATTCAGATAAACTTAAAAGAATCAAAGACATTTTAACAAAACAAATTATAACATTTTCCCACATATTCTTTTTAAACATTTCAAATAATTTTTAAATGCTCTTCACTATTGAAAATGAAAATTGCACTTTTTCTTTCACTACCTCAAAATTCCTGGGTATGCCATTGAAACATCATTGCTTTACTTACTAACCAACGCCCACCCTTGGTAGTTTAGTCATTTGGTGGCGTGCGGACCAGTAGAGGCGGGCGATCTCCCTGTAGTTATCTTTTTCTTTGTCTACAGATTTGGCTGTTAGGACCGGATATAGAAGTAGGTGGGCTGCGTCCATCCTGGGGTGTTGGCACAGCGTACAGGCTGCATCTGTGGTTAAGCTGATGTGGTGCAGATGGGCTGCTAGGTAGTCAGGGCCAGTGGTAGCTCTGAACGCAGCTACTGCTACATCTCTAGACAAATTTCGGGGTATGGGAGAGTCTATCAGTTTAGCCCAATTCTTCCCTATGTTGGCTTGCCTGTTTCGTGTTCTATGCTAGTTGTTTACCGCTTGGTTGATTGGGGTCTTTGCAAAAGAGAGTAGGACTGAGCGCAAGATGGTCCTACTTGTTGCTTTACATCCTTGTGGAATTTTCATTTTTAGTATTTTCTTATCTAAGCCTCAGGTTCTTCACAAATTTTCAAATTGTATGTTTCCCATTTCTTTTACTTTCCTATTATTTTCCTTTCCTCTTCTCTCTTTTCAGATATCTTGATGCATTATTTTTTTAAATTTCTGATATTTCAATAAAATTCTATGTATTCTAAAATTCTTTAACTGTAACCCCCCGGTATTTTGTAAAGACTAGCCGGTTCAATTATTTGTCTAAACAATTATATCTAACTATTAACTCAGACAGAGTGGCTGTCTGTTTAATAGCTCTATCAAGACAGGTTACATTAAATTCTCGTTTAAGTTTATAAAAGAGATTTAATTTTCAAAACAATTTAAATTCAAAATACTACATTTTTGTTACAATTTGGTTACTGCTCTTTTTTATTTCACAAATTAAAATATTTAAGTTTACATCTTTTGAAAATGTTCTCTGACAAAGCTAGGTTTAATGCATTCTGATTTTTTATATTTACTGATTTGATTAAAACCAAAAATATTAAATAAAATTAAATTTAAAACATACCTTTGGCAATCACCTACACTCACGTGGATTTGTTAAAACATATTTTAATTACACTAGTTCACTTTTAAATTTTGAAACAACAAACTATATGTAACAAAGCCACCAATAACATTTCCCGTTTTTTATTAATTTAGACAATTGCATCATTTAAAAGTTTTATAAAAATTTTTAAAATTGCTAGCCCATCTTGCTCCTCCCTCTGAGACGTGTTGCGAGAGAGTGTTTTGTCAATTTCCCACAGAACTAACCACATGAATTCGGAAATGCCCCCACCATTGTGCATTCAGAATCTTCCCTGGGAATTTCCTGCAAGCTCTGTCGATGCATTTTTCTCAAAAAACAAAAATTTCTTGTTTCTTGTAAGGCCGATTTTACATTTACTAAGTAACAAATATATCATGTAACATACTTTTTGCTATTCGAATTTATTCGCTATGTCACATAACAAAATATTGTTTATGTTCAAAATGTCTTCTTCAGGAAATTAAAAAATGTAATTAAATAATGTAGATTGTGTAAAATTCGAGGTGGTTTCGATTTCTATTATTATAATTTTAATTCCTGTAAAAAGATAACAGAATTTAATGTAATAAGAGCTACAAAATTAGTAATATATATATATATATATATATATATATATATATATATATATATATATCGGGATATTTCACGTCGTCCATTATTTTTCCGTTGCTCTGACTTTATGAAGTTATTATTATTAATTGTAAACAATTTTTTCCACCACTAAGTGCAATAATTTTACCTTATTTGATGAGACACCTTTTGGTCATTTGACCATTGTCGAATCACTGAATTAATTTTCTCTATTTTTCTGGTGTGGTTGTTCGGTCCGTGATGTTGGTATTTGTTGATGTTATACGTATTTCTTCTTGAGCCGCGTGGATAATGTTCTTGAACATTGTATGTACGTTGTCTGCATATGTTGTCTGTAGGTTCAATAAATTGTTGTGTATGTTTTTATAGATGTTGTATTTTTCTAATAAGTGTTTAGTTCTATTGGGTTATTATTTATTTCTGCATGGTTAGGTTATATTCATAATTTGTTAGTTCATGTTTATGTGATATTAGGTGTGCTGCTACATTTGATGCTTTTGTATTTTTATTTTTGAATGCTCTGTAATGTTCTTCAAATCTTATTTTAAATGATCTGGTTGTTTTTCCTTTGTAAAATGCATTGCAGTCGTTACATGTAATTTGGTAGATTCTAGATAGGTTATGTTGTCCCGTATATTTGTTTTGTGGTTTGTGTCATTAAGATATTTTATTTTGTTATTTGGTTTGTATGTTGGAGTGTAGTGTTCTTTGTTGTATATATTTGATATTTTTTCTATTTTGTTATTGATGTATTTATATTTTAGGTAGATTTTTTTATTATTATTTTTGTGTTCAGGTTGTAGTGTTGTGTTGGGGTTAGGTTTTTTTGTAAATTTATTGCATATGTTTTTTATAAGGTGTTTGTTGTATCCATTTTCTATTGCTATTTTTGTAATGTTATCTAATTCTTCATTTAATTTTCGTTTGTTAATTAATTTGTATCCATTTTTTATATTGTATGTGTTGTTGATATGTATTTTAGATCTTATTATTTTGTCTAGTATTTTTGCGATTATGTAAGATGGTGCTGTTTTAAAATTTATTAGTGGTCTAAATGTGGTCTAATGTGTGTTGGGTTTGTGGATTTTAGGTACACCTGTTAATATTGGTACACAGAAATACCCTAAACTATAATAATAAATTAAAATACCACACAAGACTTTACCTATTCAAACCATGTGCAAAATTTTCACCAAACTTTTCAACACATTGATGGTCAAACTACAGGTCCTAAATCCTTTACTGGGCCAATCAAAAAGCAGGTGAATTGCTGTAGGAAGCTTCCTATGGTTGATTATGAATGACTTTTCGATTCCCGATATAGACAGAACTATTTTGAGACAAGACCAACAGTATTTGTTAGACATTCCCAGTGCAATCACTTTGGAACATTGTTCAGAAGACTTAGCAAATTGGGACTGTGGTCTGCTGTCTCGTTCTAAAAGGCTGACTTCAGCCAACAGAGTACAAAATCTTTCAGTATGATGCAAGACCAAAAGACGTTAAAAGATATTTATACTTTTTATGTTGTTTTACTTCTTATTACAATAAGCAATTTTACCGCACTAAAGTATTCTGAAGAAAAAATATTAATTTTCTTTCACCCTACCTGGTGTTTAATTTATATATTACTATGGAAATTTGTCTGCCAACTCATGAAGACACCACTGATGTCCAACACTCACTAATTCCATTTTTTTTATATACAGGATTAACTCATTATGAATTTCAGCAACTGTGAGATTTTTTTCTAGTTAAAACCGTTTTAGTTAAATTGACTTCTCATTTGGCTGTTTCTTAACAAAGACATTTGCCATGACCTAACCACTGTATTTCAAGTCCTTACCTAGTGTCTACGTCAATACAGTATTCTATCAGACCCTCAAGTTCTTACAATACATGAAAAGAGGTTATTTTCTGATAAGTGCTTGTATTAATAATAAATAAAGTTATACCATTTAATTAGTACTAATTGTGAATAAATTTTGGTTGTACCCAATATTAGTTATTTAAGGCATAGCATGAAATTTATAGATATGTGTTGGAAAATTTACAGTCAAATTTATATTATTAATCATGTTTACACTCACAGAGATTATTGTTAAATAAAAGCAGTTGACTTGCTAGTAAGGTACAACTATTTATACAGGCAATGTTTCCATAATAGAGTGCAGGAGGAATAAGGCCTGAAGGCGATAACGCACCCGTTATTGATACGTTGCCTGTAGAAATAAATAGTTATACCTGACTCTTATATGTATAAGACATTATATCATGAAATTTATAGATAGGTGTTGGAAAAATTTACTAACAGATTTATAATAGTTTTTATTTTACATTTGTAAAGAAATAATATATTTTGTTGCAAAATAAATTTAATTAATAGTTTATATAAATTACCAAGTTTTTTTCTGTGCTGGTAACTGTTAAAAACTGGTTTTAATGCCAAAACAGAAAAAACAGCTTTTTATAAAGTGAAACTGTAAGATATTTCTATTATTTTGTTTATATTCAGTTCCAGTAACTGATAAATATTAAATATAAAGGAATCAATAAACTAATATTATGAAAAATTTATAAGATATGTTTTATGTTTCTTCCTTAGTTTTAGTTCTTTAAGTTTTAACCAAGTAAACAATGTATTAATTTTAAATAAAAATTTGAGAAGTTATTATTTTTTTCACTGTTGGTAATTAGTAATTAAAGCAAGTTTTAATTTTAATTCAGGAGCAAAAACATTTGCTGGTTACAAATTAAAATGTTTGAAAATTTCATTAACTTTTTTAGTTTTTTTCTACTCTGGTAATTGATAAGTAGCTTTACTACTTAAAAATAATTAATTGTCTGTAAATTAAAACAATAAAGAATTAATTTTTTAGTTGGTCTTACGGTTGCTCACACCAAGCACTGAGCTAGTTGGGACAGTGTTGAGCAAGTGATTATTCACTCCGGTCATTCAGTTTGATAATTTACTGATAATATTACACTTTGTGCATAAGAATGGAATGGATATTAAGGGAGGTACAACTTGATGAAAGCATTGTGGTTTTTGAAGGAGTTTTTCAATGTATCAATAGCCTTCCCTTGATCACCTCCATTTGCAAATGTTCTTCAATAATTAATACATCAACTTCAAAAGTCTTTCTAAACAGCTGGATCTCATTTACAAAATCATGAAATCCACCAAAGCGCACAAAACTTATTTTGTAAAAGATTAAGTATTTCAACGTGTTTATTAGTAAAACAGTTTTGGTACTTATCTTTAAGTTGGTCATAGAACGGTTTCAGCTTGTTTGCTTATTCTTCCACTTGTTATATATTCTTTCATATATATATATATAGTACCAATGTATAGTTTCTTTAATCAGTACCGATGTATGTATATATATATATATATATATATATATATATTTTTAGGTTAGTTCTAGTAGAGCTTAAAGCTTATTTAGGAATTTTTGGACTTGATAGGAGACTGACAGACTTACCTAAAGGCAATAGTCCAAAACTGCAATCTCTTGGAAATAAGCACATATAAAACACTTAATACACTTTTATTTGAAATATTTCGATCAACATGATCTTCTTCAGTCAAGAAAGAGAAAACAAAACAAAAGATTGAAGTGAACCACAGATGTGTTTAAACATCCAAATGTCACAGATTCACAGATTTATAGTTTATGATATAGAGCTATATGTGATATGTGTAGAAATTGTTATATGTGAATCGTGTAAAGATTGGTTACTTGAAACTAGATATTAAAAGTCTGTCAGAAGGAAGGTAATGGAGCTGTTAAAAATGGTAGAAGTTAGGGGGAAGTTAAAAGGAGTTTTATCTGATGTTGAGGTTAGGAGGCTCTCTAGATTTGGTATACCACTGGTATGATAACTCCCATCTTCTTAATTCTGAAGAGTTGCAATCAGGGGGGAGGGCTTTAATTATTTTGGTGGTATAGCAATCATTGAAAGAGATGATGTTGTGACTAGCAGCGTGTTGAGCGGTTGGCCTGTCTATGTTCATGGTTCCAACGTCATGTCTGTGGCCATTCATTCTGATGCTCAGACCATCCGTGGTAAGGCCTATGTACTGTGCCGGGCAAAATTACAGTACATAGGCCTTACCACGGATGGTCTGAGCATCAGAATGAATGGCCACAGACATGACGTTAGAACCATGAACATAGACAGGCCAACCGCTCAACACGCTGCTAGTCACAACATCATCTCTTTCAATGATTGCTATACCACCAAAATAATTAAAGCCCTCCCCCCTGATTGCAACTCTTCAGAATTAAGAAGATGGGAGTTATCATACCAGTGGTATACCAAATCTAGAGAGCCTCCTAACCTCAACATCAGATAAAACTCCTTTTAACTTCCCCCTAACTTCTACCATTTTTAACAGCTCCATTACCTTCCTTCTGACAGACTTTTAATATCTAGTTTCAAGTAACCAATCTTTACACGATTCACATATAACAATTTCTACACATATCACATATAGCTCTATATCATAAACTATAAATCTGTGAATCTGTGACATTTGGATGTTTAAACACATCTGTGGTTCACTTCAATCTTTTGTTTTGTTTTCTCTTTCTTGACTGAAGAAGATCATGTTGATCGAAATATTTCAAATAAAAGTGTATTAAGTGTTTTATATGTGCTTATTTCCAAGAGATTGCAGTTTTGGACTATTGCCTTTAGGTAAGTCTGTCAGTCTCCTATCAAGTCCAAAAATTCCTATATATATATATATATATATATATATATATTCTTGATATTTTACGTTATCCATTGTTTTTCCGTTGCACTGACTATTGTAAGTAATTTTATCCACCATTAAGTGCAATGATTTTACCTTGTGTGATGAGTCGCCTTTCGGTCACTTGACCATTGTTGAATCACTGATTACTTTTTTTCAATTTTTCTGGTGTGGATGTTCGGTCCGTCGTGTTGGTAATTGTTGACGTCATACACGTTTCCTCTTGAGTCTTGTGTATAATGTTTTTGGATAGTATGTCTTCTGTATATGTTGTTTGTAGATTCATTAAATTGTTGTGTATGTTTTTATAAATGTGGTATTTTTCTAGTGAGTTTAGTTCTATTGGGTTATTATTTATTTCAAGTATGGTTATGTTATTTTCGTAATTTGTTATTTCATGTTTATGTGATAATAGGTGTGCTGCAACATTCGATACTTTTGAATTTTTGTTTTAATGTTCTTCAAATCTTATTTTAAATGATCTGGTTCATCTGAAAAACATACAGAATGGGAATGCATAAGACGACATCTGCACTGGAGAAAAGTAAAAGTATTTTCTCAAGGTTTTGTTATCAGTTATTATCACCAATAATCACTCAGTTCATTGTTTGTTATACAGGCTGTTTGCTTGTCCACTTTCTTATTTTTCTTGTTCACAGCTGTAAAATAATTTTTATTGTGTTTTTAAATTATTGAGCCTGTTCTACAATGAGCCATAAATTAAAACTGAGTATTGCAGAAAAAAGGCATTAAGAAGAAAATGAAAATAAAAAAGTCATACAAGTAAGTAAAATAATGATATTTTTCATGCTTTGCTGAGTTTAGAATTGTGAATGATAATGCAAACAATAGTGATGCTGGGATACCAAACAAATATTGATATTCGATATTATCAACTTAACTACCACAGAATTTAGCTACTGTTAAAACCAATCGATATATATCGGTACAAAATAATGTAAAGATTTTCCCATTTGTTATAAAGGGGAATGTATTGTTAGTAAGGGAAATAAAATCAGTAACTAAATGAAGACAAATTGATTTATTATTTTTTAAAAATTATTTATGAAATACATTTTTAAGCAATTTACATTTACAAATATATACTTTTTTTTGTTTTCTTTATAAAATGAAAATGATTTTTCTCAAATTTCTCTTCCCGAAGATAACAAGACGCCTCTTTGCTAGAACGGATGTTCCGCATCATCTCAGAAAATCTGGGTTTAAAAATAACCAGCCACAAAACTGGCAAAAAATGATCTCAAACTATCTGGAAGAAATGAACCCCTATAAGGAGTTCAAAATATATATGAGGTCTATTTTATGGTCTCAAATTATCTGTAAGAAAGGTTCAGAAAGGTGTATCTCAAATATTGGAGAGACGCAGCCTCACAATATTGGATTGGAATCGCCTCACACTGAAAAACGACTCAGTAAATGGTAAAAAAAATAGTTGAAATAATCAACATAGTTCAAATTTCACCTAAAACCTTATTTAGTTACAGTTAACCTATTAAAAACTCTAAATAATTTACCGATAAATTAGGTGGCCGGTA
Organism: Prosapia bicincta; assembly: GCA_036971475.1. Lineage (NCBI taxonomy): Eukaryota > Metazoa > Arthropoda > Insecta > Hemiptera > Cercopidae > Prosapia > Prosapia bicincta. The sequence continues at coordinate 14,282,366 of JBAIZL010000009.1, forward strand.
ACAAATATAATTTGTTAGATGTTACCGGTAGCCAAAAAAGTATTAGTGTAAAATCAACTGATTTAGTTAAATGTAACAAAACCTGAGACTGTCAGCAAGCCTATCTCACTGAGGTACCATTTACCAAAAGGCACGCAATCCCGGCTGGCGCTAACAATTAATCTTTTTTCAAATTTCTCCAGCAAACTAAATGGTCAGCAGGTAGTAAGCATGGACAGTTAGGGTTCCTCCAGAATTCAGATTTTCCAAGACTCGTATATTTTGAGACGCAATCCAGTAGCCAATCCTACCTTAGGGACATCTAGGGGACAATTCATTCAAGATATGGAAGGATATTTCACCGCCAAATTTGTCCCTATCTCAGTTGGTTAGAAAATATCTGTCAGTTGTGGGAACAATTACATCTCAAAATATCCGAGCTGATTGCCCCCAATCAATTCTTTGATGCCAACTCATCTTGAACAATATATCTATCGAAAGTTGAAACCACTTTCCCCTGTGCTATATAAATCACCCCTCCCTCCAGGTGACTTCTAAACTACATACTTAGTGTGAAAGTATGATACATGGAATATGGTCTTGTTCAACTTAATTTATTTTATTTTCAACATATTTTATAAGAATAACATCTGTTGATACCAGGCGTGTAACGTTTTATTAAAATATTCATTCTGACAATATTATTTGCATTTACATTTATTATACTTGTAGAAATCAAGGTTAAACTGATCGATGAAAAATTTATACATGATCAAAAATTCTGAAACTAAACTGCTCTGTGTTCCTTTGAGTTTTAAGTAAACTTTAACGTTATTGTATAGCCAAAAGGTACTTTGGGATTAAACCGACCACACCATATTATTTCAGAAACCATGTGTATTTAGTTGGTTTTTGTTCAATAATATTGTAGAACCATCTGTAGTGAATACAAATCAAACAATGTTTATTCACACGACTGTTATCGTGAGACCCCGCCGTTCTCGTGGCCGGCGGCGAGTGCCATTGCCAGTGCCTGTCTGTACGGGCATTTGTGGAGTGGCATTACGCTGTCTGCTGCCTTCCTGTGCAATTTTATTGTGTTGTTGAAGTGTTAGGATGGCTGATATAGTCACATACCATTTGTGTCCATTATTCATTTTATGTACAGCTGGGTGTATGAGCTGACATTAGTGAAGTGGTGTGAACGAGAGTTGGACATGTCGCCAAAAACTGTAATTGACTGGAATAATTAAATGGGTGAAGTGTGCGTGTTTTTGGTTGAAGGAAAAAACATTGGGCACCTGAGAAGGAAGAAACACCTCGAATCATATCTGGGTGAGTATATGGGGAGGTCGGCAAAGCGCGTCAAACCATTCGACACACTTCTGGCGGACATCATCCAGTTTTGGCCATCTCACTAAAGCGGCAAACCAATCTTAAGTATTGTAAGTTTGTATTTTGTTCAGGAAAGAGTTGTTTTTCAGTTTGGTAATGTTAGTTTTTTTTATTTACCTTATTTTTTAAAATAATAGAGTGAGGTCGGTTTAATCCCAAAGTATTAAATAATTTTAAGTTTATACAGTGTTTCAAGTCTAAGTATATCGCCTCAAAATATCGATGATTCTGATATTGGCTATGGCAATAATAGTGAAAAATACTGCCAGTCCATCCCCGATATTTCTATATATTGCTTTTTGATATCCCAATCTTATTGATGTCAGTGAGTATGAATTGAGTGTATCTTCAGTTAGCTTTACTTCTAAATTTGAGGAATTTGTTTGTGAAACAGATTTTGAAAATCAACCTGAAAAGGAAGTAAATCTCTGAAAATGAAAAAACTCACATAATTTTCAGTTTCAAACTGGCTTTATAAAAAGTAAACAAACAACTGGTATCCTATATGTGTTCTAAAAGACTGTTAGAAAATATAGATTTAGATTTTAATCAAATCAAGAGCTTATTTTCAATAAAACTTCAGAATATCAAAGCAAAAAACAGAACATAGATGGTTTATTCATAATCAAGTGTATGCTATTGGGATAGTCTGATATGATGCTGGGTATATATGCTATTAGGGATCAATTTCTGTAAAAAAAGCTAATCAGCAAGTATTAGGGTATAAAAACAGTTTAAATTAGGAAACTAATAAAAAAATAGAAAATCACCGCTTATTTGAAAGACTATTTGGATGTTCCTCCACTTATTGAGGCACACAAATAAGAACTACAATATTGGAGAAAAGGTACTATTAAGAGTGGGGGCAGCAATGAAGTCTTACGATAACTGTCCCTGCCACTAAAAAGAACACATAAACATCTAGATAGAATCAACTGTGGGGATTTTCTTAGATTACTGCTATTTTTGGCAAAATTTGATCCTTTTGTGGTAGAAAATTTAAGGAAATATGGTGACAAGTGGTTCCAACTGGAACAACAGATGTCTTATCTTTTTAAAACAATGTATGTGAAATTCTTGGCAGTATGAAAGATAAAATACAACAAATTTTAGCAGAAGTTTTTGAAGCTAAATAGTTTGGTGTAATATTAAATTTTCACCAAACATTTTACATGTGGATCAACGAACTTTTCTTGTCATATTTATTGCTTCAGTTACTGGTTAAAAGGTTTTTTATTATTAGATTCTTCACCAGATATTTTACGTGTGGATCAACTGACTTTTTTGTCATATTTGTTGGATCAGTTATTGATTAGAAGGTTTATTTATTATGTGCCAAATGCTGGAGATAAAACTGAAGAAATCGTTAACACAGTCTTTTAGCTGTTTATAAACAATTTAGCTTTGATATGTTTTAATACAGAAGGCAGGCATAAGACAACACATCGAATATGTCCTGCTTGCATCAAGGAACGCAGGGCTCTGGCAGAGCAGAGCATGTACCATGTTCATCTCACTCTCTAAATTTAATAGAGGTGTTGTATAGTAAAATCATGTACAGAAGTATCATTTTTTTAAAATTGTAGCAGAAACATCTTAATTTCCTCTGTACATTACAGTACTGAAGGAACCTAGCCAAAAAGAGTGTACCTTACAAGTACAAAATCTTTCTAACACGGTATGAAGCTTATCGAGTTGTAAATGAAAATAGTAAAGGAATTGTGGAGAGTTTAAATGAAATAGCTAATAATAGGGATGAATACCTTCAACAAGAAATGATGCCAATGTTTTTAAAAGAAAAGTTGATTTCCCTTAGGTCTACATTGATTTTGATTTTATGAAATACCTTACGAGAAAGGTTAGTTACAGTAAATATAAAATGTCAGTGTGAAATCACAGAGTTAGAGAATATTATTTTAATTTTAATTTCTTTAAGGTTTTCCTCAAGAAGTGAGAAACAATTTTGATGTCATAGAAAGTACTGTGAGAGAAAAATTTAAAAAGGTTACAAAAAACTCTATCACAGTAAAAAAGTGCACTTTACCAAACCATACTTTATTTTTAAATTTTGGTAATGTGATGAAGATTGCAGCATGTTACAAATCAAAGAAGATCTGTGTAAACACTTTTCATTCCAATATAACATATAAAACTTGTTATTTTACATTACAATTTAAAGAGATGTGAAGATAAATACACCAAGACCCATAATAGGTTTGGATTTTTGTAGTCATTAAAGATTAGGAACCTCAGAAATTATCAAACGTGCAAAAGAATTATTGGTATCCCAAAAATCTTTAGCCTGTTGTAGTTGAGTGTTTACAATTGAAGCCCTTTTTATTGCAAAATACCGAGAGAAGAAATGAGCATGGGGACATAATTGACATTAGTAAGATTTTGTATCATTTTGATGCAGTTGATATCCACCCAAATGTTTACATTGCTTTAAGATCGGTTCTTAATATTGCTACAAACTGCACAGAAAAGATCCTTCTCTACCTTTTGATTATAAAAACCATTTTAAGTTCTACAGTCAACTATGAAATATTGACATCTTTTGAATTTTGTAGTCTGTTATGTTTGGTGAAACTTAATCACTTTTACATTAGTTCATGACTATCCGAACTATAAATTTTGTAAAACTTACTGAGACAGAATGTTTAAATCACTCCATGCCGATCTTCAAAACTGTAGACACTGATGAAGATCGGCATGGAGCGATTGAAAACATTCTGTCTCAGTAAGTTTTTACAAATTTATAAAATTTAAAGTTTGGATAGTCATAAACTAGTGTAAAAATGATTATTAATGACATCATTAGCTCTGCTCTCTAAGGGAAGCCTAACTCAAGAGATGCTGTAGGATGACATAATACATAATAGACATATTGGCTCGAACAAAATGAAGAAGAAAGCCTTTATAAATTGACTTTGATGTTTCAATCTTTATAACCTTGCTTGTTATATGAGGGAACTCATTATTCAAACTGTTGTATAAATAAGCTTACTATTAGACTAATTAAAAAAAACCGTGTTTTTCTTCTTACAGTGCTGTGCTACACATTCTGGGTTTAGGGACAAAGAGATTTTAAATCTGGACCTGTTTCTTCTTCCTAGTGTAGGTCTAAACAGAAAATTTATGAACATTGTTTACTCATGTATAGGGTTTATTGTTATTTTGATGTCAAGGAAATACCAATGAATTCCTTCTGTCATACTTTTGCTCATAATTAAATTTATATTATTTGTTTAGTTTTGTTAGTTGGACTTATTATTTTAAAAGTGTTCTTTTTAAGTTATTTTCGTTTATTAGACTTTTGCTATTACTTGCGACCAGACTTTTTGTTAACTAAAGGTTGTTAAATTGTTAACTTTAGGAGGCTGAAGAAGTCGTAAGACGAAAACGTTTCCTCCAATAGGAGGCTGAAGATAATTTCATAGTCTCCAAAATGAGCCTGACGATGACACATTGTGAATACAAAAAATGAAATGGACTAGTGACTTTTCTTAGGTACATAACCTAATAATAATGTTATTAAAAAATGGTTCTGGATAAAATACTGATTTATTTATAATTTGTAAATATTATTAATTAATGTTGTTTTTGTGTCCATGGAGTTTTAGATCATATCAAAAGTTCCGAGAGTAGTGGCCTCAAGCTCCTGATTGAAGAGAACGGCTCTTAGATAATCTACAAGTGACACCATTACCAATTTTAAAATATGCAGCGTGACTGCTGGGCAATGGAAGTTGTGTCTTGGCATTAGAATGATATCCGGACAGTTTATGCAGGGAACCTATATCCTGGTCTTGTCTGGGAAAACTTTAATCCCTCTGAAATGATTTGTTCTTAGTCTTGCAGTGACTGATGTCAAATTTCTGGGGCAATGGAAGTTGGTGAAAAGTGGGCTCTTAAAGGTATGAAGTAGGAGCCTGTTTCGGGCCACTGCCTTTGGATTTACAAGTGGTATTACTTGGTTGTTCGTTTTCACAGGCTTCTTAGGCCAGTGAGTTGGTGGAGCCTGTAACTCGTAGAGAGTACGCCCCCAGGAGGGGATGGAGTAATGCTTCCATCTGTTTTTCAGAAGGGTGGTAGGTGGGAAATGAAATATTTCCTGTAGACCAATAGACGTCCAAAAAGAAGTCCAACCTTTTTGATGCTCTGACAGCCCTTCTCCATAGAAAGTGCAATATTATTAGTTGATAGTTGATTTATTAAAAAAATGGCCATATTTTTAATCATCTTAACTCTTAGCATGTGTACTACAGGATATCTCGATAAGTCAGATATTTGGCTGTAATGCGATATCTTGTACTTACAAGTTTTGCCTGTATTCTACTGAAGTTGGAAAATCATTATGCTAGATAATAACAGCATAGTAAAAACTGACAGTCACACAGAATTTGTCACACATTAACTATTGGCTATTCATCAGTAATTAACTATCATGGCAACTGTGAGTCTGTTCATAGTTAATTTTTAGCATGCATTTGAAATGAACTCTCGAAACTCATTAGACATTCACAATTGCTCAAGACTTTTGGGACTTTAATTTGCATTCTTTGTGTTCTGTTATCTATTGTTTAGACATTTTTTTACATTGTTGTTACGATTGTAAAACATAAATCAAACCTCACATTACCCCCAGACAAATGGTTCCAAGTTTATCATACCCAAAAAGTATTTTGAATATTTCTAGACGTAAAAAATATATAAACCACTAAAAAAATTGTTTAATTTTTTTTATCCTTATATACATGTCAGAATGGACTTTTAAATAGATAACACTTTTTTTATTAACTTGACAAAAAAACCACTAACATACTGATTTATTCAGCAGACACGTTTTGCACTAGGTCAGCACATTATTCAATGCTGTGAATCACTGACAACACTTGTCTCACTCAATAACATAAATCAGTAAGTAGTGGTTTTTTGCCAAGTTAATACAAAAAAGTGTAATTTATAAAAAACCTCAAGATGTATAACACAAAAACTACAAGTTTTAAATAGAGCTTAGCTTTAAACAAATAAAAAATTTAATTTAATACAATAATTCTGTGGTGAATAGTGTAGCAGTAAATTTTCTAATCCTGCTGTATTATGGCAAAGGGTTAAATAAAGCGACAAAGATAGTGCAAGACAGCATCGAAGGCAGGCTATTCTCACGCGCTGCAACGGTCTGAATTGCCGTACAAATTAAGAAATTAATAATTTCCTATTGTTTAAATAACAATTTTAATATTTGAATAATAAGGTTTTAATTTATGGTATAATAAACATAGTAAAGAGTCAAGAAGTCAGTAAAATTTTGAATAAGTATTATTAAGACAAATTAAAAATTATAATAGCATGAAACTGTAATAACTAACTAAATTTGACAAACGAGAGTGAAGTGAAAATTTTCTAAGTGCCGAAAAATGCTAACTTGAGAACTAGGTCACGTAGAATTATCATCGACATTTTGAAATGACCAGAAAAATCCATAATAAACAATAGTGAAAACAGAATTTAAAAAACTCAAATAACAAAAAAGTTACAGCCATTTTAAAATAATATACATTTTTCAGTGTTCTGAAACAGATAACAAAATTATGCAGGTTAAAACTGATACGTTGTCCAACCCGCCCGTACAAGAAACAAGCACGGAGATAGCGACGAGCTTAGAGCGGAGGGGAAGGGTTACATAGCCGCAATAAATACAGGAACTTAGGGACCTGTAATGCAGTCTGTAAAAAATTTTAATACGAGGTGCTAACGGTCGTTATGTCGGTCAGCGCCTAGGATAACCATCATCAGGCCAAATGGGTCCAAAATAGCCACGTTCCTGCCGTCTACTTCCATTCATGGACGAAGGCTCCAGACTCAGCCTCCAGGACGGGGAAATGGAGAAAGACTTCCATCGACTGACCAGGGATGGCAACTTCCGATGTCCAGGGACCAGGGAATCCAAACGAGAGGACTCTAGGACCGGCATGAAAATCCTTGGCAAGTCATTTTTTTCTATTATATACAAATTAACGTCAAATTTAGTAAGTTAAATTTATTAAATTCAAATTACCAATTAAACTTAAACAATGACTTCATTCTATGTTAAAAAATTAAATAAATCTTAAAAGTAATACAATTAATTAGTATAACAAAAATGTTTAAATAATGAATAATAAATATTAAATTTACAAAGTGGTTTTGGCCATAAATCAATAATTTTCAAGAAGACCAGATTTATTGAATCATATAAATTTTAAAATTATTTATAATAAAATGTGAATTTACCAATTCAATCTTGAAATAAGAAGATAAAATTTTTTATTGTGTTAAATTTGCAAATAATTTTGTTTAAAAATGTGTAAATGTAATTAATGAATTGTATATGAAATGTAGGATATAAATATGTGAAAAATGACAAACTTTTAATTAATAATTTGTGAAGATAAAGAGAGAGTTAAATATGTTTTATTTAAAAACAAAATTATTTTAGTTAATATTTTAATTATTTTAGTTAATACCAGTAATTAAATGCATTATAAAAACTTACAGTATTTGAATTTATCCTGTGTTGGACAACCAATAAAACCTTTTAGTTTTTTCCAACTGATAAATAATGATTATAAAATCAAAGTACAGTTTTAATTAAATTTCATTAATTAATAAATATATAAAATTCAGAACCTAATGTTTCTTCAAACGAGTTCACTCCTGAGAACAATTTTATTGAGCTATTTTAAAAATTAGTTGGTTTTTCGTATTGAAGCCCAGAGACGATGTCTACTGGCAGATCATGTTTAAAGAACACAGGAGCCTTTTAAAATAGGTATCTTAAACATGATCATATTTTGCACGTTCCCTTGCTGTGCCTGGAGATCTCATGAAGTGGTAAGATTCTTTGAAAATTTTGTGTGTTCATATAAATGTTGTTTCTTTCCAGCTGACTATTTTACTGACACGTGTGACTAAATACAAATCCAACAAACCTGCCAACCAACTTAGGGGAGGTCATACAAACGTTAAGGTAGAAGTCAGCGCGAATAGGCTTGCATTTAGGCGTAATACGTTACGCGGGAACACACGACAAAATTTAGGGGTCTTAACACGGTACACAAAACAGTGTGAGCAGCAGATATATAAATATATAATAAATAAATAAATTCTGCAACAACACCGAAACAGAGCGGAACACGAGGCAGGAGGACATTGCAGCGCGCATTCAAGTCAAGCAAGAGAGACGCATTCAAGACCTTCCTGGAGAAGTTGGACTTCAGGAAGGACAGAACAAAACCAGACAGATTCGTATCAACCCTCAATAATGATGGAGGCAAGCAGCAACTACTATCAATAAGCTGTAACAACAAGGAACTCTGCACCAATGAAGCCATCGATGAGGCACTATGTAAATTCTACACAAAAGTTAGTAACATCAAGGTAGATAGGAGGGGGAAAGCCGAGTTGCAAAGGGTTCCCCTTCCCCAGTGCCTGGATGAGACTATGGACCATATAAGCATGAACGTTTTTGATATGGCTGAACTGAACCTAGCCCTCTCCTTGTACAAGGAAAAAAAAAGTATGCCGGTAAAAACCAGTTGTTCCCTGAAATGATAGTGAATCTTGGTGACAGAGTTAAGGAAGTGGTCCTCAAACTTATAAACATAGCCTGGAATGCTGGAGATCCCAGCCAATGGAGGAGAGGTGAGGTTAACCCAACTCTAAAAAAAGGAAAGGACTCACGCAGTACTGACAGCTATCGACCTATCACTCTCACGAGGTCTCTGAGCAAAGTAGCAGAAAGGTTGGTCCTCAATAGACTACTGCAAAAAATCACCCACATAATTGGGCTTGATGATAGACAAGCAGGCTTTCACATGCACAAAAAACTATGGACCATGTGGTGGATTTAACCCAACGTGTTAAAGACAAATTCCACAGAAAAATGTCCACAGTCGTAGTAATAGTGGACCTAAAAGCAGCCTATGACACTGTGTGGCAAAGGATGCTGCTGCACAAGATTAGCCAAGCAGGAATAGCAGGAAAGCTCTTCTACTGGATCAAGTCATTCCTGGGTGAACGGCACCAAAGGGTGAAGTTTAATAATTATTTGCTCCAAGTTCCAATTGCAAAGGCAAGGCCCGCCACAAGGAGCAGTAATCAGCTTTCAATTATTCAACTTAATGATCAATGACATCCTAGATAATATCAGAGCGATACCAGGGGTGGAAGCACTACTGTGGACGACCTGATCATATGGGCTTCAAGTAGCAACATAAAAGCTCTCGAATCTATTTTAAACCATGTCCTAAAAAACCTTGGAACATGGGATGACAAAAATGGCTTAACAATAGATATAGCCAAGACTGTATAACAGCTTCTAAGCCCAACAAAGCCAACTGACATCAAGATCCAATATAAGGGAGTAGATACTTCCTGGAGAAGTAAGATATGACAAAATAACTAGGTGTGTCGGCCGATAAGAAAATGTCATGGAAAGCACATAGTGACAGCTCGGCTGAGACAGTAATCAAGAGATGCCGTCTGCTTAAACGTCTGACAGCTACCACCTGGGGAGCTATGCAGGATGTCCTAACAGCCACATATAAGACTTATATAAGGTCCATCCTTGAGTATGGAAGTGAAGCCACCATAACAGCGAGCACTTGTACCTTTGCTAAGCTAGACATCACCCAAAACATTGTGCTAAGGTTAATCACAGGAGCTCTGAAATGGAATTCAATCATACCAATGGAGGTTCAGGCAAACATTGAACCAATACAATGTCGTAGGGAGAAATCGGCCTTAAATTTTTGGGAAAGGCAAAAAGAATACAGCCCCACAAATGGGAGAACTATAAGCAAGCAGTGCCCCGTCTAAAAAACCATATCACACCATTGACTGGGTTCCATTCTGTTGGAGAAAAATACAACATCTTGCTTGGAGATGCCGAAATGTTTCCCCTGGTAGGAGAAACAGCCCGCTTCTCTCCAACCTCATATCTACTCCTGGAAAACAACTCTCTATTAAAACATATGTCATCGGACATCAAACTGCGCTAGAGGCCATCAATTTCAAATATCCAGAAACAGAGTGGCTCCGCATATACAGTGACAGTTCATCCATGCCGGGAAGAGGGAATACCGGAGCTGGATATATCAACAAGGGTTTCCAAGGCTCCATAGCACTGGGGGCACCTCTCACAAATCATAATGGCGAGATCATTGCAATACATGAGGCAGCAAAAAGGTTAGAAGACTTAGAACGAAACCAAAAAGCTGTATTTCAAATAGACTGCCAAGCTGCAATAATTGCATTCTCACACAGCAAGTACAGTGATTGGAAGGAAACAACTGCATGCTGATTGAGACTCTCTAACTTAATAGAAGGTGGTTGGACCTTACACTTGCAGTGGATCCCAAGCCATGTTGGCGTGGAAGGGAATGAAAAGGCCGATGTTCTCGCTAAAAACAGCACTTTTCTCCACCAACCACCTTGCACTCAGTCCTACTCTTCTGCAAAGACTGTAATCAACCAAGTGGTAAACAACTGGACCAGAACATGCAACAGGCAAGCCAGCATAGGGAAGAATTAGGCTAAGCTGATAAACTCTCCCATACCCTAAAACTTGCCTAGAGATCTAGCAGAAGCTGTGTTCAAAACCACCACTGGTCACGACTACCTGGTAGCCCATCTGCACCGCTTCGGTTTAAGAGCAGATGCGTCCTGTACGCTCTGCCAACACCCAGGGATGGACACAGCTCACCTACCCCAGTGTCTGGCCCTATCAGTCAACTCTGTGGACGAAGAAGTAGACAACTACAGGGAGATTTCCCGCCTCTACTAGTCAGTGCACCGCCAATTGGCTAACCAACTATATATATATAGGATATTAAGTGCCTCACAAATATAATTTATTTGTATATAGAGTTGATAGATTTCCCTTTTTATTTCTAAACAAATCCATTTTTTCTACTTGCATTTTTTACTTTACCTCAGACTCATCTTTGAGCGATTTTCACACTCTCAACACTACTGGTAGGTTAACATTTCTAGACTTAAGTTATCTTAAAACAGATATCTAGTTGCCTGTTTAAAAGAGTGATTCTGTTTATCATAACCCTTCTATGGTATGTTTAAACATAACCACAAAAACTCCAACGTGTGACAGGAGTTGGTGAACTAGTTGTAGGCTACTTTTAACTGACTGAGTTTTCATAAATATAATGAAATGCTTCATTTATCTTGTCAATCCAAACTAATAAAGCTGGGATTAAAGCTTAGTCCTAGCTCATTCCATCTACCCTTATTTGTATAGGTTGGGGCAGGTTAGGTCGACACCTCTTTATAATCCAGACAGAGTTTAGGTATACTTTAGGTACATGACCTTGCTAATGTAGGGCCATGATCCCTTCTACATCATCTGCTACCTTAACTCTGCCTTCTTTCTCAAGCTATTCCTATCCTTTTTTGTGCAAAGTAGTGGCTAATCGCCATACATTTTTTTTAAAAATTGAGCTACGCTACAAAAAAAAACATTGCTTTTATTTTATATTCTTCAATTTATTCACCTTTCTAATTTGTAAATCAAATGTAGGCCTACTGTACAAAATTTTTATTTTGATTCAATAATTACTTTCAAGTAAATATAAACTTAAAAATGTTTTTTATTAAACATATATATATATATATATATATATATATATATATATATATATATATATATAGTATAATCTTAATCAATCTATGTTAAAATATAATAACAAATTTTGAATGACAAATTGACACAGTTGCTTGTTTATGACCAGAGGATGATCATAAGAATGTTGCACTAGAAACATAGAAATTTAAATGTTACATTGTTTAGGCAGTTAGAAAATTGATTTATTTTAGGAAGCTGGTTTCATAAAATCTTTTAGGAGCTGTAAACTTCTTATACATTTTAAAATATGTTTTAAAATAACATCTTCCCTTGTAAGTAAACTCTTGATTGTTGTAATGCCACATTATTTTACACATTAGAAATCTTTTGTGGTCAGCTACTGCTCCACAAATATGTCCGTTTAACATATAAACCTTGTCATTATTGAAAAGAAAAGAACCTCTAATGTCCCTCTAATATCTAATCTTTGTCGTATTTGCTTCAAAACAAAAACATCTCCATTGTCCCTCTATTGTGAGAATCTTGTCGTTATCACTTCAGAGTAAAAGATATCTCCAGTGTGCCTCTAATGTCTATACCCTGTCTTCATTGGTCCAAAATAAAAGTCACTTCCATTGTTTCCTATATTGCCCAAACCTTATTATTGTCTTTGCTTTAAAAGAGAAGTCAGAAATTGTGTGGGCTTACCTGTACCATGGTTCGAGAAATCAATTTTATAGTTGAAACATTTTTGAAAGTAGCTTTGCTAAAAACTATTTTAATGCGAGAGTCATGAAAATTCAAGGCTTTTTTAAAAATCAATTCTGCTTTGAAATTTTGATCATCAAAGACAGTTTTTGTAAAACCCTCAAATTTTATTAAATTTTAAAAATATATTTGGAAGTATTAATGTATTTATCTTACAGTAATTTATTTATTCTAATTTCTTTTATACATCACAATTGATACTTTTTATTAGATGCTTATAGTTCATTTCAATATATTCATTTCACTCCCATCTTAATTTTCTTATTCTTTAATTACTTTTGTTATCAACTACCACAATTAAAATAAAAATATTGAACAATAATTTACTCTTATTTTAAAATACTCTCTATAATACAATAAACTATTTTATTGTTATTCTTAAAAATAATGCCAATGTTTTAAGTATTATTTTTAGTTTAGATTTATTTTTATAATTCTTTTCACATATTTCTATTCATAAAAATATTGAAAGTATGTTTGATTATTTGTTTATCAGAAATATGACCTCCTTTTGAAGTGATTTAAGAAGATTGTAAGAGGGCTTCATTTAGTTTTCTACCCTGTAGGCTTAATTATATATAGTCATATCTAATTTAAGTAACTTTTAAACAAATTTGTACGAAATATTATTTTAAAGTTAAAACAGTTTTGTTTCATAATTCAATTTTTAACCTTAATTCATTAAGGTGCAGGAGAGAGTCCTTAATTCAACCTTAAGGAGATTGTGCAGAAGTGGGAGGGAAGTGCATTGAAACTTTGATTTAGACAACTTCTGCTTTCAATGGAACAGTAACAATGTTTCCAAATTAATTGGTAGCATCAAACCACTTAGTATGAAAATGTAATTACCTCGTCCCATCAACCTTATACTTGCCACCATGTCAGAGTAACTATAAAGTAGCAAATTAGAATGTATGTCAGAGTTTTTAGTTGTTGGGTCTGAATACTTTTAGACATTTTATGCATAAGCAAAAATTCAGCATTTTCATTAATGTTATACAGTTGCATAAATCACTGGGGGAAGAGAATTTGAAATTTACTATTAAAGTCTTAGTTTAAGGACCTAGTTTAAGGACCATAGAACTGTATTAACATTTGGGACCCATAGGGACACTAATATTATTGATAGTTTCTTTGAATAAATATTTCGATTATCTGCATTCTGTAGTTTCCATGGACTTTTCCAAACTGAATGTGATAATTATTATGTTAGCAAATATAATTTTCTAAAACAAAATATTGTTAAAAGGTTTTCTGTACTAATTGGATATTTTTTATATTTCCACATTTCCTTTACTTTCATTGCTTATCTGCTTTTCCCTTGATGATATTCTATTCATCGATAAGAAGTAAGCATTTAATTTGTTTGTCTTTTTTGTTATAGTGAAATTATAATCAGTTAATTGTTTCAATAAGGTCAATAGTTTAAAGAAAGAGGTTTCCCTTAATCATAGATCCTAAGAACAACGCATTTTAGATTTTAATGTTTGATATTTCATTTAAACCAATTGATAGATGGCTCTTTAAAGTTGGTTCTTCTAAGTTTTATCAAAATCTGTTGTTAATGTTTTTCTTTCAAAAACGGTTCAATAATTTTTTTTTAGGGGGAGGGAGGTGAGGAAAATATGTGATAGAGCTTTGGCATATGCTCACACATAGCCTCTCCATAGTGTATTGTCTTCAAAATTTTGGTAAAACCAAATGTTCCTAAGTTTCAGAAAAGGGAGATTTGTGAAATTTATTATGTAAAGCATATATTAGCCGATAAATTGACACACACACACACACACACACACACATACACTCTCTCTCTCTCTCTCTCTCACACACACACACACAGACACACACACACACACACACACACACACACACACACACATACACACTCACACACACACACATACACTCAGACAAACACACACACACACACATACACACAAACACACACACACACAACACACACACACACACACACACACACACACACACACACACATACACACACACACACACACACACAACCACACACACACACTCTCTCATTGAGAAGTGTATTGGTGTGTTTTTCTCAGCCTTTTAAATGTGTTTGTCCTGTGCGATGTATTTAATAGCAAATCTATATACCTGGTTTTGAAAAATTAATCAAAATATTAATGAAAAGTTCAACACAACTTATTTGGACTAATATTTTCATCTTAAAGTTGATCAATGATTTTGCCATAAGGTTGAAAATTATGTAATTTAATATTTGAGTTGAAAAAAATGTTTGAGAAATTTTATAATCCTCTGAGTAGCAGAATTAATATAAGCATGTATCACTCATAGCATACAGACTTTTGTTCATATTCGGACATTTTTGACAACCCAAGTTGTCTTCATGATAATTTTTCAGTTGTTTTCTTGTCTTCTCAGTGTTGTGAGTAGTGATTCCTTTGTTCTTATATACATTATATTAAGACATTACATTATATAAGTAGATTATAAGTTAATGCATTATGTTATTCATCAATAATATGAATTATATAAATAACTAATTATTCATATAACTTTATAAATAACTAAATTA
Source organism: Prosapia bicincta (assembly GCA_036971475.1). NCBI lineage: Eukaryota > Metazoa > Arthropoda > Insecta > Hemiptera > Cercopidae > Prosapia > Prosapia bicincta. The sequence goes on from JBAIZL010000009.1 coordinate 14,297,698, forward strand.
AATACCTATTACAAATACCAAATCCACAAAAGAAATTATAAAATATAATATATTATTACTGAGATGTGCAGGTGCATATGAACATGGGCAATTCATTCAAATATAAGTATACAAGGGAATATCCTAGCTTTAACTGCTAACTTCCTGTCAAATAGATCTTTTTTGTCTTGGAGGCACATATTCAAACAGTTATAAACAGGAGATTATTGTACCACAGGGCAGCGTGTTGAGCATCACGTTATTTGCCGTTGCAATAAATAGTATCACAAGTAATATACGATCTCCGGTACACTGTTCACTTTTTGTAGATGACTTTTGTATTTATGTGCCTACTTGTAATATGGCAAATGGGGAAAGATCTTTACAGTTAACTATATGCAGATTAGAGAAATGGTCAAGGACTACAGGTTTCAAATTCTCTGCTTTGAAGACCCAATGTGTAGCATTTAGTCGTCATAGAAACACCAGGAGCCGATCCTTTATCTTGATGGGATTCAGCTTCAAACCACGGATAGTGTTCGATTTTTAGGTCTATTATTTAATAAAATACTCGCATGGATCCCACATGTTCATGATTTGAAAGTGAGATGCAGCAAGAAATTGGATATGTTTAAAGTCCTTAGTGGTACGAATTTGGGAGCAGACAGAACTAGTATACTTCATTTATATCGCACGGTCATTAGATTGTGCATAGATTATGGCTGTCAAGCCTATTCATCCTTACAGCCTACAGTTCTGAAAAATCTTGATACGTCCACGACACTGAACTTAGACTTGCTACCGGTGCGTTTAGAACTTGCCTAATTCCTATTCTTCTTGTCGAGGCTGGGGAACCTGCCCTATCAAAGCGACGTCTAATGCTACAAATATTGTACATTTCAGGTCTTCAAAGTAAACCTAATCACACGGCATTCAAAATGGTCTTTAATAACATTTTTACTCAAGATTACATTGCACTTCAATGATCGAACTTTCCATTCGGCATACAAACATTACGAATAATGGATAACCTTGGGTTGCAACTTCCTACAATGTTTGAATGATCAATGTGCTATCTACCTCCATGAATAATAAAAGCGCCACACTTCGATTTCTCTTTGTCCAGTTACATGAAACACGATAATCCTGATGTGGTCTATCACCAGGAATTGTTATCTATTTATAAATCTTATCAACACAGTAAAATTATTTTCACTAATGGGTCTAAACTGGACAATAGTGTTGGATGTGCGCTTTATGATTCGGGATGTAGTTACACGTACAGCCCTCATCTTGTAGTGTTTTCATGGCAAGAACTATATGCCATTTTAAAAACATTAACTGTTATTTGATCTCGATCCTCCCACTACCTTTTGTGTTCTGACTCTAAAAGTGCTCTTCAGGATGTTTTCTCTGTTAACCCTTTAGCTGGGGACATTTTGTGTGCTGTACATAGGCTTCAATTGGGGGAGGGGTATAGGGGTAACATTCTGTTGGGTTCCTAGTCACTGCACATACTTGGAAAACAAAAGCGGGTGAAGCAGCGAAGTATGCTACAATTTTGGTGCCAATTACTCAACGAGTTATGGTATCAGATTATGTGTATTTGATAAACATATATTACTCGCTGCTTGAAATGACAAATGGCATACCGTGATTTAGAATAAACTGAGGGAAATTATAGATACTGTCCGTCCATGGAGGTCTTCTTTTTGTTCAAAACGCAGGGAGGAATTGGTAGTTACACGCCTTTGCGTTGGCCACTCTTTTGCAACTCATGGATATTTAATGCATCGTGAAGATCCACCAATATGTCAGTACTGCGGTGATATCTTTAATATAAAACATATTTTGGTGGATTATGTTGATTTAACCAATATTCGTACCCTTTAAAGTGGAAGGCAGTTTAAAAGTGGTGCCAAGCGATGATGCGCTGGCCATTGATTAAGTCATAGCTTTTTTGCACCACTTGAACATAATGTTAAAAATTTAATATTTAAAAATATATGCTTTTATATTTATACATATATTTCTTTGTGTGTGTTTTGTGTATAGTTTTTTTATTTATTCAAATTTAATATATTTTATGTTCTTGTTATAGTACTATTAATATTTATTTATTGTTAAATTGTTACTTATTGTTATGTTTTAAATATTATTATTATTTATTTACTGTTATTTTGTTTGTTGTTGTTATTTTATTATTTATTGTTTTATATTTTTTATTGTTAATTTTTCAAATTTTCTATTTATTTTCTACATTATGTGTTTTTTTTTATTGTTATAGATTTATTTTTATTTATTGTTAGGTTTCTTTTTATTGTTACATATTTAATTTTTGTATTATTACTGTGCAAAGCACTCATTGCACCTTAATGCTCTTAAATTTGAACTTTAATGAATGAATGTCATTGTTATTATTGAGACACTTGCAACTTGGTAACAGTTTATATTGTATGGTAGAATATTTTGTATAAGGTTTGTTTTCTGAGTCTGTGTTCCCCGCCTTGAAAAAAGGCGAAAAGGCAGCAATGGTGTGCCCCGCCATGATGTGCGAAAAGGCAGCATCATTTGAGTGAAAATTAGGATATACTTACACTTTAAAAAAATGTTTTAACTTGCCTATAGTAGCACTTACTTTGCTTGTTGAGGATGGCCGTTTCGGGAGATGTGTCCCTTTGTCAACTCAGACCGTAACTCAGACTGAGTTACGGTCTGAGTTGACAAAGGGACACATCTCCCGAAACGGCCGTCCTCAACAAGCAAAGTAAGTGCTACTATAGGCAAGTTAAAACATTTTTTTAAAGTGTAAGTGATTACTAGTAGCTCACGCGAAGATGGAATCAACAAATGTTAGGATATACTGTTTAAATGTGGCAATATAAACCTTCCTGTAATCCAGAATTGATAGTAAAAATTACTAGGTGATGCATGTATGAAAAGTAATTTCGCAATATTAAAAAAAACAGTATATTGATGACATAAAAAAATATAAAAACAACCCAACCACTTTCTTGTCTTATATATACAAAAAGTAAAAGAAGAGTAGGAATTTTGAAAGAAATAACACAAAACATGGTACACAGGTATTTTAATGACAGCATAGTAGAGTAAAGATTATATTCATCATATATATATATATATATATATATATATATATATATATATATATCGAATTTTGTTTGCATAATAATCTTAATATTTAATTACATATTTTCAGTATCCTCGGTTATTAAAACTATATATTTATTTTTTGATTAGATGATAAAGTTCCCAATCATTTATTAAAGTTGTTTAAATGAAATAGAGATATTATTTTTTTTAAATGATCACTGAATCCACAATTTTAATAACAATCAGTATCTTCAATATCAATTTAGCTTTAGAAAAGTCATATTAAAAATATATATCCTTTCCAATTGTACTGAAAGGAATGTCTTAACTGATATGTAGTTGATAATTATTTCAATTTTAATTCAATAAAACCTAATAAATACTTCCCTTACTGGTATATGACATTTTGTAATAGTTTAATTTTAACATCGTTCAAGTCATTGCTAAGCATTCATAAAGTCTTTGCTATATATTTCTTTAAATGGTTATAGATGTCACTAAATGACTAATGAAGGGTTTCAAACTTCACAAAAAAATTTAAGTGATCATTCAAGTATCTGAAAGTCTTTAAATGTTTATAGAAAAGTTTGGATGTTTATAGAAACTTTTGAATATTTATTGAAATCTTTGAATTACCATAAATTTTTTAAATAGCCATACAAGTTTTTGAATGGCTATAAAAATCCATGAATGACCATAGAAGTCTGTAAATAGTCCTACACAATAAAATGTCAATATAAATCTTCGAATATCCTAGGAAAGTCTTTAAATAACCAATATGTAAAAGTACTGATTTTTTTAAAAGAAAAAATAATTAGAAATTAAATATGTACATATACTTATGCTTGGTTTTCCTCACAAAAATGGTAAAAGTTGTCACAATTATAGTTATATTATATTTTATCCAATATTATAGTGAGTGGTAGAAAAAACAACAAAAAAGAATGAATATATGTAAATAATGATAGAACGTTTCCTTCTGCTCTAATGTTACAGAAAAAGAAATTCTTAGTAAACTATGTAACAGAAAAGACTATAAAAACAGAACTATGTAACTCTTTAAACCTTACAAAATTATAAATACAGATTGTTTACCATTCAAAGAAGTGATGTACGAGTATGTAAATTAAGTCTTTTAATTTATAAATAATCATATATATTCCACACAGGAAACAAAGCATCTTGTGTATGCTACACAGGCAATGAAACACTGTCTATGCCATCAGGCAATGAAGCACTATGTGGATGTCATGGAGGCAAAAAAGCATCATATAAATGTTATGCAGATAATGTAGCATCATGTGTGTCATACATGCAACAAAAAACTCAATGACTATTCCAGTTGTCTGATCATTCAGAACCTATTTATATTAGTTTTTAACATGGTAAGTATTTTAAAACATTGGTGAATAAATAAGATTAACACTTTTGCCGAGCTAAAATATAAAGGTTTTAAGGAAAATATGAACACGGTAGTTTTGTAATAAATATTAAACAAGAATTGCACTATAGAAAGACATATTGCAGTATTTGCAAGCTATGTAAGCCTATAGTCCTGAGAGTAAATCTCAACTATTATTGGTAGGATGAGCCCTTTATCCTAGCAATAGTAATTTATCAGCTGGTCTATAAATAGAGATTCTGTTTGTTTACATTAGTATTAAATATGTTACAAACATTTCCCTATTTCTTAAGATTACAAGTTTTCCTAAGCTGGGTTTGTACATAAGTAAAGTAAGTTTGTAGTGTGGTCACAAGATTTTTTTAAAAATTCTATTAAATGGTTGTCTGTTGCCAAATTACAATTAGTAATAAATATATTTGATATTTATTCACATATTTTCAAGAGTGTATGAAAATATTACGTTGTTTTTGCAATAACAGTTTGTGTCTAATTTTATCTTCAACAAAATGTGTTAATTAAAGCAAATATTTCTAATTCGATCGATGTCTTTCCTTAACACAAAGACGCAGGTATCGGCTTAATTTGCTTCTATGCATTTACTTGTGATGGCTTTCTTATTTAGAATGTCACAAAAAAAGTTTATTTATAAGTCGATTATAGAGAAAGTTTCAACATAAAAATAATTTAATTAATTTGTTAAGTCTAAACTTGACCAATAACTAGCTCCTATCCCTCACCAATAACTATATAGACTGTATTAATAAAACATATCTTTGCTGCTATTTAGTTTGTAATTCTTTGTAAAAATTAGTGTGATGAAAAACTTTTAGAAATATGAAAAGCCCTATTAAATTAATAGAAGTGTTTGACATATCTCTATTTTATTTTAGATGCTACTATTTTTGTATTTAAAAACTACTTTCCTTTAACTGAGAACCTAGAATGCCATGGTTTTATTCTGACAATTGCAAATAAATAATCCATTTATTCTCAACATTAACAAAGAATGTGTTCATTTAAACATTTTATAAAATAATTGTGAAACTATGACCAAGTATTGTTGCCAAACTATAATCCTGGTTTTCATAATTTTATAGTCTAACATAAAATTTATAAAGTACACAATTAAAATAAAATAGAATAATCTATGAATATAAAACAAAAGACATATAAAATATACATTATAGAATAAGTTTTCTATAGCACTACTCATACTAACCGTTACAACATTTATGATATGAACACTTACAGTATGTTTAAGTTATGATACAGATACAATGAGCAAGAAAGTCAGAAAGATTGATCACACTTTAAACATTTAGACGAGTAATAGAGTTAAAGTATCAATTAGGAACATTCAAATTGGCCGTTATATTGGTCAACATTCATTTCGCATTCATTACAAGAATGTTAGATAAATAACAGACAACACCTAGGAACGTAGATTGATGGGTATGGTTGATCCAATGTTTATAGTTAATTTTTAAATTGAAAATTACACATGTTTGTTTATCTTGGCAAGAAACACTAGATTTATTCAGCAGAAGCGTTTCGCACTAGGTCAGCACATTTTTCAATGCTGTGAATTACTGACAAGACTGTTGTTGCTCAGGTGTGTTGTGTTGGTGTGAGTCTGTGATGTACTTCTCTTCTGTGGTGTGTTATTGTTCATAGAGTAGTTGTTAATTATGTGCTTAAATTTAGTGTTTGATTGGGAGTGTGTTTTGTCATTTAGAATGTGTTGTGGATAGTATTTATGGTGTTTATATAATCAATCAAAAAATTATGCATTACATCAATAAAAGCAAAAAACTTAACACAGTAGAAAACTGAGATATATAAACACCATATATACTATATACAACACATTCTAAATGACAAAACACACTCCCAATTTAACACTATATTTGAGCAAATAATTAACAACTACTCTATGGACAATAATACACCACAGAACAGAAATACACCACAGACTCACACCTACACAACACACCTGAGCAAGAGTCTTGTCAGTAATTCACAGGATTGAAAAATGCCCTGACTTAGCATGAAACGCGACAGCTGAATAAATCAGTAAGTAGTAGTTTTTGCCAAGATAAACAAACAAGTGTAATTTTTATAAAAATTTATGATGTACAACACAAAAACTACAGGTTTTAAATTGAAATTTATGCTTACATTTTCACTACACATGGACAGTTATTGTATTACACTAAGATTTAAGACAAGTTCCATTTGAATTTATTTTCTAAAACAAGAGACAAACAATTAGGTTTGCCAATAAGTCTAAAAAGTTTTAAAGAGCAAAAGTAGATGAGTTGCAACTGTAAACTAAATTTGGTTTATGTACAATAAAAGTAACAAAATAGACAAACAAAATCATTGTGGCTAGTTATATATAGACATCAATTAGAATAGTTATTTCTTTTACTGGGTTTATTGTTAAGTAATGTATAAGTGATTTTAGAAAAATTAAAATAATCTGCAGACCTGGGACATAAATATAACTATTGTAAAAGGAGCACTGACAAATGATTTGCTATGCATGTGGATGGAAGAGTTTTGACTAACATTAATAACACACATCACTAATTATCTTCAAGTATAACAGGGGGCCAGTTATGTATATTAGTTGTTTAACACAGTATAATTTTCTGAATCAGTTATTTGTCCAGAAAGTGCAATAAGTGGTAAAGGAAATGTACAAATTTGTAGTATATCAATCAATTTAAAAAAAAAGTTTTTACAAATTTCATTTTTTTGTGCAGGATATGCAACAACATTGTTAAGAAACTGTACAAAGTTGTAGAAATAAGAAAGAACAACAAAGTAAAACAAATTAAGGTAAACTATATTCCTGTAAAATGAATAAATTATTTTAAAAAATTTGTTACAAATTTCATGTTTTTGTGCAGGATATGCATTGACATTGTCAAGAAACTGTACAAAGTTGTTAAAATAAAGAAAGGACAACAAAGTAACACAAATTAAGGTAAACTATATTCCTGTAAAATGAATAAATTATTTTAAAAAATGTGTTACAAATTTCATGTTTTTGTGCAGGATATTCAACGACATTGTCAAGAAACCGTATAAAGCTCTAGAAATAAAGAAAGGACAACAAGGTAACACAAATTAAGGTAAACTATATCCCTGTTAAATGAATAAATTATTTTAAAAAGTTGTTACAAATTTTATGTTGCACATGATTTCTGAAAAAGTGGCCAGGGAACTGTACAAAGCTGTATTTCATAAAAGGACCAGACAATATTAACTAAGATAAATTAAATCCAAATTACTTTATCATGGCATCAATGTTAACAATGAATTTGTAAAACATGTGGGTAGAACTTTGTTGTTATGGTAATACATTATACATATCAGTTAAATACTTAATAAAAACCAAATGAAAAATAAGAGCGAGGTGGTTATTATTGATAATGCGATGCAATCTGCTCTTATAGCGCCATCTTCAACAACTGATAAGTGGACATGGGAAGGCTTTGTCTGTGTTTCATAGCAAGGCTGTTCATGTTGCGGATTACCAAAGAAGCGTTTCCTAATTTCTGCAGGTTTATTGTTGTTGAACTCTTCGTTTGACAGATCTTCAGGATCGACGTTGTTGGTCTTTGGTTGGTCTGTATAATTCTTCTCCTGACTTTTGTCTTCCTCCTCTATCTTGTCCTCATTGTCTTCTTCCCAGATACATTGTATTTGCTTAATATGTCTGTTATAAGAATCATTACGGAGAGAGTAAACCAAAAACAGTGGACAGTCACAAATAAAGTGGTTTCCTGTTAAAAAATAATTATTAGATTAGAAATAATTTGTACATCCGAAAAACTCTTAGACCTGTAATTTACAAAATCAGAACAAAACATAAATGCATAGAAAAATAATGTAGGAACCAATAATAATGTTGGAATAATGTAGAATGTCATAGTTATCAACCAACGTTAAAGTTTTATAGTTACCGCATTTAGACATTTCCCCTTTTTATATCTGTTGATGGAAAAAATTATGAAATAAAGGAAGAAAACGAAAACTGAACTGTAGAATACAATTTGTATAAACTAGTGTAACTTATGCAACTCGTCGCTGTTTACTATGCTGCGGTCAGTCGATTACTGAAGACTTCTGCTAAATTTTATCACGCTTATGAGGTGCGTGAGGAGAAAGAATACGTTTAGAGATTTTTCTCAGTAATCGAAAATCTCATGTCTGGTATTGGCTTTATCTGATGGCTGGCGCCTATACTACATGACTGTTCAGACGATGGCTGTTATTCTTATGACTTGGACGAATAGGGTGACGAATTACAGGAGGGGACGAATTAGAGAGGTTCTACTGTACTAAGTATTTAGTAAAACTTTTGCAGTTGGATATACTTCTTAATAACGGTAAACCTGTTTCGATTACTTTACCCTTACGAAGGCGCCAAAAGAAATCTTGCCCGACTAATAATTATAATCTTGCCGGTGGGGACTATAATGTTAATAAACACTTAAAATATAGTGATTTCAAATAGGTATGGATCGAATTAAAATCAAACACTTGTCTTTAAGAGAACCACTGATAGAAACCACCATGAATAAAACAATGATAACTAGAACAGAAAATGTGAGTGTCCGAGAGGTTCAAGAAAAAAGAAACAGGTAAAAATATGATTCATGTTTATGTTCTAAGGCAAATGAAAGAAGCGGGTGATTTGCAAGACAAGTATATACCTAAATATTTTATTTCATTGAGGACGTTTCGGTTTATTTCAATCATCAAGTCCTTGCTATGTTTCCGTTGTAGATTTATATAATTCGTCATATTATTGCAGCAAATGGATCCATTTGCACTTGTAATGTATCCGTAAAAACTGGAAAGCGCCTTGATAGTTAGATGTGGATACCGCAACAAGACACTTACTTGAGTTTCTTCGAATATATCACAAATGCACAGGCCTGCTCAGAAAGAGGGCAAATGCGCAGGAGCCCGACCGAGTTGTTGTTTTTTTACAGCAGAAATAATTACTCGTGTGGCGAGATCCATAAAAGGGATAAAAACATTATACGAATAAAGTATAAAAAGTACAACGTACAATTGTTCAAGTTTTTAATGACAGAGTAATACTCATTAAATGAAATGTTCTATTTTCACAAAATGCAATGTCTTAGTTGCTGTAAACGAACGGTAGCTCATTTCAACAAAACTAAACATACACAAATTAGATTCAGTAGGCCTAGTTGGTTTTAACATAAAAACAATAATTTATTGATAATTCATGCAAAATACAGGGTTGTATAGACCTATATTGGAAGTAATGAAAGGGACCTTACTCATGTTTGCCCAGGGGCCCGAAATTTCTCTGGGCGGACCAGCAAGTGGATATAGGCGCAGTCGCTTTAATAATATGAAGAATTGTATCCATCTACAACGAAAACGTAACAAGTCCTGATCATTGAAATACACCAATTTCGTAAACGTCGTAAATAAGATAAAAACAAGTGAAAATAAGTTTAGAGCTATATATGGATGCTACGGAAGGTAGATTAGATATTTTTTCTAATAAATGTATTAGAATTTCCGAAGAGAAAACGAAAAACAAAACCAATATAGTAAATGAAACAGAATTGTAAAATGCCATTTTATTGGTTGAGAAAACAAGAAGAGAAATTTTTATCTTCACATACACTTTTTGGTTATAGTACCTGACATCCATTAACGTGGATAACAGTAACCTAAATCTCGATTTACTGAGTATTAATTAGGGATCAAGTCCAATCATACCAAACATCTTTACACGAATTATCAAGCATACATTCATTTGTGCTCAAACCTTACTCATCTTATATCGTGGTAGCCTACGTTGTTATTTATGTACGGTATTTATGCATATAGTTCTACCTAATTATGCATGTTATTACCTGACTATATTATGATCTACTAACTTTTTATATTGTTATTAATGCACGCTGCCCTTCATAATACATAATTATACTGTGATTGCAAAATTGTTTTAAAACAATGTAACTGTAAACATCAAATTCCGATTTGTTGCAGTCAATTATTTATGCTGTTTAAAATAAAGATGAAGTATTAAATGTTACAGCAATGAATGGGTTTTATTTGCGTCTAGCGCAGAGTTAAAAAAGTCAACACCTTCCTGGGGTCCATAGTGGCCCTGGATACAATATCCCATAATCCTATTCGCCCTGTGTTGTACGCCTTTGTAACCTATCTGACACGCACAATTTCTTCTTTTTTTTTTATGCCAAATTGCATAGAAAAGCGCCAGAAACATTTAAAACGTACATTTACGCCACATAGTGAGTTGAAACGAGTTATAGAAATTCGTAATAAGTAAAATTGAAGCTTTCAAAAATGGAATACTTAGAATATAAATTTAAAGGATGTTGTGTAACACAAACAAGTATCACCGCCATCAATGCAACCTTTTTTCATTGTAGCCTATGTTTATTTTCTACTAATAAAAATATATATCGTTTCCATTTTTCCTGGTTCTGTATGATGGGTGATAGCTTGGGTGCTATTTCCCATTTCTAGAGTGTTTGTGTTGGGAAACATGCCGTTTTGGTGCTTGTTGTTCGCTATTACCATACCGTTTAGAGCGCTAAAGGTAGTTGTGGTAAAATGGCTGCTTTCATTGAACCCGATTGTGCTAGCTGTGTGTTTTGGTTTAAAGAATCTAAGTCAGTGCAAGAGTACAAAGTAATTTCCGTACCAAGTACGCAAAAGATCCTCCTATGAATGACATAAATGTTCTGTAGAAACAGAGGCTTTCTAAGACAAGAAATCATAAGGCCGTCCAAGCCCTGCTGACGAAGTCGTTGAGCAAGATGAAGTTTTGCCAACAGCCCTAGGAAATCGATCCGGAGAGCTTCTCGCGAGCTGCAGGTTCCAGACAAGACAGTTTGGTGTGAGTTGAAAAACGTTTGCTTTTTAAACCGTAAAAATTGACGTATCTACAAGAAATATAGATCAGAGATAAAACTGCCCTAAGAACTTCTGTACAGTTATGTTAAATCGAGTAGATGAAAATGAACATTTCTTAGATAAAATCATCTTTAGTGATGATCCGACTTTTTATTTTAGTGGCTAGGAGAATAAACACAACCGTAGGATTTAGTACAGTAAAAATACACATGCAACATGTTAGTAATAGCTTTAAAGTAAACATGTTTTGTGCATTGTGCAAGGCAAATGTTTACGACCCCTTTCTTTCACGAAAGAACTATCTACAGGATGGTGAACACAAATACACTACAAGACTTTAATACTTGACTCAGATCGTTGAGGATGACCAACTACAAATGTCTACTTTAAGCAAGATGACCTACTACACCACGACCTGACTGATGTTGGGAATTTTCTCAAAACCCCCTTTCAGTTCAATAGATTAGCCGTAATGCGCAAAATGCATTGCCATAATTTTCCCTGACTTGACACTTCCTTTTCTTTGGGGAGGGGGATTAATCAAGGAGTAGGACTCTATGCACCTCTTCTCTTGGCTTCTCTACCTGAGCTCAGAAAATGAATTTACGTCGCCGATTAGTAAGTTAAACCACCAGTGCTACAGCGAGTTTAGGAAAAAACTAACTACAGATGCGATGTCTGCAGGGTACCAATGAAAGTCATATAGAACATCTTTAGTTTAAGGTAAAAAGCTTGATGTGTTTTCGTACAAAACTAGCTCTGTAGCGTCTGTCTGTAATTTTATACAAATTTTTAAAGTTGTAAGGTCTTTTTTGAATCACCCTGTATATTCTTACATATGAGTTACACTAGTACCTCTTAGAGAACAAGCCCAGAGTGCTCTGACGTCACAACCTGGCTGACGAGTCTCATCATCTGCAGGTGCCGGGCTACTACTGTAATTGGCCGTTGCGATATGTTGTGTTGTGCTATAACATTTCTCTAAGTCCGAGTAAGATAAACCATAATATCTATGTTGTTAAGGAGTAAAAGTAGAGAAGAAAAGTTGAAAAGGATAGTGTAAAATAATTTCAGATTAACTTTAGAACTCAGCAAACAACAAATTTTGCAAGACAAAATAACCAACTGATTTTTTGATTGTAATGAACTGATAAAGATTTTGAGTAATTTTCAAATTGTAGAAGTATGGTTAAAGTTCGTTCAAAATAATAAAGTAACTATATATAAATTAATACATGATCCAGGCCCTTATTATATATTTTCAGTTGCTATTTGCAGTAATTTGAAATTAGAAACTTTATTGATTGGCAAGAAATATATATTGATGTGTGCAAGAAGAAAATGCCATTTTTGTTTAATAAGATTGGTGAAATTGAAAATGCTATAGAAATGTTTTCTGTTTTAGAAAAGAAACAAAATAACGGAAATGAGAATTGTTCATTAATATTAAGTCATCTGTCCAGTACTATGAGCAGTATGTCCCCTGAAACATGTGAGAAAATGCATACTAGTTTGTCTTTCATTGTAGAACTAGTTATATTACTAACCACACCCAAGAAAAGTTTAAGGTATCCAACTGACACTATGGTACTGTCTCCACTATTGTATACAATAAGCCCCATGCATTCAAATGTTATTACTCTAACTCATCCAAAAACTATTAAAACTGTGTGTAATAACTATTTGAATGATCCAAGTGTGGAAGGAAAACTTCCTTACTTAAGGACAAACACAGTGTAGATTTTTAAAATTATGTGCAAAAACGTAATCCTCTTAATGGAGGAAATTCACATCCAATCTTACCTAGATTATAAGGGGGTAATATAGTATTTACGGCTTGTAATGATTCATCTGTTGCCAAGTCAGCTTTTGTTTTTATGTTAAATAATATCAGGCCAAAATTCACAAATATCGTTATGTAATGTATTATTCGCTAATGGATCTAAACTTGAACTCTTCTAGACCTTATTCCTCAAGATTTGCATTTTTTAAAATGGCAAGTACGTAATTTAATGTTTGATTTATGGATGATTGGTTGTAATAGTTTTGATTGTAATAAAAAATTCAACAAGTGAATACTAGTTACGCGTTGTTAAAGGCAATTTTCGTTTTTCAACGCATTTACCAATTGATAGGACATTAAATTATCATATTTACGTCAGTAAAAAAAAAAAACTGCAATAAAATGTTGAATACAAAAGTAAGGATATATTAATATTTTCGTAAGAACTGTACGGCTCGGGTAAGGGTTTACTAGATGTTTACTCCGTGTGGTCAGCCTTACCTTGTGACGCCACGAACAGAGCGCTCTGGTGTTGTTCTCTAGTAGGTACTGGTTACACACATATTAAAGATATTCCGTATCAAGAATGTAATTTGTATGGTTTGGCAAGTTGTTGCTCGAAAACTACTTCAAATCATTATTAAATGTGCAGTGACAAAGTGAATTAGAGGGAACAATGCCCTTACAATTGTGTATACTGTATGTTGCTACATAAGGTACATTTTGTTTAACTTTTCTAAAATATTTTCTGAATGTCATACGATTGGTACTTACCTTCCAAAAATAGATATGAAGACACCGGCTTGAAGTTGGACATTATTGGCATCATTGAAAACACAGTCCGAGGATGAAGTGTGTTGTCCCTTTGGTCCAGATAGTTGAATGTAGGTTTGTCAGCGAAGATTTTGTTGGGGTACAGTTTTAGCATGTTTTTATTAAAAACATTTTCTTTGGTGAGGGAAGGCAATTCATAAAACTGTTTTCCACGTTTGTATTCCAGTTGGCTGGCTCCTCTCGCCAGACGTCTTAGTCGTCTTTTCTCGAAAAACTCTTCGTAGTCCTCAACAATGGTGAGAGTCTTACGACTTGGCTCGAGACCATCCAGTTTATCTAGGTGGTCGTGAAGGATACTCAGGTTCTTGTATAACTTGGACATGGTCAAAAAACCGAAGAACACGTTCCTCTGAACATCCCTTTCTGTATTGTCGCCAACTTTCATTATCGTCAGTTCTGGGTGTAACGAGTATGGGAGCAAATTGATGATTTGATTTCCTGTCAAACTGCAGTCTTGAAACAAAGACGAGTTGCCAATGATGACAGACTCACCTGAATCTACCTTGGCATATACTATCTCCAGCACCTCACTTTCCTCCATGCCACAAGACACTCGATTCACAGTTACAGTATATTCCCATTTTGTTTTCAAATCAATTCTAAAAGCACACCTCATTGTCAGTTAATCAACAGTCTCTGAAACAAGGTAAAATGTTAATTATAACTTTGTTCAAGAAAAAGATACACAGGTACATACACACACACACACACACACACTCGTGTACATATATATGTATATATAATATAGACCTGTATAACTACATGAACCGCTTCTTGAATAATGAAACTTATTGTATATTTAAATTAATGTTGTGTTGTAAAATGTGTATATATATATATATATATATATATATATATATATATATATATATTAAATATGGTGATATATTTTCTTGTAATATAGTTAATAAATTAAAAATATTTCAAAAACAAGAATACTTTTAATGAATATATTTATAAATATATTCATTATATTTATAAATATAATATAAGGAATAAATATATTCATTAAAAGTATTCTTGTTTTTGAAATATTTTTAATTTATTAATTATATATATATATATTATATATATATATATCACTTACATTTTAATGTACTTAAACAAGAATCTTACTTGGTATAATTGACTTTCGAGAGCTTTAATTATGTGGGCTACAGCGCTGTCGTCAGATTGGAGTTGAACTAATTATTGTCCCTCGGATACCCCTGCGGTAGCTAAGGCTTCATCGCGCTACCGTCAGATTGGGATTGAACTAATTATTGTTCCTTGGATACCCCTGCGGTAGCTAGGGCTACATCGCGCTGCCGTCAGATTGGAATTGAACTAATTATTGTTCCTCGGATACTCCTGCGGTAGCTAGGGCTACATCGCGCTACCGTCAGATTGGAATTGAACTAATTATTGTTCCTCGGATACCCCTGCGGTAGCTAGGGCTACATCGCACTGCCGTCAGATTGGAATTGAACTAATTATTGTTCCTTGGATACCCCTGCGGTAGCTAGGGCTACATCGCGCTGCCGTCAGATTGGAATTGAACTAATTATTGTTCCTCGGATAACCCCGCGGTAGCTATGGCTACATCGCGCTACCGTCAGATTGGCATTAAACTAATTATTGTTCCCAGGATACTTCTGCGGTAGCTACGACTATATCGCGCTACCGCCAGATTGGAATTAAACCTTTTATTGTTCTTGGATACTTCTGCGTTAGCTACGGTTACATCGCCCTACCGTCAGATTGACTTTGAACTAATCATCGTTCCTCGGATTATCCCACGGCTACATCGCACCAATATCAGATTGGAATTGAACTAAATATTGTGCCTCGGATACCCTTGCGGTTCCTCTCCTATGGGCTGCACGACCTTGACGTGGTAGTGAGGCTTAATCCGGGCGTGGGGGACGGGTGGAGCGGAGCTGTACGTATGTGGCTCCCTATAAACAGGAAGTCCAGGCAATTGTGTGAGTGCATGAAGGCGGCTCAAAGAAAAGGGGCCAGTCCTAGCACTTGAAGGGTTGTTAACTGCCCGGCTCTCCTGCCCTGCCCTTCCCTTGCGGGCGGCAACCAAGAAGCACCCCTCATCCAGGTTGGTGGTCTGTATTTGCACTTACACCCTCGATCGGAAGGTGTTATGCGATCCGTGCCGATGTAGATTCGTGGCCCTCAGGGTAAGGAGGGTCTTTAACGGAGCCTCAGGGGCACCTGGCGCCACCCCTGAGTACTTAAGTCGCCTTACCGCCGTAAGCGGGGCTCTGCGGTGGCGGACCTTTATTTCCCTAGCTGCTCGTGGGAACACACATGGCAGAGATAGAAAAAATAAATTTAACTGGACAGGGCTTAGAACCTACCGACAAATCTGTTCCTATGGAGGTGGCTTCGGCCCCCGTAGAGACAGATGGAAATCCAGTTGCGAAGGCAACAGGAAGAATGAGTGGGGCACAAAGGAGGAAAGCACTCTGGCTTTCCTACCATGAGGAAGCAAAGAAAGCGGAGGCGGAGGGCAGAGAACCACCGCCACCCCCTTTGAGGAAACACCGGTCCGGGCAGCGGAAGGGTTTGACGGAGGCTGGGGCTAGAACCCGTCTTGTCGTCCCGGAAGCCAGTGGATCAGGTAGGACCTTAGTACGACAAGAGAGAGAGAGAGGAAAAGGAAGGAAAGGAGTACTTCTAATCCTACTCCAGAGTCGGAGGTCAAGAGGTCTAGGCCTGCTGGGTCGGGAGGGCCGTCTTTCTCGTCGATCTCCGCCAACCTACCGAGGGTTCTTGTGACCTTTGGGGATAGTGTAGGCGTGAGGATGGAGATGGCGGCGTTCGACCACCTTAAGGGCTCCGTCATGGACCGGATTCTGGACACTCCTAGTGGAGGTTTTGTTCCGCGGTTCAGAGACACTCACCTAAGGGATGGAGTCGCAGCATTTATTTGTGCTGAGGAGGAATCGGCAAAATGGCTGAGAGAAGTGGTACCGTCAGTTAAGCTCGAGGACGGGACTCAGGCAAGGCTAGTCCAGCCTGATGAACTGATCAAAAGGGTGAAAGTGACGGTGCTAGTACCACCATCAAAAAGGGAGGCCACTCAGCTGGTCAAGCTCATGGGGATGCAAAACCCAGAAATTGACACTTCGAAGTGGAAGATCCTACAGTGCATTGAACGGAGACCTGCAAGCCTCCTCTGCCTAGGATTGGATGAGGCATCGGCCAGACTATTAAAGGCAAGAGATGGGAAAGCCTTCCTGGGGACTGCAGAGGTCACTTTTAAGTGGAAATTTTAAGGACCCGGAAGAGAAGGGCGAGAGAGAGAATCAGGAGAAGGCGTAGGGGTCAATTGGATATGGCTGACCCTCGAGCAATGATCCTGCAAATCAACTTGCACCACAGTAAAAGCGCCTCGGTGGTCCTAACCAGGTGCTTAAATGTGAGGCACACATTACCAGCGCTTGCGCTGGTGCAAGAACCGTGGCTGGTCAGAAACCGTATAAGGGGTCTGACTGCAGCTGGGCGCACCTACGCAAGTGGGGAACATGAGGGGCACAGAGCATGTGTGATAGTCAGAGGACTAGAAGCCACGCTGATTCAAGAATTCTCAACTAAAAACCTTGCGGTGGTTAGAATTCGAGGCAAGAGCGAGGTAAGTGGGAGCAGGGAGTTCATCGTGGCCTCCACTTACTGCGCCCACAATAGAGAATCGCCCCCTGCAGAATTACGTAAGTTAGTTCGGTACTGCAGGGAGAGGAATATAGGAATCTTAGTGGGCTGTGATGCCAATGCTCATAATGAGGTGTGGGGCAGCACAGACACAAATGAGCGAGGTGAGGAGCTCCTAGCTCCTTGATTGAAGAAAACCTTGTGGTTTTAAACACAGGTGCCGAGCCAACATTTGTCACTTCAAACAGAATGGAGGTTCTAGATATCACCTTCTGTAATAGACAAATGGTAAGGTGGGTGCATGACTGGCAGGTTTCGGATGAGCCCTCCATGTCTGATCACCGGATCATCACTGCTACGATGAGGGGAGTTGTCCCCCATGTGGTGTGGCTTAGGAACCCGAGAAGGACAAACTGGGAAGGTTTTAAGACCTCGGTGAGGAGGCGGATGTCTGACTTCCGTGGTAAATATGGTACATCAAACGAACTGGAAAATACTGAGGCCTACATCAGGACTGCAATTTCCACGTCGTTTGAGGAAAATTGCCCTCTCTAGCGGATAAACAATGGGAGTGGTAAGCTTAAGTGGAACAGCGAGTTAGAGGCAAGACGGAAAGAGACTAGAAGGCTCTTTAATAGGGCAAAGAAGAAGAAAACGGCGGTGACCTGGCAGGCATATAAAGACAGCCAGGGTCTCTATAAAAATCTTATTAAAGAGGTTAAACGTGCTTCTTGGGAAAAGTGGTGCTCAGACACAAGCACACTGAGTGACACTGCTAGACTATTTAAGGTGTTAGCAGGTGGACCGAGGGGAGAGCTTAAGTTTGTCAAGAAGACTGATGGTAGCTTTACTGACACCCCGGAGGAAACACTGCGTCTGCTTATGAGGAACAGTTTTCCCGATATTAGACCGGTAAGGGACGGTGCTCAAAACCTCCGACATACTGGGCTAAGGGCAGACTGGAATACTGCTGGGCAGGTGATCTCAGCGCAAAAGGTGAGAGAGGCGATTCTGTCTTTTGAGCCTTTTAAAGCGCCTGGATTAGATAATATTACTCCAGCACTACTACAAAATTGCTTGGAGGAAATAATAGGGCCACTGACAGGATTACTCAGAGGCTGTGTTTCCTTGGGTTACACGCCTGGGCAGTGGCTCAAAACGAAGGTTATTTTTATCCCCGAACCGGGGAGGAAAGGTTACACAGAGGTAAAGGACTTCAGACCTATCAGCCTCACATCTTTCTTGTTAAAGACATTGGAAAGGCTGGTGGACCACTATTTGAAGGAGGGACCTTTGAAGCAGTATCCGCTTCATCAGGACCAACACGCCTACCGAACTGGTAGGTCAGTGGAGACTGCGCTGTTGTTGGTTGTGGGCTTTATTGAGGGTCAGATCAACAACAAGAGGATATGTATTGGGGCTTTTCTTGATGTGGAGGGGGCTTTTAATAGTACCTCTAGACTGGCCATCAAGAGAGCAGCTATGGATCATGGGATTTCTGATGGAATTATAAATTGGATTATGAGTTCCTTGGAAACCGGATAAGTACTGCATCCTGGATGGGGTGCGCGATAAATGGGATGGTCTCGGAGGGCTGCCCGCAGGGTGGAGTGTTATCCCCTTTGCTGTGGAGCCTTGTCGTGGACGGCCTACTAAGGACACTCAGTGGAATGGGTGTCAAAGGGGTAGGATATGCGGATGACATAGTTATCCTTGTTAGGGCACCATTTGAAGAGGTCCTCAAAGACCTGCTTCAAGAGGCACTCAAGGTAACAGAAGCATGGTGCAGGGAGAATGCACTATGTATTCAAGGAGAGAAATCTGTGGCACTCATCTTCACTAGGCGATATAAAACTAAATCGCTGGAGATGATAGAAGCTGGTAATACCAAAATAAGCTACGTTGAGAGCGCTAAATATCTGGGAGTTATTCTGGATAGGAAGCTACTCTGGCGTGAGCACTTGGAGGATAAGTGCAAAAAAGCCATAGCTACGTTCTGGCAATGCAGAGGAGCAATAGGCACGAGATGGGGTTTGGGTCCACTTCATATGAACTGGATTTATTCCGCCATTGTGGTGCCGAGGTTGGTCTTTGCCTCTATCGTCTGGTGGGACAGGGCACAGAAAGAAACAAGTAAAAGAATGCTGGGCCGCGCGCAGGGGCTCTTCCTTAGAGGCATAACAGCTACAAGGAGAAGCACACCATGTGCGGCCATGAGGGTTATATTGGGTTTTCCATCCTTGAGTCTTCAAATTAGGATGGAGGCAATGAAAACTGCATACCGGATAAGCTGTACCGGGCAGTGGAAGACAAGTAGCAAACTTCATAAACAGCTATTTGGGGATTCACTGAAGGAGCTCTGGATAGAACCTCAGGATAAGATACTGTCTCTTAAAAGGGAAAAAGGAAACTACAAAATCCTTATTCCTGCAAGAGAGGCATGGGCGGAGTATAGACCCAGACATGGTGAAATCTGGTTCACCGATGGGTCCAAGATGAAGGAAGGAGTGGGAGCAGGATTTAGTGGACCGAGACACCAAGACAGATTTTGTCATCGCCTGGAGGACTACAACTCTGTCTTCCAGGGGGAGGTGCTCGCGATCAAACTATGTGCTGAGGAAATAATAGGGTCTGGCAGGAGGGGCAAGACCATCTGGATTTGCTCGGACAGTCAGGCAGCTCTGAAGGCTTTAGGTAAAGCTAGTACCAGCTCTAGCTTGGTGGCTGAGACTATGGCTTCTCTAGCAGAGCTGAGTGAGTATACTTCACTCAACCTAACCTGGATTCCGGGACATTCTGGCTGGATAGGGAATGAGAGAGCTGAAGCCTTAGCAAAAGAAGGGTGTATAACCCAAGGACCGTTGCTGAGGGCAGTGAGCATGCCGCCTCAGGAGGGGCGCAAGAGGATCACGGCACATATAGACAGGTTGTGCAGGGAAGAATGGAATGTAACCTTGGGGTGTAACAAATCCAAGGTACTGTGGGGTTACTCAGGAGATTTGTGGGGCAAAGAACTACTCTTTTTAAATAGACATCAACTCAGAGTTACTGTAGAGCTGATTACAGGCCATGGGAATCTGAGGGGGTTCCAATACAAAATTGGAAAATCTAGGTCCCCTGCGTGCAAGAGATGCGACGAGGACCAAGAGGAAAGCTCAATCCACGTACTCTGTGAGTGTCCTGCTTTGGGAGCTGCAAGGAGAAAGTGGTTTGGCTGGCACTTATGTACACCAGAGGATATCAGAAGATCTAGCATCTGGTGGGTACTTGATTTCTGCAAAGAGGTAGGTATCCACTAAGCTAGTCCTGTGGTAGGGATGGGAAGAGAGTACAAAGGCTGCAGCTAAGTGCTCTACACCGATAAAGTCCCTCCGAGTTTTACTAATAATAATAATAAAATAATACCCCTGCGGTAGCTACGGCTACATCGCGCTGCCGTCAGATTGGAATTGAACTATTAATTATACCTCGGATACTCCTTCGGTAGCTACGACTACATCACGCTAACGTCAGATTGGCATTGAACTAATTATTGTGCCTCGGATACCCCTGCGGTAGCTACGGTTACATAGCGCTACCGTCAGATTGGAATCGAACTATTTTTTAAAATAATTTTTGTTCCTCGGATACCCCTGCGAGGAAGGCGGAACTCTGCCAAATTGCAATAATTTTATTAGAAATTAGAGAGCTAGAAAGGAAACCGGTATTTACCCAGGTTAGCAATATGTAGAATATATTAATTCCTTATACAATTCCTTATTTGTAAAAATACGTCTGAAGATGATTACTTTGTAGTCGAAATGTACATAAGGTTAAAATAAAATTTGTTGAATTTGTGGTGAGAGGTTGTTTTAATTAATATAAACATTTACGCCACAGTTGCTTTAAGTTGTTGTTAATATGTAGAATAAACAATGTAAGTAAAATAAGGTAGCCAAATATGAATATTCGTAGGCGTTTACAAACTGTGAAGGTCGTGCGTGACTCTTTCGTCCTATCATTGATCGGATCTTTCTAAATTTTACTTTCAGTTGTGTTAAATGACTCAAGCTTAAATGACTCTAAACTCGTGAATGCAGGAGGTAAAGACAAGCTCCTTTCCTTTGCAAATTATTATTTTTTTTCATATCTCTCTATCTATCTATCTCTTACTCCCTCCCCATCTTTCTTTTCTTTAATGAAATTTTAGTGAGGGGTATAAAAGGAAATCTGAAACAGTGCATGTGGTCGAATCCATACTGTCGGCTACCGACAAGAGAGAAAACGGCAAATCGTAGAAACTAAGTGATCATAAAGCCACTTATTGAAACAAAAAATCATAAATTAGGCGTTTGGAAAGCGTACATGGGGCTTAAATAGTTGTATAAGAGGGAGCAGCAAATGTTATTATCTGACAAAAACATACGTTTATTCTAGTCTCCAATGTAGAAGTCACGAAACAATCGGAGAAAAGCCATCGAGAGTGCACGAAGCTCTATAGACACAAGTGTGGCTTCTTCCTAGGCTAGTGATTCCCAACAGGTCTTAGGTTTCAATTAAATGTCAAGGAAAATTAAAATAATTTTATTTAACACGTTTTGTGCGGCCGTATCCGAGCCGAGCGGTTCTCGAAGACCGTATCACCATTGACACAAAAAATGTTTACAAAAAAAAAAGACTCCAAAACACTCAGTGATAAGGCAATGAAGGTAATATCTCATTTCCAACTACCTACCGTTGTGTACGGGAATTATCAACTATGAGCTTTATGAAAAATAAATATAGGAATCGGCTAGATGTGCAGTATGACGTCAGAGTAAAACTGTGAACTCAGAAGACACGTTGAACTCATCTATCTGAAATTATTGTCAAGTTGTGGGCCATTGTAATTGAATTGTATAATAGTTTTGAACTAATAGTAGGCCTATTATTAACATTCTTACCATTTTTTTATTCAATAGTTTTCCTTTGTTTATCGCAATTGGGACTGGCTTGTAATACTTGTTTCTACAACTCCTCGTTCCAAACGAAATATTGATATAAATAAGTTTAATGAATTTCACCTGGAATTTGTATCTATAAACTTTAACATGTTGATTTTTGTATCTTAAATAAAAATAAAACACTTCTTTAATGTACTTCTAATATATTTGTGGTAGCATCAAATTTAGTTGCCACGTGTAAGAACAGTTTCCACCATGAAGTAAGTGGGTAGGTAAACCATAAATTACTTACTAATATCTAATATAATTCAAATTATTTTGGGTGTAATCTAATACTTAAGTTTAAGAATTTGAGGGGGCCTTGTGAATAGAGCGACCGAAACGCTCGTATGCAAACGAAATATTGATATAAATAAGTTTAATGAATTTCACCTGGAATTTGTATCTATAAACTTTAACATGTTGATTTTTGTATCTTAAATAAAAATAAAACACTTCTTTAATGTACTTCTAATATATTTGTGGTAGCATCAAATTTAATTGCCACGTGTAAGAACAGTTTCCACCATGAAGTAAGTGGGTAGGTAAACCATAAATTACTTACTAATATCTAATATAATTCAAATTATTTTGGGTGTAATCTAATACTTAAGTTAAAGAATTTGAGGGGGCCTTGTGAATAGAGCGACCGAAGTGTTTCATTGAAAACATTTAGTTTGGGTCCACTGTCCTAGCAGAAGAAAGTTAATACTCTGAGAGTTATTTAGAGAGTCATCTCCGAATAGACTTCAGTTGCACAGTTCACAAAGTAGGTTAAAAGCAGCTTTGGGTTCCATCTCTCGTAAAAGTGCATGGTTATACTTATTCAACTGACTCAATGTTATACCTTTAATTAAAATTGACTGGGTATATTTGTTTATTGAATGGGACTTTGAAAGTAGGCATAAGGTTATTGTGGAGGCTAATTTTAATTATAATATAAATAAGAGTTAAATATTGATATAAACCTCAGTAAATTAACACTAGAGTAATGGGCAAAGGTTGGGTGCTACTGTAGGTATAGTTGTGAAAACGTATAGAATGTATTTCATATTTCACCTAACAAATAACAAGAAACCATAAGATAATAGTTTCTTACACAGACAAAAAAAAAAAAAAAAACAAAAAAAATTCAAATGAAATGATACAAAATAATTTAATTTATCTCAAATAAATATATTTATACAATTTCTTTTAACACATATCTAGATGATTTTAACTTACATTTTGTATTACTTCCAAATAAATTGAAATTTAAACTATGATACTGACATTTATTGCCTCATATTTATTAAATATTATATATATATATATATATATATATATATATATGAATAGTTACTATCTGGAGTACATCCGTTCATTCTGCAGTCTATAAATTCGCAGTTCCGACGTTTCGCTAGAATCTCATCCAGCATTGACGAGGTGAACCCAACAGTACCCTCGCTCTTCTACTGTTGTTGGGTTCACCTCGTCAATGCTGGATGAGATTCTAGCGAAACGTCGGAACTGCGAATTTATGGACTGCAGAATGAACGGATTTACTCCAGATAGTAACTATTCATCATATTTTTCCATTCGTGAAGGAATACGTATCAGCATATATATATATATATATATATATATATATATATATATATATATATATATATATATTACATATATTAAATATGGTGATATGTTTTCTTGTAATATAGTTAATAAATTAAAAATATTTCAAAAACAAGAATATTTTTAATGAATATATTTATTCAAAGCTTTTCGCCGATAAAATAGTACTAGCATCTTCAGGAAAATAATTATCTAATAAAAATCAGATTTGTATTAGATAATTATTTTCCTGAAGATGCTGGTACTATTTTATCGGCGAAAAGCTTTGAATAAATATATTCATTAAAAGTATTCTTGTTTTTGAAATATTTTTAATTTATATATTATATATATATATATATATATATATATATATATATATATATGTATATATATATATGTATATATATATATATATATATATATATATATATATATATATACATATACATATACATATACATATACATATATGCTAATACTTATTCCTTCACAGATGGAAAAATATGATGAATAGTTATATCCCGGAGTACACCCGTTCATTTTGTAGTGCATAAAATCGCAGTTCTGACGTTTCACTACAATCTCATCTAGCATTGCCAAGGCGAACACTACATCAGCTGAAGAAAGTTTCAAAATAAATTCCCGTATAGTATTAAATTTGGTTTTACATTATGTTTTTTAGACGTTTAAAACTTTTTATTTATAGAACACAATAAAATGACGTTAGATCATTATTTACTGAAATGTTGTAATTAAATTCACAATGTTAAGACACTATTTAACTTCTAATTATGGAAGGTTTGCGTGTAAACAATCATTTACTACAAAAAAAGAAAGAATTGTAAACATATACAAAGTTCGGCCTTTGGTAGATGGGTTATTTCTCTGTTTTTAGAAATTAAAGATGTTCTAACTTCCGAAACTACCGTTGTTTAATGATCAGGAATAGAAATGCTCTCGAAATTGTAAGTTGCTTATTTTAAATAAACTATTGTAATTTAGTGAGTTACAAATATTTTAATCAATTCTTACAAATTTGTAATGGAACAAAAGACCTAAATAATGTTGTGCCTACAGAGTGGATGAAAGAGCTGTTAAGTAGATTACATGCTGCCCTTACTGAGCAGTAAATGCAAGGTAACCAACAGATAATGGACCATAGTGTTCCATTCATTGTGTCATGAGCATTTACATTTAATAGTTCAAACCTTCTACGAGTTTGTTTTATTGATTATGTTAAACAATTTTCTAATAACCGTTATTTCTCTAGAATTCCTCTTTTCAATTTCATTCAAAATTAATACATAAAAACATCTCTGTCCACATTGATACCAGATTAAAGATATCGATTTAGGTTTTATTCAAAATGTGTTCATTAGAACTCAGCTATAAATGTAATTACTTAAGGGCCTTAATATAAAAATATAAAATACAGTAATATTTAAACGCTTCTTAAAAGTTTTAGTATTAATTATGTGTATTTTATAAAGTGGTAAGGTCTGCGTTATTCATTTCCTTGGACTGGGACGATTAGTTATTTCATAGTTTATTAAAAGGAATTTAATTTAAATATTTATTATTGCTCAACACATTTTTAACAAACGGTTGGTAGAAGTTACTGATAGACACATTATGAATATGATGGCTTATAACGATTGCACAAAGGGCTTATGTTTGCTGTCTCTGACCTTTAGGCATTTACCAATTCATTACAATTTCTTCAGAAACAATCTTTACACAGTTTTATTAAAACGTCGCGTTAGGTATTTAAAACAAGCTAAAATATTCAAAACTATATCGTAATCGACACTAGAATGATTTCCATCTGTATTGATACAGTATATATTTAAAGTTAATTTTATTTATTTATGGGGGTACTTTAAACATATCTACTGTTTACTATAAGAAAATCAGTATTTGTTCAACAAAGATAGTGGTAGATGTGGCCGCCTATACACTCAAAAAAACTGACTGAATACACGCAACACGGCGCTGATTAGGCAATTTAACTACAGCATGACCGTGTGGAAACAACAAAAAAAAGTCTGGAATAGTCCAGGATCTAAAGGGGGTTGAGGATGCATTGAAAGCCTAACGCAATTTTATTTCCGATTATTGTTCTGGGCACTTGGGTGATTTAAAACCATATGTCGTCGCCCCCCTAACGTGGTCGATATACCAGGGGGGAGGGGGAAACATCTCTGGGGATGCGCTGTACTTGAACCGTTGTATCTTTAAGGCTATAAAAGATAGAAAAACCAAAAAAAATTTTAAAATCACAAAAATATGGGCTTTAAAAAAGGTCATTACCACTAAATACCTATCTCTAATATCGTTTTAGTTTAAAATGCTTTTTCCAAAACTTTGGGGTTTTACTGTAGTTTTATTTCAGTAATAACTCTAAAAAACTAGTTTTTTAAAATTAATTACGCTCTAACAGGTATAAAAATTGGAAATACACATTTTTATAAAGAAAATACTATAAACAAACTGTCTAAACTATTGTAGAAGCAATATTACTACTGGACAGAAGCAAGTAAACGTCATGCGTATTGTTGTACTAGTCTAGATATTCAAAGGGGGTTGAGCATGCACTGAATGCCTAACTCAATTTTATTTCATATTATTGTTCTGGGCACTTGTGTGATTGTAAAAACGTATGTCGTTGCCCCCTCACGTGGTCGACATACCGGGGGGAGGGGGAGACTTCGCGGGGAACGCGCTGTACTGGATCCATCGTATCTTTTAAACTATAAAAGATAGAAAAAACCAAAAAACTTTTTTTAAACTCAATAAAATAAAGGCTTTAATAATGGGTTTTACGTAAAAATGGCTAACGATAAGACCTACTGAGTAAAAAGTTATTTTTCTTAAAACATTGATTTTCACTTTGGTATTTTTGTGAATTTCCATTGCATAATATTTCATTGCAGTAAAAGTAAGCCGGAGACTAAGATGGAAGTTTGTTTTAAGGTCTCTGGAATTTAAAAAATATTTGTTCAAATTTAACACACACACACACACACACACACACACACACACACACACACACACACACACACACACACACACACACACACATATATATATATATATATATATATATATATATATATATATATATATATATATATATATACTAATATCACGATAATTTTCTTTTCTAAATCATGATAACTTTGGAACGAAACGTCCGATTTTGATTAAGTGTGTAAGCAGATGTAATTTGCTATTTGTGGGAGTATGATTGTTAATAGGAAGAATCGATCAATCAGCAGTTGACTTTACGGCAGTTTTTTTAAATATGGAAAATGGATTTTTCATTTTCAACCAAAAATATAATATATTTCTGAAATGCATTTATAAAAAATAAAATCCAATTTGGAGGAACACAATTTTATATAAGATTTTTAAAGTATAACAAAAAGTATAGGGGATCGATCATTCACTAAAATACTGAATAGTGTTGCCGCCCAGAAGGAACATTTTAGATGTCAGTATTGATTAAAACCATCATTTCTTTGAATAAAGTAAGGTTTTAAGTTTTTTTTTTACTTTCTATTAAGCTAAGAAAAGCCTTTAGTGTAATTAATTAGTTTATAGGTACTATTGCTTGCGAACATTTGTATTTTAGGACCTTGAATATAATTTGGTAGCAATATAGGAATAATATAAATCCATATACTGTATAAGAGACCAATAAAAGTTTAGGCTAAATTTATTTAAAGGTTGATTTATTACATTCCATTGTATTTCATCTTCTTATAGATCCCGTTGTGTAAACTTGTTCTTCAATTTCTCTTTACAAGGAAAATACAAACAGCAAGAGCTTTACTCTTTGGAGCACGAAGAAGATGGTTTAAAACAGTTTCTACATTTGAACGGAACTATCGCATCTTTTAAACTATAAAAGATAGAAAAAACAAAAAAAATGTTTTTAAACTCAATAAAATAAAGGCTTTAATAATGGTTTTTACGTAAAAATGGCTAACGATAAGATCTACTGAGTAAAAAGTTATTTTTCTTTAAACATTGATTTTCACTTTGTTTTTTTTGTTGCGAATTTCCATTGGGTAATATTTCATTGCGGTAAACGTAAGCCGGAGACTAAGATGAAAGTTTGTTTTAAGATCTCTGGAATTTAAAAAAATATTTGTTCAAATTTATACATACAAATATATACTATCACGATAATTTTCGTGTCTATATCAAACTAACTTTGGAACCAAATGTCCGATTTCGATCTAAGTTGGAAACAGATGTAATTTAAACTTGTATGAATATTTTTGTTAATAGAAAGAGTCGATCAATCAGCAGTTGCTTTACGGCAGATGTATCCATAAAGCAATATTTTTTTGTTCAACCCAGATAATTCAAAATGTAGAACACGATAAAGATAGAATTTCCAGTGACATTAATTTTGCTCTTTACAAAAATACAAATTCAGTTAAAAATCTTATTTAAAAAATACATTCTTACAAATGTAATTTTACCAAAACGCTTTAAATTATTTTAAATCTATAAACAGAACTATAAAATTTATTATTAAAAATAATTGATTACGACTACTATTAAAAAACACAAATTAAATCATCAACTTACCGAGTTGATGGGAAAACCTAAGGAACTGCACTATAAACTCAGGTCCGAGAAGACTGTTGCGAATCGCCTGCTACCTGCTTCGATCCAGACCTCGACTATGACTGTTCTGTTGGCCGATGCTGCGTCAGCGTCAACTTGTGACGCTGCTCTCTCTGTCCGGGTGCTGCGCTAGCGTTAGTTCAGGGGGGAAATGAATCAGACTCGATTCGCTGCATCTACATCCCGACCTACGCAATTAATGGAAACCATGGTAAATACTTCAACAAAGCCTCTTTGATGCAGCTATCGAATGTTTAACTCAGTTTGATATTTTGCATAGAGGTGTTATTAACTTATTATTTTTAAACAGAATTAATTTATATTTAATAATACTTACTTTTATGCTTCAATAATTCATTACAAAAATAAATTGACAAAAACTTTGTCATACACGAATCATGAGAAAGTAATTTTACATTTTGTTAACTGCGTTAAATTGTATCCAGAGCGCTGAGTTTTACACATACACACACACACATACACACACACACATACACACACACACACACACACACACACACACACACACACACACACACACACACACACACACACACACACACACACTGAGATGGCCAAAACATTTTTAAAGTTGCAGATTTTGCACTTAGACAAAACCTTTTAACAGCCTAAGCGCAAATAAAACACGTCTAAGCTAACCAAATAAATTATACTTTAATTTTTTAAAAAAATATCTTCATTTGACAGCTTTTAAGAAATGAAGAGAGGTTATGTAAGTGAATAAAACATGTTCAATATGGTTTTATTTCTTAACAAATTATATAAATTCTCCTCGGTTATATATAAAGAACATAAATATTGTAATTACTTTATTAAGTAAAAGTGTTTCAATATGTAAAATAAATGCTAATGTATTAATTAACGAAAATATTTGTCAGATTTACATACCTTTGTTTAGATTTAGGAAATATGTAGTAGTAATAAATTAAAATGGTTCAATAGAACTATAAAAGATATAATGATATGTAATGAACCATTATGCTTAAGTGTATCAAATATGATAGTAGAAAGTATAAATTAAAACCATGGATAAGTGGAAAGTATATAGCTTATCCTAAATGTAGGGAGAATAACTCATTAATGTGGTAAAAGTATGGAGGATAAATAATCATTATTGTAAAATAAGATATACATGTTCTGGCGGGGTTACGTTCATTCAAAAGCAAAAGGGCCTTAAATTTAAATTAGATCCTATTTGTATACAATAATAAAAGGTATAAATTAAATTAATGTAAACAAAGATTTCGTTATATTTTAAATAGAATATCTAATACATGTAAATAAAAAGAAACAAACAATTAAAAATTAAGTTGAATAAGAAATAACAAATTGTTACTTCCCAATTAGCTTTTTATTTTATTTTATATAAAGTAAGTTTCACAAGGTGTCTAATTATAGTCTTTAAGTCAGAAGTGTCTCTCAATGAATCCATAACCCCGATTAAAGCCTATAAGGGCCTATAGGATGCTAATTGGTTTTTATTAAAAATTCAGGATTTAATTCTTCTGAGAGGTTTATTCCTTGAGCTACAGCTATCGGACCAGAGTTCGAATTCAAGAGATAAACCATTACTTTCCGGCGGACAAGGAGTGCCTTAACACCATAGTAAAGAGCAGGAAGAAGATGAGCTGGTCAGAGGTATGATAATAGTAGAAAGGGGTGGGGTTATAGGGTGGAGAAAGAGCCGGTAGGAGAATTTTATATTTTGTGAAATAATATTGTAGCCTATTTTTTAAAATTTCAATTTTACCAATATTCTGAGGTTTTCAGAATATACACAACCCCCCACACACATACACACACTGCTACGGACCGGCCCAACACCGACCCAACACCATCTCTCCGTTGTTCGGTAAACATTTTGAAACGAGTCGGTCCGGCCAACGGCCAAACCCCTGTACAATGCTTGCCAAAATCTGCCAGAAAACCAGTCACTGAACTTTATTTAAAAATCCTAACTCACTGAGATTTAACCCTTTGGGTATCCGTTCCCGGGGAAAGAGTTCGTTTGAAGGCATTAGGGCTTAATGACCATTTGGTTTAGGATTGTGCGAGAAATTTGTTTAAATAAATGTAATCGCTGTTTTGTTTGCAAGTTAGTAAAAAACTTTGTTTTAATTTAGTTTCTATTGCAACACAGTTTGTAATTATTTTATATTTTAACCTCTTCCTAATTTTTTGAAAATTCTTCAACCTTTCAGTAATAACTTTATAACTTCTTTTGTAAATAAATAAATTTTTATATAACCTTTTCTTACCTTCATGCTTTTACAAAAACTATTATAAGTTTAATTTTAATTAATAATCAAAATTAATACTTTCTTTGTTAATATTTAAAATTAAAAATCAATATTTTAATTTTTACTTCACTTAAAACCTTCTAATTTAATTGCAAAAATTTACTTTACTTTTCTCTACAAGATTTTAATTTATTTTCAAAAACTTCATTTCAAGTTATTGATTTAAACAATCCTTTTATTTTACCATGAAATCTCTTAATACTTGACTTTAGTATCTTAAACCAAATAAAAAACAGGCATTTAAAAAACAAAATTCTTTTCAACAAACATTTTTAAATATTTTATCTTTCTTAAAATTATACAAAAACTAAGTTTAAAACAACACGAGAACAACTAAAATTAATCAAAATTTACTCATCAAACTTATCTCTAAATATGAAATTTATTTAAAACTTTTCATAACCTAAAATTACTTTATAAGACCCACATATCTGTTTTCCAAAATTTTACTTTCTATTTATATAGAAGTAAAAATTCTGCCAAAACTCAACATATTTCAATTTTTCATTTATGTAACGAAAAATTCAGTGTCATTTTTATAACGCATTTTCTCTGCTTTGTAAAATTCTTAAATAATTTTGAAACTACTATTCATTTCCTTTCATTTACCCTCTTCTCCGGGTCAAAATCTACTCTAAACAACGTTACGTTAAAAGTGGCCTTGTCTTAAGGCTGCTTTAAAGTGAGATTCAAATTGAATTTATTTAACAAAAATTAAAAAAATTTCTACTAATTAGTTATTGACATTTTACTACATTTAAATTTAAATTTTATATATAAAATATATATATTTTAATTAATATATATTTTATTTTAGGTTCAAAAGATTTTTATTAGTATCTGTTAAATCTGCTAAGTGGAATCCGCCATTTTGAGGTAGGTAGCTACCTCAAACTAACACTATCCCTTCCACATTTTTAAAACAAAAAAAATTATTCAAAACGCATTTACTTCTTTTGAAAATTTATTTAAATTTAAACTTTAAAATTTCAACGTCCCACAAAAAATTCAACACAAAATTTTTAATTTATTTGAGATAGAGAGAAGTTAAAATTTGATCTTTCGGATTCATCCCTTCTTCTGGTCCCATCGCTCCCCAGCACCATGTTGTTTTGGTATGGTCTCTCCTCCCCTGCGGCTGGCCATCTTGTTTTTTGGACTCGTTCAGAGTTGGCGTCACCCCCGCCCCCCGCTTTCTTGGGGTCTTCTTGACTGAAACAAAGTGTTACTCGTTACCGCACGAAATTAGACTTCTTTATTTTCGTTTTTATTTTTAAAATTCTGGATCTAGTTCCTCAATAATGATTTAACACTGTCTCTATTTTAAAAACTAATTTCAATCTCGGTTTTAATCTATTCTTTGTTTAAAATACTGTTTACTGTACTCTGTTCAAATTTTAATTTTATAAATGAATTTAGTTAAGCTTGACTCTATACTGTTGAAACATTTTAATTTGAGGCACTGTTCATTTCCTAATTTCGCACGGACTTTAATTTTATTTTAAATACTTCTCTGCGACAACTAATCTCGAGGACGCCACGATATAGATGTTAGTTCGACGAAAACTACTTTTGGAGAAATTTCTCCCCAAAAGGGTTACAAAACACACGAGACTACATTTCAGCAAAAACACTACCGCTATTGTCTTGTAACTATACGTTTTGAAACTATTTGATAGGTTACCAAAACGGCGCGCGCTCGCCCCCACCTTCTAGTTCGGCGTCTCAAACCACATTCCCGAATTTTGTGTATCTTCCCAGACATTTTCCACCCCTCCGGGCTTCCTTCAACCAATAGCCAGTCTACAAAGTAACGTATTCAGAACGCTGCGCATTTCGTCACATCCTGTTTGCAGTTCTCACTCCTCATCTATCTTGATCAAAATTTCCACAAATACATTAATTATTCTGTAGCTCTTTCTGTTGGAATTTTTCCGTGTTTTCCCTCTCCTTTTTCTGTTCTGCGTCCTCTTGAAGGTCGATGGTCTTTCTAGGTGGATTTTAACCTTTTTTTTCTCTTTCAAATATGTAAAAACACCTTATCCCTGCTAATGGCTTTATTTCTACACCTTATACTCGTTAAACGCATGTTACCTTGTGCCTAAGGCATTTCAATTATGTTTTAGCTTCTCTAACTATACAAAATTTTAAAATTATTGAATTTAAAATTTCATTTGCCACGGTAAAGTGTGATTTTTTAGCACGTTGCAATTCACACACACACACACACACACACACACACACACACACACACACACACACACACACACACATACATACATATATATATATATATATATATATATATATATATATATATATATATAACATTACTTTACAATGTACAACTTGGGCGCCAACTACATCTTAACGCTTTGCTCACGAATTGGAATGAACTATAGCATCAGTTTGTTTTGTTGTGAAATAAAATATTAAAAACATATTTAAATTTATTATTATTATAAAGTATATTATTAATAAATAAATTTATTTTTGGGCGACAAATCTTAATTTGGAACAGAATTATATTAATGAAAGATTTTCTGAACTTAAGAAACAAATAAAATTTCACTGATTACTTATTAAATTTAATATCAAAATCTTGTTGCTGTTCATGACGAGCTGGTTGTTGATTACTTGTTACACTTTTCCTATTACTTGCGACGAGACTTTTTGTTAACTAAAAGTTGTTAAATTGTAAACTTACACTTGGAGGAAACGTTTTCGTCTTACGACTTCTTCAGCCTCGTACGATGAAAAATGATGAGTTTTCATGTTTTAATTTCATAAACACAAATTCAAATGTTCACTAATCATTAGTAACCAACTAGAAATTTCTCGGATGAAGACAACTGACTTTTATCACCGCTGTTCATCATATGGCATTGGTAATAAGGACAAAGCATTGTAACAATAAATTTAATGGTAAAGAGTATATATGTTATTTACATTTTTAGTTAGTTAAATAATTAAGTAGAAGTAAGTAAAGTAGTTGAGAAATAAAGTAAAAAATCATTTAAAAATGTAATGCAAAAATGAAAAATTAAATTTCAAAAATGTGTGGTTTGACTTTTGGAATAACTAAGAATTATATGTAACTGTTTAGAAAATTTAATTGTACACTTTCTGAAAATGTATAAGGTAATGAATTAAATGTTCATTGATTATAAAATGATGCTAATCAGTTTTTTTTGCATGTAGAGTTCAATTTACAATTGTTGTGAATGCAATAATATAATACTCTATGACAATCCTCTATGGAAAAAAAAAAGAAAAAGAACATTATATAAATTAACAGATGATTTGTAATTGTTTTAGTTTTTTTCTCAGTTCTTTGTTTAGAGTTTTGTTTTAAGAAAGATGTGAAGTAATAAATAGTGTTTAAATATGAAATAAGTTTTATTACCAGCATAATTATATAAATATGACGAGTGTTCCGCCTGTAGCGGCAGTGTCAAAAGTTTATAGAAATAACATATGGCGACCGTGACAGGATAATAATTTGGTTACAGTTAAAATCTATGATCCATTAGTAAGTATTTTATAATGGATGCTCTGAAAAAGAAAAGAAAATTGTTTAGAACTGGATTTTCACGTTTACACAATACATTATTAGAATCCATAAAAAATGAAGATGATGTGATTTTGTTAAAAGCTAATTTAGAGCTATTACGTGAAAAACATAATCAATTGGAGGTCTTAGACCGAGAAATTATTGAAGTTTTACTAAATGAAAATGCATCTACTGAAGTTTTAGAAAATGAGGTAGAATCTGCCGATGAATACTCAGGCAAGTTTAAAATAGTTGAGTATTTAGTTGAACAGGCTATTGACAAGGCTAGGCCTAAGACAGATACTAGTGTGAATGTAGAAAAACGTAAATTTAAGTTACCCACACTTGAGTTTAAAAAGTTTGGTGGTGATATTAGTGATTGGTTGCCGTTTTGGGGCCAATTTAAGAAAATCCATGAAGACCCCTGTATTGATTCTGATGACAAGTATCAGTATCTCCTGCAAGCGACTATCCCTAATACTAAGGCTAGGGAAATTGTCGAGAGTTTTCCCCCATGTGGACGTAGTTATGAACAGGCTATTGAACATTTAAAATCTCGCTTTGCCAAAGATGACCTGTTAGTAGAGTTTTACATAAGAGAAATCTTGAAAATTGTAATAATATTAAATAGCAGTGAAAGTAAAATTACTATTTCCTCACTTTATGATCAAATTGAGTCAAAACTAAGGTGTTTAGAAACTTTAGGTGTAACAAAGGAGAAGTACGCTGCTATGCTCTTCCCATTAGTAGAATCTTGTCTCAGGGAGGATTTATTAATAGCTTGGCAGAGAAGTAGGCCTAACTCTCAACAGGACGAGACCGCGTCAGAAAGTAAAAGTAGGCTAGATAGCCTAATGAATTTTTTGAAAATTGAAGTGGAGGGAGAAGAAAGAATAAACTTAGCTAAACAAGGATTTGGTTTACAAAAAACAAAAGTATCAACAGGTGATAATACTACGAGTTCATATAAAAGAGACTTTGCAAGTAAAGATAAGCATATTAAAAATACAAGAAGGCCTACCAGCAATGTTACAGCAGCTGGCCTTGTAAATGTAAAATCAAATACGTCTACAGTAAGCACAGATAAGACGAAGTTATCGATGTGTGTGTTTTGTGACGGTGGTCATTTAAGTGAAAACTGTTTTAAAGCTAGGGACATGTCTTTAGAAGAAAGGCAGAATATTCTTACTAGCAAAAGGTGTTGCTTTTCTTGTACAAAAGTAGGACATTTAAGTAAACATTGCAGAGCTATTGTTAAATGTATTATTTGTAATGGAAAACATGTACCACTTATGTGTTCAAAGTTGCAGAATAATTTTAATAGGTCTAACATTAAACCTAAATGCGAGGAAAAAGAAGCTGAGCCCAATTTTGAGAATTCCTTGTCCAATGTGAATGGCAATCAGGTTTACATGCAAACTCTTGTTGTCAAGGCTGTTAGTGACACAAAAGAACTCAATGTGCGTTTACTTTTTGACAGTGGATCCCAGAGGTCATACATAAGGAAATCGACTGTTGAAAAAATGAAATATGACACTTGTGGTGAAGAAACATTATTAC
Source organism: Prosapia bicincta (assembly GCA_036971475.1). Taxonomy (NCBI): domain Eukaryota; kingdom Metazoa; phylum Arthropoda; class Insecta; order Hemiptera; family Cercopidae; genus Prosapia; species Prosapia bicincta. The sequence continues at coordinate 14,334,032 of JBAIZL010000009.1, forward strand.
ATGGCCTGTTTGGAGGAGAGGTCACTAAGCCTCGCAATCATGCATGCTACAAAGTCAGACTACAAAGTATAGATAAAACATATTCTTGTAATTTCAAGGCACTTAGTGAAATAAATATTTGTACTTATGTTCCTGCCTTGAAACCAGGAAGATGGACTGATGAACTGATGGAAAGAGGTATTAAATTGTTTCAGGATGCAGACAGTCCAATTGAGATATTAATTGGGGCTGACATATATGGGAAACTTCTAACTGGAAGAAAAGAGGTTCTAGATTGTGGTATTATAGCCCTTGAAACTCATTTAGGATGGGTTTTGACAGGAAAATTTCAAGAAAGTAAAGAATTTAGTTCTATGACAGCACTTTCTATGTTTGTACAAAGTAATTCAATATGCAAGCTGTGGGAAATGGATGTTTTAGGTATAAAAGACCCACTACAGACCAGAAGCAAACAAGAAATTGAACATTCTGTTCAAACACAATTTTTGGAAACTGTGAGAGTAAATGAAGAAGGACGCTATGAAGTCAAATTACCTTGGTCCGAAGACCACCCAGAAGTTCCAAGAAATTTCAATCTTGCAAAAAAAAGGCTTGAAAACTCAGTGAAAAGGCTAACAAATGAAAGTTTATATAATGTATATAACAATGTGTTTTCAGATTGGCTGGAAGATGGTGTTATTGAGGAAATCCCAATAAGCAAATGGGATGAAGGTCACTATTTACCTCATAGACCAGTGATAAAAGAAAACAGCACCACTGCAGTAAGACCGGTTTTTGATGCCTCGTCTAAAGAAAAGGGTTACTATTCCCTTAATCAGTGTTTGGAAATAGGTATTAACTTAATTGAAATAATACCAGCTTTGCTTTTACGTTTTCGACTTTATAAAATAGGAGTTATCGCTGACATAAAAAAGGCGTTTTTGCAAATAAGTTTGTATGAAGAGGACAGAGATTTCCTAAGATTTCTGTGGCAAAACACAGATGGATCACTCAAGATTTTCCGACATAGAAGAGTTGTTTTTGGAGTCTCAAGTAGTCCATTTTTGCTCAATGCCGTCATCAACTACCACCTGCAGAAGTATTTAGTACCGTGTGCTGAAGACAATCAATTTTCTAAATGTACAATAGAAAAGTTGTTTAAAAGTTTCTATGTTGATAACTGTGTTACAGGTGTAAATAATGAAAGGGATTTGAAACAGTTCATTTCAGAAGCAATACAAATATTTTCTTTGGGAAAGTTTGAGCTGCGAGGATGGGAATATACTGAACCTGGTCTGGAAGACAAGACAGAGGCTTCAGTCCTAGGTCTCACCTGGGACAAGAAAGAAGACACAATTTCTGTGAGTTTTCATAAAATAGTAAATTTAGAAGAGAACTTGGTAACACAACGTGTTATATTGTCCACTGCACACAGATTGTTCGATCCTATTGGATTCACTTGTCCTATTTCCATATGCCCTAAGTTATTATTGCAGGAATGCTGGAAAGATAATTGTGGGTGGGACAAAGAAGTACCAGAAGAAATCAAACAACGATTCAATATATGGTTTCAGGAACTCGATCAATTAAAAGAGATGAAGATTCCACGATGGCTACAAGGTGTGGATGACGTAATCATTTCTGTATCAGTTCACATATTTTGTGATGCCAGCAAATTTGCGTACTCAACAGCAGTATTTATGCGTTTTGAACTTAGTACATGTATTCAATTACAGCTAATCCAGGCAAAGTCACGTGTAGCACCTGTAAAGAAGATGACAATACCCAGACTTGAACTAATGGCTGCTACTATAGGTGCTAGATTGGGTTCTTCAGTAGTGCAAGAATTAAGAGATGAAAACAAATTTGAATGTAATATTAAATTTTTTTATTGGAGTGACTCTTCTACAGTAATAGCTTGGATTAAAAGAGAAGAAAACTGGGGAGTATTTGTTAGAAATAGAGTTGAAGAAATCTGCAGCCTCACTTCCAGAACATCTTGGCGGCACATTCCCGGCACTATGAATCCAGCAGACTTGCCCAGTAGAGGATGTTCAGTTTCCAGGTTGATTAGTTCCAGATGGTGGGAGGGCCCGTCATGGTTGAAGTTGCCTGAAGATACCTGGCCATCAAATGAACCTGAACCTGACGAAGAATTAATTTCTTTAGAAAAAAAGAAAGAACCTACACCTTCACTTTTAAGTAATAATTACCCAAAAGATTGGTTTTATTACTTTTCAAATGATTTTGATAAGATTGTGTGTGTTTTTGCATGGTTGCTGAGATTTATTCATAATTGTAACCCCTCAAAGAAGGAAAAGTGTGTGAGTAAAGTTTTGTCATGTAAGGAGATTATTGAAGCTAACAATTTTATAATTAGAATTGTTCAACAGCAATCATTTGAAGGAATAAGGGACCCTAAATTGGCTTCATTGTCACCATTTATGGCTGCTGATGGTATTATAAGGCTAAAGACAAAATTAACAGAAAGAAAGGATTTGGAAAATTTTAAATTTCCTGTTGTTCTACCATCAAAACATGACATTGTAGATATTCTTATTCTTACAATACATAAGAGATCATGTCATGTGGGAGTTCAAGGTCTCTTAAGTTTATTAAGAGAAAACTATTGGATATTGAGAGGAAGAAAAACAATAAGTAATACTTTGAAAAAATGTATTCCTTGTCAGAGACATAATTCAAAAAATGTAGAAACAATCACTCCACCCTTACCTGAAAGTAGAGTACGAGATGCCGCAGTATTTGAAGTGGTTGGAATTGATTTTGCGGGACCTTTGTTTCTACGAGATGGCAGTAAAGTTTGGATCTGCATATTCACTTGTGCAGTATACCGTGCTGTTCATTTGGAGTTAGTAAAGTTTCTTTCTGTCGAAGCATTTATAGATACACTTAGAAGATTTATTGCAAGGCGAGGAAGACCATCAATAATATATAGTGACAATGGTACCAATTTCACAGGTACAGAAAAGGCATTTAAAATTCTAGATTGGAATGCTATCTTAAAATATAGCTCATGCCAACAAATTGACTGGAGGTTTAACCCTCCCTCTGCTGCATGGTGGGGCGGATGGTGGGAGCGACTCATCCGACTCATGAAACAGTTGCTACGCAAAACCTTGGGCAAAACGTCATTGGATTATGAGGAAATGGAGACAATCTTATGTGATTGTGAAAGTATCATGAATTCTAGACCTTTGACATATTTATCTGAAACTTCTTCAGACCTAACTGCTATTACTCCAAATATGTTTTTACATGACTTAAAAGAAATTGGAGTTCCAGATTGTGACCATGTAAATACAAAAAGTCTTAACAAGAGAGTACGTTATCGACAACACCTGAGAGAAGCATTGCGAAAAAGATTTAGGATTGAGTATTTAGGACAATTAGCTTTAAAAAGTAAGAAAAACGGCAGACAGTTGAAAGTTGGAGAATTAGTACTGATTGAAGTTGAAAATAAAAAAAGAATTGATTGGCCAATAGGACTGATAGAAAAGACTATCATTAGTAGAGATGGAGTGTGTAGATTAGTGCAATTGAAGACTGCTTTTGGAAGTTTATTGAGACCAATACAAAGACTATATCCTCTTGAAATGCAAGAAGAAACCATCCAAGAACAATTAAAAGAAAAGATTAAACCAAAAGTGACAAAAACCAATGAACATGAACTACACCTGGAAGAAGATAATGTGACAAAAGAAAATAAAATTGTGACATATTCAAGAAGTGGCAGACAAATTAAGCTTCCACAAAAATTTGTTGATTAATCTTTTAACAATATACTATTTTTTAATGTTTTGAGTTAAACCATAACTCAAAAGGTGGGAGTATGTTGTGAATGCAATAATATAATACTCTATGACAATCCTCTATGGAAAAAAAAAGAAAAAGAACATTATATAAATTAACAGATGATTTGTAATTGTTTTAGTTTTTTTCTCAGTTCTTTGTTTAGAGTTTTGTTTTAAGAAAGATGTGAAGTAATAAATAGTGTTTAAATATGAAATAAGTTTTATTACCAGCATAATTATATAAATATGACGAGTGTTCCGCCTGTAGCGGCAGTGTCAAAAGTTTATAGAAATAACAACAATTAAAATGGAGCTAACTAAGACATTTTTTGCTTTAACCTTCTGTTGAATTGGTATATCAGACTAAGAAATTGATGCCAGACTAAGAAAGCACTGCTATTTTGAATGCAAGAGTATTTTCTGCCTTTTGCAGTACCTTTCTATTTTACTTTACACTACTTATTAGTGCATTTGAGGCACTGTCACCATATATGTGGGTTGTGATATTGTGAAGATGTGTCAAAATGATACATTAGGAATAATTTTTAATAGTGCTCATAACTAGATTTTATTCTACTTTTTTTCTTATGTTGAATGTTACATTCTTTAATATGCTTTTCAAGGTAGAACCTGTGTTACAGACATTACATATTTTGTAATTTTTTTGTTCATATATTAACATTTTTGTGTGTGGGACAGTGACTAAAAACAGGTTATGACATTTTTGTTTTAATGAGCTATCTGACGTTAAAGTAGTATAAAATTTACTTTTTGGGGAAATAATGAAGATGTGCTAGAAGACTTTGTAAATTATTCTGGCACAGATACCATGGAAGAAAGAGAAGACGATTCCGAATAGGATGAAAGTGGAATCAAAGAGGAATTGCAGCCAAATGAAAATCTTTTCTACTTATTATGTGCATTATTTCATATTTTTGTAGTTTTTTATGTAACATAATAATGTTCATAAAACATTATTGAACATGATAATGTTGAAAAATGTATTAAAGATTTGCTTTAACTTTTGTTTGTTGATTATTTAAATGTTTAAAGCATGTATTTTTCATTTCGTCATTTTTTCTTATTTATTTTAGTGAATTTACAATAGAACTGAAATACAAAAATATTAAAATGATAACTAACACTTGATCAAATTTCTTTCCTGTCTGCTTTTGTAACAATTTTAGTTTCACGTGTTCTAAAGTTAAACATTTTATGTATGTACAAAAATATTTAATACTAAACAACTAAACATAGTAATACTAAAAATTATTTAATTGTTAGCTATATTTAGGAAACACAGTATACAGCAAAACCTCTCCCGCAACAGACCCCTCTATTGTACAAACAAACTTATAAACTTTCATTCTTCAATCCTGTGACTCAGGGATCTTTGATAAAACTCTCTCAACAATGGCCACTAATAAATACTGGCAATAAATCTGCTATTCTCAGTCATAAAATTAATATAAATTTGTTTTTTGTGTGTGCAAAATTTTACCTTGAGAATATAATGAATGGACTAAATTCATTATAATTTCAGAAAAGTTCAAAATTGGAAAAACACAGATTAGCCAAATTTTTAAAAGGTAAAGGGTTGGATAAAGGAATTGTGGTTCAGCAATGAAAATGAAAAATATTAAGTTTAGAAAAACAGATTCAAGTGCAGTGAACAAAGTTGTTTTTCTTTGGTTCTGTGTGGCTAGGTTAATGATCTTGCCAATAAGTGGATCTTTGGTCCAAGAAAAAGCTTTAAAAATTAGCAAAGAATTCAATTTTTACACCTTAAAGGCCACAAATGGTTGGCTACAAAAATTTAGAATTTGTCTGCATAAATTTAAGAATCCAGCAGTTATGATTCCATAAGTTTTTAAGCAAGTTTTGGAGAGGGTAAGTTTTTTGATCCAAAGGGCGCTTGTGATTGCAATAATAAACTAACAACAATAATTGAGGATTACCATGAATAAAAAATTTATTATTATTATTTATATTTATTATTTGAAACTAGTTTATTTTTCCATGCATTGCCTAACAAAATTATGAGTCTTACAGGAGAAACATTTAATTTTTGAAAAACATCCAAAGAACGACTAACTGTTATGTGTGAATGAGATTGGTGATTTTGAAATATTTTTAACAATCGGTAAAGCACACAAACCAAGATGTTTGAAGATTAAGAATAATTTAGGTGTGATTTTGAATGCTAACACAAGATATGGAATGAGAGTAAGTTAAATTTCACACAAGTAAAATAATGAGAGTATATTTAATGGGATTTAATGACTGAATTGCCAAAAGTAATTGAAATGCGATCCTTTTCATGGGTGCATCATCACACCCTCCGAGATCCGAGGATAATCCACAAATCTATATGCCAGTATAGAAAAATCATATTGTGCCATATGTGATCTAGTATGGAAAACTGTGAAAATGCCAACGACCTTATTAAATCTATGTGTGTTGGACGCTGTGTCATGGATTGTATCTTCTGTAAACAACGTAATGAAAATCACGTCAACTGCTTCCAAAATTTTTTTAAAAAAGGATATGTAATCTCAGCTAAAGAGAAAATAATAATGGTACTATACTAAATATTCTCAGGTAGAAAGTTGAGGTTTTCACAATTGGGAATTTTTCATAGTAATGAATTTTCAATAAAATAAAGTTTGTACATAGGCTTTTTACCACAAGTTGATTTTCTTGTTTTTATAAAGTGTAATGATATAGACATTTTTACAATGAATGAAAAATTAAGAGCATTTTATTTAAGGAATTTTGTTTTATCTTGAAAATATATTGATACAAGAAGAATTTTGAAGGACTACCATTATATTTTTGAAAACCTAATTGAGTAAAAACTTAGGTTTTTAAATAGCCTGCTTAATTTAAAGGGGGTAGAACAAAGTTTGAAGAGAAGACACAAACATATGCCCTTGAAGCTATAACATTTTTAATGATTACCTTTATCAGGTTATACGTGACATGACTACTAAATTTGGAATTGGGTAATAATGAATAATTCTTCAATTATCTCTTTACAGTCAAATTTAGCCAAACATTACTGGCAGTTGATTATAAGAACCAATTTGTTGATATTTGAAGTAAGATGAAGCAAATGGTTTTGGTTAGTGAAGGAAGTTTTTATTTCTTTAATATTACACATTGATCATCTTCTAGCATTAGTTTTAACTTTTGGGTTACATTTCATATTTTAAAAAAATCACTTTATTAAACCTAAGATTTATAAGAAAAATAAAAGTTTTTATTTCATTTAAAAACATATTTGTTTTATTTTTCAACAGATATTCTACAACAAATTATAAATACAATTTTGCAAACAGTTGTTTTATACTTCAAACAGTTTATTTTAAAATTATCAATGTCATATTTAACAGTATGTTTTCCACTCTTACATATTTTATTATACTCATTACTTATTTAAAAAATCTTGTAGTATTTTCTAAAAAACAAAATTATGTAATTAATACATTCAATAATTACAAGTTTATTCCATACGACTAGATTAACTGTCAACTTCCATAGAGACTGATGATTTCAATAGAGTCTCTGTTGCATTCTTGGGATATAAAGCAGTCAAACAACCTCCTGTAGGCAACTGTTCAGCTTTTAACTTTCCTGCAAATTCAGGACATTTTGGTTTTGTTGTTCTAGCTATCCAAATTTCTAACAAAGAAGGTTTGTTTATTGTAAATGGCTGGTTTTATTGAAGAGGTGGAGACATTGGCGAGTCTGTTGATGCTCGAATAACACTTGCTTGGTGTATTACTTCACGTGAGTTGGTGTACTAGAAATAGTATTGGAAATGTCTTTACCATAACTGTAAAAAAAATACTATATTAAAAAAAGGACATTGCAAAGGTCAAAGGAACTCATTGTAATTGCACAGAAGACAATGTCATATATTTAAAACTATGTTACATGTGCAGCGTGGAAACCCGGCTTTAAAGTTAATTTTGCAATATTAATAAACTTGTGATTTGAGTGAAACTCGAGGACAACTTTCCTTTACTCACGATTCCTACAACATTACTCGGGAACACCCTACCCTTCCAATCATGTTATTATTGGGAGGGTAGCTGGCTGAAGGCTTACACTAGCACGACACTTTTACACATTACATTGCACGCAAACACACAGTTGAGTGCAAGAAAGTGGGCAACCACTGGATCTGCATGCAACTCTATAGTCATCCAGGCGGCTTAGACTGGTTGCATGGCTACACTATTGCACTCACGTACATACACACTGGCAAGACACATGTTACAACAGACAGTTACACACAGTTGATTGCAAGGAGGTGGGCAACCACTGGATCTGCATACAACTCTTGCAGTCTTTCATCAAGCTTGACTGGTTGATTTACTCATCCACTGCACACACACACATAACACAAAAACATTCCTTTACTCACCACGCACCAGAAAAATCCGATTCATTTGACCTTGAGATGATAGTCAACACACAAAGACAGTTTAAAGTGGCTTTGCTGGAGAATTCCTGCCTATGCATGTAATGGTGTCATACTTTTATGTTCAAACATTATTGTTAAAACATTATTTCATTGTCAACATGGTCGTTAATTTAGAAGGAGATTATTAATTTAGAGAGCATTTTATAAAACTTTGTATCAAAGTCCTAAGTTGGTGAGGAAATCCCTGCCCATGCGTGTGTCCACATTACAGGAGGTAAAGGTTTGCTAGTGGGATTTGAGGCATTAGGATGAATAATTTATCTAACTTTACCTATTAATAAACAAAAGAATATTTTTGTACAGAATAGTAGTTGAAGCTCCAATGATTGTAAAAATAATTAATATGTTTATTGTTAAACGTAATAATTCAAACAAACAAAAACAAATTAGAGTTGGGGAATCGCCGCCATGGTTGTAACCAATTTAATTTTTCTACAAGTGTAACAGGGAGGTTAAAAACTTTAATATAAATATGAGTACTTTAATATAATAAACAATAATTGTTAGATTATAAAAGATTTAATTTATTTATCTTTATTTAGACAATTAAATTTCATCCATAGAAAGGCAGCATTGAGCATTGAGTAGCATTGAGCGGGGTCGTTAGGAGTGCTGGAGAGATCTGGGCAAGAGAGCAGGTGTTTGCCATCCATTATGCCCATTTAGCAGAGGGGGCAAGTTAGATAATTACCAGTGGCCCTGCAGATAGTCTTGGCCGGTTGCTATGCGGAATCTGGAGACAGCCTTCATCCATGTTAAAACGACCTTCGGTTACTAGGAACTCCCATTTTTTATTTTTGGCCAGTTCTGATACTGGTTGGAGGTTCTGGTTCAGTTGGAGGTGCTCACCATAGTGTCAATGATGTTTTTGGCTCAATTAGGAAGCATTGGACTATAGGTTGTTCAGCTTCTGCTCCCCTTTTGGCTAGTTTGTCGGCCTTTTCGTTCCCTGCAATGCCTACATGGCTATGGACCCATTGTAGTTCACATGCCACCCTTCTCTGATCAGTTTTTTTTATTTCCAGAAGGCAATTAATGGTTAAAGATTATAAAAGAAATATTGGGCATAAATATTTTTTAAACCCTCATTTTATTTGTCTAAAACAAACAATCTCTCAAAAATAAAGTTAGAAAATGATATGACTAATCTTCGCAACTAATGTTTTAAAAATATCAGTAAGAGAACAAAATAATATCTGTATAATCAGATTTGAATATTAAATAAAGGTTGTCAACAAGAAATGAACTCCGATCTATTTAAATGAATGTTCCTATCATGATTTAAAGAAATCAATATTTACATTACCCAAAGTAAATATAATATTAAGAATGCATTGAAACATGTTTTTGAATAATCAAAAGTCATTTTTTTATAAAAAAATATTTTTCTCGTTACGTTGCTGAGCCCTACCCTAAAACTCAACAATGCTTTTGTAACATAAAACATTTTTTGTTGGTATTTATTAAAATCTAAATGACATCAACTTTCTAATATTTGGGGAATCTCCCTAAATTCCAATTGGCATTAATTATGTCTTACGTACTAATTGGTAAAATACAAAATAAAAATGTATTTTTGTAAAAGTAATCGATATTGATGTTTAAAATATTTTTTGGTAATAATCTATTTGAATAATGTAATATATATGGATCATTCCTTTGAAGTTTCATTTAATAATGATTACAAACTGCTGAATTATTGATTTGCAATCATTCAACCTTTTAAACTAAATAAAAAAGGTAAACATAAAAACAAAGAAGTAAAATTTTGGTTTTTGGGTATACAGAAAACAAAAAATATCAAAATAAAGAAATAAAAATAAAAACTAAGGATGAAAATACCTAACATTTTCAATTCCGATTTCGATTCTTAATTTTTTTTTTGATTTTTTAAAGTCATATCGGCCTATATGATATTTCCTAATAATGAATTTATTTTAACTTGGTCATATGGTGAAGCCTTTTAAAAGTTCTGTTTTAATGTAATAGACTACACAAATGTTCAACCATGATTTATGAATAGGAATTTCTGAAAGCATGACAAATATATCGGAATAAAAGTAATGATTTTTTTAAAATTACAAATGCGAACTTCAGTTCACAATTACAATATAGCTTCAGTAATAGCCATTTCAATTTGTATAACTGGATAGATTGGATATATTTTAAAGTGTTGGCAGGGTAGTGGCAGTCAGAGCCAGGAGAGGAAAAAGAGAGAGAGAATGGAGTGTGAATGAGTAAGACAGCATAGCGAGACGAGCATTGACAAACAGACTAGAAATGCTTCCGATCGTCTTTGTAGTTACGTCAAAAAATAATATTTTCGTTATCTCAAATCAGCATTTACTTTAATCGATTAATTCATTCAAAGCAACTAATACATATATAAGACATAGCTGATAGTTAACTATATATCCTATAAATTACTCCACACAAGTTTTTTAACAATTAAAAAATAAAAATCAGAACTGACCGTTTAATCAATGTCGAATCAAGTATTAATGATTCTTCAACACCATTAGAATCAACAATTCCTAAAATCAAGAATTGGAATCGTCCCATCCCTAATTTAAATTTACACATTAACACCCATAATGATTCTAGATCTAAGCAATACTGAAAACCACTTCAACTACTAAAGAATCAAGAGTTACTTGAAATTCAGCATATAGAGGATTCTTCAGTGAATAAAGGATATGCAATAATTTTAACAGAATAACTGAGGCATCTCAATATAGATTTATTAAAACATCCATCAATTTACTTACTGATCCAATTCTCGAAATGCATGATCCAGTTCAACCTTTTCAGTTTTTGTCTTGTCATGATCTTTGTTTCCACACTTTAACAAACATTGTAATACATGGCCATGATTTTCCGTACGATTATTTATTCTAATATAAGATTCCAACTCTGTCTACATTTGCCAATATTGTTTATCTCTAAATAAAATGGAAAACTTGTAATTTATTGTTTAAAAATGTAGTAGTTAAACAATAATATGTTTGAAGACAGAAGATGTTTTTGAGAAAACCTTAATCTAATAATATTGTTGGGTCTGAAAAAGTTAACTCTTGAGAAATAATATTGCTAATTATTCTTTTAAAATAGTTGCTTGTTGTATTAATCTTGAATTCATTGAATAAACAATAAGTAATAATTGAGTAACTGAGTGAAAACTAAGTGAGTGAAACTTAATAAACTTATTTTCTAATGTGTTTCAAGACAATCATTTCATTGAGAAGGTTGACTTCATTATTAAAACGATTGTTTCGAAACATGACAGGAAGTAAGTTGATAGTTTTCACTCAGTTACTCAATATATATTTATGACTTTTTAAAATAATTTTAAATTTAAAATAAAGTTGCGCTATCAGTCTCAAGTTTAAAGCCTGATATTAGGATGGGAAAGAAGAAGACGTAGATTAGTTGCCGCTCTAAAAATCCTTTGTTCAGCTGATTCTGGCCGATTTGAACTTGAAAAAATGTTACATCCTTATTTGAGGAATGCATTTAATAAAGGTTAATATTTATTGTAGTTAATAATAAAATAATGTGAGTAACAAACAATATCAGATGTTTACTAAATACAAATTTTTTTAAGAACGATTCGAATCAGTTCTTTAAAAAGTATAAGACAGGCATAAAAAGGTTTTCCTTTAAAAAATACATAACCTATTATTATCATTATATCGAATTATTTGTATTGAGATTCATCAAAATTTAAATAAATTAATATACAGTAGATTCTCAAAATTCCAAACTTCTGTTAAATTCAAGTTGGCTAAGCAGCTGGATTAATCAACTATGCCGCCGGCGTTCAAAAACATTTCCACGTCAGCATTGCCGGTTTTATATAAGAACATAGTTGCTGATTGGATGGATCTAAATTCCTGATTGGAGAGCTATTTAAAGAGTGTTTTTTTAATGAGTTTGTGCCCGACTCAAAAGTTTTTAAAAGCAGGGAGTTTGCCTCATAGGCTATTTTACTGTTAGACAAAGCACCATCACTCCCAATGAAGATCAACTGTGCCATTTCAGATTATACCTGTGCTTCATATCTTCCCGCAAATGTTACGAGCCTAATCCAATCGATGGATTAGTGTGTTCTGAAATATATATATATATATATATATATATATATATATATATATATATATATATATATATATATAGATATATAGATATATATATATATATACAAAAAATACACGTTACCTTTTACAATGTCTCTTGGAAGCGACTGAAGAGGAAGAAAGCATTGTAGGCTTTCTAAAAAAATTTCAGTCAAATCATATAACAAAATAAAAGAAGAGACATCAAGTAAGTCATGGAATCAAATCCTGAGTCATATAGAAACTGTTGAGTGTGTTATTGATCCAGAAGAAGAAACAGATTTGACATTTCTTATCAAGAAACTTCTAGGTTGTGAAAATTCTGATATGACCAGTATGAGATAACACATGTTACGATTATTCAAATGGTACAAAAAACCATTGAAGGCAGTGATGATGACAATAAAGATCAAGGTTCGACCGAGACAGTACAAGGAGGAAAAATGAGTGACATTGAATGAACAACCAACCGCCTTGGAAACTACCTTCACTATATTGAACAACAGACAGACACCATGTCACCAGGTGTGCTTCTGCTAAAATGTCTATGCAACACCGTAATACAAAAACAATCTCGTAGCAGAAAACAACAACTTTTTCAAAAAAATATAGCAACCGTGATAACATTAATTATATAAGTACTATAATCAATAAAGTTCTATAAAAGTATTTTGTGCATTAATAATTATATTATTAAGGTTCATTAGAACTCCTGTTTTTTTTTTTTTAATGCACAGGTATTTCCGTATAATCCGAGAGAATCTCTGTCCCAGAGACTCTGCTGTATTTATTTACTGATCAAAACTATTTAATAGTAATCTATGGGTAAAACGGCTGTTCTACAGTCTAACCTGTAACATAAAATCAGCTGTTATGTGAAATCATATGTTCCATCAGCTGTTACGCGAAATCATATGTTATCATTTAATTCACTTTGAGGTGACTTATAGCATAGTGACAGAAATATATTCTGTAAGGTATGTGTTTCAGAAACAGCTAGATACAAAATCAATGATTTAATCTCATGTTTTGTTCACCCCACTTAAAGAAGTTATCATTTTAAAAACATATGGAAGCTATATTTAAAACTACACTACATAGGTTATACTTAGCTAAATAATTCTTCCCTCAGTATAGGTCAGGCAAGCAAGTATAGGTAATTCTGGGGAGGAAAAAAATATTGTTAAAATGATGTCAATAAAGATATTTGGAAATTGAATTGATAAAATTAAGTTTCAACATTTGTCAGAAGAAGCTTTAAAAGAATATGTTATGAGTTCAACAATTAAAAAAGGCACAGAATTGGGCTACAAAGGCAAAAAAAATAAAATAGATAAAATTATGTTTAAGATAGTTATTGATCTATAGGAGAATTGTAAAGAAATACAAAGATAAATTAGACACCTTGGAGAAACAGAGAAGAATTCCGGTTAAGCAATTATAAAGCAAATTTCATGATTTTATAAATTGTGAAAAAATATATGGAAAAAAGGTAAACCCACTGTCATCAAAAGAAGTAATGAATATTGTTGAATAGGATAAACTACATACTTACATCAGAACAGATTTAAAATTCGTTTGCATAACAAAATTGCATCAATTTTAGGTTACATAACTTACATGACTGTTAATCTACAAAATAAAGCAAGAGGTGGAAGTGAACTCGTATGTATAATAAATTAAACAGATTCAAGAGCAAACATAATATAATCATAGTAAGATGATGATAATGTCTTGTCTTCCAAATAAAAACCTTAGATTAGGAAAATGCAAAAGATTTCTAGTGATACTCGTAATAGGGGAAGTTTATTGGATTAAGAGATTATTATTACAGGTAAGGAATTACTGAAAGTCATTAGAACAGTGGTTCCCAAGACGCGGAGTGGCGATTTAGGTTATCAGGGGGGCAATATATAAAAGGGGAAAATTAAAATAGTATTGTGCAATTGAACATGTACAGTAGTTTTGCAGAGTAGCATGAGTCAGTCACTGACTATTTTCGGCCAGCGAGGTCACTACACTTACCTCTTTCCACAGTGCCTACATGCTGCTCAGCACGGTCAGTGAGTATAGAATCAACTTGAGGATTCCTGTAGATGCCTTGGATGTGTCAGGGATCTCACACTACCTGGATATCAGGTAGGAAGCCTTAGCTTCGTTTATTCTATACCTATTTAGAATACTTCATTGCGCACAGTAGATGGGTGACTCAAATCCCCCATCATACTGCCATTGGAACTCACTTGCCATTGACCTTTATTCGTCTTCATTTGAGTGCTTCATCATCAGTTTTTGTATGTGTATTTTCTGTTTTTGTGCATTTGTTTTAAAGTGTAGACGCTCATTAACAATGGATTGAAAAAAGAAGAAATTTCATCAATACTCAGCAGAGTACTTGCTCATTTATCTATTTTGCACAGTGATAAAGTGAGTAAAGAACTTAGTTATTTTTAATGCCTCAAATCTAAACTTGATAAATGGCCTAAAGCGAGTAAATTATTTTAAAAACAAGCAACTATCTTGACAAATGTCTCCTTGTTTCTTACAAAGTGTCTTTATTGAGCGCTAAATGTGGTAAACCTCACATAGTTGAGAAAACTCTTGTATTACCGGCTTCCAAAAAAATTGTTCAAATAATGCTAAATGAGGGCTCTAGTAATAAAAGAAGTCAATTGTTCCCTTTGAGCAACAATACTGTTTCCGGGGAATTAACTTAATGGCCAAACACACCAAATGGTTGAAAAAGAGTAAATTTTCATTTCAGATTGACAGATTGATGAATCAACTGCGGTTGATAACAAAGCAAATATATATCTCACATAAGCGCCAGATTTATCAATGAAAAAAAGGAAATTACAGAGGAAACGTTTGCTAGAACTTTGATCACTAATACAAACCAATTTTCAATTTTAAAAAAGGTACAAGACTATTTTGAGGAAAAAGAGATACCCCAAACCAAATCCCGCCATGTCAGGTAGTCATCCTGGGTTTTTAGCGTGCCTCAAGGGAAAATCCCACAGGTCTAAGTGAAACTAAGTGAAACAGTACTTAGCTGCGTAAAAACACTCCAACTGGATCAGTAAAACCTCTAATATCCGGCACCCTTGAGATCGTATAAAAATTTGTGTATAGTCTATATACAAATTTTAACTTTACCTATATAGCCTATATAGAGTACGTACTGTACATAACATTATGCCACCTATCAAGGAAAATTGAATGAACAGTTGAAATCTTACCTTCCATATTTGTTTGTATCCAATTACTGTATTTCCGTACATATTAATAAAAGTACATGCTTGTTTGCTAGAACTTTGATCACTAATACAAACCAATTTTCAATTTTAAAAAAGGTACAAGACTATTTTGAGGAAAAAGAGATACCCCAAACCAAATCCCGCCATGTCAGGTAGTCATCCTGGGTTTTTAGCGTGCCTCAAGGAAAAATCCCACAGGTCATCACTATTCACTGTGTTGTTGATCGTAAACACTTAGCTGCATAAAAACTAAGTGAAACAGTACTTAGCTGCGTAAAAACACTCCAACTGGATCAGTAAAACCTCTAATATCCGGCACCCTTGAGATTTGTGTATAGTCTATATACAAATTTTAACTTTACCTATATAGCCTATATAGAGTACGTACTGTACATAACATTATGCCACCTATCAAGGAAAATTGAATGAACAGTTGAAATCTTACCTTCCATATTTGTTTGTATCCAATTACTGTATTTCCGTACATATTAATAAAAGTACATGCTTGTTCACACAAAATTTATAAGGAAAAAATTGAAGAAAGAGAAGAAATTTATTGCTAAAAAACCTTTTCGTTCAAACAACATTAAAATAAAACTTGCACCCATACACTTAACTATACAAAGACTAATGATTTTATAATTTTTTAATGATTTTTAAAATTATGACAGATGTCTGATTGCTTCATACACGATTGCAGTTTAACAACAAATTTTGAATGAAGCAGTTGCAAAACTCCCAACCCGAGTAACATTTCTCACCTTTAACAAACGCTAACAGCATTGTAAAAGCAGCTGCAGCATTACGCCATTAACCTTTACTTTTTCTTGAACTATTTCTTAGTTAGGTTGATTAATTGATATCTGGATGACTTTTGTTTTGTATTGTATTTTCGATGAGTCATATCTTGTAACAACAAAAAATGATACTGTGCTGATTTTTGTTTTGAAAATTTGCCGGTTGATAGAACGTTCCAGATGATAGAATGCCGTATAAAACAGCTTTTACTGTACTACTGGTTGTTGCATATTATTCCTAGTAAGGAAAAATCTTATTTGTAAATGAATGCAAATGCTTCATAGAGGGAGATTACTCTTATCGTCCGATCCTTGCCCTTTACAAGATTGTGCAGTCAGTTCTATGAAAGACATTGATCTAGTTACACCTCCCTCTCGTTGTGTTCTGATAGAATCATACAATACAATACATTGGTTTCAACAAGATCAAAACTAATACCTTCAAATACCATCTGTTCTGACATTTTTGACATGAAAATGATGAGGAATTCAAAAGCTTGATTCTATATACAGTTGTGAGGTGCTAGCTTTCCAAACGAAACTGTTTGCACCTTTTCTTCAAGTTATTTGACAAGGTTACTGATACGTTTTTTCTTGATATGCTTTATTCAGTTTTAAGTTAGAATTTGAAGCAACACAAGTTGGAGCTTTACAGATATTAAAAAGTGATCAATGTCAGTATAAAGCTTCAAGGAAAGAAGATGAACCTTACTAAGCCAAAAGAACTATTTCATCATTCATTGCCAAATTTGATTTTTGCAGGTAAATATTGGCATAAGAGGTGGTTCAGTTTCCGACCCTTCTAAAGAGATAAGATAACGAAACTCCTGAACTTGCAGAAGACCAATTATTTATTTCCACTGATCACCTTGAACAAATAAAAACTGACATTGAATCAAGATTTGAACAAGTTACAAATTTCAAGTTGGATTCTAGTTCCATTCTCGTGTGAAGTTGTGGATAAGCTTAAGAAATATTTGCAGTCAAAGTTTCTAGATTTGAAGTATGACTGTGAGGTGAAAATCATTTTCAAGCAGAGCGATTACTAGGTTACTTTTTGGGCTACTAGTAAAAGAAACCTCTTAGATACATTGAAGTTCTCACTAATAACAAATTATTTAAAAAACAATATTTTGGGTTTGGATCATTCACCAATTACTACAACTTTTTATGAAATTATAAAATACTCTTATATACTTTCTTAGCCTTAACAATAAATTAATGGATTTGACAATGGGATATATCTTCCGAAACGGCAGTTTTCAACAATTATAAAAATAAGCACTACTAAAGGCAAGTGTAACATATTTACAAGTGTTTTTAGTGAAACGTAATAGCTCAGGTGAAAATAGAAGTAATTAATATAAATAAACATTTTATTTTAAAAGTATTACTAAAAGCCAAATTTTTGTAATCTAAAATAATGTAAAAGTGTTTTTGTATTTGTTAAAAGCTTATAATAGATATTAGTGAACAATTTTTATTATGAGGAAAACTCGATTAATTCTAAAATGAATTCAGTTATACAAGAGGTAATTTATTATTTAAATTAGAAGAGGAAACGCTAATTTTACATTTGGAAGTGATATTATTTCCTATTAGTCATTTTTTAAATTTTTTATCAAAGATTAACTATACATAATTTCAAATTCATCTAATGGTTCTTATATTATTATACTGAACATAAATATACAAGTAAAAAACGTAATAGTAATGATATGACACTGGCAGTAAAATTGTACCGCCATCAGCCATTTTGTTTTGTTATTGTTTCTTGTATGTAAATATTTACGTACTGTATTTGTTTAGATACAATTTTGTTGTAATAAAAGGGAATGCAATTATAACAACTAAAAATTATTTATATTCAAATCTTATTATTCCATTCATCGAGGAGAATTCGTTTCAATTATATTCAGGTATCAAAAAAGTAAGCCGCCTTATCAAAGTTTGTTTATATCACTCATAAAATTGTTTACAATGGCTTATTCATATAGAAGGTGTTTATCAAAATATGTATTAAATTGAAGGCTTTTTATTATTTTTGTTGAATTTAATCCTGATATTTTTATAACCTAGTAATAAATTATTCTTATATCTTTTAACTTCTAACCTTCAACTTTGTAACAATTTTAAACTTGAATGAAACTGAAATTTTTTCTAAAAACTGAAAACAATTAGTTTGGTTTTATTGGAAGATTAAAGTACTACATTGTTTTAAAAGGTAGTACTATTGATTTCAAAAGAGGGCTTTTTAATTGCAATTTTGCCCATTTTAAAATGCTTAGGGAATTAACCTATAGATAGATAAAATTTGTAAGCAAACATTTGTAAACATTGTAACTTTCCTGATTAACATGTTTATTAAATTATTAAGTCCCATATTTTGTTATATAGATGTACATTTCTGGCGTATTTTTTTCATAATAGGTTTTTGTAAAACTATACTTTTATTATATTTTTGTAAGACATTGTTAGATAATAATTAACAAATTGTAGTTCTGCTGTATTGTATAATATTTAAATATATTACAGTAAAAATATAGTCTTACTGACGTTGGTGTTAAAAATTTTTTTTATTATATCATTCCTCGTTTTAATGTGTAGAACACGAATATCAACTTTTTTTCTGCAGCAAGTATGGAAAGTTACTTTTTTACATTTTAAATGTTAAGTTGTAAAGGCATGTAGGTCTATAGCGTGAACCGGGCATGCAGTCGCTACAGCACACTGCACTATGTCTAGATTTGTAATTTTATACATTACTAAATACCTATATTACAATATACCTACGAAGTATCCAGTCAGGATAGATTTGGTAATCATTTTATTTAACATTCCTATCTACCTGTATTAAAGTATACCTAAGAAGTATTCAGACAGGGTAGATTTGCTTGTAATTTTGGTAAATATTTAGACTTATTGTCGGTGCAGAAAAATACAACCAAATCTAACCTGACTTGACACTTCGTAGGTATATTTTAATGTAGGTATCTAGTAATGTTGTATAAAACGATAACCAAATCCATCCTGACTGAATGCTTCGTAGGTATATTTCAATATAGGTAGATAGTAAAGTTGAATAACATTATAACCAAATCAATCCTGACTGGATACTTCGTAGGTATATTTTAATGTAGGTATATAGTCATGCTGTATAAAATTATAACCAAAAGTTAACTTTTTAGATTTGAAGTTTAGTATTAAAATAAACTGACTTTGCTGTAGCTCAGTGCGCTGTAGCTTCTGCGCGACCGGTTCACGCTATACATGCTATTACAGACTAACATTAAAAATGTGCAGAAAAATTAACTTTTTGTATTTTCCGCAGAAAAAAGTTTATATCAGTGTTTCACACATTGAAATGAGTTTGAAAAATTTTTTTTTAATAATATCAATAAGACTCGTTTACGGTATAGCATTTAAAATGTGAAAAAAGTAACTTTCCGTATTTTCCGTGGAAAGAAAAGTTGATATTCGTGTTCTACAGATTGAAACGAGTAATTTAAGATGAAAAAAATTTTTTAACACCAACGTCATTAAGACTATATTTTTACCTATATTACTTCGCCCCATAATTTTTTATAATATCAGAATGCACAACATTTTTAGGCAAGATTTGGTTATTCATTTTGAGATTTGTATTCACAATTCATATTATTTGATTCCACCTTCGCAACTTGAGCCACTATTTTTTTCACTATAATGTTCCGGTGTGAGTTGAAAGCAGGTCATATCTCCTGAAATGAGTGTGCTCATTAAACAAAATAGTAAGTGCTACTGTAGGCGGTATTTATTTTATTTTTCTATCAAATCAGTATTGCCAAAAATAAATTAAATATGGCAATGCAGACAGTCATTAGAAACAAATAAAAAACTTATGCTCACATCCACATAGAAGTCCATGGCAAGGTTTATGGGTATAATATAATTTTTCTATTTTAGTTAAACAGAGCACTTCATTCAAATAAAGCTAAATTAGAGTATAGCTATAAGGTATTTGGTTAGGATAAATTTGATTTAAAAAAAAAAAGTAATTACCAATCTATGACACAAACTTTTCCACAATTGATTCATGATGTAAATGATATTGTAGATATAAGGTAAACCAGCTTTTCTCACAGTCCGAACTTTAAATTTTGTAAATTGTTAAAACTTACTGAGACAGAAAGTTTTTGATCGCTATGTGGCGATCTTCATCAGTGTCTTCTGCTTGGAGATGTCGGGTCAAGCGGCGATGGTTTTATAGGCAGGTTTTTGATAGTATCAAAGAGTATCTGTGATTTGTATTGTGTTTGTTCTTTTAATATGTTTGTACTTTGTGTTTTTATGTGTCTGTAAATTTCATATTGTTCTAGTGTGTTGAGATGTGGTCCTTTTTTGTTGATGTGTAGGATTTCTAGGTTATGGTAAATGTCTTGTGTATTTGTGTCCTGTTTCTTTTATGTGATTGTAAAATGTTGAGTTGGTGTTGTGTTTGTGTTCCTCGACTCTTTGTTTAAAGTTGCAACCTGTTTGTCCAATGTAGAATTTGTTACATTCGTCACAGTTCAGTTTGTATACACGCCTGGTGCTTGTAGTTTATCTTTGTTGTTGGTGTTGTGTTGTATTTTGTATTGTAACATGTTATTAGTTTTGTATGCTATTTTGTATCCTATTTTTTGAAATTTTCGGGCTATTTTGTTTTGTTTATGTATGGTATTGTGATGATTTGTTTTCCCTGTCTGTAGTGTTAATTTTAGTGTTTTTTTGTATTTTGTACCATAGTTTGTCTATTATTGTGGTGTTTTATCCATTTGTGTATGCTAAATATTTAATTGTGTCTAGTTCTTTGTTTATGTTTTCTGTGGTCATTGGGACTTATTTAAGTCTATGGAGCATGGATCTGAAGGCAGCGCGTTTGTGTTGGATAGTGTTTTTTTGTATTTTGTACCATAGTTTGTCTATTATTGTGGTGTTTTATCCATTTGTGTATGCTAAATATTTAATTGTGTCTAGTTCTTTGTTTATGTTTTCTGTGGTCATTGGGACTTATTTAAGTCTATGGAGCATGGATCTGAAGGCAGCGTGTTTGTGTTGGATAGATTCACCGAACGTAATGGACTACAAAATTCAAGAATTTTCTCACAGATCTATTGCTTTTTTTAAAGTAGACAGTTAAGTAACAAATAAACTATGGCTCCAATAATTCCATAGTAGGGTTTGATTGAGCAATATCTGAAGTCAGAAGCAGCTATTTATTTAGCACATATATCTGACATTTTTGATTCAACACATAAGTTGCAAGTATTAAATGTTACTTTTAAGAACCAGAGAAAGGTCGCTGCTCTTTGTTAAACTAATACTTAACTCTAAATATTTTATTGTGAAATCAAGATTAGTTCTAATTAAATCCTAATCAGAACTCATCAGGTACAGTAGCTTTAAAGATCTTACATATATTACTATAGGATGTCACAAACTTTCCAAAATTAATTTCTCTTCTACTCACTATTTTCAGTTACATAAATTATTGTCCTTATTCTAAAAAATCCCTTGACGTGTAATCTATTTTTAATATGCTGTTTATGACCTAATGAAGTACATCACTTTTGAAAATCAGTTTAGTTTTAGGCTGTAGTTCAAAAAATCTTCAGGAAAACTTATATTCTGAATTAATTGTTTTAAAATTTCCCAAATAATTGGTGTAGTAAAGTGTACAGATCTTTGTTACAAGATAAAAGTTATCTATAAGATTGAAATGAACATTTTTTTAAATGAAGAAATCTGAGTTATAAGTCCTATTAATTATAAGGAGTATTTTAACACATTAAGTTCACTGTAATTTTACATTGTTATAGTATTACAAGGCGTGTTTTAATTATGAATCCATTCGTCACTGTTAAACGTTTTTTACTTATGTTTAAAGTACCTCCTCTGTGCGAAAATGCCACCGAGTGTGAATTATGCAGTGTGATGAGTTTCTTAATATTAAAGGTGTAAAAGCAGCTGACATTCATTGTGAGATCTGTGGCGTGTATGCAGATAACGTCATGAGTGAAGGGTTGGTAAGGAAATGGGTGATAGCCTTTAAAAATGGCCTTATGATTATGAATGTCGAGGAATGAAGTGGAGAAACTTTACCATCACTGACAACTTGGTGTAAAACGTTGATGGAAAAGTGAAAGAGAACAGATGTTTTTCTCTTTCATTGTTATCTTGTGTGTTTCCTCAAGTGTGATTTACGAGATTGTGACAGAACGTATAAAGTATCAAAAGTTATGTTCATGCTGGGTTCTGAAAATGCCGATGGAAATCCACAAAAACAAATATTTAGAGGGTACTAACCCTCACATTCCTAGAGGGGTATGACTGAGAAGATGACAAGTTATTATGGCGAATGGTCACTGGCGACAAAACTTGGGTGGCGTACTGCAACAGGCTACCTTCTTTGTATTTTACTTTTATATGTTTATATATCTTATGTCAATTATTTATTTTTTGCCAGACATTAGGACATTTACCATTACTTACTTTTATTTTTTCAGAGACTCTTATTTTACCTGACAATTATTTGGGCCAATCTTTCCTTACAGCTTTTATTTTTTTCCCCCTCTACACCTAGGTCTGCCTAATACGTACCAGTCACCCTGGAATATAGAATGACCTAGGAGGGATTTTGGTCTGACAACTGAAGCTGTGTGATTTCCTTGCCTAGATTTTCTAACATATTCTTAGATTTCGTTAAAACCAATTAGCGGAGTAATTTTGTATATTAACATATTACTCGGGGTGGGGTGTATGCTATTTTGAGTTTTTTCCCTTGTAAACGTTTTAGAATGAAACTGTAAAACTCTATGCCATTAGGTTATATTAAGACTAACGCTGGCTAATTGGAAATTGAAATCTTTTCAATTTATGGTGTGACAAAACTCACATCTAAACATTTCCTTGCATTTTTAATTTTTATTTGTTTACTGACAACTTTGTTAATATATTTATAATTTTCATTGACCTCTCTGCTCTTGGTTCTCCTCTTTTTCTGGTGACTTTAATAATACTGGCCTTGTTTATAGCCTTATTCCCCCTGTAGCCTTTATTTTTTTGGATTGTGTCCGCCACTATAAGTATGTCCCATCTGCTGACATCTTCTGTTGCTAGCCATGTGATTTTTTATTAAATAATTTACTAATTTTATTCTATTGATTTGGACAATTGCATGTTGCAAATTTTAAAAATTTGGCTTTAGCTTAAATTATATTTGAGTTATACATTTTGTTTACATTGATGATTTTAAATTTGTTATAACTTTAGTTTAGAGTATTTTGAATTTATAAATAAGTTTTGAATATTATAAGCTTCAAATGGCATTTCTGCCCAGTAGAATACGTTATGCCAGAATCAAAACAACACTCCATAGAATGGGACCGACCATTTAACATCGCCCCAAAAAAGTAGTCTAAGCAAACAATTTCTCCCAGAAAAATCATGTGTACCATTTTCTGAGATAGAAAAAGTATTTTGCCTGTAGACATTTGTCTCAAGGTAAAATAATAAATATGGTATCTTTTTCTGAGACGTTAAGACATTTGCACTGAGCAATCCAAAACAAACGGCGTGGCATGATGACTACGGGTAACGTTTTGCTTTATGACAATGTTAGGCCTCGCATAGCTAAATGAACTCAAGAACTGATCTGATAATATGGCTGGGAACAAGTTGAATATCTACTATACAGCCCTAATTTTTTGCCTAGTGATTTTTATTTATTTTCAAACTTGAAGAATTATACAACTATTCTTTGAGCTTAGCTTGTGAGGTTATGTTAAAACAAATAAAAGACATACACAAAACTCACAAATTAATCATTTATTGACTCATATGCATTTCAATGATAAAGTCTTCATCATCAGTGAGTGTTGCTACTACAAACTCCAACTTTCAACTGTTGTAAGTTGAAGTTTGTAGTAGCAACACTCACTGATGATGATGACTTTGTCATTGAAACGTGTATGAGTTTTGTGTATGTCTTTAATTTGTTTTGAAGAATCATATGGGAGGACAACGCTACAATGGCACTGACTGTAAAAACAACAGTACGGGAGTGGGTGTCCAGCCAGATGACAGTTTTTTTAAGGACAGTTTAAGTCAAGTTTTTTTTTTAATGCCAAAACAGTACTTTATAAACCTGCCTCATATTTAAATTATAAATGGAATTTAATTTTTATTTTTCAGGTAAGCAGAAAATTGAAGTTTTATACCTCGTCAGTATGGATAAAGAAGTAAGTAATAAACTGAATAAATGAAGTTTTGTTTAAAATAATACCATCGTCTTGAGTTTTTTCAATAAACAAATTTGCAATGTTCTATTAACACTTTTTTTTATAATTTTTTAATTTTATAATGAATATTTAGGAAAGAAAATATTGTATTCATTCATATAGTTTGTAAAACATTCCTATTACTATATGAATACAATATTGTTTTACAATATATTAGATTACTATATTACTTTGTTATATTATACTACTATATTACTTGGTAAAACAAATACAGTTAAACGTCTATATAAAGAACCTCCAGATAACAAAATCCTCTACATAATGAATTTTCACCTAGTCCCATGACTTTAGAAATTTCATTGCTTATTTACCTGTGTGTAATGAATTCAGACCTCTCAATAACAAAGTTTTTTTCTTCACTTCAACTGAAGAAATGTAGTGTTGTATAGGCAGCTCACAATGTTAAAACTGAGAAATTGTTCAATTTCAGCAGGTAGGCGATTCAGGTAGAAGATAGGGTATTAGACAGGTAGTAGATGAAACACATGTTGGCAATTGACTGCATGTTAGTAGAAATATAATTCTAAGATCTCAGCATTTATAGATACACTAGGGGCTTGTAGGGGCAGATGTTCCTATTCATATTGAAACAAATTTTAAAATTAGAATCGTAATTATATTTTTTAATACAAATTAAATTTAATATAACACAAGTTTTTCATAACAAAATTTCCTTATAAATTATATTTTTTGTGAATAATTTTCAATTTGATTTTTTTTTGACCAATGGTATTTTCCATATGTATCTTTAATTCATCTTGAGATTTTACTCGACCTAGTGCAACATGAAGTTGGCCATGTGTAAAAACAGATTTGGTCAATTAAAGCCCTGCTCTTATGAATGTTTGACCCTGAACATTATTTATAGTATGTTATTAAAAATACAAGTCTTAAAAGAAATTGGTTCCTTTTCATTTGAAATGGCATGGTAGGATCTGTTGATATTAATTTAATTCTTGGTAAAAATATGAGTTCCTTTTCCAGAACCAGTGATTATTTCTAATTTGAAACACTTGTCAAACATATTTAGTATGATAAGATGTACTAACCTTAACTAAACCTGATCCAAAGTTCATATTTCTAATTAACCTTTAATACTGTTAAAATATTTCTACTCAGCTGTTTTTCATACAATATTTGTACAGCTGTTTCTCAGGTGTACTCAGTTGAAATATTTTGAAATCATTCTCAGCTGTTTTTCATTACAATATATTATGAAAATTTAGGGTATTTTAAGTTCCTTTAAAACCCTATAAATGTTGTAAATTTAGAAAAACATATATTTTCCCCCATTCTTTCTTGTCAATACCTTCAATTTGAGCCATCTCCCAGCTCTGTATAACCTTTCAAGCTCCCATAATTTTTCTCTCAAAATTCGGCTTATGAAATTATATACATTAGACATACTTAGATGATAGGTTTGTTGTTAGATTTAAGTTTGAAGTTGCTAATAGTCAATTGCGATCCATATTTTGCACAGGAGTTCTTTTTTGATAAGCAAAAAAAAAAAACACTATCTTATTCAGAGAAATTTTAAGAGACCACTTCTTAGGGGCCATCCCTAAATTACCTAATGCTGTGAGTGGGAGAGGCTTACATCAATCGTTACAAAAGTAGGAAGGGGTAGCGTGTCGTAACTTAAAATTTCAGTTTTGACTACATTAAAATTTCTTTTCAATTAATAAATAAACTGCCCCCATTTTAACTTTTGAGTAAGTAAATGTAGTCAATATTGATAATAAACTCAACATTTATTTACAAAAAACATGTATTTGAAATACTCCATTGAACTTCCTAATTATGAGAGTTATTGGAGAAAAATGTGAGGAACTGTAACCTTGAGCCCAGTATCGCATTTTCGTGGGGTTAAAATTGTCCATTTTAGCGTTACATAATTTAGGGATGGCCCCTTGTGCTATTAGACACCTGAATTGATAGATATCTGTCAAAAATTTCCTCAAAATTTACACAGAACACCCAGAAAGCAAAATAGTTGCAAATGATTGTGAACCAATTTTCTCATAATCACATAGCTTCCTCAGTTTCTTTAACTGTTGCTTTGAACAATATCTTACTAAACACTCTTCTTAGAGGTACTCCAGTTCATATCTCCATTAACTTCAAGTCTACAACTACAACTCTTGCCAGCAGGCTGCCCATGCAATCAGATATATACTTCAATAATCGTCTCCTTATTCAAGCTTTCATATCTTATAAGCTTTGTAGAGTGTTGTATGTGTTCATCCTATGCCTGGAAAACCACTCTATTCCAAAACATATGTCAGACATTGAACTGAGGATAGCTGCTCTAGAGATGATCAATGTCAAAATCCAAAACCAGAGTGGCTCCGCATATAGTGACACTTCATCTACGGCAAGGAACAGGGAATACCGGAGCTGGATATGTCTCCAAGGCTCCATAATAGTAAGGGTGTCTCTCACCAATTTTGACAGGAAAATCGCTGCAATACATGAGACAGCAAAAGCTAAAATACTTGGAACTGTACAAAAAAGCTGTATATATGATAGATTGCCAGGTTGTAATAATTGCACTCTCAAACACCAAGTACACCAATTGCAAGAAAACAACTGCATGTCGATTGATACTCTCCAACTTATAGAAGATGGCTGAAACTTACACTTGTAGTGGATTCCAAGCCATGTTGGCATGGAAGGGAACAAAAAGACCGATGTTCTTGCTAAAAACAGCATTGCTCTCCAGCAACCACCTTGCTTGCGCTCAGTCCTACTCTTCTGCACAAACAACCAAGCGGTAAACAACTGGACCAGGATATGCACAGGCAAGCCAGCATAGGGAAGAATTGGGCTAAGCTGATAGACTCTCCCATATTCCGAAATGTGCCTAGAGTTGCCATGACTACCTGGTACCCTATCTGCACCGCATCGGGTTAAGCGCAGATGCAGTCAGCGCACTGTGCCAATACCCCAGGATGAATGGAGCCCACCTACCCCAGTGTCCGGCCCTAGCAGCCAACCCTGTAAACGAAGAAGAAGACAACTACAGGGAGATCGCTTGCCTCTACTGGTCAGCATGCCGTTAAATGGCTAACGTGCCAGGGTGGGCATTGACTAGTAATTAAGTAAGTATGGGTTCATCCTTGAAATCTGCCATTTACAGTCACTGTTAACCACTCTGAAAACCATTGTACAATTTGTTCGATTGTCACTTCAAACAGTTTCTGGTAGGATTTTATGTTTACTTGAGCTTTTTGGGTTTTTTAGTGGGGTATATTGGTATAATGCTATGTGATCACACCTTATTCTCATACTCTGTTTAAAGTTTGAATTCCTTCAGGCATGGCTGGCAAACAATGCGGCAATATGATTTGTAGTGCTGTCCAACCAGAGTATATATTGTATAGACGATATTACCTCTTTCTTCAGATTATTCACTTTAAAGGATATATCATCTTTATCTTCCACGTGACATAGTAATTTGTAATAGGATGTCAAAATTTGCTCCTACTTGGTTAAGTAGAATGGCCAGGCGAGTTTTCCCACCAACCTATTTCTGTACTGACTATTGAAAGTATTCACCTGTCATTTGCCCCATTCTCACAGGTTCAGTATTTTTTAAAAATCCCTCCCAGATGATAATAGCTGTCCTTTTTATTCGCTCTTTGCATGAAGAACTATGTGCAACTCGATGAGCACATATATCAGGTCATAATTTAGGCAACCTAATAAGGAACCATCTAAATAAGTCCTTTTATTTATACTTGTTAAACAATGTAGAAGTGTGCAAGTACAACCAACCCAAATTAGATAGGGCTCATCCCATTATTACTCATATAACTAGATATATCTACTTGATCAGCTGATCAATCAGCCCACTTCTATGTTTGAATTTATCAAACATTTGCAAAAATAAAATATATTAATTATATATTTGTGGCTGTCTTGTATACCAAGATTTTATAATGTTATTCCTCTTATACTTTTATGTCTGAAGAAACAAATGTCCAGTAAGGTTAAGTAATCAACACAAAACAAGTAGCCAAAGGAACAAAAAACTACAAGTACAAATATAATAAATGATAAACTTTACTGCAATTTAAAAAGTAGACTTAAAAAACCCTAAACTTAAAAATCCACTAACACTGCTAGTAACACTAACTTACTAACACTGCTAAGTAGATAATAATTTAGCATTACAGAGCATTCAAACAATACTTTTTCTTAATACAATTAAAAAAACAGCCTATTCTCACTTTACAACCTCTTTAACTATTTTAACGTGATACAATACATAAAGGACACAGATATATTCTAGTAAATGCAGGGTGATCTATAAAAAAACTGGAAAATATTCAGGAGCTGATTCAACAGCAAAAACAATGAAAAAATAAGCAAATGAACATAGTTTTGAATATACTTCATTAGCAAGTTATCATTAATGAAGAATTTCACCTGCTTTTTAATTCCCCTTGTAAAAAGGTCTTACTGAAATTTATGTGGCATTAATCGGATGGGTTCTTATGGTTTTCAACCCTAAAAAAATGTATAAAACAAGAACTGAAGGAGTTTTTGAACAATTTCCAACCAAAATGTATGGGGCTAAAGCTCACATTTTTTGATATACAATAAGTTGGTTAAATGTAACATAATGTTTTTAAATAAAAGTTTGTAAATAAAACTGGAGCTCTTAAAATATAAATGTTACAGTAGAAAACTGTGTTCAACATTGATTTTCTGTTAATATTTGGTGTGGTATTATTGATGAGTGGGACATTTATTTTTGAACGTCATTTTACAAGACACTTTAAAACATTCCTCCAAGTATCAATTCCAAACTGGAATTTTTTTTCAGCGGGAAATATATTTTAAAGTATATTACCTTTCAAACAACTATACATAAGTACACATAAATTTGGTAAATTGTTTAAACAGCATACACAGTTACAAAATCTCTATCAATTTGTAATAGCAAAATAAAAGTAAATTCAATGATTAAATGTAAAATATTGAATGTGGAGGCTTGTGCACTTGAGTCTGTGTTTTAAATAAAGATCATGCATATTATTGTAATTGAATTTTTAAATATTTGTTTTCTTTGATCTCAACAGTTAAAGTTTTACAAAATTAAAACATCTTATTTTTATAGAACAAAACTAATGACCCCAAAAAAATGCTGATGTCTAGGAGTATTCAGGCGAGATGTATTAAGAGTGGAATGAAGAAACCAACTGAAAAATTAAATGGAAAGTAAGTAGGACTATAAAAACTAATTTTTAAGTTTATATTTTATTTGTGGATATTGTGAGCTAGTAATTGATTTCTCAGTTGCCCGTATAAATCAGTGATAACCTTTTTATCAAAATAACTTGTGTTTCTTAAAACAGTTATGCAATTAGATCTAGGTTATACTGTGGCAATATTTTGCTTGTTCATTGTATTGTGTTACTTGTTCATAATAAGTATTGTGTTTTGGTAACTAAAAGTGTTTGGATGTGAGGAGGTTTGTAATTATTAAAAGAACTTAAGACAATTTAATTATTGATTAATACAAAAAAACATTAATTCAAATGTATACATTAACTTAACAATGAAGTTAAATTTTTTCAACTGCCCACCATATATAGCTTTTATAATGCAATTGTCTGCTGAAAAACTTTATTGACAATAAGTAAGTAGAAATGAATTTCATAAGATAGCTTTGATAACCAATATTCTGTAACATACCCTGTAAATCGGATCTGATGCATCAGTGTTCTAGGGCCAGAAGTTTATACACCTGTCTTGATTCATAGTGCAATGACAAATATAACCTTTACAAGCTTAGTTTTTGATGTGAGTAGTTTGTCAATTTTTGTTTTGTGTGAGTGGGTATCTTCTTTTTTGAGGTTTCTGTGAGCCATTTTATCTTTGTTTATTATTTTACTAGTTTTTTCCTTTGTGTTTTTTCTGCAAAGCTAAACAACTCAAGTTATAACAACTTTTCCGCTTACCTACTAGTAAGTTGACTTAGTTCTAAAAAGTGTTTTTGAGACACTATAAAAAACATTAAAATGTTTCATAAGTTAGTGAGCAATAGGTAGGTTTATAAATATCTTTTATGTATAACTAAAGCGGAAACATATTCTGTATTATAACAACAATATTTATAGTGCATATAGATATCCTTGTGACACTTCCAATTGTAGCAGTGTCTCGATTCTGATATACGATACATTGACGATCAGCACCACATGCTAATTTCTCAGATCCAATGCAACATTCATGATTTCAATAACGGCAACCATTATGGGCGGAAATTAACTCTATTCATCATTATTATCGTGGATAATGATAATTAAATTTACAAATATTATAATTCAGTTACCTTCCTACCTACATCACATGCAACGTTTTTATGTATAATAACCTGTGTGACAAGATTTCCTACAATGAATTACTTTAAACTGGCTTAGTAATATATGTGTTTTTCTTTTATCAATACACAACTTTGAAGCCTGAAATTATTATTTTTTTTTAATAAAAATATTCTACAGGTCACTAATTACTTGGAATAATTTGCCTGTGGTTTAATATTAATGAATAATACACACAACTTCTAACCACAAATATTTTTATCCTAGTCTTATGTACATTTCAGTTACAAAGTAATCATTCCCAAAGACATGACAATACATACTCCTTTAACTATTTTTTTGTGTTTGTTAAATATATAAACTTTTCTGGCGAATTCATCCCACTAGTCATAATTTCCTTTAGATAATTTCAAATGCAAATCGTATAATTCCAATTCTATATTACTTAATTTACTGTACAAGTATTTAATTTCTAACTTCAACCATTTTTTCTGAGCAAATGTTATAACCTTGTCAGTTCTAGAATTCTGTAATTTAATGTGAATTTCAGAAATAAATTTTGGGATCACCATTAAACCTCTTACACTTATTAAGGAACTTGATATCTTGTAACAAAAACCTAATTTTTAAGTTCAACTTTTGAAATTGAATATATTCATGAGGCCGAGAAGTCATACTGATCACAATTTTTTTGGAATAATATTCTGTGTTTTAATATTAAATAATACACACAATCTCTAACCACAAATATTTTTATTCTAGTCTTATGTACATTTCATCTCTGAGGATAGTTACTTTGTTTCTGAAATGTAGGTAAGACTAGACAAAAATATTTGTGGTTAGAGTATGTGTTTATTATTTATTTCACTGGTATTATGTTCTAAAAAATATTAAATTGTTCTTAGAATAAATCATGATGGGCAGCCAATAAAAGTAAAAGGCAAGTTTCAAATTATTTTATTTAAAGTCTCTTTTATTTCTCAACAAGTAATGTTAATAATATTGTGGAAGAAAGATTAGAGGATTCACAATAAAAAAAAAACTGTTTTGATTTATACTTTGGTTTAATGTGGATTGAGGTACAGTTTGCTGCAAATATAAGTGGTGAGATTTAGCTAGACCTACATGACCTTTAAAATTGTGGGGAGCCTACTAACTCAGTATTGGTTGAACTTTGCTGGTATACATATCTGTTTGTCTGTGTATATTGTCATACAATCACTGTGTTTTGTTCACCATTTTGCCTCGATGTGAGAGAGGGTAGACAGCTGATTGACCTCCCACCTCCTCTAGTCAGTGCACTTCCCTTCTACACATCTCAGGTCTCTTGCTAAATCTCGTGAGTTATAAAAATTTCCTATATACCAAAGTTAAAATTTACTGAAACAAAACATCTGATCGCACTAGTTGACCTTTGTAATTGCCTGGGTTGATTGCTTGGAAGGATTATCTTGCCATGAGACAATAGTTTTAAAGTCAGGTGTTGTATATTACAGTTAAAAAAATTAAAAATCTGTGTTGAGCTTGTACATTTACTAAGTTTTTGTTGTGGTATACGAGGTCTGTTCAAAAAATACACGGACTGAGGTAATAAAAAAAATGTACTTTATTTGGAAGTTACACGTCTGGGTTTCTTTCAAAGTACTCTCCTCCCCAACGCACACACTTATCCCGACGGTATTTCCACTTATGTAAGTCCTAATATGCTTCTTTTGTCATGGCGTTCAGCTCCTTCGTCGCATTTGCCTTAGTCTCCGAAATCGTTTCAAATCTTCTTTCTTTGAGGGGTTTTTTTAGTTTTGGGAATAAGAAAAGTCACAAGGAGCAAGGTCAGGTGAGTAGGGGGGCTGGGAAAGAACTCGAGTGTTTGTCCAAAAACTCACGAGTTCTGAGTGCAGAGTGAGCTGGAGCGTTGTCGTGATGGAAAAACCAGTTATCACTTCTCCACAGTTCTGGCCTTTTGCGTCAGACGGCATCCCTCAGACGTTTCAGTACTTCAATGTAGGTAATCTGGTTGACTGTAGAGCCTTCAGGGAAGTACTCGTAGTAAACAACACCCTTAGCATAAAAAAAAAACTGTCAGCATCACCTTCACATTTGACCGAACTTGGCGAGTTTTTTTGGGTCTTGGGGACATTTGACTCACCCATTGGGATGATTGGACCTTTATTTCTTTGGGTCTTGGGGACATTTGACTCACCCATTGGGATGATTGGACCTTTGTTTCAATGTCGTAACCATACACCCATGATTCATCACCGGTTATAATTCTTGACAAAAAGTTCTCATCTTCATTTGAACGATCAAGCAGTTCCCGACAAACCTGGACTCGATTGGCTTTTTGGTCGTCGGTCGCCAGGCGTAGCACAAATTTCGCAGCGATGTGGTGCATCTTCAATTTTTCGGTC
Source organism: Prosapia bicincta (assembly GCA_036971475.1). Taxonomy (NCBI): domain Eukaryota; kingdom Metazoa; phylum Arthropoda; class Insecta; order Hemiptera; family Cercopidae; genus Prosapia; species Prosapia bicincta. Next base: position 14,367,545 of record JBAIZL010000009.1, read on the forward strand.
AAAATCTCGTAACAAGATCCAACTGATATCCCACACTCTTCGGAAAGCTCCCTAATGGTCAGACGTCGATTTTCGCGCACCAGGGTATTGATTTTGTCAACGTGTGGGTCGTCAGTTGACGTTGAAGGACGTCCAGGACGTTCATCGTCATCAATCGACTGTCGGCCACCCTTGAAACGTTCATGCTACTTGAAACATGCAGTACGCTTCATGGCAACATTGCCGTAGGCCGTGTTAAGCATGGCAAATGTTTCTGTTACAGATTTCCCTAGTTTTACACAAAATGTCACAGCAATTCATTGCTCTTTCAGGCTGTCCATTTTATAATCTGACAAACAAAAAAAAGACTCTCTACTAAACTGCGTGTAACTCATCAACAAATGAAGATATCTGCGACTGAAATACCGCGTTTTAATCAGCTGATTTATACAAACCTAGCGACACCAAGCGGATTCTCCTGAAACTAACTTGAGCCGCAAAATTCAAACAGTCCGCGTATTTTTTGAACATACCTCGTACAATAAAATCTGATTAATATGATTTTCAAGGGGCCATCCAAAAATAGCGTCTTAAATGGGAATATGTCTATTACGGGAATAGAAAATACTGTGATACCAACAAAAGAATACAGTATCTACTCACCATTATATGTGCTGTATTATTCCCACATATTCATCAAAACAATTTTATCAGATTTTTAAACAAAAAATCATGAAATAATGAAAGACGAATTACGTAACACAGATATACGGGAAACTACCACCTACATACTGTACACTAATACATTACTACTGTACAGAGTTAATATTTTTCTAGTGTTTATAGTTTTTAAAAATAATTCTCGATCTTATTTTGTTTGAATTTTTTAAAAGAAAAATTTAAAATCATGGTTCCAATTGATTATTTTTTTTATAGCACCGTCTGAAATTCCGAGCATGCTGATAATGTAAAGTGTCATCAGCCAGTGCACTAAATACTGAAGCAGGCAACACTGGTGGCCTCATTTGTAGTGGAAGCATTGGAAGGAACATCTTTCACAATTTCTTGTTTTTACCTCACAAGTTGAGATATTATCTTGGACAGATACATAGTCAGGAAAATTATTAAATAACACTTCCTTAACTTTGTTGTCAGTACATTCCAATGCTAGTTCACACTGAGACCATTTTCACTCCCTTTTATAAAACAATTTTTAATGACCTCAGGACAGACTTCATTCCATCCTGAAGTAACATAATTAATAGCATCTGAAATGTTCATAGGATATTGCTGGTTACCTTGTTATATGGCACATAAGTGGTCTATCTTTGTACTAGTCGCTACAGTAATGCTGCTTTACAACTTTTATTATCCCCTAGTCCTTTAGTTGAAGCTTGCTTATGCCGTTCGGGGGTAAAAAACAATTTTTACATTGGTTAAGTCAATATTTTTCGGATATGCTGGACAATTATCATTAAGCAGAAAAATCTTTTGATTCTTTCTTTGAAATGAAATCATAATAAGCAAGATATAGTCTAAACGGGAGCGTATTAAGCAGATTTTACTGTATTTGTAAATTTTATTTTGTTTTACTATGTAGAGAATTGACCCTTTTTTGTTGATCTGGAGACTTTCTCGGTTATGTTTGATGGCCGTGTAAGTGTAAACATTTCTGTTACATGATTAGAAAAAAATGAGTCAGTCATATTTATTAGAGTGTAAGAATGTAAGAGTGTAGAATATTCTTTAAATACTTAGTGAAAGTGGCAATGAAATTGTCTAATATAGATTCATTTATTTCCTGGTAGTTATATCCTGGTAAATTCAATACTTACTATTTATTGAAGTAACTACTAATAGCAACTACTAATAGTGATTACTATTTATTGAACTAGGTAAGTTACTATTTATAACCTAAAAACCCCCAGAACTATTGATAGAATTGTAAAAGAGAAACACAAGTAATAAAGTTGAATCTATGTAATTAATCCTTTTAAAGTAGTACATTTTGTTGTTATTATTATTATTGAAAAGTATATATTTAAAAAATTCAAGCAAACAATTATCTGCAAAATTTGAGGGAAACAAGTATGTTCCTCGTTTGCTTTAAATACTGTTGCTATGCCGTTTAAGTAGTGGTGAGGAGGCTTTCTGCAAATTCTTTATATTTATTTTTGCAGAAATTTAATTTAGGAAGAAATGCATTTTTAAGCATATTTTTAAAGTTTTATTGGATGCATTTTTTCGTCTGGTTATGTTAGGTAAGAATCCATTGATAGAGTGGGAAGGGTAGTTTTGTGGCCAAGTCAAAGTATTTTAACTCTCAGCAGCTCAATTCTCAAGGCCTTTCTCTTTTCTCATTGGTAGGCCACCTATTTTAAGGAGTAATTCCACCATTTCTGCTCAATAGTATAAATCTATAAAATTCTATAGTACTAAAAAAAGTGCAATAACATTTTAAGAAATTCAAAAATTTTATTTTTATTCCCTTCAATACCAAGTTTATTTATTAATAATGAAATAGGTTTAAAATATTAAAAAAATGGTTAAAAATAGTTTACAAAAAAAAAAAATAGTTATCGTAATATTTATGTTCTTATGGTTGATAATATATTGTTCTTGAAAATATATTTCAGGAGGTTTTTGCTACCACCTGTATCTAAAGGGCATGTAGAAAAAGCGAAAACCTCAACACCCGAAAAAGAAGAAACTCCATCCATTACCTCTATCGATTTGTCTTCTATTTCAATGATTGGAGAAAAACCAATGGGTAAAGAACATTTTAATGTTTCATATATGTTGTTCTAATTTTAACAAAAAATATTAGTGTTTGGGTGGATAATTCAAAAAGATAATCAATCTTATTTGTTTAAATTATGTGATAAAATATGTGAAATAAATGCTACAATTACTATTATAAATAAGTCTGCCAAAATGCCTGATATAAGTATGGTACTTTGGCCAGTATGACCTGACTCTGCACATTGTTTACAAATTCTACAAACTTCAAAAATTTACAAAGAATCTAGTTTTATGTAATGTTCAGCTCAGGGAACTCAGAAGTCCTCAAAATCAGTCATGTGCAGTACGGCGTGATACAAATTTTGTATCTCTTATGACGAGTCATGACTGACACCAAGATTCGGTGTACTTCTGAGTTAACTGGTTTGGCCTGAAAAGGTGATCCCATTGAATTTTAAAAATATTTTGTTGTTAAAAATGGTTACTGATATAAATAACAACTTTTGCTTTAGCTGATATACGAAGACTGTGTGCCTGATTGTCATGCTGTGTACTGTAGCGATAATCCGCTCGAGGTTACGGTTCCTCACATTTTTTTCTCAAATAACGCTCATAAATAAGAAGTTTAATAGTGCATAACAACACATAAATATCAGACAGAGTTTAGGATATACAGGAGCACAGCCCATCATCACCATCCTGGTAATACAATTTGTTAGTATCAGATTATTTTTTTTTGTGTGGTAACAACACATAAATATCAGACAGAGTTTAGGATATACAGGAGCACAGCCCATCATCACTATCCTTGTAATACAATTTGTTAGTATCAGATTATTTTTTTTTTGAGGTAACAACACATAAATATCAGACAGAGTTTAGGATATACAAAAGCACAGCCCATCATCACTATCCTGGTAATACAATTTGTTAGTATCAGATTATTTTTTTTTGTGTGGTAACAACACATAAATATCAGACAGAGTTTAGGATATACAGGAGCACAGCCCATCATCACTATCCTTGTAATACAATTTGTTAGTATCAGATTATTTTTTTTTTGAGGTAACAACACATAAATATCAGACAGAGTTTAGGATATACAAAAGCACAGCCCATCATCACTATCCTGGTAATACAATTTGTTAGTATCAGATTATTTTTTTTTTTTGTGGTAACAACACATAAATATCAGACAGAGTTTAGGATATACAGGAGCACAGCCCATCATCACTATCCTGGTAATACAATTTGTTAGTATAAGATTATTTTTTTTTTTTGAGGTAACAACACATAAATATCAGACAGAGTTTAGGATAGACAAAAGCACAGCCCATCATCACTATCCTGGTAATACAATTTGTTAGTATCAGAATATTTTTTTGTGTGGTAACAACACATAAATATCAGACAGAGTTTAGGATATACAAAAGCACAGCCCATCATCACTATCCTGGTAATACAATTTGTTTGTATCAGATTATTTTTTTTTGTGGTAACAACACATAAATATCAGACAGAGTTTAGGATATACAAAAGCACAGCCCATCATCACTATCCTGGTAATACAATTTGTTTGTATCAGATTATTTTTTTTTGTGGTAACAACACATAAATATCAGACAGAGTTTAGGATATACAGGAGCACAGCCCATCATCACTATCCTTGTAATATAATTTGTTAGTATCAGAATATTTTTTTGTGTGGTAACAACACATAAATATCAGACAGAGTTTAGGATATACAAAAGAACAGCCCATCATCAATATCCTGGTAATACAATTTGTTACTATCAGATTATTTTTTTTGTGGTAACAAAACATAAATATCAGACAGAGTTTAGGATAGGATACATCAGCAATATTTATGATTGTCTTTGAGACAGTGCAAGTATGTCTTAATAAAAAAAGTGTATCTTTGTATAAATTTTAATTAAACATTATATGAAATAAAAAAGAATAAAAATATGGTACAACTCACAAACATACAATTTTTTATTTCACACACGTTTCAACGACTAATTTGTCGTCATCCTCAGTGAAGATACACAAATCAAATTAACTAAAAAAAATATATATATTAAACATAACATAATAAAGTTTTCAAAACTTTATAGGTTATGTTTAATATATATATATTTTTTAGTTAATTTGATTTGTGTATCTTCACTGAGGATGACGACAAATTAGTCGTTGAAACGCGTATGAAATAAAAAATTGTATATTTGTGAGTTGTACCATATTTTTATTCTTTATTTATAACTTTCACTCACAAGCCAGCTCAAATATTATTTATTATATGAAATGATTTTACTTGATTAAATGATCGTTATAACACATTTTTATTATTTTCTTCATCACATGTCAAGGTATGTAATTCTATAATAGCACTTCAGGTTAATGTTTTGAAAATAATATAAGAAATTTTATCATTAATAAATTTTTGTCACTTAACTGCGAATACAAATTTTTACAAACAGAAAAATCTGTTTTTAACTGATGATTGTAATTTTTTTGGTGGAAATGAAAAAAAACCATTTTTTTGTTTTACTTTCTATAATTTTTGTACTTTTTTTAACGACGGGAAATGCTTTATGCACATAGTGTGGGACTCCTCTCGACATTGCACTAGGCTCTACATGAGAGTATACCCACTAAAACCCGTCTTTCCCAGGCAAAGATTCCACCCCGGGACCGCCGAAGCATTACTTCGAGGTGGTGCCTTAGATTAAAACTGTACCTTCATTATATTCTCATTACACTTTGAAATTACCCGCGACCAGACATTCCGTCAACTGTAAGTTGTTAAATTGATAAAACAACAATTTAACAACTTTCAGTTAACAGAATATCCGGCCGCAAGTATTTTCAAAGTGTAATAAGTGATTAACAACCACCTCCTCATGACAACAACAACATTTCGAAATTCATTTTATAGCCTGATACTAATAAGTTCAAGTATGAGGCAAGTTAAGTTTTGTAGCACAAGTTATAAAAATATGCCTGGCTGTGATTTGATTTAGTCAAGTTTCTGAATGTTTTCATTCTTCCAATCTTGAGTTTAGCAATTGTTTAGCAATGACCTTAGGGATATGTTGCATCAGAAAGGAATTGAAATATTAAACTTAACATTGAGCTAGCACAATAGCTTGATTACATTTACAAGTAGTACAATGAATTCTGGTTCCTGTTACAAGTATTAATTAAGACCACACTGGCAGTCATAAAATCCGTACTAAGATCGTTATTAAATTGCCATAAATTTTAAAATAATTTAACTACACATTACCTTGTGTATTGTACTTTAAATTTTTGTACTTATTAATGTTTAATTTGACCAAATTGAATTAATATTAATTATGCAATATTTTAATATTAATTTTACTTAAATATTAGGCAATATTTTACTCTTAATGATAACATTTAACATTTAAAGGTGTTTTTTTTTCAGAAAAGAAAACGAAAATCTTAGGAAACCAAGGAAAACATTTAGGCACCATATCAGAGGTAATGCAAATTGGTGATATCCATTGGATTATTAAATAAATATAGGAACTTTATTGTAAGAAACATGTATAATCTACACTTTTGGTATTAACTTACCAAAAAACCACTACTTACTGATATTCAGCAGACATGTTTCACACTAGGTCAGCGCATCATTCAATGCTGTGAGCCACAGATAAGACTATTCAAATGACTCACAGCATTGAATAGTGCGCTGACCTAGCATGTAACACGTCTGCTGAAAATATATGTAAGTAATGGTTTTTTTGCCAAGTTAATACCAAAAGTGTAATTATAGAAAAATTTAACGATAATTACTGCGAGCACCTGCAAGTGGCAATGCGATAATAATCCATGTGCTACACGTCATGTGAATGTTGGTCATTTCAATTTCATATCAGTGTTGTTCATTTGAACATCGTGTGAGTTGGTTAGTTGAGGGTCACTGAAGTAGGTTTTTGAATGTTGATTAGTTAAAACGTTGGTCATTTGGATGCTCCCCGGAAGAATGTAAACGGATAGATAGGTTTTGCATTTGTCTTGGAAAAATGGCTGCGCACATGAGAAGCCAAACAGTTTTCCTAGGCCTCAATAGTGGGGCCAATCATCTGTTGCTGGGGGGCTAACCAACAATTTCTTTTAGTAAGACTTCGAAGTAGTGAGGCGAAAGTACGACTCGGTATAAAAGTAAATAAAGTTAATTTAACAGGGAGAAACAGTGTTTTGATAGTAGAAAATAACTAACCTATGTTCCCAAACAACGTGATGTTCAGGATGTGAGTATAATAGGGAAACAGTGAGGTAATTACAGTGCGTGAAAATGCGGAACAACTATTTACAAAGCTATAGTAAAACTGTATCTAAATTTAGCTAAAGGTCTTTTACAGATATATTTTGAGCTAATTAGCAATTAAATGATGATTAATTTTTTTATCCATCAGCAATAAAAGATTTTACCTTGGGTATATAGGCGTCATCTTTTCGTTGTAATGAATAATGTAGGTTACAAGGATTAGAGTTGATAGCTTCCGAGACTTTTTAATACGTTATCCAATCTTCACATACATCTGTTTAAGGATAGTGGAGGTTACCGTTACAGTTAGATTTAAAGTCATGAATTATATGTTTTATATTTAAAGTTAGCAGTCTTCTCTTTATAATATAGTGTAAACAGACCAAAACCTCTCTATGATTAAGGTAAATATTTTCAAAATATTTGAAATTACTTGGTAAATAACAACTTATTTTAAAAGTTACAGTTTTAAAGTTTACATAAATTTAGTTCCGGTTAAAGCTACTAAACTTATTTGGAGTGTGATTTTGGTTCTTCGTCAAATGATTTATCATTAAGAACTTTTTGTTACATTACTTTGAGATGTTTTGTACTTATCTATAATAATTTTAGAAACACATTCCTGGATATACGTTTAGGCACATTATCTGCATGCAAACGTTCAACATAGTTTGCAATAAACCAATCTTGAATTTTTGTGTGTCAATATTGTAAAACTACAGAAACGTATCCTTTTGCATCTCACGAGTTTCATTAATCCATTAACTATTACAGCCTGTTTCATCTGACTAACTACTTTGGCATACACTATATTAACAGAATTATTTAGATGTGATACATCTGGCGTCCGGCTCATTTTTATTTTATTTCGACTCAAATTATTTTCCCTCATTCTTTTCTTTCTACCTTCATTCTTTTAACTATTCATTATTGAAATACCACCAGTAACATAACCACAAAATAACCTGTAAGCTCACCAAAACGATAAAAAAACACTAGATATAATCAGCTGTTTGGTAGAAGCCTTAAAAGAAATCTTGGAGCTCGCTCTATTTTCCAGTTAAATATTTCTTAGTAGCCTTTACGAAACATATAATAGCGGGTAATTTCAAACACACTCACTGAAAATGTTCATATAGGTTTATAAGCCTTTGCAGCACAAAGGCCTTTAATAGGAAATGTAACAGACACAAAGGTATGTTAATAGCACCATACGCGTTCATGTGCGCTGGCCTTCAATATCGACTCCTGCTGGACATGTCCTGAGTGGACAAAGGGTTGTCATTTAGTTTACAGAGCTGCTCTAAACGGTCCTATTACAATGCAAAACTGTAATTTATGCGCATGCAATATACTAGCCAACAAGCCAGTGTTGCACAGAGGGTTAATTAAGTAGACCCGGTTTTCATTGACACTGTCATCTCCCCCTGTGATCCCAAATAAAGATTTGCTCATTTTTTGTTTAAAGCCAAATGCATATATTGTAATATTTCATTAGAAATTTAAGTAAGAGTATACAATTCTTAATTAACTGTTTATACATAAAATTAATTAAATTTTGTAGGAAAATTACAAACAATTTCGTTAACTCTCAGTCTTTACACACACACACACACGAGCACGCGCACGCACCCGCACGCACGCGCGCGCACGCACCCGCACCCGCACGCACCCGCACCCGCACCCGCACGCGCGCGCGCACGCACCCGCACCCGCACGCACCCGCACCCGCACGTGCACAACATTGCACACACCGCACCGTACCGCATCTAAAAAATCTAAAAATCTAAAAGATCTACATCTCGTAAAAAAACAATAAGCTAAACACACAAACATTTTAGAATAAACAACTCTACAAGAACAAGCACTAAACACACTAAAGGATGAAACACACACACACACAAACACTACATTCAGACATCAAATTAACAAAAATTCTATGAACAATAGCATATCACAGAATACCTAAGGACGAAAGATTCACAAACAGTCTTTTTTATAACTGAGAGCAATTCACTGACCAAGTGCGAAGCCTATCAGCTAAAAAACATCAGTTAGTAATTTGTTTTTTTGCCAAATGGTATAAAGAAATAAATTATTTAAAAGAGACAATATATAATTTGGGAACTAATGTTAGTTATTTCCTATTATGAAATACACTATTTATGCACTTTTAAATTAAACTTATTTACACTTATAATAAAAATAGTACGGACACTTCAAACTTCCACTTTTTCTACCAGAATGCTGTAGCCCCAACCTTCTGCCTGGCTTGAATTAACTTAACCTGAGACGGGGTATAACTAAATTTTTGGTAAACCTTAGCAACAGATGTTTGCCCTCACTATTGAGTCCCTTGCCTAACCTAAGGTAGGTCGATCCAGTGACTTTAACTGATCAGTGATTTTAGTGACCATGCCAGAGTTGGATCAGTGATTTTTACTGGTGAGAAGGAATACTGAGACTGCTCTTCATGTGCGAGTAACAGGCAAGCATACCACACAAGGTATGGTCGATATTTTCTGTCACGGTGACTTGTCACTGATATTCCTTTGTCGCTGGTGGTACCAAAGATAAAATATGGAAAATGCCCGTTTCAGTGACAATGGAACGATCTGAAGTTGCCTCTGTTATGATTGGAAAATGTCGCAGTCACTGGATGAAACGGTTGTCATTGGTTCATTTGTCGCTGTCACTGGCTGTGCTCTCACCGCTTGGCTCATGACGCTGATAACCCTGCAGTGTTGTTGACTGAAGAGGAGAGGGTGGGTTGTCTCTGTTGTGATTGGATAAAATGTCACTGTCGCGACTGAAAAGTTACTGATATTTTACCACATCATTGATTGTTTTGTCGCTGTCACTGGTTCTACTCATTTACGTCGCGTGTGGGTGATAGATTTGTCTCAGGTTTGAAAATAATTTCAGTGGTGTACAATAGACTTATTTCGCACTTGGTAGTTTGTTCTTAAATTCGTAGGAGTTTATTTTTAAACAAAATGATCCTTTCAGAAGAGGAAAATGCGAGATGTGGAATAATTTCGCCCTTGTGGTATGCCTGTCTCTTACTGGCACATACAGAGCAGTCTCAGTATCCCTGGGCACCGGTATTAAAGTCACCGGTAAAGGTCACTGATCCAATCAGGAGCTGTCACTAAAATCACCAATCCGTTAAAGTCACTGGATCGACCATCGCTATACCACACTGGTGAAATGATTCCACACCTAGATTTTTTTGGAACGCTCATTTTGTTTAGAAATATACTCATACGAAATTAAAAACAAACTACCGAGTGCGAAATATCGTCTAATGTAGACATAAATGTCACTATCTTGAAACCTAACGCAAGTCGATCAAGATTAACTCAAGACGTAACTGAGTAGAACCAGTGACAGCAACAAATCAATTAATGACAGCCGTGGTAAAATATCAGTAACTTTTCAGTCGTGATGCTCAATCACAACAGAGGCAACATTCGATCTATCCATTGTCAATGGAACTTTTGCATACTTTGTCACTAGTACCACCAGCAATAAACCAATATCAGTTCATCCTTACTTTCTAATTTTGGTGTGGTCGCCACAATATGACACAAAAGTTGCAAACTTTAAGTTGTAAAATTACAAATTGAATTTAACACGTGTATTTTGCGAAAGAAGATTTTCAAGCTTTAATGTTTCTTAAGTATTCAAACTGTTGCCGATGGCGAATATATTTATCAAAGGTTAAACCTATATTAGGGTCAAATGGACTTTGTGAAAGAAGAAAACATGTTTATCCCGGAGATTAATTTTTCGGATATCAACACTACATTTTCATTGTTTTGTAACGTTTATTAAAGAATATAACACCGTAACGAGAACATAAATATTGGATTTTCAGTTTCATATAATTTGTTTGGTTCTTTTTCTTGCGGCCTAAATTTAGTAGTTAACAGAGTACTTTATTACGTTTGACTTGCCTGTATTGATTACGGCTACCCTCCCCCTCCCCGTTCATTATTTGCGTTTGAACCCCTCCGCGAACCTATCTAATTGTGTTTGAAATACCAACAAAATGTAGGTGGGGATGCGTTGCAAGTATTATCAAGAATAAACAAAACTTGTGCGCTGTAAAAACAGATTTGGAGCCCCAGCTTCAATGTTTCAACGGTTTTTAATACAGGAACGAATTTGTACGTTGTGGTTCGAGTAACTGACTTGTTTTTGTTACGTTGTTATCAAATGGCTAATATTGTCGTTTTTACTGAATCATGTATATTTTATCTCTATTGACAAAGTCAATGTTATCCATCCAAGCCCATTTGTCCTCGTAATCTTTATTATATTCTACAGTGTTTATTTTGTCTGTACCTGGTGCTTTTTTCTATTATGTTTTTTTTTGTGTTATAAGATTTACTCAAATTAGTTACTTGTTTTATATATTTTGTAACAGTTTTTGGAGTTTTGGGGCAATTATATTTGAAATTTATTTAAGTGAATAATATTATTTACTTTTTTATATTGTTTATTGTTTCTGTTGTGTATTTTGTGCAAGAGGTTCTTGATCACTATGTTACTGAATATCTTTCTGTAGATTAGGTATTCATTTGTGTTAAGTTCTTTGTTTGTTTGATCGGATAACTTTGATAGTGGATAGGTCTTTTCAATCTAGACCTAAAAACAGCAAGATTGTGCTGAAATGGGCGGTATGATGTGTGATTGTCCTGTGGTTTTCTTTAGATGTGATCTTGTTTTTCACATCTACAAGAGAATTTTGTCATTCGCCAAGGGAATTCAGGTCTAGTTAAAGTTCTTAGTAGATTTTCTTTAATTGTTTCTCATGATTTTTGCACTAAGCAATATTGCCTTTGTTGTTGATGTATTTGTGACAATAAATAATTTTTGTGATTGTGTTCTTTGAAAGACCTGTGTTCTATCGATACAATATTCTATCGTAAATCGATATACGTTTTCAATTAAAAAGATATACCCATTTGTTGGACAGCAAAACAAATGCGTTAAGATAAGGGTTGATGTAGAATAAGTTTATTTACATTAATTAGAGATTAATATTATAAAAACGAATAATACAAAATTAATTTTCTAAAAACGTCAACTGATAAACCTAAAGACGGAGAAATGAAATTGGTCTGATCTGAGATTTTTCCTGTCTATTGTAACATAAGGAATGATTTATTTTTGGTGGACCACAGAAAGTCTGAGAGTGGTAATCCTCAATAAAGTCGAATATTTTGCAGATAATAAGGAAAAGCGTAAGGGTCTTACTAAGCGAATGGGTCTTAGTTTTGTTAATGAATGCATTGTGAAGTAGGTTTTGTGACATTGTTTCTTTCGTGTTATTTGATCTTGCTGTACAGATATATTAAATATTTTTTTGTCGGCATTACTGTGGTGAGAAATGTAAATGACGTGATTGGTCATAAGAATCAAGGTTAAGCAGACACTTACAAGATGGGTTTCACCAATAGTTGGGCATCGTATAAAACCTATATGCCACGTGTACATGGTTTTACTGAAATAGGCACTTAGTTACTCAGTGCGAAATATTTTGTCACGCAAGGTTGGTGTTTGGAAAAATATTCATCATTGCCGGAATTTTCGTCAGATGCGAATGTTTCTTGGTCATGAATTCCTTACATTGTGTACTCGCTATTATTTTCTGTGGTTTCTTCTGCTTCCCCAATCATTTGATAAAGTTTGGGGTGTTGCCTAGACGCCATGTCTGTCTGTCTAGTTGATATGCTCATAGAGGTGTAATTATTCTGAGAGTAATGGGATCTTGGGTTACAATTATTCACTAATTGCCCTCGATGAGTTTGGCCATGAGTGACGAAGAGTGGTTTATATAAAGGATTCAACTATTGGTAAGTTTGTTTAGATATTTTGCAAAAACTAGGCTCCGGATGTATTTTTTTCCGTAGAAAATAGTTTTGGCTTTTCAGAAAAACTGATTGTTTATTAAGTTATGCAAGCATTTTATTATTTTTAAACTGAAATATAAAACATGAAAAAATTCCATATCTTTCTCCCTCTCATTCTCTCTCTCCCTCCCCCATGGGATTAAATACTTTTGACATTTTTTAGCTTTATATACATTTAATCAGAACACCACAGAATTGTGCACGCCATAGATTTATAAGGCGGGTTTTCTGTAAATAAATATTGGACCTCCTACTGAGGTCAACAAAGAAAAATGTTATCGTTGTTTGCTTATTTCCAGTTTGTTTCCTCATTTTATTCTTTACATTCATTTTTAACCTTAGAGTACTACTCATGATATTGTGTGATAACTATTGCAACAGTTTAAGGTAGTACAATTCATATATATCTTTGAGAAATCGATGTAAGATATATGGAAAGTAGACTTTGGAAAATTGGCACAATGCCAAATCGCGCTAGACTCCAAAGACGAAGATTCAAAGTCCAAATCTTGATAGACCCCCCCAAATTTTTATAATTTAATTATTGAATAAATACTAGAAAACAACCATATTCACATCAATTGTCATTCACTATAGGTTAAAAAAATGTATTTTAACTTGAGCGGATGAATACAAATGTATTTTATTACGATTGAAAATTTGTACAAGATATATATCAGGAGAGTGTGAACTCATAGAAAGAATTAAAAATAACAAAAAGTAGTTTATAAATAAACAAGTAATATAAAAAAAGTTTTAAAGTAAATTACTACTTAACTTAGCAAAGAAAAATATTATTGTAGCTACTCTAGAGCACTATTTTTGATATTGTGTGATAACCATGGCAACAGTTTAAGTTTGTACAATGGAGGTTTTGACGACTATCAAATGGAGGGGGGGAATTCATATACATCTTTGAGAAATATATTTCTGGGTATTGGAAAGTTAACGCAATCCCAAGGCAGGCTAGACTTCGAACATGAAGATTCTCAGTTTGAATCCGGCTGAACCACTAAATTTTATAATATAATTATTTAATAAATAATTGAAAAAAACTGTAATCAATTGTCATACATTGTAGGTTTAAAAAATGTATTTGAACTTGATTGGATGAATAAAAACGTATTTTATTAACCAATGAAAATTTGTACAAGATATACATCAGGAGAGAGTGAACTAATAGAAGGAATTTGTACAAGATATGCATCAGGAGAGAGTGAACTAATAGAAGGAATTTGTACAAGATATACATCAGGAGAGAGTGAACTAATAGAAGGAATTTGTACAAGATATGCATCAGGAGAGAGTGAACTAATAGAAGGAATTTGTACAAGATATGCATCAGGAGAGAGTGAGCTAATAGAAGGAATTTGTACAAGATATACATCAGGAGAGAGTGAGCTAATAGAAGGAATTTGTACAAGATATGCATCAGGAGAGAGTGAACTAATAGAAGGAATTTGTACAAGATATGCATCAGGAGAAAGTGAACTAATAGAAGGAATTTATTGATAATAGCTTTGTTGAAACAGTGCGATTACAGTTTAGTTATTTACTTCTTATAAATGAGACCCCACGACTAAAGATCCGGCCGGAGAAGGAGGGGGCGAGCATTACCATAGTGACACTGATGAGATAAGCAAAGGCTGGTAGAACGGATCTGCTCTTATATTAATATTTAATACTTCACTCACAATCTTTGAACGTCGTTTATTTCATCTTGGGCTTTAAAAATCTACAAATTTCAAAGGTTCTATAAAATTAATTTTGAACCTCCGGCCTAGATATCGAATTTCAATTATTCATAAATATTCAATCAAAAACAGAAGACATTACCCGAGAGGTTGTAGGACAGAGATATAGATGGGGTTTTACCAATCCTGCCTCCAAGCAATTACTTTGGAAATTAACCTTCTTCTGGCCGTAGGGTGGAGAGCATAATAGGCTACATATAGGAGCTGAAGACACAGAAATAAGTTATTTAATAATGGAACTTGAAATAATTACCTAATATGACATAAATAAATGAAACCTCTATACCACAAATGACTTTTTTCTTTTATTTAAAACCCTATGTACATTTAGATTGCATAGTAGGCTAATCATCCTCATATGTAAATTAACTCTGAAGATGATTCCTATGCAATCGAAATGTACATAAGGTTTTAAATAAAAGAAAAAAGTCATTTGTGGTATAGAGGTTTCATTTATTTATGTTAAATATTACACCACAGTTTTTTTATACAGTTATAACCTGATATGAACTAAAAAGTATCCCATAATGAACAATTTTACAAATGTGTTAATACGGGAATGTAATATAGACAAATTTTACATTTCTGACCCAACCTGTCACTATAAATAAATATTGTATAAAATATAACCTATAGTTGTTTGCAGTACTTGTAAACTATTACAAAGTTGAATTAGAGAAAGTATAAATATGTAATGTTTATAAAACAACTAACCGTAAATGATGATACTGTTATACTGAAAAGAAGAAGTTTAAATAGATACTGATCTGTAGGATCTGGTAACAGTATTGTTGGTACTAAGGGGACTTTATTTTCATAAGTCGGCTATTTTATCGTAATAAAAAGAAATACAGAAACTAATTATTAAAGGTATCTTTGTGTGTAAGTGTCGGTTGAATTGGAAATTTAGACGTAGTATTGAGAAATATAGCTGGTCCCACATTTGAAATCAGTATGAACGGTTAAAAATTCCATGTTAAAATAAATTATTCGATGAATAAAACTGCATGTGTAAAAACAGTTAGAGGAGCAAATAGTTTATACTTTTTGGATAGTTTATAGTTAAGTGATTAGTTTTTATTTGGATAAATAGTGTATAATTAGGTGCACTACCATATGGCCTTATTATAGGATCGCGGGTTAGGGTTAGGTTTCTGGTTTGAGGTGACCGCCCTCGGTGGACCCCTGGAGACATTTTGGATACCACTCCCTTTACCGTTTCTTTCGCTTTCAGGGACATTATCAATCTGTTGTAAAAATGTAATGGTATTTTTAATACTGTTAGTAGGGTTTCTTACACTCGCTAACTGCACATTACTTCCGAAATGTTTCATAATCATGAAGATCAGGTGTTTTAAGGGATAACGGGTTTGAGATTTTTGGCACTGTTAATCATCATGACAAAGTACTCTGCATGTTAAAAGAGCCATTAGGATAATATTGCCCCTGATTTATTTGTCACCTAACCCGTTCATGTTGGTGGAAGCTCCAAAAGTGTTTTACAAATTCGTTCCTTAATCGGCCGTATGTTTCTGTTCCTACTTTTATTGCTTTCCACCATGCATCCGCAGCTCCCTTACCGTATTTCTCAATTATCTTTAATGTGGTTGCCTCGTCTATGGTTCTATCAATCTCCTCAAAAAGTCCCTCGATCTCATTTAGAAAATTCATGGGGTCTTCTTTTTCACTTCCCCAAAACTATTTTTTCGATAGGACACCTCGTTAAAGTGATCAATTACCCTGGGCATACTAATTTGTGTAACCGTTCCCTTTACGCCTACTCTTTTAATTCTTTCTTCTACTCTTTTTACTTTTTGTTGGACTGCATCTACATGTTGTTCTATCCCTACCACTCGCTTATTTATTTTTTTATCTTTATTTTCTACCTCATTTTTAAATTTGTCTAACGAGCTTTCTAATTCATTTGTTTTTAATACAGTTTCTTTCTTATAAATTTCGAATTCTTACTGGAATGCCATTAATATTTTTTGTCTCTCCTTTCTTTCCTCTTCATATTTTTTTCTTTTTTCCTCTCTTTCCTTTTCTCCTCCGCCTACCTTATTGCATTATCTAATTCTCTTTCCTTCAATCTATTTTCTTCTTGTCTTTTTTCTCTAGCTGCATTTTCTATATCTCTTTCGTGTATTTTTTATCCATCTCTCATCTTCTTTCTTTTCTCTGGCTGCATTCTCTTCCGCTCTTCCATGTTTCTCCTTTTCTCTTTCTTCTTTTTCTTGCCTCCTCCTCTCTTTTTCTAATTTTGTCTCATTTTCTCTTTCTTTTTTTTCTTGCATCCTCCTTTCTTTATATAATTTTACATCTGTTTTCGACATAATGGTATTTTATTCTGCTATAATTAATTATAACTTGTTTTTATCACTTTCTCGTTTTTTTAAATCTTTTACTTTTTATACCCCAGATGATCAGTTTTAATGTTTGATTTCCGCCTATTTCATTTATTCCTAAATTAATTCCTAACTAAATTAAATTTATTCCTATCATTTATTCCTTTTTTAATATTTGTTTATTATTAATATTTTAATTGTTTTCTAACCATTTATTTAATCTTTTATTTGTAAAAAGGGATGCGATTTATATTTTTGCAAACGGTCCTGGTCGCCAATTTTGCCTTGGTCAATTTAATCTCGCGTTATACCCCTGTCACAACGCCTTCAACTGCGTATATTTTACGCTCTACTTTGACTTACTGTAGAGCTGAAATGCGTCAGTTCAGAAGTGAGCAAAATATGATCCCACCCGACTTACCATGTCCTGGTACCTGTAGTGTGTCGAGCGTGATCTACCAGCAGATAAATCCCTGGACTTGGTTTAAAAAACCAACCATAATGCTCTATCTCATTTTGATAGATTTTAAGCTCATTTTTAAATAAATAAAACCTCTAAACCACAAATAACATTTTATTTAAACCTTATGTACATTTCGATTGCCCAGCAATCATCTTCAGAGGTATTTAAAAAATACAACTAAGAGTTGTATTTTTTAAATACCTCTGAAGATGATTGCTGGGCAATCGAAATGTACATAAGGTTTAAATAAAATGTTATTTGTGGTTTAGAGGTTTTATTTATTTAAAAATAAACATTACGCCACAGTTGCTTCATATAGTTATTTAAGCTCATTATTAATTATTTTATCAATATTAAATTGAATCTAATTATTTGCTACTGCATAAATATTTATTAAAATTCTTTTTTCTAACTTGATTTAAAAATTTTTGCTTTTATTTTTTAAAATGATTGGAAAAGTTTTAGAAGTTTTATTACTGATTTACCACAGGTTGGTAATAATAATTTAAAACATTTTTTAATTTTGACTTTATTTTTAACTAAATTGAAATTTCAACAATACAATATTAAAATTAACTATTGACAATTTTAGCTCAAAGTTTTATTGTATTTTCTCTTAATAAAAGCAGTTTTTACTTAAAATAAATTTAAATAGCTTATAATGAACAAATATTTTTTGAGCTTAGCTTGTGAGGTTATGTTAAAAACAAATAAAAACATACAGAAAACTCACAAATTATTCATTTATTTACTCATACGCGTTTCAATGACCAAGTCATCATCATCAGTGAGTGTTACTACTACAAACTCTAACTTACAACTCTAGTCATTTACACATGTATGAGTAAATAAATGAATAATTTGTGAGTTTTGTGTATGTTTTTATTTCTTTTTAGCTTATAATGGTTCTCAAATGTTCTTGTTGTTTTGATTGAAGTACATAAATTATTCTTCTAACACAAATTTATAAAATTTACAATTTAAACAGAATATGAGAAATATTTATATTAACTGGTTTTATTTCATGTCCATTATTTTATTTTTAGAAGTAAGCGCAAGTTTACTTCCAAATCATTTAATTTTCAATATACATTGTGCTCCCAAATTTAAATCTTAAAGATTCGTACAAGTTTATAGGATTTTCGTTATTACATTTTTGTATTATTGGTTGTATGATGTAATATTAATGGACATATTATAAATGATATTAACCAAATTGAAGCGATTTTTATTTTAAATTTCCTTATTGAAATTCTCATTCAGTTTTTCTTGTTGAGTTTATATATGTATAATTTAGTTAATGACATTGGATTTTCTTTGTCTTAACTTGTTAAGTTTGACCTTGTAACAATTTGATAGACTTTAATCTTGATATTAGTAATTTAAATTTGAATAATTTATATTTAATCTCCACCATATAGATACTTTTCCAATAAAAAGTCATTTGCTTATATAATTTTTATTCTAATGAAAAATCAAATTGATAATAATTTTGTATTTAACGAAATCTGTATTTATAATTTTGAAATTTGCATTTAAATTATTAAATGGTTATTTTTTGTTATTAAAATTTTGACTTGCCCCAAAGAGTCTCATTGCACCTCGCTCCTCTTCTCCCAAGGTCGATTCCCTGAAGTCTGGAATGTTCTGCGGACGGAAATGAACGATTTTAAGACTTTAATAATAATTAGTTACATTTAAAACATTTTATATTTCGAATCGTGGTGGTTGAAGAGCTGACCATCTCCACTTTCATCTTGGGATATGGTTAAAGCTTAGCCTCGGGACGGCATCAAGCAGTCCATTTTTCAGGATGTCTAGAAGGAAACGTCCGTCCCCTCCTAGCGCTGAATTACGTCTCCTCTCTTAAAACGGGGTCCCCACTCTTTCGTTTCTTTAGCTGAAACCAGCCCTTTGGACCGGCTTTGTTTACCTATTCTGATAGCTGGACAGACTGGCCCGCTACTTTCACTTCCACCATTGCGTTTTAAAAATCTTATATTAATTAATTTTACCAATTTTGTGTTATTTTGTGAAATCCATAAATTTTGAGATGGTTTAGGTCGTCTCAACACACAGTACTTGAATCATGAGTAACTGGCAGAAAGAGCGATTTTGGCAGCAAGAAATTTGGACATCAATGATTTGAATTTCAAGATAAACATGTTGCCAGAGGAATTGGTGTCATACAAGTTTATCGATACGATTTGCGATACCAACGAAGCTGAAAATTAACCATTAGAGTCTTAAAACTCATTGTATTTGCCAGGCGTAGCCCCGTGCCATTTACGACTGAAGATTGGATGTCCTGTTATTTTGTTTCATAATTTGAACCCACCACGGCTGTGCAATGGCACGCGACTAGTCATTACAAATTGATGAAAAGCCAGCATTTTGAATGGCAAGTTCTAAGGTAACGATGTATAGACGACAGATGTTTCAATTGAATTTGACTATTATTACGACAGATGTGTCAATTGAATTCAGACGTCTTCAATTTCCAATTCGATTGGCATTCGCAATGAAAATCGATAAGTCTCGAGGCCAAACGATGTTTGTTAAGGCGTAGATCTGGACACACAGTTTTTTTTCAACACAGACAATTATACGTGACATGCTCTCTCATGGGTGTTTACCCATCCAGTTTGTGTTGGGTAAAGTTGGACTCACCAAAAATATTTGCACTCCACTGCACTGAGAGACTGATCATTTTTATTTTTTTTGTCATAATTTGTGATAGAGATGTAATTTGAAATTTATTAGTTAAGATAATAAAAGTACTATGAATTCAAAATATAAATGTTTGGTGTTTTGATATTTTTAATAGTCTGTCATCGTTCATAGTGATTTATTTTTCCTTCAATCATACACCACATCTCCACACACTTACAATAAGTTAATTATTTTTGACTACCAAACTATTCACTAGAAATAATTTTTATGGCAACAGAACATTTGCCGGGTTACCTAGTAGGCCTATATTTATAGTAATTAAATACGTTTAAAAGGCAAAACGAGTTAGGACATTTAAAATCTTTCCAAGCAATAAATCTTGTATTTTCCTAGTATAAAGATTGTTCAAACATGTAATATATAAACGGAAGTTCTGAAACGGTCACAAGTAAATCTTGTTTTATCTAAGACTGAGTTAACACATAATCTCATATATTCGTCGGTCAATTATTCTTGGATGTTACATTCGTTATGTTTATTAACATTGTAAATTTGAAGGTTAATACACTGGTCAGTTAATCAGTAATTTAATAAGCAATACTCGTTTTCTTTCTTTCCTTAAATTTGGGTCGAATAATTTAATGGAATAATGTATATTTATTATTCAAATTATTGTTTTCTATTCGTGTATATAAATTTTTACTCAATTTATTAGTATGTTTACATATATTTATTGCAATAATGGATATGTGTTTTAAAAATCTCAACACCTACTCTGGATCCAAGTTAATACCCAAATCGGTTATCCCTCAAGATAAACGATTCAAGTACGCATGAGCCCAATAATACCCGAATAAGTGAGGCTAACGGACTGAAGTCTCCTTTAGATAGACTCAACATGTGCCCTCTTTAAATACTACGGAGGGTACAGTGGTGCCTTACGACGGAGCGGCTCACCCTCGTGAAGCATGCTCACACAGGCACCCAAACTCCTAACTCTGCCACAAAGTAAAAGTTTTGAAACAAGCCCTGGAGCCGAACCCTGTGCAACGCTTTCCCAAATCTGCTAGAGAACCAGTTACTTACTTAAAAAATGGGATATAAAAACCTAACTCGCTGAGATATTATCTTTTGGGTAACCGTTCCTGGAGAATGGATTCTTTTTAAGGCATATTCAGCTTGATGACCTTTTGATTTAGGTTTGTATAGGAAATTTGATTAAATAAATATAATCATTGTTATTGTTGCAAGTTAGTAAACCATTGCTTTTTATTATCTTTGGATTTAATTTACATTATAGCACAGTTTGTAATTTTTTAACAATTTAAACTCTTCTTTATTTCTTTAATAAATTTTCTCGTTAGTCAAAATAATTTTCTTTTCCGTTTTGTAACCAAAGTATTATTTTACAATACCTTATCTTACCTGTAATAAAAGAAAAATAATTTATAATATTTATTTTAATTTAAAATTAATTCCTTCTTTATCTTTTAAGAAATATATACCTTACCATTTATATTATTCTACCATTCAGAACTTCAACTTAAATTACAAAATTCACTTTAGTTTAACCCCACTATATTTTTGATAGTTTAAAACAACTTCTTCTAAAACAATTTTTAAAAACACTTTGATTTTAACCAGATATGCCTTATTTTCATATTTGGTACTTGAGACCATATAAACACAAAGACTATTTCCAACAAACAATATTAATATATATATATATATATATATATATATATATATATATATATATATATATATATTTATAGGTTAGTTTTGGTTGGTAAAGATTATTTATAAGATAAATAATTATATAAAGATAATTTATATATATATAATATTATTATAAAGATAAATATGAGAGAATGAAATAAATACAAGTTGTAATCCTTTTCAAGACTACAGTGTGGACTCTTACCAAGGTAAGTCTGTCAGTGTCCTAGTCCAAAAAATCTAAATAATCTTTACCAATCAAAACTAACCTAAATATATATATATATATTGTAACATTTATAGAATGGGCTATATAATATTATTTAAGAATTGGAAGAATATATTAGAAATAACCCACACAAAATTTAAAAAAAGAAATTCATTAAAAGATTGGTTAGGTTTAAATTGAAACTAAATTTAGGTAAAAGCCTAGGATTGTAAACAAGGTATTTGAACTGTAAAATCGATTAGGAAATGTGTTATATCAAAACCCCTAACACATAAATTAAAACAAGTAATCTAATAATAGTTATGTGTAAACAAAATTGTAAATATTAGTAACATAGGGCATAAGTAATTACTTGAAGGAGAAAGTGAAATACGATTGTAAACAATGAGATTAGAAAGGTTATGTTCTATGAATTCAGCTCAAAACACACACAATTCAAAATATTACAAGAGTAAAACACAAAGACACTTCACACACTAATAATATTAATTAAATAAACACTGGAAGGTTTGTAAAGGATCAGAAAATTGAAACAGTATGTTAACAAAATTAAAACTGGTGAAAACAATCGCGTTATTACATCAGCTGTAAAAACAAATAGAAGTAGGTCAAGTGTGCAGTTGACTCTAGTGAGAAGGAATCGAACTAAATTATAATCCATATGATATTTTTTTTTTAAGAAGGAGAAGCCGCCATATTAAAAAAACAAACAATTGTTTAAAAATCTAAGGACGCGTAGTTAGAGTCTGGCGTGGTGACGCCGAGGAAGCAGACCTTTCTTAGCAGTCAAAATTTTACATTGGAAAGGAAATCGTCAAAATTATACTGTTTTGTGAAGAAACTTGACAAGATTAAACAGGGATAAGTGAATTGAAAGAGTTAATAAAGTGTAAATATAATTTGAAGGAACTAAAACGAATTTAAGTGTGTAAAATGTCAAATTAAAGAGAACGGAATTCTACGTGTGAGCAAGCAGCCATTCGACGTTATTTGATAAGTTAAGTACCTAGCGCTATATAAAAAAAATAAACTTTAGTGGACTCTTAGGATAATAGGGAAGTTTAAAATTGTACATTAGAATATCTTGTGATTAATAGTAATAAGATCATAATCCAGTTCAAATAGTTTCGCCTTTTTGCTTATTCCAAATTAAAGTTTTTCCATCGGGAAAATATTTATTAAAACTAATTTCAAAATTTAATATTGTTTTTCAAAATTTATTTAATTAACAAAAGAAGTAAAAATATAGCCCATGCTATAAACCCCGAGATAGTAGATATCGTAAAATTAGCCTAGGGTATATGAAAATTGTGTAACTATAAAATCAAAAGAAATAAGAGTTAAACCGAGTTTGTTAAAACTTGTTTAAGTTATAAATTTTTGTTTTGTGTTTATTGTTTAAATGTTGAAATGAAATTGTGATAATAAAGAAATATGAATTGTTCCTGAGTAGTTTTTTTTTGTTTTAAATAGAAATTAAATATAATTCAATAAAATAATCAATAATAATAATAAAACCCCGTTGCGTCTTTTTTATAAATACTTTATATTTGGCACACCAACGTGGGGTACGATTATTAGAAAAATAATAATAAAGAATTAATTATTCAGGAGTTTGTTTTTTGTAACTAGAGAAATTAATTATTTTTATTAAATAGTAAAAACCCGTTGCGAATTATAAAAATAAATTTATAAGTGGCGCGACAACGTGAGGCTTGATAAAATAAGAGATAAAATTTATTTAGAGAGATTTTGAAACAAAATTAATTTAGAACTTTTTATATGAAAAACATTTGAACTGGAAATAGATTTAGAAAAAATTTTGTAAAATTAAACACTGAGTTGAATAGAATCAAGGCTAGGTTTATAGTATATATAAAAATTGTTTATGTTTGTATAATAAGTTACTTACAGATAAAAAAAAAAGAAGAAAATATTATAGGCGAGCTGGTAGTTGTAGGGGACCAGGAAAAAGGGACTAGTTATGAATTGAGGGAAATAGAAATGGAAGGCACAGATATGCCAATACCAAACATGGAGGTAGATGAAGCTAGGGGACTACCACTTGTAGAAATTGAACAGGAACGAAGGGGTAGTGAAAGTGGAAGAAGAAATAATGATGACTGGATAAAAAAATTGTTCGAAAGCAACCAAAACTTACTAAAAGAAATAAATAAAGGGAGAGAGGATGTAAATAGACAATTAAATATAAATAATGAAAAAATAAATAGACAATTAGATAAGATGGATGAAATAAAAAAAGAATTAGAGGAAAATAGAGACGAAATAAGAGAGATGAAGGAGGATCTAAAAGTAATAAAAGATGAAATACGGGAGGACAATAGGAAAATGATAAAAGATATGAGGCGACAGTGGAGGACAGAGAGTAATGCTGTAATAGAGGATGTGAGAAGAGACATAGAGGAGAAAGATAGAGGATTAGAGGAGGAGATTAAGGAAAATTTTGAGGAAACAAAAGAAATAATAGCTGATGAAATAGAAATTAATAAGAAAGAGACAGAGAAAGTAGAAAATATAATAAAGAAAAACACAGAAGAGTTAGGAGAGTTGAAGTTAAAGGTGATAGGAGAAAGAGAGATAACAGATGAGCGTTTTAGGAAAGTCGAAGATGTAAGGGAGAAAATATTAGGAGAGCAGGGAAGGTTAGAAGATAGAAATAAACTAGGAAAATTAGAAATATGGCAAATAAAAGATTTAACAATTCAAACCGCAACTAATAAGGAGATTGAAAAGATTAATAAAATGAAAATGGTAATAGGAGAAATAAGAGGAGTTAAATATCTGTCTAAATGCTTAGTGGTACAAGGCTTATTGAGAAAATTTATCAGAGGTACGGATATGTTAATGAATGTGGAGGCACAACTCGAGTTTGGAAAAGGGGAGATGGAATTTAAATATGAGAATAACAGAGAAAATGGAAACTATGAAGCAGATGAAAGATACAATGGAGATGTAAACGGTATGAAGGCAAGGACAGGCGTGGGGACAAGAAAAGAGCATGGTGCCCACAGTCAGTCGGAAAACTAAGACAATCAGAAACCCAGGAATAAAAATTAAATAGAGGAAACAAGTTTACAGGCATTAATAGACACAGGCAGTAATATGACATGTATCCAGAAGAACTGGATATTGGAAAATAAAAATAAAATAGGAAGGGAGATATTAAATATAGGTAAAGGAAGCAATATGAATAAACTCTAGGTGACTATGTGTATAAGAAAACGTTAGCAGGAGATAAGTTTTAAGGGATGGTAACTATATCTACGATAATTTATTGGAAACTTCGTCGAATAAAGAAAAAAGATAAATATGAATCTATGTTAATAAATATTGAAGCATCGTTGTAATAAAAATATGGTAATTGTGTATTTAAACTTCGTCGTATTGTAAGGGAGAATCTGCGTTGATAAATAATGGAACTTCGTCGTATATATTATATATTATAAAAGAAATATGAATCTATGATAATAAATATTAAAGCATCGTTGTAATAAAAATATGGTAATTGTGTATTTAAACTTCGTCGTATTGTAAGGGAGAATCTGCGTTGATATATATAAGTATTAAAACAAAATTTATATTCGTTGATATAGGGACAGTGTAATCGAAGGAGCTATAGATATGATCAAATAGAGGATATGGGATTGCAACCTTTAAAAATATTAGATGTTAAACTTCATACAAAATAAACTGAAATGATATAAGAAAATAATTGAACTGGATGTGAGATTGGAAGGGGAGATAAAATGCTAACTTAGAACTGAGAGTTAGATGAAGCTAAAAGCAAAATAAATATGAGATAAATAATAAACAAGGAATAAACAGAAATAAGGGAAAGAGAAATGTTATAACAAATTTGACCAAATCTAGACATACTATGACTCGGATAGGCTGGGATTTAAAGACACAGTATCAGAGAATATATGATAAATAAATATTGAATCAGACTTATGATTGGAAGGGTTCCAATTGTAATAAATGTAAAAAATAATAATAATTATGGAAGGAATTGTAAATACCAGAACATGATTTATATGTTAAAATTGTTAAAGAATTGTTGATTCAATGTTAGTTATAAGTATATTGTATTGTTAGAAGATAAGTTAAGAAATATGTAGCTTGAAGTTTTCAGCTCAGTATTTGATTGTTAAAGAATTAAGATAAAAATTGTGTCGTAGAATTAAGTATAAATGGACGAAAGTGGACAGATAAAGGTATAAATGACTTTTAAGTGGACAATTCTAAAAGTGGTAAAGACAATGGACGATAAGTTTGCCAAAGTGTTGAGGGACTTACTCAATAAAAAATGTGTTCAATTAGTTATTAAATAAAATGTACAATTAGGAAATAAATGTTAATTTAAATTTAATTAAAAAAAAATATGTATATTTAATCAAGCTTGTAAAATGTAAAGAATGTGTAATGTAGATAGTAGGAATATTTTTTTATTTAAATTAAATTAGGGGACATTGTAACATTTATAGAATGGGCTATATAATATTATTTAAGAATTGGAAGAATATATTAGAAATAACCCACACAAAATTTAAAAAAAGAAATTCATTAAAAGATTGGTTAGGTTTAAATTGAAACTAAATTTAGGTAAAAGCCTAGGATTGTAAACAAGGTATTTGAACTGTAAAATCGATTAGGAAATGTGTTATATCAAAACCCCTAACACATAAATTAAAACAAGTAATCTAATAATAGTTATGTGTAAACAAAATTGTAAATATTAGTAACATAGGGCATAAGTAATTACTTGAAGGAGAAAGTGAAATACGATTGTAAACAATGAGATTAGAAAGGTTATGTTCTATGAATTCAGCTCAAAACACACACAATTCAAAATATTACAAGAGTAAAACACAAAGACACTTCACACACTAATAATATTAATTAAATAAACACTGGAAGGTTTGTAAAGGATCAGAAAATTGAAACTGGTGAAAACAATCGCGTTATTACATCAGCTGTAAAAACAAATAGAAGTAGGTCAAGTGTGCAGTTGACTCTAGTGAGAAGGAATCGAACTAAATTATAATCCATATGATATTTTTTTTTTAAGAAGGAGAAGCCTCCATATTAAAAAAACAAACAATTGTTTAAAAATCTAAGGACGCGTAGTTAGAGTCTGGCGTGGTGACGCCGAGGAAGCAGACCTTTCTTAGCAGTCAAAATTTTACATTGGAAAGGAAATCGTCAAAATTATACTGTTTTGTGAAGAAACTTGACAAGATTAAACAGGGATAAGTGAATTGAAAGAGTTAATAAAGTGTAAATATAATTTGAAGGAACTAAAACGAATTTAAGTGTGTAAAATGTCAAATTAAAGAGAACGGAATTCTACGTGTGAGCAAGCAGCCATTCGACGTTATTTGATAAGTTAAGTACCTAGCGCTATATAAAAAAAATAAACTTTAGTGGACTCTTAGGATAATAGGGAAGTTTAAAATTGTACATTAGAATATCTTGTGATTAATAGTAATAAGATCATAATCCAGTTCAAATAGTTTCGCCTTTTTGCTTATTCCAAATTAAAGTTTTTCCATCGGGAAAATATTTATTAAAACTAATTTCAAAATTTAATATTGTTTTTCAAAATTTATTTAATTAACAAAAGAAGTAAAAATATAGCCCATGCTATAAACCCCGAGATAGTAGATATCGTAAAATTAGCCTAGGGTATATGAAAATTGTGTAACTATAAAATCAAAAGAAATAAGAGTTAAACCGAGTTTGTTAAAACTTGTTTAAGTTATAAATTTTTGTTTTGTGTTTATTGTTTAAATGTTGAAATGAAATTGTGATAATAAAGAAATATGAATTGTTCCTGAGTAGTTTTTTTTGTTTTAAATAGAAATTAAATATAATTCAATAAAATAATCAATAATAATAATAAAACCCCGTTGCGTCTTTTTTATAAATACTTTATAATATATATATATATATATATATATACACGATTCCAAAATTCCAAAGGAACAACTTTAACTCAGCATGAGAAACAAAATGAACCTATTACTAACCATTTAAATTTCTTAAATTTTCTATATTAAATTTACGCAGAAATTCCACATACATGATTTTCAAAATTTAATTTGAATTCATAGACCTTGTTGCCAAAACTCAACAAATTGTATAACAATAATTATCTAAAGATAAATCTGTCCTTTTTCTAACCAATTAGCTCACAATTTAAAACCTGATTAAAATTTTTAAACTAATTTTGAAACAACGATTTTCATGTTATTTACCCTTTTTTACAGATTTGAAATGTATTCAACACAATCTTAAACGGACATTTATCAGGTTTCCATTTTATTCAAATTAAATGTTTTCAAATTAATGTTTTATAATAATTTTTTTTTCTAATTTGGTCTTAACTCAGAACTGCAATCTTCAGTTAAAGCTTTATTATAAATTTTAATTTCCAACTGTGTCTTTAATCTAATTCATAATATTTCTTTTATCTTTCACATTGGTTTTTAATAATTCTTACTAAGACATTTCTATTTTCTAGGTAGTGTCCACCATTTTGAGTAGCTAACTATGTCAGAATGACATCTCCACCATTTTGTTTCTTAACAAAGCCACTATGTTAAGTCTTTCACATTTTTGAAAATTTACTAAAATAAAAAATTTAAATGTCCATAAAAATTGAATTTTATTTGTTTTATTTAATTTGAAAGAGAGCAGCTAAGTTCTGACCTTTTAGAATATGTCACCTTCTTAGGCCTTCTCCCTCTCTTTACACCCAATTGCTTGTGCCTGTCTACTGTAACGTCCTTGCGACTTCTCTTTGTTCCGATCGATGCCTTTTGGACCGAACGAAAACGTTGCGCGTTTTACCGCTTGATTTTCGATACTTACAACCAGGTTTCATGCCTCGGTTCTATAAATTTAAATTATTCAACATTTTAAAATTTATATTTTCTATTGCAATGCTTAAATGTCACATTTTACCCAGTTACAGCCTCCGTACTACAATCTCGTAGACCCATATACGTAAAATTCAACGTCTGGCCGAAAAGATTCAAATAAATACGATTACTATATCCGACGGATTAAATGTACACTTATAGCTATGCTACTTTAGAACTAAATTAAAGTTCTGTCTTTGCACTGATATTAAACCGCGGGTCCTAATTTTGTATGTGCAAGTACCCTTAGGGTATGCATGGCTAGGCATACCAAATATCAAGAATTTCATAAGGAAGCTATGCTGCAGTTCATACATCGTAGGCAAATGACAACATTAATTCAGTCTCTCTCTTATAGACCACAAAGCCTCAGAGAGAGATTAGAATTACACAACGAAGACATTAAAGAAAATGCCGAATTGCTCTTACTAGATAAATCCGAATCCGAGATTACCAATACTATAGCGGATGGTATGTCTAAAGCCTTTAGAAAATATATAGTACTATGGTAATTCATAAAATAAGGTTCCCTATGCTGCTAAGAAAGAATGCGACGAGCTAAGAGAAATGTGGTAATGCTGTCTTACTTATCAACTCCCCCTCTCTCTGTCCCCACCACTCCCGCCTCGCTACATTGCTCTGTGCCGGGCTAGCAGCCTTCGAAGTTGGAGCTCCCCATTGCTGTTACCGCCAGTTGTGAATTTCGTGTTGTGATACGTTTTTTTAAATGCAAAACGGATTTCACCTATTGACATTTATCGTCAGTTAATCGAAGTTTATGAGGGAAAGTGTATATGTGTTCAACATATTCGCAAATGGTGTAGAGCAACGGTTCTCAACCTGGGGGGCGCGCCCCCCTGGGGGGGCGTAGAAGAATTCCAGGGGAGGCGTCAACAAATTTATAAAAAAAATTGAATTTGATGTTGGACACAAACACACAATCATTGAAATTTCTTTATAGCCTAATAGAGCTATAAAGCTCTATTTCTTTACTCAACGAACTTTTCTTCCTTTCCAAAATCTTGTCGATGATACCCAAAGTCTTCCAAAAGACCTAGTAAATGAAATAAAGGACCTAATATCTGAGCATTTGCTGTCTCTGAAGAACAAAATCGGAGTCTATTTTCCAGATATAAGCTCGGAAAACTGGGAATTGAAGTTAACAAGAGACCCCTTTCAAATCAACATTGATATACCTCCTGATCACATTCAAGAACAAACAATTGACTTGCAATGTGATTCCAGAAGTAGCAATGGAGGCAGTCAAGTTGCTTGTACAATTTTCATCAACTTATCTATGCGAGACAGGATTTTCAGCCCTGGCTAATATAAAATCTAAATATCGAGCCAGACTAGATGTGGAAAGTAACCTGCGGTGTTCTTTGTCAAAATTTCATCCAAACATACAAAAAATAGTTAACGAGAAACAGTGCCTGCCCTCACACTAGCACTACAAAAGTAGCGAACATTTTTCTGGTTATTACTTAAACATATTGTAAGTAAATTTATCATATATAAGTTTAAATTAACTTAATCCGTGAAGGGAGGCGTGACCTCACACCAAGGTGTGAAGGGGGGCTCAGAGCCTAAAAGGTTGAGAACCCCTGGTGTAGAGAATTCAATGAAGGCCACACGAAAATTCATTGATAGAGACCGGAGTGGAAGGGCTTCAGTTTCAAACTGGTTTATTCAGAAGATGCGTTTCGCACTAAGTCAGCACATTTTTCAATGCTGTAAATTGCTGACAAGACTGTTGCTCAGATGTGTTGTGTTGGTGTGAGTCTGTAGAGTATTTTTGTCCTGTGGTGTGTTATTGTTTATAAAGTAGTTGTTAATTATGTGCTCAAATATAGTGTTTCATTGGGAGTGTGTTTTGTCATTTAGAATGTGTTGTGGACAGTATTTATGGTGTTTATATATCTCATAGTTTCCTACTGTATTAAGTGTTTTTGCTTTTATTGATGTAATGTAGGATTTTTAGATTGGTGTTTATGTCAATCTGGGGGTGTACTCAGATAATTCGGTTATTGAAGGTGCAGTGGAAAACAATTATGGTGTGTTCTGTATATGCGCCTACGTCCGTGTCGGTTGAATGATCCATTTGTAGAAGTGTCGTCATACATCTCGCCCCAAAATCATTTTTTTACTATCGTCTTTATATTGCGTTTACTGCCTAATTCAATGACCAGTTTAATGCATCAGTTGTGGACTATCCTTTCAGGAATCCACACTGACCTTTCTCATAAGACATCTAAACCTTCCTCTTTTTCTAATCTTTTTAAAATTACTTAATTTACCCATAGTATCCGTTAGACATAGGTGTCTGAACGCGATGAAAGTTTGTCAAGGGGTTTATTCCATTTCTTTAGCAGTATTAACTTTTGTTTTCCCCCACATTTGTAAAATTTTCCTTTGCATAAACAATCATTAAAAGAAGATAATAATATCTCCGAATACATTTCTGACACCTTTTTCAGGATTTCATTTGGTATTCCATCAGGTCCAGAAGCATTAATCCTTTTAAGCTCTCTTATTGCCTTTTTAGTGAAGCTGAAACATTTATTTTCTGGTAACTGTATTAAGTCTACTCTACTTCTTATGGTTTTTTCCTATTTAGGAAACAGAATTGTAGTTATATCCTCAGCCCAGTTTGGATTATTTTGCCTAGGTATCTTGTTTTCTTGCTTCAGGAGTTTCTTGGTTACAATTTGGTAAGCCAAGCTCCACGGATCGCTCTCTATTTTTGCAACCAGATACTCCCAGCATTGATTTTTGCTTTAGTTTATTTTTTCTGTAACTCTTTGTTTACCCATCTATATTTATCCCGGAGTTCGGGATTTCTTTTTGTTCTGGTTGGCTTTATTCGTGCGGTCAGGTAATAGCCTTTTTTGTGCGATTTCCTCGCTCCACCAATACTTAGCTTTCCTTTGATTCCTCAATATTCCCAGCGTGGAGATCGAGGTTTTCAGGTGTTTATTCAAATATCCATTGTGTTTTACAACGTTTTTGAAGTTTTTCGCTGGTTTGTCCACTAGAGTTCATTTATCAATTTGGTTTCTTTGAGAAATTCTACCAATTTCTGAATATAAAGTTTTCATCTATTCCATGCTTGGCTCCTGCGATTATCCTCTTTAAGGAGACCTTTGCCAGTTTCATCTATGCTGGTTTTTTGGAACTCTATGTATCGATGATGGGTAAGTGTTTCATCTTCTAGAACCTTCCAGTTTTTACAATTCCGACATTCCAGTTTGAGATATGGTTAGATCGATAATTGACCTCGCACTACCTCTTTCGAAAGTGCATTCGTTCCTTCGTTTATAAAGACTAATTTATTCCATGCTTGGCTCCTGCGATTATCCTCTTTAAGGAGACCTTTGCCAGTTTCATCTATGCTGGTTTTTTGGAACTCTATGTATCGATGATGGGTAAGTGTTTCATCTTCTAGAACCTTCCAGTTTTTACAATTCCGACATTCCAGTTTGAGATATGGTTAGATCGATAATTGACCTCGCACTACCTCTTTCGAAAGTGCATTCGTTCCTTCGTTTATAAAGACTAATTAATTATGGGCTTCTTTTACAGGTCCTAGTTTCTCCCTATTCAAAACACATTCCGTTAAAGTCAGCTGTGATAAGAGTTTTGTAACTGGAAGATTGTATGAATCTTTCCAACTGTCCTAGATTTTCTTCATGCACTTTTATAGAGTCGTTTGAAGAGAAATAGCAGCTACGTATTCTACATTCACCCATCTCTATCCAAATAAACCCATCTGATTGAATCCCAATAATTATCAACCACTATGCTATTAAGAGTAGCAAATGCGGCCTTTTTATTCCTATCTTCATACCATGTATTTATGTATGTTTGTATGTATGTATGTATATATGATGTATGTACATATGTATGTGTGTATGTACATAAGTATGTATGTATGTACAGTATGTATGTATGTATTAGTGATTTTCACACTCTATACCCTGAATGCATATCAGTTGTATACTGTGGTGCATCATGGATTTTGTCTAGGGAGGCCAAAACTACAACGGAGCCGGGGGGGGGGGGTCTCGGTTTGTTCACCCCCGTATAAAATACTGAGTTTTTACCAGTCTAAAACTTATGTTTTAAGCATATACAGCATAAAAAACACTCAAATTGAGACTAAATCTGTGTTTTTTATGTTTTAATATAATAGGTTGTTTATTATTTTTGGATGAGTACTAAAGGTGTTTTTACATTTTGATTCCTGTACTACTGTCTTTCATTGAAGTTGTTTTTTTTTTTTTTTTTGCTACTCACATGATAGTAATCAAAAAACATTTTTTAATTAGGGTCTAAATTCTAAGATCATGCTAATATTATAAAATAAATCAACCTTTGACAAATATATTGGATACTTCTTGTTATAAGTTGATTTGGTTTTTTACAAAAGTCTCAGAATTTACACCGAAATAAAGAATGTTACTAAAACTGTTTGTCTGCTCCTCTGTCATGACGGGCCTAATTAAACCTTGACAATCTTCAAAATTGTTAATTATATTTTAGAGCCTATTTATGGTTTCAGTTATGCCTCCTATTTATTAACCAGTTATTCTTTAACTAACGACCCCACCATAGCGATCTCCTCTGACGATTGCAGAGAGATGTTAACAGTCACCGAAATACCCATAGAGGACAAGTACTATAGTTATGATTGTACAAACAGAAGTTAAATATCTGTTAAATCATTAAACGAGCCCCTAATTTTAATATTTCCCATAATTATCAATTACCAAGTAACTTAAATGCTTATTTTTATATAGCTCAAGGTGGCAACTCAAAAACTGCGTATATTACTGCAAAGCTAAAGGTTTAGATTAAAAAAAAAAATTAATGGTACATTTAAAAATTGCTAAAATTTTATTGCTATTTAAAGTCTAATAAGGCTCTTAAAATAGGATACTTTAGACACTAATAAAAGTAATAAAATCATGTATTATATCCAACGGTAAATGAATGACGTGTTTAGAATGAATATAGGCTATTAATGTCCGTTCGCTAGGGGAAATTCTGGCTCAGAGAATTAAATTTACAAGTAGGCTAAATGTTTGTAGTTTGTATTACCCTACACCTAAATTGCAGATAAACATATAATATTTTCTTGTCATTTTAAATTTATTTATACATTTTCATTTTTTTTTCTCATGCTTAGGATTGGCACTTTCTCATGCCACTGGTTGTATGTCTAAAACTGCTACTATAATTTCAATATATGTTATTAGTAACAAATAAACAGGCATGTTAAAGTAAATTCATTTTTAAAAAACCTCTTGTTTTGGACCAAACACGTAGCTGGCGCAGTCAATAGGACAACTCAAAACAATTAAATATAATATTTTGACTTCAATCACTAATCGAAATACTGCAACTGCGATAAAAAAATTTGCAGAACAGTGGATATTTGCAACGACATCAGCAAAACGTAGAGTCAATATCCAAAACAAGAAACAAAGAAGAAGTTATTAATCACTTAAACAATAGTTTATGACTATCCGAACTTTATATTTAGTAAATTTGTTAAAACTTACTGAGTCAGAACGTTTTCGATCGCTATGTGCCGATATTCATCTGTGTCTTGAGACACTTTGGGTTAATGTATTTTGTTATCTATATATCATGTTATGGGTCTTTGTGTGTGTTGGTACATTAAGGCTGTTACATTTGGTAAAATTTCCACCACTATTTATGCTCTGCATAACATACCTATTATCCTCTATTAAGGATAGAAAAGCATTATGAATTCATAGGATTAATGTAGGAATATAAAATCTCCTGGTAAAAAATAAGTGTTGTCGTGACATGTATAACTGTGCTATAAAACGAATCGCATTTTATTACACTTCAGGAGAATGGATAGCATTCAAACAAGAAAAAAGTATTGCAAAGATAAATATGACTTGGTAGATTGATTTTTCCGAAATGTGGGTAAAATCTCCTAACTTTACCTTTCTTTTCTTGTAAGATATTAAGATAACGGTGAAATATTGTTTTATAAAAAAGGATTGGAAGCAGAACGTTCTTGATTATAATATAGATATTATTGATCTAGCTCTGTCGTCATCCTGGGGCATATTTGTAGTGGAGGAGGAGATATTTGATTAGATTTGCACGTAATAGGAATGGCCCGTTAGCAGAACGCTTGAAAAATATAAACACCTAACGTCATACTTTCACCGAAAAGTTGTCTCTCTGAGGAAATAATATTACATTGAAATTAGTTTTTTTATCGTCTGTCAGTACATCGAATATTGGTATTAGAAGTACTGTATTAGGTTCTCGAACATAATCGTGAAGCACTAGGTTGTATATTTAAAGATAAATCTCCTTCAGCGTCAATGTAGTGTAACAATTCTTGTGCTCTTGTTCTCGCTCTTTCTCACTTTCTATATACTGAGCGGTCAAAATGACCGCTCAAGTTAAGAAATTAACAATTTCTAGATTTTGAATAATTGATTCAAAACTTATATAATATAGATTTAACTTTTCTAATAAAGACACATAGTAAAGAGTGAAGAAGCAAATCAATTTTTGTATAACTATAAATAAAAAAAAATAATAAATAATTGTAATTAACTAACTACATTTGACAAACAGGAGTTCAGTAAAAATTTTTAAGTGCCGAAAAAAAGCAAAATAATGCTAATATGAGAACTAGGCCACCTACAACAAATGACCAGCAGCATCCAACAGGTCATTTTTTGGAAACCGAATCCAAAATACTTCAATATTAAAAAAGTTACGGCGAATCTAAAGAAATACAGTTTTGAGTGTTTCAAATAACGATAACAGAAGATTGTAGGTTTATTCGAATGCGTTGTTCAA
This sequence comes from Prosapia bicincta, assembly GCA_036971475.1. Lineage (NCBI taxonomy): Eukaryota > Metazoa > Arthropoda > Insecta > Hemiptera > Cercopidae > Prosapia > Prosapia bicincta. The sequence continues at coordinate 14,403,472 of JBAIZL010000009.1, forward strand.
CCCGCCAATACAGGAAAATACACTGAGATAGCGAAGAACCAAGCGTGGGGGGGGGACGTTGGATCGCCGTAATAAAAACAGACACAACGTCTTGTAGAAGTTAGTCTGAAAAAAAAATCGGTTCGCGGCTAGAAGAGCACCAAGGGCCAGATGGATCTGTACAACACTGTTTCTGGCGCTAACTCAAATCACAAACGCGGACGTTTGAATACCGGGGATTTTGGCATGGGTTTTGGAAACGGTAGAAAACATATTTTACCAAAACAACTAACATACATTTTTGAAAACCTCCACCACCAGTAGCATATGGTACAAAAAGCAAATGTAGCGGATGCAAGGGTGTGACCAGATGAGATAGCTCATAGAGAGGGAGGGCATTGCAATACGTATATGATATAGATGATGTATTTCATATTAAATATTTGTTTTTAATGTACACAAATATAATTAATAGGAATATTTATAAAACTATATGCTCCATGTTTTTCATCAGTGCGCAGAAATATATTAATATACTCAATGCAACACAAAAACAGTTTCAATGTATAAACTGTTACCCAAAACTGTGTGAACATTTGCTGTTTTTTCCATAATTGAAATTATTCAATATCAGATACTTTGTACTACAAACATATTTTGTTTTTATATGATTATTTCCAACGCTTCCTTAAGTTTCTGCAGTGTTTTAAAAAAGATTGTAACAATATTCAATGTAGATGGTTTGTTCTCTAAAATGTTTTATAGCCTTAAACAAAATTCTAGAAATAAACAAATAAAATCATACAGAATAAAACAACTGTACTGCAATGGTTTGCAATTGAAACTTTTAGGTAGCAAGTGTATCTCGATTTGTATATAACTCTTTTCTCATAAATTTGAAGTTGTATCATTGTTAGTTCATCTGAATCGTTATTTAAAATGAGAGAGACATTCCAAAATGTTATAAAATAATCCTAAATGATTCCTAATATACATGTTTAATTTATGTTTGATAAACCTGTTCTCTTGAATATTCTGTTAGTATCATTTTTCTTTATTAAAATTTTTTAAAAACGTTTTTGCAAGTAACTTGTTAAAATTGCAATCAGTGGCAAACTTCTATCTTTCTGAGTTTTATCCTTTTTTTGAGTTAATTTTGTTTAATAGGTTTTAGAAAATAAAAAAGACATAAGTTGTTGAATGTTCGAAGTAGTTAACCCTAGATTTATAAACATTCGTCTGTCAGACGACGCCAGATTCCAGGAATTTGTACTTCTCATTCCCTCAACCTTCTAGTCTCACTGTCATCCTACAGAGGAATTTGACGTCTTAAGCGTTATTTGTTTTGTGGTTACGTTGAGTTTTCTTTGCTCAATCATCTGAGAGCAACTGTTTTTGAATAGTGGGAGAGTGTTTTTTCCAGAGACCAATGCCCAATTTAGGATGTATTTAGATTCTAAAACAAGTAAATACGGTCTAAAAGTAGTTATACTATGTAATGTAACAACAAAGTATCTAATTGACGGTATGCCATACCTGGAACAGTCTTTGAACACATCTGGACTGCCATTGGGTGCATATTTTTCAATAGAACTGATAAAATCCATCCATTACATAAATAGAAATGTAACCACGGATAATTGGTTTACATCCATCCCATTAACAATAGACCTGTTGAGTAACCACCAATTAACAGCTGTAGGTACTCTATAAAGTGATTAAAAAGAAATACTTTCATAAATGGAAGAACTGAAAACATGGAAGATTGATTCAGTTAACTTTGCCTATGACAGTGAACCTGTATTAGTTTCATACAAAACCAAAAAGGCTATGATGCTATAACTGGACTCCACTACTCATGAATATGGCACAATAGCAGAACCTACAGGAAAATCAGAAATTGTTGAGTTCTTTAACTCAACTAAAGGGGCAGTTGATGTTTTGAAGAGATGTCTTCCAATATGACATGTAACCGAAAGACACAGACATGGCCTCTCTTTTCAGTTTTTATGGAATGATAAACAGTACATTACTGAATTCCTACATGATATATGTTCACAATATGGTTAAGGGAGGGAAAAAATCTATCTGCTGAAAGAAATTCGCCAAACAAATGTCTGAACAGCTGACAAAACCGCATCTACAGAAGAGAATACACATACCAAAGCTACAGAAGAATCTGAAGGTTAAAATGCAAGTGATACTTGGAGAAGAGCTAACCTAATGACCTTGAAGCTCAAGAACATGCTGGAAGGAAAATATGTACATTTTATCGATCTAGAAAAAAGAGGATGAATAGATACTCCTGTTTCAGCTGCAAAAGATTTTACTGTCTTTAACATCAAGGAAAAATATGTATAGCCTGTTCATAGATGGAAGAAAAGTAAATTACTACTTATAACTAGGGTAATATTAGTTTGAATTTAATGATTTTGAAATACATAAATATATATATATATATATATATATATATATATATATATATATATATATATATATATATATATATATATATATATATATATATATATTAAGTCAAATTATTGTAAGTAGAGGTATAATTTTAATACAATCACATTGGAATCATGATTAATTGGGACCAAAGACTAAATAAACTAATAATTTAGAAGAAAAATGTGTATGTATTAAATTCTTAAGTACATAATACAACAAAATAGTTTATTATATGCATACATATTGCAAAGAAGTAAGTAAAAAGAAGTTATTTTGAGATAGACAATTTCATAAAATCTAATAATCTCTTTTGTTTGAAGAATTGAAGATTTTTTCTTCTCACGCAGAATTTCCTCGTAACTTGCTAATTTTTTTCTTTTGTGGCTCATTGTTGGAGTCTATGATTTCCAAAACTTGCTCAATTAAACTAAGGCCTTTTGTCGTCAAGTATCTAACCGTCATTTCATCTTCTACGTCATAAATCCAGCAGTTCTTGAATGTCATCATTATCCACTTCTAAATTTAGTTGTCTGGCAAAACCGACAACTTCTTCAATCACATCAACAATTTCATCAGACTCTGGCACTGATTCCACTTGAGTTTCATTGGCAAAAAATAGACACACCTTTTTCCAAACGCCATTCAAAGTTTTTTTGTGAAATTTCATTCCAAGATGATTCCCAAGAATGATTCTCAAAGCATCTAAAACATTGAGTTGTTTCAAAAAATCTTAAACAGAAAGCTCGTTGCTCTGTTTCATAGCTTCATGCAGATTCGCAAATGATCTTCTTGTGTAATAAGCTTTAAATCTCCCTGATCCATTGGTTGAAGCAAACTAGTTGTGTTTGGTGGCAAAAATATCACTTTCACGCGTGTGTCGAAATTAGTTAAATTAGTAGGATGGCTAGGTGCAATGTCAATTAATGGGAATTACTTTAAAAGGAATTTGATTAGACCGACAATAACGTTCGACTAGAGGTATGAAATGATGACCAAACCATTCTTCAAAAAAAGCTGTCACCAAAGCCTTCCGATTTGACTTCCAAATCACGGGCAAGCTAGCTTTAGAAATATTTTTTAATGCGCTTAAATTTTCTGAACGATAAACTATGAGAGGTTGCAACTTACAGTCACCAGCTGTATTTGCACCAACCATCACTGTCAATCTGTCTTTGGCGGCCTTAAAACATGAAAATTTTTCTCTTCATGAGCTATAAAAGTTCTCTTAGGCATTTTCTTCCAGAACAGGCTAGATTCTGAGAGACTCGGGCAGCATGATTTAAAAGCGCATAACTTGGGAATCACATATGACAGAGTAGCGAAAGTCAAGGTATTACTTACTTTACTTTACTTTATCCAACGCCTGCCCTTGGTAACTCGACCATTTGGCATCGAGCAGACCAGTAGAGCTTGGAGAGTCTGGTTTTTGGGTCGCTATTGTATGCTTCGAGCTGTGGGCAGGCAGGAAGGTGGTCTCCATCCATCTTTCCGGTTTGGCACAAGGGGCACCGATCCGTGTCCGCCAGCCCAATGCGATGAAGGTGCGCCTGAAGGTAGTCGTGTCGTGTGGTTAGACGGAACAGCGCAACACTGATAGGTTGAGGCAGGTGTTTTGGAATGGGGTTGGTACAAAGTTCTTGCCATCTCTTTCCAAGGTTTTCTTGTGATGTTTTCAAGTCAAGGTATTACTGTATATATATATATATATATATATATATATATATATATATAATATTATTACTCACATATATAATTAAAATTATTACTCATATAATATACTCACATATATTATATATATTAGAAATTACTCACATAGTAATATATTAACTTCATATATATATATATATATATATATATATATATATATATATATATATATATATATATATATAAATAATTATTTATAAATATAGTTATTTTTATCAGGTAGTCTCGTAGATGAAAGATTATGATAAGTGTAACCAAGAAACAGAGATTACGAATGTAGGGTTAATTTATTATCAAAACAGTTTTTTAAGGGTAATATACAAACTTGAAGTAGGATTATAAAAAGTCTGAGAGAAATGGAATTTATTAATTAATAATGAAATACAAATTATTTTTTTAATGTTTGTAATAGATAATTGTCCTTTAACTTGTTAATTTCAGAAACAAAAAAATGCTGCCATTCAGTGTGAATTAGAAACACTATACAATGAATATTTAAACACTCTGTATGTAGAGGCTGCCAGAAGAAATGAAAACAAGAGAGAAAATACAAAAATTGAAGTGAGTTATAATTTCTAACTTTCAATTTATAATTTTCTTTAGCAAAAGGTGTATGTTTATCTGTTCAATGATTTTCAATTATGTCTTTAGACCAAAATACACATGATAATGACTAGATTATTATAAAATCTTTGGAGCTACTGGAGTTCATAAAAAATACATTGTTTGATTAAAATCATTTACGTTATCTACATGCTTACAGAGTGTCTTCAATTAAAGAGAAGTCAGAAGTCTTGTGAAATTTTTCACTACTGCTCTTGCTCTTAAAATTGAGCAAGAGCTCAATTCTATGGTTATAATCTTTACAATTTTAACCAAAAGCATAGGAGAGGGATGCAGCCAGGATGACTGGACTCTCGAAATATATAAGTTTTTTTTCAGGGTTTGCTCTTTAATGTCCTAAAAATTTTAGAGGTTTTTGAAAGGGCTTAAATTAATTTCAGGTCCCTGAAAAGTCTTGGGATTTTATCATTATATTATTCTATTGCAATCAGTTATTGCAAATTGGCATTTTTACTAGAGAAACGGACTAAAGGTAAATTGTAGTACAGTCTATTAAACTAAATAGATCGATTCATAGGTACTAGTTGTTGGTAGCAAATTTTGGAATATTCATAAGAATAGGTGGAAGAGCATAAGCATATGTATACATCTACTGGGAGTGCTTGTCGTCTCCTGAGCTTATGCTTTTAAGCAAAAAGCGTTGCCACTGCATAGATTTATTTCATTGCAGTTTAACGAAAATTTTTTTAAAAAAAACTATTCTCCTATATCATCATATAGAAGATGTACATGGCTTAATGAACTATATATTTTTAACCACTTCAAAATTATCAGATATAAAAATATATACTTGCTTTGAAAACATTTCATTGAAAAATTTGATTTTTAGCGATAACTTTCTTAATTATTATAATATGTAATTACTTCAATATCTTTACAGGGCTACGACACGTGTGAAGTTGAACTTTTTTGAGCATTTAATTTTTGAACTTTTAGAGTTTAAAGGGTTTAAGAAAAGTGTATTTGTATTCAAATTCAAATTTAAAATGACAATATTTCAGTTAATTTTGAAACAATCCACATTTTATTCAATAATATCTAAATTATTGTTACATTGTATTTACAGTTAATGTTAATTATTATAGTAAAGTCACTGATTAAATTGCTGATTTATTTTCTCCACAAAAGCAAGATTAAATTTTTGTTTGTATAAATACTCTGTTAGCTTTAATGCAGAGAACCTATATTAAAACTGATTTCAATAGTCTTTTCAAGCACATTAACAAAAATTATTTCCACTTTCCTTGAACAATTATTTGCTGGGTAGAACAAGATTATAGGTTAAATTCCTGTTGGAAGATGCTATCTTACAAGATAATTATAATAAAATAAAACCAAATTATAACCTATGGGGATGGGATAGAAGTTGTTGGGTTGGTTGATTGGAGAAAAAACACCATTAATTATATTTTAAAATTCGTTACTAAAAATCTACCAGTTTATAATTGTTTTGAATTAGAACAGTCCTAAAACATTATTAACTATAAACATGAGTCATTCATCAATTTTGTTATGACTGTTTAAAATAATGAAGTACTCATTTTACTTCAATCACTATATTAACTTTTTTTTAAATAATAAACTTATTTTGTTTCATATAGGAATTTTTAGTATAGTTATTTTGTTTGTTTATTGAGTTTAATGAAATAATTTTCAAAACCTGATTGTTGGATACTCTTATTATTTAATTATGTAATAGAGTTTGTGTTTAAATTTCAGGATTATTTGTCACATGTGCAAGGACTACTTGTGAGCCGACAATCTGAACTGCAAAATTTACATAAAAAATTGCATACACTTTCTGTGAACAGTGAAATTGAATTGCTGCGAATGTTAAATCCTCCTGATTTTAAAAAGATATTAGGTAAGTAGTGTTTTTGTTGTTATTTGGTAAAATGTTTTTATGTTGATATTTGTTAATTTGTTTTGTAAATGGTCATTTCCAGAGGTATATATATATATATATATTCTTGTGTAACAATGATAAAAACAAGAGAAGTACAAATACAAGAATAATTTATTGAATTATACAATTCAAAGCTTTTTGTTGGTAAACAGTACCAACATCCTCAGGGATACTAAAGAAAATCAAGCATACAGCTAGATCCAACAAACAATGTTACCAAATCTATTACAATATTGTAAAATTTATTAATTAATTTATTATTTATTATGACAGGTTTTTTACAATGTTTTACATTTTAACCTAAGTCTAATGAAATACAGTTTTTAATTTTGTTTTTCCATTCATCCCTATCTGTCCACAAGTTTTCTGGTATATCCCATTTGATTAAAGATGAACTAATTTCCTGTATCCACGTTTTCGATGGTCTTCCCCTTCGTCTTCTCCCTGGTGGTGTCCATTCCAACAACATCTTTGGTAGTCTTTCATCATTCATCCTTTTCGTATGTCCATACCAAATTAACTGTTTTTGTTCTACAAAATCTGTAATTAAATTTTGTACTTCCATTTTATCTCTAATTATTTGATTTCGGATCTTATCCAATCTTGATATTCTCGCAGAACGTCTCCAAAAGTCCATCTCAGTTGCCAATAATTTCTTTGTCAATGTTGATTTCAATATCCAAACGTCTGATCCATATGTCATTATGCTTCGTACTATTGTATTAAAAATTTTTGTTTTTGTTTGATTAGTTATATGTTTATCCCATAAAATTCCATTTAACATTGAAATTGTTGTTTTTCCCAAATTTATTTTCGATCCAATTTCTTTATCTTGTTTCCCATCATTTGTAATTTTCATTCCCAAATACTTACATTCCTCAACATGTGATATTCTTTTAATATTTTCTTCTTCTATTATTAAGTCTTTACTTTTTTCTCCTATGACCATGTATTTAGTTTTATTCATATTAACATTCAATCCCCATAGTTTGTATTCTCCTATTATCTTTCGAGTCATATATTCAATGTCTTCATAATCTTGAGCTAAAATCAATTGGTCATCTGCAAATTGTAAAGAATAAATTGTGATATTGTTTACTGGGATTCCCATTCCTTTGCATTTATTCTTCCAATTTTTCAAAACCTTTTCTGTATAAATTTTATATAATGTGGGTGACAGACAGCATCCTTGGCGTAATCCTTTTGTTACTTCAAAACCTGTTGACAGATTGTTTCCTATTTTTATTTTGGAAATAGAATTTTTATATAAATTTTGAATTGCCTTGATTATAGTTTGACTTATAGCATTTGACTTTAACACTTCCCATAACTTTGATAATGGTACATTATCATAAGCTTTTTCTATATCTATAAATACTAAATGGAGAGGTTGTAAACGAATTACTTTCTTTTCAATTATTTGTTCTAAGCAGAATAAGTGATCTATCGTTGATCTTCCTCTTCTAAAACCTGCCTGTTCCTCAGCCTCCATATCCTTGTATTCATTTTCTAAATATTGCTTAATTATTTTTCCATAAATTCTGCTCAATGTATTTGTAACTGTTATTCCTCTATAGTTTTCACATTGCTTCTTATTACCTTTCTTATGTAATGTGGATATATAGCCTATTTTCCACTCTTCTGGTGTCTCTTCTCCATTCAAACATTTTTCAAAAAGTTCCTTCAAATTTGCAAATAATTTATTTGTACCATACTTTAATAGTTCGGCTGGAATTCCTCCAGGTCCTGAAGCTCTTCCATTTTTCATAGATTTTATTGCCTGTATCACTATTTCCATATCCAAATTTAGATAGGTATTATTTACTGTTTCTGGTATTTCATTTTGATTTTTTTCCAAATGTTCTTCTCTGCATTCTGTTAATAAGTTTTTAAAATATTCCTCCCACGTTTGAAAATCAATATATGTCATTTGTTGTGACTCCTTAGAGTTTTTTCTTAATGTTTTCAAAGTTTTCCAAGCTTCTGTACTTCTTTTCCCTCCAATAAAAGATTCTATCTTTTGGCATGATTGTTCCCAACTTCTGTTTTTTGATTCTGCAACCATTCTTCTAATTTTTGCTTGTTGTGCATTAAGTTCTATTTTATCATCAATTTTCTTTGTATTTAACCATTTTAAATATTTCTCTTTTTTAATCTTCACTTCTTTTTTAATTTCTTCATCCCAATAATAAAACGTATTCTTTTTATCTTTAATATCAATTTCACCTAAAGCTTCTTTTGCTGATTCATGTATTACTTTTGAAATATATTGGTATTGTTTTTCTGTTGTATCCCAATGAGTTTCTGTTAATTTTTCATCTAACCTCTTCCTATATAAGTATACAGTACTCTCATTTTCCAAACTCTGTAAATTATATTTAGGAAGATTCAATTTGATACCCTTTTCAACATATTGTTCTTTTTCTTTATCTTTATTGTTTAATTTTTTAAATGGAAATAATATTTTAGAATTGACTATAAAATGATCACTAAGTTTCACACCTCTGTATACTCTAACATCTTGTATTTTTAGTTTTGTTTTCTGTTTTACTATAATATAATCAATTATTGATTTCTGCTGCATTGTTTCTCTATACCAAGTATATTTATGTATTTCTTTATGTTGGTAAAAACCATTCAAGACTTTCAAGGAGTTTTGTTCACAAATGTCTATTAATCTGCTTCCATTTTCATTTACAATATTTTCTCCAAATGGTCCAATTATTTTGTTTCCAATCTGTCTTCCAGTTCTACTATTGAAGTCTCCTGCAAGAATAACTTCTCTTGTATTTCCAATTTCCTCTATTATTCCGTTCAATTTATTGAAAAATTCATCTTTCTTACATAATAAAACATCTTCATTTATAGCATACACTCCTAATATTACCAATTTGTATCCATGAAAATTCATATTAATTCTGATTAGGTTTTCGTCAATTGGTTGCCAGTTAGTGACATAAGTTTTTAATTTTTTCCTTATTAATACAGAGATTCCACGTTTTGCTCTTTGATGCTTCTGTACACCACTGTAAAAATGTATGAATGATCCCTTAATTTCGCTGCCATTTCCTTTTTTTTTAGTTTCAGATAAGACAATAATATCTTGTTTTCTGATTTCTAATTCTTTAATCACTTCTTCAAATTTATTATTTAAACCTTGAATATTCCACGTTCCAATATTCATTGTCCGTTTCCATAGCTTTTGTCGTATTCCTTTAAATCCATCCGGCTGTATTCTATTAGACTTTTTAACATTTTAGGTTTTTTATATGAATGGGGAGTTGGCCCATTGCATAACCCCCAACCTGGAGGACCAGGTAATTTATTTTCAAGGTTGTCTTCCTTTAGCCTTTGATAAACCAATATCTCCCTACAAGGCAGCAGTGTTAGTTTTGGTCCGCCCCGAGTATTTTATTTCCTCGGTACCCACCATATCTGGTGAGCTTTCCCTTATCCGCCACCTAGGGAGGCGCCCGATGGGAGACTAACAACTCCACACGAGAATTAATTTATTAATATAGATAATATGATACTTATAAATAATATTAAAGCTGGCTTGTGAGTGAAAGTTATAATTAAAGAATAAAAATATGGTACAACTTACAAATATACATTTTTTAAATTTTATACGCGTTTCAACGACTAATTTGTAGTCATCCTCAGTGAAGCTACACAAATCAAATTAACTATAAAAAAAAAAAATAATAATAAACATAAGCTAAAAAGTTTTAACAAAAGCTTTTGTCACTGAGGATGATGACAAATTAATCGTTGAAACGCGTATGAAATAAAAAATTTTATATTTGTGAGTTGTACCATATTTTTATTCTTTAATTATAATATGATACTTATAAAAGAAATTAACAAAGGCTTAAGAATGATTATTTATGAAGGTTTAGAAATATATAAATATAATAATAATAACAAATTGATAAATGAATAGATAAAAATAAAATCAAAATTTGACACTATATTCAATGTATCTAATGTTAGGTAGCAAATTAATAAATTTGACAATATTGTAATAGATTTGGCAACATTGTTTAATCTAGCTAAAACTATATATATTACAAGCTATCCTATTATATATATACTTATTTAGGAATTTTTTTACTAGATAGTAGACTGACAGACTTACCTAGTGGCAATAGTCCAAAACTGCAATCTCTTAGAAATAAATAAATAAACACATATAAAGTGTGATGTTTTTATATGTGTCTATTTATTTATTTCCAAGAGATTGCAGTTTTGGACCATTGCCACTAGGTAAATCTGTCAGTCTCACACCTAGTTCAAAAATTCCTATATATATATATATATATATATATATATATATATATATATATATATATATATATATATATATATTTATTTATTTATTGATATTTTACATTATCCATTGTTTTTCCATTGCACTGACTTTATGAAGTTAATATATTACTATTGTAAGTAATTTTATCCACCATTAAGTGCAATGATTTTACCTTGTGTGATGAGGCGCCTTTCAGTCACTTGACCATTGTCGAATCACTGATTAATTTTTCGAGAAAAAGAAAGGCGCCTCGGTTTGATGTCCTCAAAGACATGAAGTGAGGTTTCATAACATGAAAATCTTGCCTGATGGATCAAGAACATACCCTGAATGTAGGCACTGCCCAGGGATACAGCTAGATCCCGATCATCTCTTCAACTGCCCGTCCATCATTGGAGCACTATTTAAAATTGATTTAAACTGTTCTAGGGAGACCCTTTATACGGACAAAGCTGCAGATGTGGCCAGTGTAGTGCTTCACGCTTTTGGACCCGTGTAACTGTGCTCTCTCTACCTTTCTCTGAACACTATTTTTTCTTTATTGTTTTTATTGCACTTGTCACACGACAACAACAACAACATTAACTTCATATATATATATATATATATATATATATATATATATATATATATATATATATATATATATATATATATATAGTTTTGGTTGGTAAAGATTATTTAGATTTTTTGGACTAGGAGACTGACAGACTTACCTTGGTAAGAGTCCACACTGTAGTCTTGAAATAGAAACACATAAAAGCACTTAAACAATGATATATTTCAACCACACAGTGGTCTTTGTCAATCGTATATTGTATATATATATTGTAATGTTTTTTATCAAACGCAATACCACGATGTTTTACTATTAAATATTTCTTTTATAATATATATCAATTTTCTAGTTAAAACACAAAAACTTACTCAGGAACAATTCATAATTCTTTATTATAACATTTCTTATTTCAACATTTAAAACAATACACAGAACAAAATTTCTAACTTAACAAGTTTTAACAAACTCGGTTTACTCTTATTTCTTTTGATTTTATAGTTACACAATTTTAATACCCTTGGCTAATTTTACGATCTCTTATTATCTCGGGGTTTATAACATGGGCTATATTTTTACTTCTTTTGTTAATTAGATAAATTTTAAAAAACAATATTAAATTTTGAAATTAGTTTTAATAAATATTTTCCTGATGGAAAAACTTTAATTTTGAATATGCAAAAAGGCTAAACTATTTGAACTGGATTATTTCTTATTATTTACTATTAATTAACTACAAGATATTCTAATGTACAATTTTAAATTTCCTTATTATCTTAAATGTCCATTAAAGTTTATTTTTTATAGCGCTAGATACTTATCTCATCAAATAACGGCAAATGGCTGTTTGCTCACACGTAGAATTCCGTTTCTCTTTAATTTAACATTTTACACACTTAAATTCGTTTTATTTACTTCACATTATTTTACCACTGTATTATATTCTGAAATTCACTTCTCCTTAATTTAGTTTGGCCAATCTTCTTAACAAATCTGTATAATTTTGACGAAGTTCCTAATAAATAGAATTTTGACTGGTCCTGACAGATCCATCTTGTCGCGTCCCCACGCTATCTCTCTGACTAAACTAACGCTTCGTTTTTCCTTTAAAATGTTACAAATATGGCCGCCTCCTTCTTCTTAAAAAAAGAACATATGGATATTAATTTAACGAAGTTCCGTTCCTTCCCACTAGAGTCAAACTGCACCTGACCGACTTATATTTGTTTACTTTCACATCTGTTAATGTCAACGAACTATTTTCACCAGTTTTAATTTTGTTAACATACTGTTTCAATTTTCCGATCCTTAATAAAGTTTCCAGTGTTTATTTAATTACTATTATTAGTGTGTGAAGTGTCTTTGTGTTTTACTTTTGAAATAGTTCTGAATTGTGTGTGTTTTGCTTGGACTTTTCCAAACATAACCTTACATTGTTTACAATCGTTTTTCACTTTTTCCTTCAAGTAATTACTTATGCCCTATTTTACTAATATTTACAATTTTGTTTAACATATAACTATTATTAGATTATCTTGTTTTAAATTTTATTTGATACAACAAATTTCTTTATGTATTTACAGTTCAAATATCTTATTTACTAATCTAGGCTTTTACCTAAATTTAGTTTCCATTTTAACCTAACCAATCTTTTAATGAATTTCTTTTTAAATTTTGTGTGAGTTATTTCTAATATATTCTTCCAATTCTTAAATAATATTATATAGCCCATTCTATAAATGTTACAATATATATATACTTATATAAGAGGATAGTTTGTAATGTAGGCTACCTAATTAGTACTTTGAATGTACTTTTTTGTGAAACTTATGCTTGTCAGAGCTTTACCTTTATGTAGTGTACTACTGGTGTTATTACTTACATTTTCTTAGCTCTGAAGAATTGCAATGTTGGGATTGGGCTTTAATTATTTTTGTATTATAAGAGTCCTTGAACGACATAATGTTGTGACTAGCAGATATTGAGCTGTTGGCCTATTTCTATTCATGGTTCTAATGTCATGTATGTGGCCATTCATTCTGATGTTTAGACCAGATGTGGTTAGCCCAGTGTACTGTGTGGAGCAAAATTTAGATTGCAGCTAGTGTGTGACATGTTTTGATGTACAAATATGATAGTGCTGAATCTTGAAGCATGTTGACTATTGAAACTATTTGTTTTGAGGAGTATTGGACATACTTACATTTAGGTCGATTGCATGGAATGTGAGCCAATTATAGTCGTATCAATTATCAGTTTTAACTTTTGTAATATGACTAGCTAAATCATGACGACTTATTCACTAATATATGGCTAATAGATGTTTATTGGTTGTATCTTTATTGTCAACTAAATTGTTTTTATTTTTATCATTGTATTTAGGTTTATGTTTATCATATTGAAGAATTAGTTATATTGTAAATAGTTATTTACCTAATAAAATGAATAGTTAAGCTAAGTCGGAATTGCATTGTTTTAAATAAATTAGAAACATAGTTAATTATGGTTTATTGTAATGCTATTCTAATTGATGAAACATATTTATAATTTTGCCATTTTCTGCAGAAATGATAAGTTCTTTGGAATTCCAATGTGAGAGCATTTAACAAACAATTGACCAGGTGAGAAACATGTGTTGTCTCTAGATTCCACCTATAATCATTGATTAACCTTGGACTTTATTTATTGTATTATCTAATGCTAAAGAAATCTGGAATTGCAATTGCTTAAATGTAATTGGTGAATTTGTAGATACCACTGGAATACTTGCTAATAAATCATGTTCATCTTTACACTTTCCAGAGTTAATTGTTGCTTCAATTATGCTGTGTCTAATTGTTTTTACAATCAAATGTGAACGATTACAAACCCATGATCGGTTCAAGGTACATAATAATATAATTGTTAAATCCAATGAATTAAAAACTCTGCTGGATACTCAATACTTTCACTCAATGTAAATAATTCTAACATATTGAGTTATATCAATATCTTCAACATCAGTATTTTATTGTTGGTAAAATGGCTCTTTGACTTAGCCATTGATGATTTAAATAACGATTTGTAAATCTGTAATGGTAAGGTCTAGAACGTTTATTTTATTGTTTTCTTCTAATCACCAAACACAACACCAGACATAATTTCAAAATATACAGAAAACCAACAACTACCGATATTGTCATAGATAATACATCTAATCACCCCACACAACACAAACACGCTGCATTTAATCATATGTTACACCCCCTAATCAATATACCAATGCTACAGAAAGACTACGACGAAGAACTCAATACCATAAAATAAATCGCTAAACAAAACAGCTACTAACATACACTCATAGACAACTTACTCAGGAAAATTAAACATAAACATCATCAAACGGCCACACAAACAAACCACACAAAAACAACAAATACATATCTCTCACCTACCACAACAAGAAAACACACAAAATAGCCTCCAAATTCAAAAAACTCCATTACCAAATATCCTACAAAACAACAAACACTTTAAGAAAGCACATACAACCGTTTCAAAATCAACCTGACAAATACAAACTCTCAGGTATTTACAAATTAACATGTAACGATTCTACCAGCTATTACATTGGTCAAATTGGCAGGTCATTCTATACATGCATCGAAGAACACATTACCCAAAGAAAACAAACAAACCCAAAATCCAGCCACGGAAAACACCTAAAAAACACACAACACACACACACACGGATATACATACTAATTTAAATGTTCTACACACATTAAAACAAAGTAAAAAAACAACAACCTTAGAAAAATTCAAGATATACAAACACTACGCAACAGATAAAGAAAACATATTAAATAATCACACTCATTTTGAAGCCAACAGCCTTTTCCATTAAATGACACACAACCAAAATAACCCACCCCAACTACCAATTGTTTTGAAAATGTTTTTGGTGATTGATAATTTAAAAGCTGAACAGGAATGTTGGTTGTTAATTTCAATATGTGTACTCCAATGGTCAATTCACTCCCCTCTCAACCTTAACCATACTAGAAGGATCCAATTTTTACCTTCCCACCTCTTCATTTCTGTTGATGACCATCTCTCAACAAAACCACCTAGCTATGTAAACAAAAATCCTGTCATACATAGCTTAAGAAAGGTATCTGGGCTATGTTGAAAAGGACAACAAAACTCATAACAGAACACCAATTTTTGTTTCTATTCCGTTTTTTCGTTTTCCCTAACCCGCAACTGAGTCTGAGGAGAACCCAAATCTAATTCTGAGCAATATTTTGATTTGTGTCTACTTAATACTTATAAGAACTCTTAGCTTTCCCTGCACACTCACCACAACATTTTTGTTATTAGCAACTATGACAATAAAATGCACAGAATTTCTAACAACACACACATACACACAAGATAAATTATCCTGTTATAAAGTGTACCTCAATCATTTTATTCCTATTGTGCTAACATTGCTAAACATAGGTACACGAGATATATCACTGGGACAACCATGATACCTTCATCGACTCATTACTACTAAATGTTTGCAGTCTCTGGTGGAAACAAAGGGAGGGTAGTAATTTAATTTTGAAACAAAACTATCTAATATTTGATTGTCAGACAAAACTTTGTCTGAAGTTATGTATAGAATTTCCAACTTTTTTTGCTAAGCAATACAAAATAATGTACTGTAATATACAGTAAAAGGTTAAACAAATTAAATTGGTTCCATTTGGTTTAAAACTATGACTAAAACAAATTTTTATTGGTACAAAAAAATTACAAAATTATTATATTAAATAAATTAGAAATAGCTTTTAAAAAAATGTAACACAAATTTTTTATGAAGTTTAAACATTTTTTTATAAGAAACTAATATTAATGCAGAAATCTTTTATAATAATAAAGAAATAAAACAAAATGTGTTTTGGCCGACCTGATGACACAAGACTGTGTCCTGTAACACTATAAAAGCCAACATCTGTTCAATAAAATTAATATGGATTAGTAATCTGTTTAATTTTTTGAAAACTATAAATGCTTGGTAAATTATCACAGCCATCAGGAAATTATTTTAAATGTTTCTATATCCCTCTTGCATTTTTTGACTGTCTATGTCAGGGGTTCTCAAACTTTTTGGTACCATATCCCTTTCTTCTTGAAATGAAATTGTCCCACACCCCCCTAATTTACTCTATAAATAAATGATATTGGGATATGAAAAATAATTAAATATTATATATATTGAAAACAATTGATTTTTTAATGCATATTTTCACAAGAAACAAGATATAACATTTCAAGGTAAATTTCAACTGATAAGAGAAACATCTGTTAGTGAGATGCTTGAACTTGCATTTTTTATGCTAGGAGGTGTCCATTGAGGTTGTATTTTAGTAAGGGCACAATCCAAGTCATTAGGAACATCACGTTTGTTTCCATAATATTAATTATATTTAATTTATCTTATTAGTTTCCAACTGGTCTCGTGCCCCCCTGACTTGCCTTCACGCCCCGAGCGCCCACTAGTTTGGGAACATATTGCCTATGTGAACACCAATCATCCCTTTATTGTGTTTAATGACACATCTAGGTCTAGTTACATCTTTTTTTGTTAATTGTCAGTTTGAGAAGTGTGCTCAAATATATTCAGATTCTGTGTTACACTGCTACTAAATAAAACGCATCTTATCTAATATAAATACGCCAAGCTGAATGACATCTTTCACTCTGACATTTGATGCATAACAAAAACTTTAATGCTTTAAAAGCATGATAAGAAACTAGGAAAACCTAATTTGTGTACTGGAATGGATACTTAGTATTCTCTTAATGTTATGAATTAGTTTTTTTTTGAGAATTACGTGATTTCTATTAATTAAACAGTACTATCAGCCTCGATCTTGTTGCACATTTAACACTGTGCTGCTGTCACCGGTTCAGGTTGTGAATGAAGGACCTTATTGTGTTAAACCCTAAAAATATCTGAAATTTTATATATTCAAAATCAAGACTGCCCCTATATTTTGGTTGATCTGCATTCACTGTTCTTTCATTAGCAAGTTATTTAGAATTGTCTCATTTCTTACACAGTTCTTAACTGATTCCTCTAACTAGACATTGGTTGAGCTTTTTATTACCTGATTAGTTTTCATCTAACTATAGATAATTTTTCCACAGAACAAGTGACTGCAGACAATTTTGAGGAACATGTGGATCGTATCAATGAACAGTTGAAAGGATGTCATGATAAACTGGTACTTCGAAATATCCAGGCCTCACAAAACATTGGAAGTAAGTGAAATATATAATTGTAAAATTTTGGGATTGTTTTTAAATATTAATGTACTGGTTTAATATTTTATGATTTCTCGTCTCTACATATGCATGCTATGGTTCTCTGTTTGATTCATCACTAATCAATTTATAGTAGGGACACAAATTCAGCAGCTGAAGTAAAGAAACCATCTCAGAGTAGAACACAAGCCTTGTACCAGAATACCAATTTTTCCCATTGGCAGTCCATAGGAAGATTTTGAAACCTGCTAACAAATAGATGTAGGCTCTTGTAAATAGTAAATGTTTTGTAATATTTACTTATAAAACTAATGGGTAAGAGTAAAATATCCGAAAACTGTTAAAAATTGTGTTTGTTTTTATAAATTGACTGATGAAACCCTTGTTCTTTTCATAAAGTCTCCAAAGGATAATGAAAGGTCCCTCTGGTGAAGCTACTGTGTAATAGAAAGAAATCATTTAGACATGAGTGAAAATGCTTATATTTAAAAAGCGATAAAATTTGCATTTTTGGAATTTTACATGTAGGTTTTAAGAGCTACCTTTACAATAAAATTATAATAGATATTTAGATACTATAAAGATGTAACAGACATAACTTAAATGAAAGTACTGGTAGATTATCAGTGACTCTTCGAGTCTTGTATTTACACTTTTCTTGCTACTTAAGGTAGGACTCGACTTAGAATAACAAACAGTGACTCTGCTTATGACTATAATAGGACTACTATTTGGATAATGCCATCTATGAAGTATAAGACAGTGCAAGAGTTAAATAGATGATGAAGTTTGTCCCCACTATTGAACTGAGTATTTTACTACTAAAAGAATAAATTGCCATCACTAAGGCGACTTACTTAATTTTAATTATACTTCAGATCTTTAAAGAAATAATTTTAAATACAAAGTTAACAACAATAATTAATAAAATAGCCTATTTTGTTTATTTACCTGAGTTTTTGTTAATGGAAAGCCTTAGAATTTCCTGCAGTCTTTTTGTAACTATAAATACATGGTAATTATTTTGCATTTTGTTTTCTAGGTTATTTACCTATAACCTATAAACCTTAAAAAACCTATAGCCTATATAAAATACATGCTAGGCCCTTTTCTGGATGTTAAATTTTATTAAAGAACATTTTTGAGGGTACACATCCGGAACTCCAGGAAACACAGACTGATAATTTCAAGAGGAAGCACACTGAACTGGCTGCTTCTCAAACCTTAATCAATACTCACATAAAAACTATAAATGAAAATGCTTTAAAAGCGTTTTATTGGTGATTTTTGTGTGTGGCACAGGCAGGTGAAGTTCATTCCAATGTCGAAACCCTCATAAAACCATGGTTAGTGATATTGTCTCTTGAATGTTTGATGATAAAGCAGTTAAACTTGTCACATCAATGCTCTTGTCAAACAATACTGTAAAAAGGAAGATACTTGATCTGTCAAGTGATATGAAAGAATCGCTGGTTTCTTACAGCAGATGTGTTGTTTTTTCTCCAAACTGACAAATCTATTGACATTACTGGGTCGTCATATTTATGGGCTTTTGTTTGCTATGAATACTCAGAATATTTTGAGATGGATCTTCTGTGCAAACCACTTTCTGCCAATACAACAAGGGGAGAAATATTTTGTTTGTTGAACAAATTTTTACGATGAACAAAATTCCTTGATGTATCTGGATTGATGTGTACACAGAAGATGCAAAAACAATGACTGACCCAAAGCATGCAGTGATTACATGGCTAAAAAAAAATCTGAAAATTGCAGTAGCAGTCATTTGTTCTTAATAGACAGGCTTTAGCGGTGAAACAAATGCCCGCCTTTTGTAAGTAAATTCTAAATAAGTCTGTTCAAATTAATAATTATATAATTATCGTACTACTATGTGATGATATGGGAAGTCTTCACAATTCCCTGCTTCTCGACACAGAACTGAGGTGGCTATCTCGTGGAAAAGCACTTACATGATTGCAGGAGATACGTCTTGAAATCTAACCTCTGTGATGGACCACAATATCAAGTTGGCCACAGGTTTTAATAAGTTTCATAGACAGGCTTTAGCGGTGAAACAAATGCCCGCCTTTTGTAAGTAAGTTCTAAATAAGTCTGTTCAAATTAATAATTATATAATTATCGTACTACTATGTGATGATATGGGAAGTCTTCACAATTCCCTGCTTCTCGACACAGAACTGAGGTGGCTATCTCGTGGAAAAGCACTTACATGATTGCAGGAGATACGTCTTGAAATCTAACCTCTGTGATGGACCACAATATCAAGTTGGCCACAGGTTTTAATAATGAAAAATGGGAGTATATAGTTTAATAATGATAAGATATTTTCATGAAAATGAATGAGATGAGCTTTTCTCTGAATGGGAGGATAATTAGTACATTTTAAGCTAATGACAACTTTAGGCATTCAAAAGAAAAATTCAGATTTGGGTTGGATTTGTTTAGAAGAAAGTGGTGGAGTGTTTTCCTATGATTTTTTTAATGAAAAGAAACCGGATCTTGAGAAAACGACTTTGACTAATGACATATGTGAACAAAGTCTTTTTGCAGTTTGGCAAATTCTCTTGAGCAATACTTCCTACAGTGTTGCAAGAACATGAATGGGTGGTCAAACTGTTTTCAGTTTTCAAAAAGCCAATTACTCTATCGTCAAATGAATAGAAATTGTTGATAGACATAACTTCAGACTCCATCTTGAAATCTACTTTCGAGTGTAATACTTACTCTCATATTTAGCTTCACCTGGAAAACACAAAATACATCCGCTCATTGAAAAACAGAAACAGGTTTTTCCTTTTGCCATAACTTATTTATGAATATTTATTTTCTATCTGTGCAGCCACCAAAACTAATTACCGAAGCCAGCTAGATGTTGGGCTTGACATCCTACTCTGGCTATCGAAAATTAAACCAGATTTATCTAAATTGTAGCAATTAAAACAATGCCATTCTTCTCAATAATCAAGCTGGCTCTATGTTCATATCATTACTTTTGAATTTATTCTATTCGAACCTACAGTAGTGTACCTACCTATCGATTCCGTTCTGTTCATTTTAATTTTTTGTTGTGAATAAAGTTGAGTTGTAAACACAGTTGAGTTTTTTTGTTTGTTTAGAACAACTTTAGTTTTAGTAAATCAAATTTGTGCAGTAATGTCCTATATTTTTATAACACACACTTGAACGCACACAGAATGATTATAGTGATACTACTGAGTACTCAACTATAAGCCAAGTGCAGTAGTAATGAAACAGATACTGTAGTAATATTAAAAGTTAGAGTTTTTATACAAAAAAAATATTTGGAATAAAATATTTGTATTTTGTTGAGTTAGATAAAGATAAGAGATTATTTGGCATTTCAAGACTAAGTTAAGTGAAATGATTCATTCTTTTTCTTAATTGTTTAGTATTATGAAATATTTATTCCAATTATGACTTTAATATTATTACTCTGACACAATTCTTTCACACTATGAATGTATTACTATGATTCAAATTAATAAAAAAAAACAATTAAGAAATATTTTGGTTATGTAATTCTTATTATTTGGTTTGGGGTGTTTATAATTTTCCACATTAAAGAAAAATATGTCTCAACTTATTTTGTCAATGTATAGAACGTTGAAATTTTTGTAGGTAATTATTTGTTTGTTTTGTTTTAGGTCAGTTACATCATGCTGTTAGCGATACCTTAGAGGCTTTAAAAACACTACAAGACCACAGTGATTCTGAAGAATTCAAAAATAAAATAAAATGCATAGAATTAGAAGAAGCTTGTGATAAAAGTATAACTAGGTTAGTATCAATTAACAAAATTTTAAAAAGTATCCGTTGGTTATTTTGATATAAGATTATATGTTGTTATTTTGAAGAAATATAATTTAAATACTTTGGACCACTTGGTAATATCTGAAAAAAGGCTAGTCTCAAATTGCTGATTGTTTTTACTTCAGTATAATATCTGGAAACAATTTCGATATTATACTAATAATTTTATATTGTTTCTATTGTTTACCTCAAAGACACACACACACACACACACACACACACACACACACACATGCACACACGCACACACACGCACGCACGCACGCACGCACGCACACAGACTGCAATGGACCAGCCCAACAACTCAACACCCACAACCCTTTTGCGAAACGCTGCTGCCAGCCCTTGTTTCCATTGCTAAGTAAAAATTTTGAAACGAGCCTAAATGTGGTATTTTTCTAGTGAATTTAGTTCTATTGGATTATTATTTATTTCAAGTATGGTTAGGTTATTTTCATAATTTGTTATTTCATGTTTTTGTGGGATTAGGTGTGCTGCAACATTTGATGCTTTTGTATTTTTATTTTTGAATCCTCTGTAATGTTCTTCAAATCTTATTTTAAATGATCTTGTTGTTTTTGAATATAAAATGCGTTGCAGTTGTTACATGTAATTTTGTAAATTCCTGATAGGTTAAGTTTTTCTGTATTTGTTTTGTGGTTCGTGTTAATAAGATATTTTATTATTTTTTTGTTTGGTTTGTATATTGGAGTGTAGTATGTTGTTGTATATATTTGTTATTTTTTCTATTTTGTTATTGGTGTATTTATATTTTAGGTAGATTTTTTTTTATTATTTTTGTGTTCAGGTTGTAGTGTTTTGTTGAGGTTAGGTTTTATTGTAAATTTTTTGTTTATGTATTTTATAAGGTGTTTGTTGTATCCATTTTCTATTGCTATTTTTGTAATGTTATCTAAGTCTTCATTTAATTTCTGTTTGTTATCTTGTGTGTATTTTATTCTTTATTTATCACGTTACTGTAAGTGTTAATTTTGTGTGCCCAGGGGTGGTTAGATTTGTTGTGTATTGTGGTGTTGTTGGAAGTTGATTTTCTGTGTACTGTAGTTCTATTTTTTTATTGTTTATATTTAATGTAATGTCAAGATAGTTAATTGTTCTGTTTGTTTCTGTTTCAAAGGTGAATTGTATTTTTTCTTTGTATGTATTTAATTTGTTCAGTATTATGATGTGTTCGTTGTGAATGGTAGGTTGGTATATTACAAGTATATCATCTATGTATATTGTCCATAGCAAAATGTTATATGTGTTTAGTTTAGGTTTAATTATTATTTGTTCAAAGTGTTGTAGATATATTTCTGACATGACTGATGATATGTATGGGTGATCCCATGGGAAGTCCAGTTGTTTGTTTATAGTATTTATTGTTAAATTGGAAGTAATTTTGGTTACATATGTGTTTGATTAGTGTAATAATAGTGTTTATTGTGTTTTCTTTTTTGTTATTGTGTATTAGTTTGTTTTTTATTATTTCTATGGTTTCTTCTATTGGGATACTAGGGTACATGTTGGTTATGTCATAACTAATTATTTGCTGTTTGTTTCTTTGTTTTTTATTTTATGAATGAATTTGTGTCAATTTTTATATTGTATGTGTTGTTGATGTGTTTTAGATCTTATTATTTTGTTTAGTATTTTTGCGATTGTGTAAGATGCTGTTTTGAAATTTATTATTGATCTAAATGGTGTGTTTGGTTTGTGGATTTTAGGTATGCCTGTTAATATTGGTGCACATGGTTTGAATGGGTAGTCTTGTGTGGTATTTTAATTTATTGTTATAGTTTAGGGTATTTCTGTGTGTGACTATTAGGTTTTTTATTGTATTAAGGTATTTGTTAGTTGGGTCTGGGATTTGTTCGTATTTATTATCTTTTATGTGGTTTTTTATTGAATTGATGTATTTGGTACTTTCATTATTACAAAGAATACTACACTCCAACATACAAACCAAACAACAAAATAATAAAATATCTTAATAACACAAACCACAAAACAAATACAGAAAAACATAACCTATCAGGAATTTACAAAATTACATGTAACAACTGGAAAGCATTTTACATAGGAAAAACAACCAGATCATGTAAAATAAGATTTTAAGATCATTACAGAGCATTCAAAAATAAAAATACAAAAGCATCAAATGTTCCATACCATACTTGAAATAAATAATAACCCAATAAAACTAAACTCACTAGAAAAATACCACATTTGTGCAAACATACACAACAATTTAATGAACCTACAGACAACATATGCAACGACGTACTATTCAAACACATTATACATGTGGCTCAAGAAGAAACATGTATAACGTCAACATCACGGACCAAACATCCACACCAGGAAAATAGAGAAAACTAATTCAGTGATTCGACAATGGTCAAGTGACCGAAAGGTGCCTCATCACATAAGATAAAATTATTGCAGAGGAAAAATTATTTACAAATAATAATAATACCTTCATAAAGTCAGTGCAACGGAAAAATAATGGACGTGAAATATCACGATATATATATATATATATATATATATATATATATATATATATATATATATTGATATTTTACGTTGTCCATTATTTCAATGCATTTTACATAGGTAAAACGACCAGATCATTTAAAATAATATTCGAAGAACATTACAGAGCATTCAAAAATAATAATACAAAAGTATCAAATGTTGCAGCACACCTAATATCACATAAACATGAAATAACAAACTATGAAAATAACCTAACCACACTTGAAATAAATAATAACCCAATAGAATTAAACTCACTAGAAAAATACCACATTTATAAAAACACACACAACAATTTAATGAACCTACAGACCACATATACAGAAGACATACTATATAAAAACTTCATACACGCAGATCAAGAGAATATGCGTGTAACATCAACAAATACCAACATCACGGACTGAACATCTACACCAGAAAAATATCAGTGATTCGGTCAAGTGACCGAAAGGGACCTCATCACAACAAGGTAAAATTATTGCACTTAGTGGTGTTGTAAAAGTATTTACAATAGTAATTATATCAACTTCACACACACACACATATATATATATATATATATATATATATATATATATATATATATATATATATATATATATAACACACAAACCCTGCGAGAGCTTGCACTCACACACAAACACACTCTCCTTTCAGTGCTTATCGTATCACATTTTCACATAGTTCAAGCATTGACTCAAGTCTTAATCTCTTTAATCTGTTACTTTTGTTTAAATGCTGTTTTGTTCTTTCTTATTCTTTATTACTAATTGAAAACCCTTGATTTTTATAACCAGTTAATTATTTTGTATTATATCATTCCAAAATAATGGAATATCAGTTTTTAATTTTTAGGTGTTATTTTACCTAGTATATGAGAAGTTATGACATTATACTTTATATATATTTTTTTAAATTTCAGATGTGAGGAAAAAATGTCCCAAATGGAAAATTTATCACACTTGTATGCATCTCTGGAAATAGATGGACAGAAAATTGATGCTATTCCAAATCCATTTATTTAAGATTCGTCACGAAATAAAAATGTCTCTAAGCTTATTGCCACGTTATCCGCAAGTTAATGTAAATCATTATTATAATTTTATTCATTTTTATGTTCATAATGTGTATGATAGCAAATTCATAATTTTTTTATGCATATATTTTAAAATGTCTATGTTACGTTTATCTCAGTTTTTAATATAATCTTTTGCCGTTATTTACTCTTGTAATTTACTCACTTTGTTGTATGTTTTTAGTGCAGAGAACTACGATGTTCGAGGGTAAGTCAATAATCCAGAACGTAGTTAAAAACTTGTAATGTTTGTATTGTACACCTTGCAATTTTTATTGAAATAGTGTAGTTAAACACTACACTAACTTACAAACAAGTATAGTTAAAAAATTTTATTGTAATCAAATAGGAAGCTTATATTTACATAATTTTTTGACATGTCCATTTGGTTTTCAGTGCAATTGGTCCAACATTTTAGCTTCTGATGCCCTCATAAAAAGAGGTTTTCAGTTGAACTATGAGCCAGGAATGCACCGCTTCTTCTTTTAATCCTCCGACCGAGGTAAATCAACCTTAATGTCTCTTTGAGTGAACCAAACAAGTGGTATAAACAAGATCGGGATTGTATTGAGGATGATCCAGTTTTTCAAAATTGAATTTTGGGAGCGTTTCAGCATTATGGGCAGCAGTATGCAAACAGGCATTGTCATGCAACAATACAACACCTTTTGATAGCAGTTTTCGGCATTTGCAGGTTTTAGCTTGGCATCTCCCTGTAACATACACTGTTTATTGTTGTGTCCCTTTCCTCATAATGTTCCAGTACTGGACCTTGTAAGTCCCAAAAAAACTGTAAGAATTAGTTTCCCTGCGAATGATTGGGTCTTGAAAGTTTTCTTGCACACCGAATTTGGATGTTTCTATTCCATACTCTGCGGCTCATAATGATGGATCCAGGTTTTGTCACCAGGAATTATCATGTTTAAGATGTTTTCCAGTTTGTTACCATAGTAATCCAAAAGTTTTTGGCAAATATCCAAGCGCATTTGTTTATGCTACTGTGTGAGCCATTTTAGGACCCATCTTGCAAAATTTTAATTAAACCCAAGGCTGTTGAGGATGATTTTGTATTAGAAGCATGGCTAATTTGCAGACGATGTGCCTTTTTGTCAATAGTCAATGTCTAAGTGAACCATTTCATGTGATCGCTCAATGTTTTCCTCATTTGTAGCGATAAACCGTCTTAACGCTTGTGTGTGACACTTGTGCATTGTGTGTAACACTTGTGGAATCATTTTTGAATTTTTCAATCTATTTGTAGACTCTCCATTGTGGTAAAACATTCTTCCAATTCTGTACCAAAAGTCTTCGATGGATTTCTACCCCGGATATATGTTCGGACCATAAAAAACAGATTACTGAACGTTGCTTTTCTTGGGGCAAATAGAAAGCTTGGCAGCCATGATTAACAGCATGACAGTGATAACGAAACTAACATAGTAGCTCGAAATATGCATAGACATAATAAATAAACAAAGCATGCATCATCAGCAAAAAAACGACAGTATTACCTACATAAACAAAAATGTAACTAAATTGCAGATAATAAATGACTTACTTTTGTATAAATTACATGGAGAATTATAACTACTACTCAGATTAATACAAACAATATGGTTAAGAGTTACACAAAACAAATTATAAGTCAAAGTCTTTTCAGTATTATAATCCAACATAGTTTCCATACTACCACATATGTTGAATGAGGATTTATTGAAATCAATTTACCAACTAATTTATCAATTTATAAAACTTTCAATTTACTTTTCAATTGGTTACACTTATATCACAAGCGTGTAATCTAAAGTGTCACTCTTTGATTTAAAGTCTATGCCATTATCACTCTGACAACACACTGAATACTACAAAATTAATTTCATTTTAGGATAATGCTAAATGGACATCTATTAATTTTTATAGATACTAGATCAAAATTGACCATGTACTGCTGTAATAATAGCTCAAATGGTTGTCTATTAGTTGATACCAGTTAGTCAACTATTACTTATACAACTTCATGACAGATGCCCTAATTTATTTTATATCAATAAAATTTGTATTGGTTTATCAAAAGATTTAAAAAGAATAGAATTACCTATGACCTGTACAATATGTTGAATGCTACTATCAAATTGAGTTTATATTTCAGGTGATTTTTTCACTTTAAACAAAAACAAAATTCTTAAAATATATTAGTGAAAATACAATAGTAAAATACAATTATAAAAATGCAATAGTAAAAAATATTAAAATTTTATTAAGTATGTTTAATAAAATGTTAGAAATAGTTCTTATTAAAATTTTTATTGCTAAAATTATTGTTTACTATTTAGTAGTTATTAATTATTTTATGGCTATGTCATTAATTATTTTATTTTTATTGGCTATGTCATGTTTTAACTATTTTAAAACTATATAAAGTATTGTATATTTCACCTTAAAAATAGTTGATTCTAAATTAGATGTTTTGTGTAAAATATTGTAATTGCTGCACAGTTTCTGAAATTTGTTTCACTATTTAATAGCCAAGAAATTAATTGTGTTTCGGTAATACATTTAATTTGTCTTTGTTATATGAATATATTTCATGAAAAATTATCAGCTATGCTATGTTTGAACTAATATAAAAAAAAAATAGATTAAATAATATAAACCTCATGGTAAAATAATTTACTCTAAAATAAATGATTTGTGCACAGTATTTCTTTATTTACCCGACCTGAGTAATAATTTTTCCCTACAAAATTACCATTGTAGTGAACTGAAAAACACCCGTTTATATGCTTATCTATTAGTTAATATATTCTTTTCATATACTGTGTTTCTTGATATTCTCACATACTTGAAGTGGTTTCTAGTAAAACTTCCATTTTATCCAGTGTTCAGCCTTGTGAAAAAAATTGATGACTCATCTGTTTCGTTAGGTCCTTCTACCAGAGGATTAGCCCCCTCTTTAGGGGATTAGGCCTCTGGTCTTTCTACCAAAAATGATTAGTCTTTTCCAACTAAAATATGACATCAGTGTCAGCTAGATAATTTTGTTTTAATTACAATTTTGTGATAAAAAAACGCATCTATCAAAGTTAGATAGTTTTTAACAAAGGAAGAAATATTTTTTTAGATCAAACACTAGACATCCAAACATTTGAGCCTGTATGGACAACTTGAACTTCCTTAGGTAGTAGGCATTCAAACAGGTACACCATTTAGGAATGCAATTTGTTGTGATTACTTTCTATAATTGTCTGCTCAACATAACACTTATAGGCATAATATTCGAATCACCTATTTGTTGGTATGCAATTTTACCTCTCATAATTTTTTAAGAGTTAAGTACATCTCTCATGATCATCTTGTTGAGTAGATTATATTGGATCAGAGTATTCTTTTGAATTCATTGTCCCAACTCATTTACCATTATCTACAGGTGGATAGACAGCTATTCATCTTTCCTTTTGCAGTTCAGTTTAAGCTGCAAAGGTCTTGCTGTCTGAATTACTTAGTATCAATTTCAATAGTTTAAACTTTTAGTGACTCCTCTCGCTGTTATATTTAGAACCTTTATTGGAAATGGATTATCTGGCTTTTATTGAGGGTAATTTTAATACATTCACCATTTGTATTTTATATGCTGCCATAAATTCCATTCCTAAAACCTCAATACAGCCACGACGGCCATTTGCTTTATAGTTAATTAATAAATGCAAGTTATGTTGTTTCTTACAGCAAATTGGTTTATAAAATAATTCAATTCAATTTTGAACCACAGTAGAACCTCGATAAGTCAGAATCAGTTAACTCAGATCTCTGGATAACTCAAAAATTTTGAAATAGAATAAAAGACAATAAATAAGAAATAACATATAAGTACAATACATACTTTTAGTCTAACGCAACATTAAAATCGTCTAAGACCTACAGATAAAAAAAATCATGAACATAATGTTTTAACCGTCTAATGCTGAAAAGACCACGGGATCCCAGAGGACAAAAGCAACTCACAAAGTTAAACCGCCAAAAACGAAAGATTTGTTTGCCGAGAAATACATTACAATGGAGTATAACTGTATGTACAATATGTATGTTCATATACTGTGCTTAATATTCTATGTTTGATAAATATAAAGGGGATTTTCGATAAACCAAATGGGCCATGGTCCCAGTTAGTCCAAATTATCATGGTTCTACTGAAAAAACAACTTTAATAATATAATTAGAATGAAACTAATTAACAAGCTAAACAACTCTTTTTTTACAGAGGTGACCAGTCCTTATAGATAGTTACCTGATAGTTATCCAGCTGCCCAGGGTCTCTAAAGCTTTGTGCACAGAAATGCTGACTTTACTTATTTATAACTATCCACACCTGTTCATCTCAATTATACTATTCTCTACAATACATGTGTCTTAAACTAACATTGTCTATTTAACTTCAGCTAAATTAGGTTATAGAATTCCTCCATCCCTAAATAAAACGTCTGGGGGGTGTATAGAATTTTCTATAGTCTAGATCAGGCATCCTCACTATGCGGCCCTCAGACTGTTAGGAATTAAAACAGCAGTTCGGTGGCAATGGTTTTTTTTAAGAAAAAAAGAAGGATAAAGTTCACTATGAGTTTTGAAAAGGACAAATTCCGTAACTTAACTGATTGTGCTCAGAAAATATTATGTCTGTAAATCTACATTAAATAATCTGAAATTCATAAAGCTCAAGTACAGATCTAGGTTAACGAGTGGGAACGTTAGAATTATTTTGAGAATTTCAGTTTCTTCCCAACCTGCTAACAAAGATCCCATATTAGAGAGCTGTGAAAGATTTCACCCATTGGCTTCAAAGAATTAACAAATTAAGGTATTTCTGGAGTCGAATAAAATACGCTTTTCTATTTTTTTATATACAAGTCAGTTGATTTATTTTAGTGATTTGATAAACTATGTTATAATCATACTAGGAAAACTTTATGCAAACGTTTTGGCTCTCTAAGAAATTCTAGTAAAGAACCCTGCGCTAGATAGATGCCGCATTTTATTAGGGTTCTGCATAGTATCATAGTCCAGATGCTGGTCCTAGCTGTAATAACATCTTGTTTTGGAATTGGCAAAATTGTCTTTAAATTAATTTTTTCTAAACCCAATCTTTTCAGTTCACTGAAAAGTCTGGTTGTTGGCTCGCTTGAAGATGTAGTCCAGAAGCATCCAGGAATCTTGGATGTCCACCCTTAGTTTTTGATGAATGTTTTAGTTTTTTATTCTTGTAGAAAATTGTTGTATTGGTTACGAGTAAATAAATACTTTGAATAGTGGTTGTGGCTGTCTCTTTTTGACTTATAATTTTAAATCTCTCAATGCGGTAATACTGTTGAATATTGAGTCATTTCTGGAATCCACATATTAAATTTTTATAGATTTCCATCGGGCTGTATTTACTTTTGTCTGTTGTTCTGAATTAGATTATAGATATTTTGTACTCCAGGTTGCAACGAGAAATGTTTTTCAATGAGCATAGAAATTTTGAATGACTTATGTAATTACAATTTGTGTCTAAACCAATATTTGATTTACCTAACTTAGTTTTGAACAATAATAAGTATTTTCACTTTAGGAATTATGGTCAATTATTCCTAAGTAGGTACATGAAATGATTTGTAAATATCAAAATCTGTTTCTTCTACAATAGGTAAATAAAAAAAAGTACGATTTCCTTAGTGCTAATTTTACAGCTTAAATCTATTAGATTTTAAATTTCCAAATATTTCCTAAATATTTTCTACTTTTGGTTCTAAGATTAACTGATTGTTATAATCTTATTTTTTATTTTGAGTATCCTAATTACCTGCCAATCTTAGCATTGTCCCACTCCCCGCTGACATGTTTCGGAGCACCTCCATCAGTCAGAACTTATTATGAACTTTAAGTTAGAACTTATTAGGGGTTCATAATAAGTTCTGATTGAGGGAGGTTCTCCGAAACGCGTTAGCGGGGAGTGGGACAATGCTAAGATTGGCAGGTAGTTAGGATACTCAAAATAAAAATTAATATTTAAGTCCTAGCAGAAAAGTAGAAAATTATCAAAAGAATTATAATATTTATGAATTCTATCTATTTCTAGGAATAATTCTTTTGTTGAGAATATAGGGTGTGGGAGTACCTAGCTTACAGAATGTTAAACTACTTTCTATGCCTTGTACTAAACTTAACAGTATATTACGAGGGTAATTCATAAAATAAGGCCTGATGTGAGACTTGAGGTCAAGCGTTGTCATGGACAAGCCTCATACCTCTTCATCTTTCTCTCTGGCGGTTCTGGATAGCATGTCTTAGTTTCCTTAACATGTCACAATATCTGTTGGAGTTAACTGTTGGTCCATGAGGCAAAAAGTCAATTAAAAGCAGCCCCTTCGGGTCCCAAAAGATGATTGCCATGACTTTCCCAGAAGACTGCATTTGTTTAAACTTCTTCAGCTTCGGCAAAGTTAAGTGGCGCGATTCACTTTATTGCTGATTGGTTTTGCTGCCCATGTTTCATCACCAGTAATAATGGAATCCAAGAATTCTTCTTTGTAGTATTCACATTGTTGCAAAAACTGCTGGGCACACTCGAGACGTTGTTTTTTTGTGGTTTTCTGTAAGCATTCGTGGTATCCACTGCGCACACACTTTGTGATAGCCTAATTTTTTGGTTAAAATGTTATGAATTGTGGTGTTGGAAGTCTCAGGAATACGCAAAGCAAGTTCGTTTATGGTGATCCTCTGATCTTCAAGCAATATTCTTTCAAATTTATTTACAATTCCGTCTGAAACTGAAAGCCTTCTGCTCCGGTCTCCATCATGAATTTTCATACGGCTTTCACTGAATTCTCTACACCATTTGGGAAAATGTAGAACAGATATACTTTTCCCCATAACACATCGATTAACTAATGATAAATGTCAATAGGTGAAATCAGTTTTGCATTTAAAAACGTATCACAGCACGAATTTTGCAACTGGCGGTAACAGCGATAGGGAGCTCCATCTTCAAAGGCTGCTATCCCGGCACTGAGCAATGTAGCGAGGTGGGGACAGAGAGAGGGGGAGTTGATAAGTAAGACAGTGTTACCAGATTTCCCCTAGCACGGCGCATTCTTTCTTAGCAGCATAGGGAACCTTATTTTATGAATTACCCTGGTATATAGAATATTTGTTTGATTTAATATATCTCTAAATTTTTATAACTTCACAAAATCATTAAGTTTCTCATTTACGAATTACAATTTCTCTCTTAGCTCATTAAGGTTTTCATGAACTATATTTAGCGTCTTATTAAATTATATAATAATATTTGTACTGATTGAATATTTAAAAGAAATTTGATTTGCTAAAATTCAATTGATTATGTTTTATCTCATTTATTAATTTGTCAAATTTTGACCATCATAAGCATCCAAATTTCCAGTAATAACTTTTACTACTAAACCTAGTATATTGACAGTACCTCTACGTTTTCTAAGATTAGTCTTATTTCCTATACAGATTATTTCTAATTTTTCTTTAATAATTAATTCCTCTTGTGTGATTAATAAATCTAAAATAATTAACCACATCTTTAACAAATTACACTTTTGCTATTACTTGCGACCAGACATTTGTTAACTAAAAGTTGTTAATTGTTAACTTACACTTGGAGGAAACGTTTTTGTCTTACGACTTCTTCAGCCTCGTATATTTGCCGCTAGGAATGCTGCTGTTGTGCTTACTCGGTACCATTTTTTTGAAAGTTAGAAGTGATGTTGAGGAAGCACAACAGCAGCATTCCTAGCGGCAAAAATACGAGGCTGAAGAAGTCGTAAGACGAAAACGTTTCCTCCAAGTGTAAGTTAACAATTAACAACTTTTAGTTAACAAATGTCTGGTCGCAAGTAATAGCAAAAGTGTAATTTGTAATTTACAACCAGCTCGTCATGAACAGCAAAAAGCTTTCGATACATCTTTAAACTTACTACCATTATCTGTTACAAATTCCCTATTTAATTTTACATGTGACATACAATTAACACAGTTTAAGTTTGAATGACTTAACACAATTTTTAACAATATTCCAAGCTATTTAGTTGAGTAAATATTTCTTCTAAACTAAAATAATATACAATTGTATGGTACTAAGACCAAGAGGAACTTGGAACAGGATTAATACAAGGATTAGACCTTAGAATTGTATTGATTTTTCTTGGACTTTTAATTTTTGCTGTCTTCTTCTCTGGGTTAATTGAAGTAAATTGTTCTTTGTTATATATTTTTTACCCTTACTTTGTTTTTATACAGTCTTGACATATACATTAAATGGGATTTCTGGTACTGGTTCTTTGTCTATATCCCTTTTTGGTTGGATATTCTCTTTCGTTTTAAAATTTGTATCTCTTATAAGTTTATATAATTTTTGCATTATTTACCTATAAGTATTAGCATAATCAACCATTACTTGTTTTTCTTTGTCAATGTTCAAAAATGAATTCGAATTTATATGTCTATAGAATTTTAATGGGGTCAATTTCGTAACAGAATGTATGGTGTTGTAGACAATTATTGCATATTTTACCTTATTTTCAATAGTGTCTTTTTTTGAATTCAGGTTGGTTTTCTAACAACCTTATGTGCTCTATTAAAGTAAGATGTAATCTTTCTCCCATTCTGTTAGATTGCGGGTATTGTGTGCTAATGAAGAGATTTTTTAAATTTATTCAGATCCATCATTTCTTTTACTAATTTATTTTTTAATTCAACTCTGTTGAAATATAACTTTGGGTACACCATAATGAGTAAATAAAGTTGAAAGTTTCTGAACTATTTAGGTTGCTTGCTCACTAGCAATACTATTTACTTAGACATATCTTGAAAGCTATCTATTATACTCATACATTTTTACTTATAAAGGGAATTAAAATCTACACGAATTATTTGAAGTGGTCTCAAAGCCGTCGGTGTTAAATTCATTTCCAACTCTAGTGGTGACCTCTTGTACAAAATTTTAAATATAATTTGTTTTTATTTGTTCATACGTTTCCTGAATTCATGATGGATTGATAATTGTCTATTATTTCTTGAATTTTCTCTTCTTCAGTTACATCTATTAATTTTGTTGTACTCTTGTACATTTAACTGACCTCAATTGCAAAATTTTGAATTATATGGCTAAACAAGTTTCAAATCTCTCATAGAAATCACTTTCAAAGTAAAGGCTGTGTTTTACACATGATGCTGAATATTATTTTACAAAATTTATGATATTGTTTAAATTATTTTCAGATATTTCTATTATAAATCTGCTCTTACTGTTGTTATATATGTTTTTTATGTTAACCTTTTTAGGTTCATATTTTAAAAATGACAATATGACCTGGTTTTTCTAAAATTTACTAGTTCATCTAAAATTAGTATACCAATTACTGAGTTTTCTTCATAATTTGAATGCAACATTTGATCTGTCGGCTATATCAATATTTTCATTTCCATCGAAATTATAAGCTTACAGATTCCTTAACCATTTGGTAAATATCTTCATTAACTGTATATGCTGATTTTTTTTGACTGTTGGTATTGTTATTAACATTTAGTTGTATTCTCGAAAGTGCATCAGCATTCTGATTTAATTTGTTCTTTTTGTAAACTATTTTGTAGTCATACTCTTCTAACTTAAGCCTCCCACAAAAAATTTGTAATTTGGTTCTTTAATAGAAAACACCTATTGTACAGATTTTTAGTTAGAAAACATTTTAAATTTCCTTCCATAAATAAGGTCTGAAATATTTTGTTGCCCATACTCGCTCTTTTTCAACTATTGAATAATTGGTTTCACTATCTTTAACTTCGACTGGCATAAGCTATAGGTAAATCTATACTCTTTTATGTTTAGTTAACTTTCCAATACTGCTCTAATTGCAAAGTTACTAGCATCAGTAGTTAGGTAAATCTATACTCTTTTATGTTTAGTTAACTTTCCAATACTGCTCTAATTGCAAAGTTACTAGCATCAGTAGTTGAATTAAATTCTTTTTCAACATCTGGGTTTTACAGCAAAGGTTCATTTGGTATTTATTTACAAGTTACAATTTATGTAATTCTGGTCATCAATGTTAATTTTGGCACCCTTTTTTAAACATTTGGTAAAAAGTTTTGTTATAATAGAAAAATTCTTTATACATTTCCTATAATAACCTACTAGTCCTAAAAATCCTTTAATTTCTTCAGGCGTCTTTGGAATACAATACTTTTTTATTGCTTCTACTTTATTTGGATTTGGTTTGAATCCTTCTGCCATTACTAAATGACCTAACTATGCCTTTTGCTTTTTAAGAAATTCAAATTTGTCAAGCCATACTTTAAAGATGGCTTTCCATGGTCTGCCAAACACTCCCCTAGACTCCTGAGAGACTAGTTGAATAATTATAATGTTATCTAAATAAACTAAGCACATTTCATTTAGAATTCCTCTCAGAATATTATACATAGTTCTTTGAAACTTGAAGGGGGTATTTTTTAGGCAAAAGTGCATTCTTTAAAATTTATAATGACCGGTTTTCGTTTAAAATACTGTTTTTGTATGCTATTTCTACTTGAAAAAATCCTGAGGCTAGATCTAAAGTTGTAAAATACTGAGATCATCTTAATTTGTCTGAAATGCCACTTATGTTTGGGGAAACTTATCGCCAATTTTTTTTTTAAGTTTAAGCCTCTATCAGTAATAAAAATTTCCATTTACTAGAAGTGTCCTGTTGTTTTTGGTACAATCCAGACCCGAGAATTCCATGGGTAACAAGAAGGCTGAATGATTCTCTGCTAAAGCATGTCTTCTGTTTGTTTATTAACTTCAAGTTTGTAAATTTGTGGATATCTATAATTTCTAGAATATACAGGAATTTCGTTTGTAGTTCTAATTACTTGTTTTATTTGATTGGTGAAAATCAGGTCATTTCCATTAATGTTAAATATATCTGCATACTCTTCTATTATATTTGTTATGGCGGTTATTTCCTCTGAATTCATGTGTTCTACCCTAAATTTTGACAAGTCTAGTTTTTTACTTTTTGATTTTTTATAACCTAACATATATTAAAATTAGTGTTTGTTTTAATCCCATTTGGTTGAAGAAAATTGTAATATTTTAATTTTAATGGTGCTTTTATTGTTATTTTTATAAATTCTTCTGTTTTGTTCACAATAATGCAATAGGCTTCACCCTTATGCACTGAAAGAATGCATTGTGAAATTTCTAACCCATTTAAGTGCTTATATGATAGGAGTCTTTCTCTATTATTATTATTTTGTACTTTAACGTTAAATATTTGGCTAGTAAAGGCTACATGTATAACATAACTCAACTGTTCTTGTTTTACTGATGTGCTTTTTGGTTTATCAAACTTTTCATTTTCTATATTAAAATACTGAATAGGGATCTCTTTACCACAAAGTAGTAGTTTATTGTTTACAAAATCTAAGTTTATTCCTAAATCTTTTATATAATCGAGATCAAATAATAGGTCAAAACTCTATTGAAAATCAAATAAGTAAAATTGTAATGCCTTTTTAGAAAACAGGGGTATTTTGCAGCAATAATCTTCCTTTGAAGTGCCGTGTTCAGTGGTTATTTCGAGTGGTTCTTTTATTACATATGTTTTCCAACATTTCCACTCTAGCAATTTTCTTGTAAACGATTGAGTACTACCTGTGTCAATCAATATTTTTAATTTACCATTTGAGTTGCATATGAAAGTTGATTCATTATTTGTACTCTACAAATTCATTATTGAAAATTGTTTCCAAGGCTCGTAATCCCTAAAATGTTATTTCGTTTGGTTTGAATATTCTCGTCATTTTCCTCACAGTCTTTAGCTAAGTTGTGGTGTTCGGAGAAATATTTTTTGTCAGAAGCGAATGTTTGTTAATTTGATTCATTGAATACTTGCCATTAGTTTCTCCATCTTCTACTCCTTGCTAAGTCATTTGATGAAGTTAGGGTTTTGTCTAGTTGATATGGTGATAGGGGGAGGAGTTGATAAATTAGGCTCTGGGTGTATTGATTTACTTACAGTATTATTTTGACTTTTCTGAAAAAATATTTGTTAGGTTATGCAAACACTTTATTATTTTTAAACTGAAAATCATTAGTTAGCATATTCAAAGCTTCCATGAGGGTTTTGGGCGTTTTTGTTCTCATTAAAGACCCTAGTGGTGGTTGAAACCCTCTTTAAAAAACTTGTAATGCTAAAATTTTAAAACAGTTGCACATTGCATCAATAATATAATTGATTCTTTATTAATAAAATATGATATTTGTAAATCTAGTAATTTTTGTATCCTTTCTTAAAATCTAAAATGTGATTCACCAGTTTCCTATTTTATTTCTGCCATTTCAAGATTTAATGTAAAGGAATTTGTTTTTGTCAAGGAAGTTAGTTCAAAAAACATTTAACCAAATATAACTATTTGAATTTACTACTAACTCTAAAGCTCGACCTTTTAATTTTGCTAAAATTGAGGACGTCAGATATTCATTTTGAAAGTCATCAGGATTGTTAGCAACAAAGAATTTAGTTTCTACTTTATCGCAGATTGTAATGAATCTGTTAAGCAGAAAATTCTGGGATCATACCGAAGTATTCTTTCTTTGAAACTGGAGTTGCCATTTTTCTGTTATAGTTAATTAATAATCAATAAATTATGAATAATATTATAATTATATATTTATAGAGTCATGATAATCTATAAGTTATATGTGTTATTAATTATTATTTATAATTAATATAAATTAAACTATATTATGTGATAAAATTACAAAATTATTGAAATTCTTTAAGATAGATAAAATAATTAATATGATAAAATTAATTGTATTTCTTAACAATATTATTTACTTACAAAATACACAATTTTATGCTCATTGTGTGTAACACAAATTCGAAGTAATTGGGTTTGCACTTATAAACTGCACTGAATAATGGTCACTTATTCATTTTGTTCACAAACTCTGTTAATGGTTGATACTGAAAAAGTTATTTACAATTACTTTCCAAAGTGTTCTACCAACTGCGCCAGATTGGTTTTTACGGCAGATTGGTTTTTAAAAAAACTCAATTTTCATTCTGAAGTAAAAACCACTAATAGTATAATTAGAATTAAGCTAATTACAATGAAAGACTTACTATAACTCTTATTCACTGAGGTGACCAGGTCCTTCTGAGCGTTATACGTTTACTGATGATTGAGCCTCTCTGCAGCTTTGTGCACAGAGATGCTGACCACCTATTCTAGAAATTAAACACACCTGTTTATCTCAATTATACTAGGCTATACAATACATTTATCTTATACCAACATTGTCTATTTAACTTAAGGCTAAATTAGGTTGCAATTATGAAATTTTTTTGACGCCAGTGAAATTTAAAGAAGAATCAACTGACAACTAAATGAAAATCTAGAGGAATATAAATTTCTGTAATCCTTAGAAGGAATTTGTAGGTAGTAAGCGGCGCATTGATTTAGTATCAACAACAACATTTTCAATTATTGCTTGGTAAAAATTACGGTATGTTGTTCTTCTAATCTGAATCAACAGACTCAGATTGCATATGAATGTCTCACAGACAATATCAATATTCCAGGCCCACTGCTTTCACAATTCTCTTCTATTTTTGCTCATGGTGCTAGGTTTCAAAATATACAGTAAAATACACTTAATATGCTCGTGTTTAAGACAATTTCTCGCTTATTATAATTTTTTCTCAGACCCTAAAACTTAGCATAAAAAACAATAATTTTCACAGGTCCTACGTTTTGAATCCCGATTAAGACGCTCTTTTTGACACAACGATTTTCTCGACTACTATCGGAAATTTTACTACGTACTAATAAATTACAAGTAAAAAAGCATTACGGTAGTTTTATGAAGTTCAGGAGCTACGGTACAGTATATCATATCAATGGATATAAAAAATACGTTTATTACGGAACAGAATCTAATAGGAAAAACATAACTGAGTTTACATGGCATAGGATGACAACAGCAAGTTACTGTTTGTTTAGAACAAAATGCCTTGATTTATTTACTGTACGAATACAAGTACAGTATACATTCTACCATGAATCAATTTCCTCCTCCCTACTTTTCCCCCTTCTCCACTTTTCCTCCAACCTCTAAACACGAATGTCATACAAAATGTTAAGTCAGTAGATTCTATTCAGTCACATTGAAAATTTTGTACAGGAAGTACGTAACTGTATGTGCCATAGCTTTATTTATTATTACAGTGAGTAGTTGTTATCAAGTATAGAGTGGTGTGTTTTTTAGTCTTACGAGATGAGCGGGATAAAAAGAAATGGTTTATCAGTTGATAAATTGCAAATTTTGAAGTGAATCAAAAGCAAATCGCTGTCGATCTGAACATTCTGATATTTATTAAGGACAATAAAAAAAAGGAGTTTGAAGAAAATGCGGTACAAGGTGAAACAAAAAGAAAGAAAATAAAGACTAGGAAGTATGAAGAATTGGAAAAAGTTTTGTTACAATGATTTCTTCATCAAAGTCATTGATTACATCTGCCTATGTTAGATTACTAAATGCAGACGGTTCAGAAAAACTTAAACCTAATAGTTGGTTGTGGGTATAATTACTCTGCACGGAGTCATGCATGTATGAAGGGAGAACAATTTGTTTTATAGGTAAAACCTCTCAGTTTTGAAAGATTCTTGTATTTATTGATAAGTGTCCAGCATATCCAAAAAATATTGAATTAACCAACATAAAAATTGTTTTTATACCCCCGAACGGCACAAGCCAACTTCAACTCTTGGACCAGGGGATAATAAAAGTTATAAAGCAGCATTACTGTAAGAGACTAGGGAAAAGATACTTATGTGCCATGGAAGAAGGTAATCGGCAACATCCTGTAAACATTTTGGATGCTATTAATTACATTGCTTCGGTATGGAATGAAGTCTATCCTGATTTAATTAACAACTGTTTCATAAAAGCGGATGCCAAATGGTCTTAGTGTAAAGTGGCATTGTAGTGTATTGACAAAGTTGAGAAAGTGATATTTAATAACTTTCCTGATCACGTATTTGTCAACGATAATATCGCAACTTGTGAGATACGAACAGTAAAGGAAATTGTGAAAGACATAGCTTCCACTACAAATGAGGAGAGTGAGGATGATGATAGTGAAGAAGAAGACGAGCCTCTGCCGCCATTAACACCTGCTATAATGCCCCTCTCGCTCTCTCTCTTTATAATTTAAAGGTAATATTACATTTAATAATTGTAGTTTATATAATTTCCTAGTTGCATATATATATATATATATATATATATATATATATATATATATATATATATTTCTATATATTAATTGGGATAATGTATTTGTAATTGCAAAATGTGGATCATATAAGCTCGAACTATCCTATCTGTTATAGACAACGAAACAGAGAGCTTAAAACCTGCTAAATCTCCTATCCCAAGGCAATCTTCTCCTCCAGCTCCTGCTGTATCAATCTATAGTTACGGATGTTAAATATTTGTAGATGTAGCTATGTAACTCTTAAATAAGGTGTAGAATGAGCAGAGTGTGATACCTTGTGATGTATTTATTTTATAGGCATATGTGTTGATGTTATCTTCCTTTGTATGCTCATGTTTGTATTTATCTCTTATTGTATTTGTGAGTGTTGTAATATGGTGTTGGTAAAATTCGGTTGAAAGAGGGAGAGTCAACAGGTGTATTAGGAGCGGTGTACGATTGTCATGGATGTTGGTGCGGGGGTGCATTGAAACTGGCTATTTCATGCGCTATCTACTGCCCACCCTCTATGATCTTGTCTTAGGATTTAAATTGATACACCGTGTCTTCTCACTCACTCACTCATGGAGGTCCGATACATTTTTATTTTACAAACAAAATGAATCAGATTTTAAAGTTATTTGCAATAATTAGAACTAGTTCCAATACCTAGATAAGAGTGCAGCACCTCGCAGGAGGTAAGTTGTTCAAGAATAGATAGGTCAGATAGGGTCTTTACAACCTCCTGGGTGAGAAACATATGAGGCTATGTTTGTAGTCATCCAGTATTGTTTGTTACTGAGTTCGTGACATGCAGTGCTTATTAAAGTATATAAATCCTAGTAATTACATTCATCTGAAAGTGACATGATTTACAAAATTTCAGTTAAACTGAGTCCAAGATACTGACTGAGATACTCAGGGTAGGGAGAGTATAATGCGAGATCTGGTGCAAAATTAGACATCTATATACGATCCTGTTGCACTCTGCTTGTTCCAGCACCCTAGAGTATTCATTAATTGAGAATATTTACGTAATATGATGTAATTTGTACTGGGCTTTTACTTAGAGCTCATTCTCTAATTTTTTTTTACTGGTAGAATTGGATCCAAGCCTCTATCTAGAAAAGGTCTTACAGACCAGCTACTGTCGAGAAGACCTGTTTAATATATTTAACTAAGGAACTATTTGAAATTTTAACTATATTTGGGAATTTAATTTAAGAACTTTATCTATTGTATTGTAATTTATCCTCTGTTTCAAGTCAAGGAGACATTGTACATTGTGAAATTGAATGTAATGAACTTGTATTGCTAACCTAGGAAAATATAATTACTCATATATTACTGAAGTTTATGTAAAGGTTGTTTTACCTGAGATCGTGTAATATCCCTGAGAGGTCCGACTCTAAAACTCCAAGCAGGAAGTTACAAATAATGTACTAGTGTTACTGTTATAAATTTTAATAAAATTAATTTCATTAGAATTGTGTCACCGACCACAGCCCGTGGAGGAAATGGCTTAACCCTCCTACAGATGTGGCACACTAACATGATTTTGTTTCACAAGTGCTTTTGTAAACTATTGAGAAAATGACTACCCGCCAACTTGCTTGCTGCAATTCAATGTGATTTCAGGCAGCGACATTTATTAGTTGACAATTAGTTTCAAGTAAAAATATGTACTTTTCTTTGAGTGGAATGGAATGATTAATTTTTATTGCAACAAACTGACAGAATTCAAGGATAATGTTTGCCCTTGGATTGTTAGTAGAAATTGTTACACTTGTTTGTATTATCTTGGCAAAAAACCACTACTTACTGATTTATTCAGCAGACGCGTTTTGCGCTAGGTCAGCACATTTTTCAATGCTGTGAATTACTGACAAGACTGTTGCTCAGGTGTGTTGTGAGTCTGTGGTGTATTTTTGTTCTGTGGTGTGTTATTGTTCATAGAGTAGTTGTTAATTATGTGCTCGAATATAGTGTTTGATTAGGAGTGGGTTTTGTCATTTAGAATGTGTTGTGGATATTGTTAATGGTGTTTATATATCTCGTAGTTTTCTACTGTGTTAGGTTTTTTGCTTTTATTGATGTAGGGTTTTTAGATTGGCTCACAGAATGACATAGACACCAATCTAGTAGTTGTAGGATAGTTCTGTTATGAATAGTAGTACATCTTAGTTAAACAAGTCCCGCTTGAAACAAGATTTATAGCTTATTGTTCATGATGTGTTTGAAACACAATATGTTTCTGCACTAGAATGCTGTTACTAGAGATTTATTTCCTTTTGAAAATGTAACATTTAGAAAGTATAACTGCTAAATTGTACTTGAATTTCTACATGTAGACACAAGACATATATTTTAGGGTGTATCTTAATGTTTTAATACATATATCACTTTATACATACATATAATTATATAATACATTTATAATCACCTTATAATACATATATCATCTTATACATATATCACCCACAAAATGTACATGATAAGAAATCATACTTGATGTTTTTTGAGTGAATGGGAAATAAGAAAAAAAAAAAAAAAACAGTCTCCTTTAGAAGTTGTGTTGATTCTTGTGACTCCTTGCAAAACATCTAAGAAACTAATATTCTGGCAAACGAACCTTTCACTATAATTT
This sequence comes from Prosapia bicincta, assembly GCA_036971475.1. Classification (NCBI taxonomy): domain Eukaryota; kingdom Metazoa; phylum Arthropoda; class Insecta; order Hemiptera; family Cercopidae; genus Prosapia; species Prosapia bicincta. Next base: position 14,446,742 of record JBAIZL010000009.1, read on the forward strand.
TAATACTTAACAAAATTGTTTTGATCGAAATTACTAATTTTAAAAATTATTGGTGGAAAACATAATTTTCTTTAGCTGTTACCATTGTTCAATTTTCTATTACATAAAATACGCTTGAAATTGATATAAATAGGTTTGTAACTGACAAACTGTCAATATTGATTGTTATCTTCATTTCAACATCAGAGTTCATGCCACTGTAATAATAGGCTTCTTCTTGTTCTGACACAATCAAACCATTTCATTCACTATAGTCTAACAAAGACTATTTCAGGTAAGATAATAATTTTCGTTTATAATAAATTGTGATTAAGTATTGAAAAAGTATCTATGCAATAACAAAGGCCTGAAAGCCAAAAATTGTAAAGCAATAAATTTATTACAATTTTTAATTACAATTCAAAGTTTGCCTTTGCAGTTTTTTTTACTTTGAGGTTTAGTTTGTTGAACCATAAAAGCTCAATGGACTTACTTTTATAAAGAACTTTTGTAAAATCATTTAATAAAATGTATTTAGTATATATTTCCACATTTTTATTTTAAATTTTGACAGGAATAGGCAAAACCTTTTTAGGCGATAGCCAATTACTGTTTCAATACGTTAACAATTGATATTAAACTTTAAAAAGTACATCATTTATCATTGATTTCGTTTATGTGTCTAATAAAATTTGCAGTAACTAATTATCACCATTTTTGAAGTTACCATACTACTTAATATATTTCAATAAATTTATTACTGGGTTTCATTAAACTATAATATATGTAGATACTACTCTAATGGTGTAGTATCTCATTATGTTTTATTAAAGCCATTCAATAGAATTAAACTTTCATAAGAGAAATGATTCTCCTATATTATTGGTAAAACTAAGTGATACAGACAGAACTTTAATCATTGATAGAGAAATTATCATGGTAACTTCTAACAAAAACTTTTTTTACACTGCTAGAACAAATTACCATAAAAGCATCAAACTCTTTCTGCTTTAAAGACACAAAATCATAAGACCAGATTGTCAAGGAATTCTTCAGAAACACTATGGAAATTAATTCTTTAAAAAATAATTCTTATAACAGTTGGAGAATCTTTTTCAGTTTTTTTCTTTTAAGCCTCATCAGTGGTGGATTTAAGGGGAGTGGGTGAGGCTCAAGCCCCCCAAATATATACGGAAAGCGAAAATTTTCTAACCATAAAATGACACTATAAACGTAAAATAAAATACCGTTTCCGACGTTACATTCGGCCATGATTTAAATCTACTTATTAATCAATTCATTGAATATGTTTAAAAAGGAATATTTAATCACTATAATAACATACTATAATCATTAATAAATACGTGCATCCTCAATGTAATAAACAGGTAGTTTTTTGCTATAAACTGAAATGGTACCCCTGCAATATTCGCATGCCTGATGTTATGGTTCTTGATGTAAAAAATACATGTAATGTAGGGTACTAATAAACCTGAAAATGTCAATTTTGATATATGGTAAATGAGGCTAACTCATGAATGAGTACCACTCATGGTAAATGAGGTAATTGATGATTGTGTCATGTCATGGTGTAGGCCTATAACTATTTTCCTGAGACAGAAAACCCTTAGAGTTTATACTATAGCTACCATATTTCAAAAATATTACCTGGGGTGTGGGTCTACCCTACCAGCCCCTTCAAAGTATTTTTCTGGATCTGCTATTGAGCCTCAACAATTACCAACATTTCTCTAAATATTCATAGTTACTTGAATTAAATTAGTTTTTTGTGTATGTAAAGTATTTTCAGGTTGTAGTGGATTGTATTCTTGCTAATAATTTTTTTATTCTGTAACAAACTCAAAGTCTGTGCAAATGTTCAATAACATCTCTTCGAATAAATCAAGTTAAAGATTCAATTACATGGTCAGAAAACAATGTTATGATTATATAATATACATGGCTAGTAATTTACAAAAATAATAAGAGGGAGTCTATTGTACAATTATTTGGAGGTTATATTAGATGTACTAACAATCAAAACTAAACAACTTAAGTATGTAATTTCCAACAGAAAAAGCGGATAAAGAGGCTTTATTCAAGAGTAAAAACAAAGATTCTTCATTTTGTCACCTTGCATTGTGTAATACAGCCTTGGCGTTGACCAGCTGATGGAGCAGAACAGTTGATAAAAATATCCTTGAATTAATGTCATGCACTGTTGGTGCTTTAATGATTTCCCGCCGAGTTAAATAATCAATTTTATCTGGTAAAGTGAAGAGATTAACAAAAAGGCTTGATTTTTATATTGTATTAGAACTTTATTATATTTTAAAGAAGTTGGAGCACTGAATATTTTTAATTGTAATTGAAACAAAACTTGATTCCAAGTTTTCTTGACAACAATTATTCGTAAAAAAAGTAAAATTTTAACATAGTTTGCAAATTTGTGTATCATACTGGTTTGCAGCAGTTTAAAACTAAATTTTGAGGAAAACATAAAATAGCTTTCCAAATGAAAAATAGTAATTTTCATTTACGATTCAAAAATGATTTGTTTATGCATTAAAAAAAATCGTATCTGGTAGGTAATTCGTGGTTTAAACTGTCTGATATCCACTGCTTTAGTCCTATTTAAAAAAAAACGTTTTGAAGTGAAAACTTCGAGGGCGCCTGGCATTTTTTGATATGGAGAAAGAAACCCTTAGCGTCATCAGAGGTTTAAAAGCGTCAGATTTATCGTAAGTAATAGCCTATATTATGAGTTCATAAAATAGCTCTTATTATGTTACGCAACAGCTGTGTCGAAGAGTAGTTATTATTTATTTATCGCAAATTTAGTTGAAATTGTATTAAATTTTGTTAACAAATATATCAACTTATGTTTCAATAAATCTTTTATAGGGGATTGGATATAATAATGAAGCAACCTATATATTTTTATTTCAATTGAAATGAAAACGTACTTGGACGCGCCTGATATTTTTCTAGAACCAATTAACTAAATTTTACTAACACCGTCTCAGCATCTTACAATCACATAACAGAAACAGGACACAAATATACAGACATTTACCCTAACCTAGAAATCTTACACATCCACAAAAAAGAACCACATCTCAACACATTAGAACAATATGAAATTTACAAACACACATTAACACAAAATACAAACATATTAAACGAACAAATCACACATACTCTTTAATACTATCGAAAACCTGACTTTAAAACAGTCACCGCTTAACGTAATAACTCTATGCAGAAGACAGACGAAGATCGGCACGGAGCGATTGAAAACGTTCTATGCCAATAAATTTTTTCAAAATTTAAAATTCGGATAGTCATAAACTAATGTAAAAGTGATTAATGAACTAAATTTGTTAAATAAATTTTAATCAGTAAATTTTTCAATACCTATACCAAGGATTTCTATTAAATACATTGTTTTATAATTAACTATTTAATTAGATTCTATTAAAACATTTATAATTAATGTACTTTCCTCATTCAAGTTTTCACTTCTGTCACTAGGTCGCATTATTACTACAGTTTTCGCATTTAGTAGTCACTTAAAATAGTATCTCGAAAAAATAGAGTAAATCTAGAATAATTTAAAGACAGCGTTGTAAAAATGTTGCAAGCAACCTTAAATTCTAAAAAAAAAATACAAAAATAATTCTATCATATAAGAAGCTTTTAAAAAATTATTGACACAATATTTCATTTATGATGTGCATTTAGCCGCACTTTTATTTTTTCTAAGAAATGCGCAGGGCCGAAATTATTCCTCCCTAGAGCACTATTGTAGTATCGAAGTCGAGGTTTAAAAAAATCAAACTTTAGGGAAATATTAGGTAACAGCAAACAAAAAATGGGTGAACCAGAATTTTCGTATCCACATATACTTAAAAATACGTTGTAGCCTAAATGTCGCAAACAGGAAGAAGTGGTTACAATTTGAAAAAATAAAAAAAATATTACTTTACACACACTAAATTTATATTTTATATATATACATTGTTTTCAAGGCCAATGAAACAGTTACAAAGTACGAGTAATTGAACAAATTAAGTAATTTATCGCTTCTGATTAGATCCTGTTTAGACTGCCTATTGTACAGTATAAACATCTGTGATGACGCGATGGTATAATCACGTTCTAACACAAGCTTGTTCAGATTTTATCATTCATTTTATCTACACATTATTTATTTACATTGATATTTTTGCTTAAAAAACCTAGAACAACAATAAGAAATCTGTAACATAGATTCTACTTCCAGAAGTAGTTGCAACAAAATAATACCTTGCACGCTATACCATAGTCCAAACGTAAGTTAAAAATTAATCATTTTATCTCCATGATTTAGTTTTAGGGATATAAAATCTATTTTTAATTAAAATAACTATTTAAATAATTTTTTTTTCAATATAGGGCCTATATTTCAACCACGATTTTAAAACGAACTAAAAAAGTATAGGAGAGAAGAACGTGGAGCTCAGCCAGTAAATAATAAAAGTAGACAATCCTGATAAATTCACAGCTGATTTCAGTGAATTGGAAATGGGTTTTTAAACAACGAGTAAAATTCTAAAACAATCAAGTGTCAAGTCAGGGTTTTATCAAATACAAGTATGATAACATACAAACTGAAACATTTTTAATAAAATAAAATTGCTTTTATCAACTTTAATAACATTTTAAATCCGTATTAGTCGTGCACTGAGTAGAAACTCAGCGGTTCTTCTAGATAGCCAGGAATTTATTAATTTGGACCTTGAGTAACGCCAATGACCACGGTTTGCAGGTAAAAAATGTGAAATATTTAAATGATTTTTTAAGTTTGCTACGTTCTATATTATGTGAGTTGGTTTTAAAAATCTAAGAAACTTATCAAATTATGTCCAACGTATAATTATTTTAGGTAATGCTGACAAATGGGAACTAGCTTCGATTTTTTATTTTTACAAATATAATAAAGAATACACTGTTGACAAGAAACAGTCGATTTTAGTTGTCGCAAAGCATAGATCCTGCTTTAATATGGACATAAAATATGTGATTGTTCTTTTATAGAAATTATTGTTTTTTTCATTTCAATGACCGATCGAGTAATCCAAGCCTTTGAAACTAAAGACTTTGTAAGTAGAGCCCATACCTAGTTAGCGCTATTTGTCGGCCAGATGTGAGTCATCGCAAGGCCGGAGAGTAGCTGGAAACACTTCCTCATTAACATTTGCCCATTGTCACTAACGCAGTATGCAGTTAAGCATTGCGTTAGTGTGTTTACAGTTGTATTGTGTGTGCGCAGTGGCAGTTGAAGACGAGAGGAGAAAGTTGCTCATCACGTATACACGTGCTTCTGCAAAAGCCAAAGGTGAATTTCTAATGCTTCAAATCTAAGCGCTTTCATTTAATTATTGTATTTTAAATATTTTCGTTAATATAGTTTATTGTTGAAATAAGACCTATTCTCCTGTAAATTTGTATTTCGTATTACTTTTGATCATAATTATCTATTCGAGGATGTTCACAATGTACCTGCACGATGCCCTAACCTACAAATATCTTTCTAGATAATTTCTAAAATGTATTCTTAAGCCAGTATTTGTCATCAATTTAATATTAATATAGAAGTTAAAGATTTTTCTGTTTTTTTGGGTGTGTGTTTAGGCACAAATATCCGATCAAAATTGTAATTGTGAGTGATCATGTTTACTCCTTGCTTTTCGTATTTTATTTGTTAGACCTATAGCTTACAATTTTCTTTGAGCTTCGCTTGGGAGTCAGGTAATAATTAAATAATAAAGAACACAAACTTACAACCAATTATTTATTTATTTATTGAACGCGTTTTATTGACAAGGCCATTATCAGGTGTAGTTTTGATATTGTATTAGCATAGGGTCTATTCACTGATATGACGTTTTCAATTAAACGCGTTTGGTAATAAATTATTGATTGTAGCTTGGAGTTTTACTACTTATGTATAGACCTAATAGTGAGATGTCTACTTTTCGAGTGAAATTAAATATTACATCGTGAAATTGTCTTTATTATACAATTGGGAATGTCCGTATAAATCTTGATCTCGTTGAACATTAATGTCACTAAATCTTGTCAATAAGCAAACAGAATTGCGTATTGTTAAATCAATTGCAAAGAGAATGTTTGCTTTTATAGTGTTAAGGCGATTCGCCATTTTGGATATTTTGGTCTATGAAGATTGCAAATGTAGGTAGGAATAAGTTGAGAGATAAAACAGGGATATGGGATCACGTGTGTGGGATCATGTACCTTAGTTAAATCGAAATCATAAACCATTACACCCTTTTGTAAGAAGAAAGCTAATTAAGATTAGATGGGAATAGATAGATCTGAAGATAGGTTAGGATCGCTTAACTGAAGTAGACCAGCCCTCAACCGGTAGGGAGAGAGGTGACTACCCCTCGCCAAAGCCCGTGGATAAACACCGTATGAACGAAACAAGTATTTTCGGTCCGGATTACGCTAACCGTTATATTTCCTTGCTTAATATTTGGAGTGCACGACCATTATAAGCATTGTATCGTGGGTTACGCTGTAAATGTGACGTGGTTGCCTGTAAATGTTGTTATATACATGATATTGCATTCAAGAGGGCTGTGGATTATAAACATGTATAATACATCATATTCCATGCGTTATATATAAATACATCATAAACTAAATCATGATGTATCTAACCGATACTATAATGTAGGCTAAACAAAATTGTAAATAAAAAAATAGTAGGCCTATATAAGACCCTAATTACAGGAGTACGCCAGTTGGGCAGTTGCGCAACCACCAAACCAGATCTCAACAGCGAAAAAAACAACTATTTATTATGCAAGAATTATGCACGTTGTTATGAGCGATTATTCATCATATAGTATGATGAATCATTATAAATAATAATAAAAACGTCAGAACCGTAGCAACGTGTGACCGTTCGCTCAGTCGCAGACAGTCTCGTTCGGCCTAAATGCAAGGAAACCTGTAACATCCAGCGACGTTTCTCCTAATGGAGAAAAAGCATTGGAAGTTCCAGACAGACTAAAACAGTTAGGCAGCGCCGCAAGGCTCTGCAAGGTTGCAGACCGGCTGCAACTTCGGGAGTCTTCGGTTAATATCGGCTCCGTCCGAAGAAAAGCATTTCCGCTCCGCTCCGCATTGTTTAAAAATAGGGTTAAGAATGAATTGAAATTGGTTTGTTAATAAATAAACCCATTACTTGAGATTCGGTGACTTAAATAAGTAAAAATAAAATAAAAAAGGCCAATATATTTCCTTCAATCACAAAGAGTTAAGCAGTATCTATCTATTTTCTCTATAACAACCCTATTCATCCACACTGCTGAAACTCAGTTTCCCGTCGATTTTGCAATCGAAGTTTTGAATATAAATTCTGTTAATCGTTTCTCAACCCTGGATGTTTTGCTCTCATTGACCTTGGGACTTCCCGATATACACACACAGTATGTGAATCATGAGTGACTCGCAGAAAGAGCAATTTTGACAGCAACAAATTTAGAAGTCAACGATTTGAATTTCAAGATACAACAGATGTTAAGGGAATTGGTGTCATAAAAATCTATGGATACAGTTTGTGATACCAACGAAGCTGTCAATTATCCAGTAGAGTTTTTGAACTCATTTAATTTGTCAGGGATTCCACCACATAATTTACAACTGAAGGTTGAATCTCCAGTTATTTCGCTCGTAATTTGAACCCTCCACGGTTGTGCAATGACAAGTGATCAGTCATTAATTAAAATCTTGATGAAAAACGTTGTCGAAGCCAGCATTTTGAATGGCAAGTTCCAAGTGAAGATGTATTACTACCACGAAGCCATCATTTGTCGAATAATGTCCATTTATTCCGACAAATGTGACAATTTAATTCAAAAGTCTTTTATTTCCAAACGTCTTAGATTGGCATTTACAATGAAAATTGACGTCTTAAGCCCAAACGATCTATGTTTGTGGTTTAGATTAGGGCACACTGTGTTTTTTAACACAGACAATTATATGTGGTGAAGCGACTGGCGCTAGCTAAAATTTAGAAGAAAGCGAGGTTCGAGAAAGATCCGAAATAATACAATAGAAATGTTCAGTAATAAGAAGTGGCGGCAAAATGTGTCTTACTTTAGTCGCTAAGCACGCAATTACGAACGTTTGAAAGCAATAGTTAGTTCCGTACAAACACATTTAATAACAAAATAATTCGCACTGAATTTACACATAAATAAATCATAAGTACTTAAGCTTAGGCAGCACTTACCCTCGTGAAGAAAGAAAGGGCAAAATTGCAGCGTGCGTAGATCTCGTGGCGGCAGAAGTCCTGGGTACCCAGTTTGTAGGAATCCGATCCAGGCGAGGTATAAACTAGAACTTAAACGGGAAATCAATAGGCTGCATTTTAAAAGGCATAAAGTCATTTATAACTATGGCGCGTAACTGAACAAAGAGTTCTACTAAACGGCGATCGTAGCTTAAAGTCTAAGCAAATAACGTCTATAACAACACGTTTACACGAACACACAATAATACGAATAGTTTTAACACTTGTACGAGGTTTTACGGTCAAACGGCACTTTACACGCGTGGTGCAACTTTGCGCACGAGGTACTTCAATAAGGCTGTTAACTGCACGACGGTTTCAAGACAACGAACGACTTACGGAAATGCTAGCTAAGGGAGGGGGATCAGAGGCCACACAGAAAAATCAATACGCAATCCATACATCGATTGGTAGGTCAGACGTCACGTGACCATTACTGTCCAGGCCAGCTGAGCGTTTTGAATATAGGTCGCGGTAACACGTTCAAACTTCGAGCGCTAACTCGAACATACCGCCCACCAAAACGAATGTTTTTAATCCGCCAGGTGGGTAGTGGGCGAAGAACTATTAAAGCACCGGAAACCGAGGGTGCCGAAGAAAATAGCAGGGGGAAACGAAGGAAAAACAAGAGAAACAAAAGGAAGGGGCAAGAGTGCAGAAGAAACCAAAGGTGAAAACTCAATGCTGCAGCGGAAAGCCAACAAGCTTGTGGACAGGTCGCTTCAGCTGGCCGTGCGAGGTTTTGACAGTAGCTACACGGGATACCTGGTCGTGTCCAGGACGTAGACGTATGATCCGACCCATAGGCCAATGAAGGGGGCTCGGATGCTCTCCAGTGATAAAGACGAGTTGATCCTCCTGAAGCGGTGAGGAGTTCTTGTGCCACTTGCGGCGTTGAATCTGCGAATGCAGGTACTGAGTAGACCAAGTCTTCCAGAAACGGTTGGTCATTTGCTGAATCATGGACCAACGAGATTTAAGAGGCGGTTCGGGGTAACATCTCTCCGGAAGTGCAAGGAGCGGACGTCCAATAAGAAAATGTCCGGGAGTGAGGAAAGACGATCCTTCGCTGGGGTCAGGCGAAACCTCGAAAATAGGGCGACTGTTAAGAATAGCCTCTATCCGGGTAAACAACGTAGACAATTCCTCAGGGTTTAATACCGTATTACCAATCGTGCGGTGCATAAGTCCTTTAGCGGATTTGACGGCAGCCTCCCAAAGTCCGCCGAAATGTGGTGCGGCTGGAGGGTTGAAGTGCCATTCAATGCGTTGGTCGGCGAGTTTGCGCTTGATAAGCGATTTCGAGTGGTCAAGCAGTTGATAGACCTCACTCAGGCGGTTCGCGGCTCCAACAAAATTCGTGCCGTTGTCAGAATAAATATCAGAGGGTAGCCCTCGTCTTGACGTGAAACGGTGTAAAGCTGCGAGAAAGGCATCGGTGGATAGGTCAGATACCATCTCCAAGTGCACAGCCTTAGTAGTCATGCAGACAAATAGACAAAGATAAGATTTTAAAAGCTTCGAGGTACGCAAATGATTTGCCTTTGTGTCAAAGGGTCCAGCGAAATCAATTCCCACCCTGCAGAAAGGCGGCGATGGAGTGACTCTAGATGATGGTAAAGCAGCCATCATAGGTGGACGAGGCTTAGATTGCAGACGGAAACACCGCATGCACGCATGAATGCGTTGTCGAAGTAAGGAGCGTAACGCAATAATCCAAAATTCGCCGTTAATCAGCGCTTGAGTGGTGCGCGGTCCGGCATGTAAGGCTAACTTGTGATAATGATCGCAGATCAAGTTGACGTACTGATGATGTTTAGGAAGCAGAAGGGGGTGCTTAGATTCATACGACATCTCAGAATGATTAAGTCTTCCGCCCACCCTGAGTAAGCCCTGGGCGTCGACAAATGGCGTTAGGCTGCGGAGCGGATCGATGATTTGAGCGCCACGACGGAGCCGTTGCAAAGTTGCGCTGAAGGCCAGCTCTTGTATGAGCTTGACGCAGAGATCTCTGGCGTTACTTAACTCCTGCACCGAAGGCGTAGTAAATGAAGTTTTACTCAAGGCGACTTTGGCCTTGTAGCGGGTGTTATGACCGTGGTTAGTAGTCTGGCCTTTACGACGGCAATTATTCACAAACCGCAGGACGTAAGCGAAAACATGGTGAAGAGTAATTAAGTTCGAATGTCGTTCTATAGTTGTCAATAGTCGATTAGGCTCTTGAACGGCCGTACATAGCAGTCTAGGTTCAGATTTATGTTCGGTCTGGTCCGGGTTAAGGCCGGTCGGCTTAGACAAATGCCACGCGGTAGGACATTGTAGCGCCCATGGTGGGCCGTGCCACCACAGCGGATGTTCAGCAAGCTGGTTAGGTAGACACCCACGGGAAGCAACGTCCGCGGGGTTATCAGCAGTCGAGACATGGAACCAACGGTCCATGGAGGTATTTGAAACGATTTCAGTGACGCGGTTGGCAGCAAAAGTCTTCAATAAATAAGGCGGGGTGTTGATCCAATACAACACAATTTCAGAATCGGTGAAGAAAAACGTCTCGGCGTCAGACACAAAATTCAAAACGGGCTGAACGGACTTATAGAGTTTGGCCAGCAAGACTGCGCCACAAAGCTCCATGCGAGGTATGGTGATCGGTTTAACTGGAGCTACCCTGCTCTTAGCCTTCAGAACGCTAACGGTAACGACTCCATTCCATTCGGTTCTCAAATATATAGCTGCTGCGTATCCAGCTTCGGAAGCATCGCAAAACCCTAACAGGTGATGCTTGGCAGCTCGTGTGCCAACGTGTCGAGGTATTTGGATAGAAGACAAACTGGCGAATTGAACAATGAAGCTGTCCCATTGATTTAGAAGCGGGGCTGGCAAAGTTTGATCCCAAGATAACTTTTCGAGCCACAAACGTTTAAGAAAGCATTTGATCCAGAAAGTAATAGGTGTTAAGAAACCAAGCGGGTCGAAAGTCCGAGCGACATAAGATAAGATGGTGCGTTTCGTCGGCACCGAAACGAAATTCTGACTCTGGTAGGAGAACGAGTCCGAGGTAGGATTCCATTGCAGTCCCAGTATTTTGATGGCGGTAGAATCGTCCTGGAACAGTAGCGGGTTCTCCAGATGAGTGGAAGGTAGTGTTGACAATAGTGCAGGATCACTTGATGACCATTTCCTGAGTTCCAGGCCGGCGAGTGCGAAAATGTTAATGAGCTGCTGTATCAATTCCTTGGCATCTTCGGGCGTATCGGCGCCAGTGACAACATCATCAACATAAGTCTGCTGAAGTATTGCTTGCGACGCGGCAGGGTATCGGCTACCTTCGTCCTTTACGAGTTGTTCAAGCGTCCGCAACGCTAAATACGCAGACGGGGTTAGTCCGTACGTGACAGTAGCTAACTCGTATTCCACAAGCGGAGATTGAGGCGTCGGTCGGTATAATATGTGCTGATGACAGCGATCAGCTGGGCGCACGGCAATTTGTCGGTACATCATTTTAAGATCAGCACAAACGGCGTGAACATACAGGCGAAAGGAAATGATGACGTTAGACAGGTCCTTCTGAAGTTTAGGACCGGAAAGCAATTGCTGATTTAAAGAATTCGCGTTACAATCAGGCGAGGATGCGTTGAATACTACTCGTAACTTAGTAGTAGAACTGGTGGTCTTAAAAACACAATGATGCGGGATCAAATAGTTAGAAGTATTAAGTGCGGGGTACATATGACCCAGAGTCATATATTCTGTCATGAATTGATGATATTGCCGAGCTACCTCCGGCTGACGACTTAAACGTCGTTCTAAAGCATGATAACTGGCGAGGACAACGTTGCGGTTTGACTTAAGTGTTACAGCGTCAGGTTTGAAGGGGAGGGCGACAACATATCTCCCGACTTCATCGCGTTCAGTAGTTGTAGTAAACAGGCTTTCACAGAGCTGTTCGTCAGGGCTCAAAGATTTAGCCTCAGTGACTTCTTCGACTTCCCAAAACCGTCGAATATTGTCATCAATAGACTGTAGCGAGGTAATGAACACTCTAGGTTGATGGGGCATACTATACGGTACGATTCCCATAATGACCCAACCTAATCGAGTGTTAAGCGCAGAGGGCTGGCCATGAATGATAGTGCAAGGCCCATTAGTGAGTATTTGGGTGAAAACATCTGCCCCCAGTATAATGTCAACACCGGCAGGCGAGTCGAAATGAGGGTCAGCTAAAGGTAGATGCTGGTATTGAGCACTTATTTGAGAGGCTAACCTAGTAGCCGGCAGCGGGTCAGTAATGTGGTTAAGCACGGCGGCTTCAGTAGTTAGCATTACACCAGGGTCATGCCGCGAGAATAAAATCAACGTAACGTACTCGTGGATACGTGTGGTCTTGGCGGCGACACCAATCAAAGACATATTTGAACTCCGAGTAGGTAGGCTCAACAGGACGCTTGCTTTCTTAGTAATGGCAGATATCTGACTGCCGGGGTCAATAATAGCTCTAAAGGAACGAGGTTGACCGTAATGGTCTTGGATGACGATTTGTGCGGTGCCTACCAGAGCGAGAGGAGCTTCAATATTACAAGAAAGAGCATGCGGTACCGATTGAGTAACGAGGTCAGGTCTAGCTGTTGAACGAGGGTGTCGCGGTGAAAATAGTCGTTGTTGTGCAGGCGAATTGTCGTGTAACAAAGTATGGTGTGCCTCGTTGCACTGCTTGCAGCGTTGGCTGGACTTACATTTAGCTCGGAAATGGGAGCCAAGACAATTGAAGCACCGTTGTAATTTCCTGATGGCATCCTGGCGTTCCACAGAAGTCAGTTCGAGAAAGGATTGACAGTCAATGATGCGATGTCCTTCTCCGCAATAATAACACATGCCTGCGTGTGTCGTAGAAACATGGGATTGATTCATGTGAAGCGGTGGTAATCGGTGACGGAATACTGACATCCTAGGAGTGTTCATAACAGGAGGTATATTTATGGGGCGCGGCCCGTTGAATGGCCGTGTAGGGCCTGACGCAGCACGTCTAGGCTCGTATACATATTGCGTAGCCTTAGGTGTAATAGAATTGTCGGGCGAAACCGAAGGCTGGACAATTGTACTATGTGCCGTGTTAAGGTTAGGTTCCATTCGGTCAAAATTTAAATCACGGGCCCCTTGCGAATTCGACTCATTCACTGACGACACCAGTATGCGGGGTTGTTGAGCAGCTCTCGCGTTCGTAGAAGCTGCGGCAGGCGGTTGATCCAACAACTCTAGAGCCCTGGCCTGTTCCGTTATAAAATCATTCAACAGTTTGTACGTAGGCATACGATTTGTGCCTAGCCTCGTTTCAAAACTTAATCTAGTCTGGGGGTCCAAGTTATTAATGGACATCTGAAAAAGCAGGAAATCAGCCAAATCATCTAGTTGGATAACCTTCAACGCACACACAGCGTTTGAATGCGCGGTCAAGAAGCGGTTTAATTCAGTTTGCGAAGCATTCTTAATTTGTTTAAAGTCTTGAATAATTTTGAAATAGTGGTCAGCCAAACGGCGTGGGTTGGCGTACCGATTGCGCAAAGCTCGATATGCAATGCTGTAATTTTGGTCAGATATTATCAAGCCTGTGACAATTGCTAAAGCATCGCCTTTAAGTACAGATTTTAGATATTGGAATTTCTGTATATTACTAAGACTGTCGTTGCAATGGACCATTGAATCGTACATTGTTATAAAGTCAGTCCAGTCATTGTTGTTTCCTGAAAAACTATGCAACGCAAGACTAGGGAGGTTAGGTGAACCTATAGCTGATTTGACGGGCGAGGTTGATGTCACCTCTGTCTTGATAAGGTTAGGATATTTCGCTAACATGGGCAAATACGCGTCCTGAAATTGTCTTTTGATATTAAACGCACTTTCAGCTAAACTTGCCACCTGGGTGGCGAACGTTTGCTCTAATATTTCATACGTATCGACGAAATTGGCCTGAATGCGTCTTATTTCGCGAGCGATGCCTTCCGGCATCTCTTTATCGTCAAGAAGGGCTTTTACTTGCTCTAAATCATTCAATATATTTTTCAATTTAGCGAGGTAGTATTCGGTGTTAATCGCCATCATAAATAATTTAACAAAGTTCTAAAAATAAAAAACACAACACAAATTAATTTCACAAATTTCTTAAATAGCGGTAGAGTGGACTGTATAGTTTAATGAAACGCAAAATGTTTCCTTATTCGTATTTACGAGACTGCATCTTATCTTCTGATTGACACGTAAACATTTCCTCATAACACAGAGCAAATCAAAATCAAGTTACGTATACCTATGACGTCACGTATGACTAACTTCCCGCGCGTGTGACTCGCACAAAGGAATATCAAATCAGAAATCAAAAGTTGCGCAACACTTGGTGAGATTGTCATAAACCAAATGAATTTGAATTTAATCTATCCGGCCCGAGGGACCAATGAAGCGACTGGCGCTAGCTAAAATTTAGAAGAAAGCGAGGTTCGAGAAAGATCCGAAATAATACAATAGAAATGTTCAGTAATAAGAAGTGGCGGCAAAATGTGTCTTACTTTAGTCGCTAAGCACGCAATTACGAACGTTTGAAAGCAATAGTTAGTTCCGTACAAACACATTTAATAACAAAATAATTCGCACTGAATTTACACATAAATAAATCATAAGTACTTAAGCTTAGGCAGCACTTACCCTCGTGAAGAAAGAAAGGGCAAAATTGCAGCGTGCGTAGATCTCGTGGCGGCAGAAGTCCTGGGTACCCAGTTTGTAGGAATCCGATCCAGGCGAGGTATAAACTAGAACTTAAACGGGAAATCAATAGGCTGCATTTTAAAAGGCATAAAGTCATTTATAACTATGGCGCGTAACTGAACAAAGAGTTCTACTAAACGGCGATCGTAGCTTAAAGTCTAAGCAAATAACGTCTATAACAACACGTTTACACGAACACACAATAATACGAATAGTTTTAACACTTGTACGAGGTTTTACGGTCAAACGGCACTTTACACGCGTGGTGCAACTTTGCGCACGAGGTACTTCAATAAGGCTGTTAACTGCACGACGGTTTCAAGACAACGAACGACTTACGGAAATGCTAGCTAAGGGAGGGGGATCAGAGGCCACACAGAAAAATCAATACGCAATCCATACATCGATTGGTAGGTCAGACGTCACGTGACCATTACTGTCCAGGCCAGCTGAGCGTTTTGAATATAGGTCGCGGTAACACGTTCAAACTTCGAGCGCTAACTCGAACATGTGGCATGTGCTCTTGTGGGTAAACCATCCAGTTTGTGTTGGCTAAAGATGAACTCACTAAAAATATCGTACACTCCATTCCACTAGAGACTGATAATGTTTATTTTGTTAATTGTCATAATTTGCGATGTAATTTTAAATTTATTACGTAAGATAATAAAAGTACTATGAATTCAAAACATGAATATTTGGTGTTTTGTAATTTTTATAGGCCGCCATCGTTTACAGCGCTCCATTTTTCTTATAGCCTAGTCATATACCACATCCCCACACAGCTACAATAAGTGAGTTATTTTTCATTTGGCTATCAAAATATTCACTAAAAGTAATTTTTATGGCAAAACAATGTATATGTAAATATATATACATATATATTTATAATGTTTGTTGGATTCATTTAAATTATTTGTTAGTTATTGTATCTGAACTAAATTTTTTGCATATTATACTTGTCATTAAGTTTTACCAAGCAAGTAAATAAAACCGATCATTCCGTATTTCTTTATCTAACTTATCAAAACAATAAGCCATTAGCTGTCGCGGGCCCTAGTTTAGAGACCTCTGGTCTACTGCATGTGAAACATTAGAATGAACTGCTTCCTTTATGGATTAATTTTAACAGAGCAACCTTGATATTTTCAGAAGAAGTATGCAACCGACAATTTGTAGATATAACAGTTTCTCCTTTAGTCACAAAGACAGTTATTCGTAACCTGGAAGTAACTTGGGAAGTGGATAGGGTCGTTCAAGGGGACTGGATAGGATTGTACATACAAGACCCAAGGAACCTTTCAGCATCTCCAGTGTTTACGTTTAATCCAACATCTAGACGTGGATGGAAGGCTACACCATTTAAAGAAAAGAGATTGAAATACAGTGACATATTCCAGCCATATTGTCTTGGATTTTGGGTTGCTTATTTGAGGAGAAAAGAAGGTAAGTTCAAATGTTAGGCAAGAAGTTTAGATTACCAATACTTTAAAGCCTTAGAGCTAACATACATTTTTTAAATGTAGGTTAGTTCCAAGAAATTTTGTACTTCTTATGGGCTTTGATGGGCTTTTTAAATATAATTCTCAGAAGTACTGTATTTCTCCAGACCAGGCTTTTACATTCAATTTTTGAAAATAAATTTAGTGAAATATTAAATAAAATAAAAATAAAGTTGCTTGTTTTAATCATCTTGAATTCACTGAATAAATCATAAGTGATCATTTGAGTAACTAAGTGAAAAATATTAACTTACTTGGAGACGCATTTCAAAATAATCATTTCATTGCCGATGATCGCTCAAGATTGATGGACGTCTGATTTATAAGGGTGGAGGGTGTTTGTTTTAAGCGGAATAATTGTTTCATTGACAAAGCCAACCCACTTCATCAATTAAACGATTGTTTCGAAACGCATCAGCAAGTAAATTAAATAGTTTTCCATTAGTTACTCAATTAATTACTTATGATAAATAAAAATATGCTGAAAATCTTTGACATAAATACTATGACTGTTACACAATAATATGTTGAATACTCTTGAGTAGAAAATAATCATCATTAGTAAGATGGTACAACTAAAAAACACGAGAGCTATACATAGACTATTGAAACATGTCAATTAAAAAGAAGTATAAACGTTCGAATGATTGCTACAAAGAGAGTGGCCCAGGAAAAAATTTAAATCTTTCATTAAAATTATAGTACAAAACGCAATAACTTAATGAAACACTTATTAAAGAAAATACGAAAATATTGGAGAAAATGACATTCAAGTTTCAAAAAATTCTAAGTCTAAAAAACAAACAACTAAAATAATTTTTTTGTTCAAATGTGCTGAAAGTAAATAAGAGAAAGTGAAATGTAACTACAAAGGAAGTACTGTATATTACATTTACAAAAATTAAGTAGGGAAAACAATGAAATAAGACAGAAGTAAAGTGCTTTCTTTGGAGTATATAGTGCTGTAACCTGGTCATTTCGACGAAGTATAATGAATTAGGGAGAAATAAATCATTTTAAATAAATGGAAATAATTTGAAAATGAAAATGTAGTAGAAAATGTTCTTCCAGAATGAAAAATACTGGAATTAATCCGTAAAACCGTTATTTAAAAGAGTGTAAATGAACTTCAGAATACGAGAGAGATCACATTGGAAAATTAGGTGTAAACTTAAATATTAAGACATTTAATTTGTAAAATCTCTTAAACAAGGGTTACAAAACCATTAAATATAAAATCACCAACCAAATTCTTAGCGAAAACCAGAATGGGTCAAAAATGACCATTATAGTTTAATTAATTAATAATTAATAGAGATAGAGACCTAAAATTTGTCACATAGCATTTTGGAGTTTACAAGCTATTTTTCAATTTTGTTAAATTATGTTACCTTTCTTCTTGTTTTAGACGTTTCTAAGTCTAAGCCTAGGACTTGTCTTTTATAAGTGTCACATTTTTGGGAAAACTAATTTTAAAAGTTTTATTTCACTAGACCGTTGAAATATAGCTTAATCTTTTAAAAAGGTAATTTTTTTACAGCCAACTGTGATACAAATGAAATACTATATAATATAGAAAATTATCCTTAGTTTAATTGTGTTTGTAGTAACAGAAGCTTTTCTTGGTTTACCCATTTGGATTTAACAGCAAAAAGGAATAATGACTGAACAAGAAGATATGGCAAATGTCGTAAGTCCAAATAGTCCTTACATTGATTTATAAAAAACAAAATGTGGAAGTTGCAGATTAAAAAAAGCCACCAAGCTTTTATAGTATATAACGTTTAAACAGGAACGGCTTCTAAATTTTTTTTAGAAGGAATAGTCATGACTCCCAGGGGTCTATACTAGACCCTCTTTTAGAAATTGTTTAACATTTAAAAGGTAAATGTTGAGGGCATTTTTACTCTCAGGAAAAATATAAATACTGTAGGCCTAATAAGCTGAACAAAAGAGCAGATTTATTGGATTCTAAATTTCGCTATAATATTATTAGCACTTCTTTTGATCTCAGTTTATAACATTTGTTTTTAAAATATTGACAACATATAAATATAAAATAGTTGGTAAGTATTAAAAGAACTGCTACTGTGTTTTAAGCTTATTGCTTACAAATAAAAAGTAACAAACATAAACCATGCCAAAATCTATGTAGAAAGCTGTATGCTTGTTTTAGAATTAAATAATTAAAGAAATTTTATTCTTTAATAATAAAATTGGAGTTATTAGAGGATTTAATAATTTACTGAATGTTTTATTATATAACCAAATACCAAATGTCATAAATTTAATATTATGTTTAACAGGCTATATAATTAAAAATGTAAATATAAAATGAATCTGACATATTGTTTATTGTAATATGTAATCAGGATTCAAACAAATAGCATAAGACAACAGAATAACTAGTTCATTCAGTTTGACTAGTATTTATTCAAAACATTTTAAGCCTATAACTTTTTTCGTCATAATTCAAACCATTACCCCAATGAGAATTTGTTAACTTTCATTGTTTTGTTTTAGTAAGTGTACTCACAAAACTGTTGAAAAACATAAAATTTAAAGAAGTAAATTACAAACATTCATCTACAGATGTTTTACGGCTATAAAACAGTGTAAGTTGGAAAGGGATTAGAATCAGATCTAATCCAGTTATATAGGCAATAAAAGATGTCATTACATTAACATTACTGTATACAACACAGTAGAGCAGTAAAACTGGCTTATCCAAGGCCTGGATTTATTCCTTATTACTTCATTCAATGACAAGGTAAAGGCGACTTAACCACTTCGGATGGTTTATTTGCCTATTGAATTAAGTTTTTTGAGTCTATTGAGAACATGTTGAATAATTATGTTTTCTCAAAGTACAGAGCAGAATAGCTAATTAATAAATTAAATACAAATTAAATTGTCTGTTGTAATCATTTTGAATTTATTAATTATGTCATAAGTAACTATTGCGTAACTGAGTGAATACTTATGAACTTTTGATGACGCGTTTCAAAATAATGAAGCTAACTCGCTACTGCCAGTGATCGCTCAAGGTTGCTCAACGAATGATTTATAAGAGTGGAGGAAGTTTGCTTTAAGCGGTTTACTATATTATGAAATAAGGTGTTAGATTAGAAATGTGTGTGGCTGTTCAAGATATGGGTGGCTGATTTTGTGTTGTGTGATGTTTGAATATTTCAAAATTTTCTGTAGTGGTTAGTTTTTTATTATGGTTTAATATGTGGAGAATATTTAACTTATTATGGATGTTTGTGTGTGTGTTAAGTGTTGCACAAATGGATTTTGGGTTTATGTTTTTTATATCGTTGATGTGTTCTTTGTTGGTCAATGTAGAAGCTGGGGCAGTCGTTACATGGTATTTTGTATATACCGGACGGATTGTATTTATCTTGATAGGTTTGTATGTGTTGTCCTAAAGTGTTCATTGTTTTGTATGATATTTACTAATGAAATTTTTTGACTGTGGAAGCAATTTTGTGTGTGTGTTAGTTGTGATAAGTGATTGATAAATGTTTATTGTTTTTTGTGTGCTTGTCAGTATGGTTGTTTGATGCTGCTGTTTATGTTTAATTTTCTCCAGTAGGTTATCTATAAGTGTATATTGGTAGTGGTTATGATGAGGGATGCATTTTATTGTATTAAGTTCTTTATCATAGTATTTTTGTTGTGTGGGTATATTGATTAGGCGGTGTGACATATGGTTAAATGCAGCATATTTGTGTTGTGTGGGGTGATTAGATATGTTGTGTATAATGGTATCGGTGATTGTTGGTTGTCTGGTAGATAATTTAACACAAGAACACATCACAAATAACATAAATCCAAAATCCGCTTTGCAACACATATACAAATCACCTAACACAGATATACAACACATCCATACTAATTTAAATAATCTCCACATATTAAACCATAGTAAAAAAATAACCACTACACATGAATTCACTGAATAAATCATAGGTAATTATTGAGTGAGTGAAAACTACTAACTTACTTGCTGAAGTATTACGAAACAATCGCCTCATTGATAAAGACAACCTGTTGCTCAGAGGGTGCTTCGTCAATGAAACATATCGGCAAGGTAGTTAATAGTTTTCACTAAGTTGCTGAATAATTACTTATGATTTTCTTTATATACAGCTGTTAAGACTTCTATGGACGAACCGAATCGAGTGTACCGACCGGTGTATAAAATGATTAGAGACGTGGCACCGTACTGACACATGGACCACATTCCCTTGGTCCGCCTTCCCTAAAGTGGCCGACAGTACCCAGACCTCACGGCCGCTGGCAGTCGTCGCGTAAGGACCTGGCGGGCGTTCTCCGGAACGACCACGGGGTTTATTAGAGCATCGAGAGCCGGAACAATTTGAAACTCGCGCAACACAAGCTCCAACGCCCCGTGACCCCAATCCGGCTGTGTAGCCGTCGGGCAACATTCCTTGCGACAGTCCACACTGACGCAATGTCACCACCGTCTCTGCCGAACTGCCCATCAAGTCTCCCTGTTAGATAGCCGGCCAGGTCTTCTTCGGTGGGAAGCCACTCAATACGTGTATGGACTACACCGCCCAAGACGGATAACGCCAAGTGATTGATAACTGGGTCCCGACAGGTGATCAGTCGGAAAGCACGAACGACAGCCGCCACGTCCACCTGGTCCGCCAAAGGAAGGTGGAAACCAAAATATTGCTTTAATCCAAAACATGGTTACTGAGGATTTCTAACATGTTTGGAAAATTTAAGTTTTTGTGTAGAGCTTTATCGACAAGGAGATTTTGTGCAGGTGTTTCTGACTAAAAGTAAAATAGAAAGGATGAAGCCAGTGAATGTAGTTATTCTTGTGGCAGAAGATTAAAATAGAACATTATGAGCTTCACTGGTCAGAAGAATAAGGGAAATATTGAGAATTTAGGTTTAATTAAATACTGAACAACTGTGATTCAGTCATCTTAAATTAATCTAAAGTAATTGAATTTTTATACGACAAAAGCAACAAGTTTAAGAATTACAACAAGTAATAGTTTAGAGGTTTCAAATAATGTTTTATTGAAGACAGATACTATGCCTATGTTTCCTTCATGTACCTGTAAATTATATGTAGGTAAAGACATAACATTGACATCAACTAAATAACGTAAACCACAAGTGATTGTGTTACAATCTAATATCTGGACTATAGAATGTCTTTACAAGTTAATGAAGCTAAGAGTTTGTCTACAAACGTTTTCACATTATAAATTATTGTTCTTGGATAACTTTAAGTAACAGAATTATTTCTTGCTCAAATTCAAGAAATTCCAAGAGTTTTCTCATCTTAGAGACTATAAAGTGCCATCATTAACAACAATAGAAGTTTTCCAACACAATATCCTGTGTCTGTTTGACACTGATCAGATGATACATGGCTAAAGGGAGATGAGAGACCTTTTCTGAAAACCACTGAGATGAATCCCCTTCTATGGAACCAAAATTGGAATGCTGTGATCTAGGGTATGGTACTAAAAGGTTATAATTTCTGAAACTTATTTGTAATATATATATTTTTGTATTTAAAACCTTATTACCTACACCAAAATATCTTGAGATCCAACTCTGTTACCATAATGAGTCCTCACAACTGACACAACTGACTTCAAATTAATAGTAATGCACCAGCTTTGACTTGAACTTACTGACCAATAATTTTTTTCTGTGACCAAATCTTTGAGTTTAGATAGGCCTTCTCACAATTCAATGTCAGCTCGGCAACATAAAATTAGAATTCAACATTATGGAATGAAATTATTGAAGTAAAACTAAAACATAACTGATAAAGTTGATTAAATTAATAATTGTTCTCTACTTTCTTCATTAAATGGTTATTGGTAAAGATAATATTAGTCTTTTAAAATGTATTACTTAAAATATTTTGATTTTTATCTATTGTTTTTTTTGTTTGTTTTAAATAATATACGTTACTTGTTTGAGTACACGGTTGATACAAGGTTTTACACATTATCCACATTTTATCATACCGACAACTTTTCTATAGAAATTGATTTTCATTACAGTAATAGCTAAGTCTTGCCTCCAGTCAAATCCTACTTGGATGTACGACAACAAAGATCTGATTGGGAGATTGAAACTAAGAGAGCTGTTTTTACCTGGTACCCATAACTCTGGAGCTTACTTGTTGAAAGAGACACCTTTTACACAAAGTAGATATCAGAAGTATGTATATACACAGGTATGTCATTCAAATATTAATTAGTAAGTGTTGTATAAATATTAATTAGTAAATAACAGAAACATTTTACTTATTGATTTTGTTTAAAACATGCTATCATTTTGTGTAATTCAGAAGTAACATAAGTTAAATCATGATGTTTTGTTTCATCTTAGTCTTTTCATCAGTGTATTTTTAAATGAATAATACTTTAAGAAACTTAAAGATATTTCAGCAAGTGTATTTGTCACTCAGTCAGTTATTTAATTTTGCGGGTCATTAACAAGATTCACAAATCCAATAACCAGTTATGAAAAGTATATGCTGAAAATATTGGTAAGTGGTAGTTTTGGTTTTATTCAAAAAAATATGGAGTACTATTAGACCAAGTAAAGATTGTATGCAGAAAATGAAATGAATTTACTTTAAAATATTTTTGTTTATATTACTTGTATATATTTTTACATTGAAATTAATTGTTTTCTTATTGTCTGTTCTAAAATGTTTAGCTTTAAACAATAATTTACACTGTTCGGACATATTAATTTATGAAGAATTTTTTTGAAATTATCTAAAATATTTCAATAACATTAACTAAAATTTTGTTTAACAGGATGAGTCTGTATTAAATCAGTTAATCCATGGAGTAAGATATTTAGATCTCCGAGTTGGCTTTGGATTAGGAACTTGGTGGTTACAACATGATGTATTTAAAGTGAGGTTGTTGCAAGAGGCTATTGATGATATAAAATTATTCATAAAAAATACCCGTGAAATTATTATTGTTGACTTTCATCGTTTCCTTTCTGGTGAGTTAGCCAAGGTGAACAAATAATATTACATTTGAAATTTGGTGGTTATAACATAATGTATTCAAAACAAGGAATTATAAAAAATGAAGAATTATTAATTCAGGAGAACTTGTTTCATCCCTATGTTCTTGTACAATGCTCCCAAATTAATGTATTTATAGCTGTTATTCTACAAAACCTGAATATTCTAAAATTTCCATGAATGGGTTTGTTAAATGTCCTTGCTGTTAGTTGTATAGCAATAATAATAATAATATATATATATATATATATATATATATATATATATAACAACATAGGTTATTCAAATACAAGAATATTATTTATTTATATTCAAAGCTTTTTGTTGGTAAACAGTACCAACATCATCAGGAATGAATAATACAAAAATGCAAGATATAGGTCTAAAACATATGCCGAGTATAAATAAATAATATTCTTGTATTTGAATAACCTATGTTGTTTTAGAATATTAAACAAGAAAACATATTATACATGTATGTAAATACATGTAAATATAAAGTTTTTATATGTATCTATTTATTTATTTCCAAGAGATTGCAGTTTTGGACTATTGCCATTAGGTAAGTCTGTCAGTCTCCTATCTAGTCCAAAAATTCCTATATATATATATAAAAAATTGTGATATGTTTTCTTGTAATATAGTTAATAAATTAAAAATATTTCAAAAACAAGAATACTTTTAATGAATATATTTATTCAAAGCTTTTCGCCGATAAAATAGTACCAGCATCTTCAGGAAAATAATTATCTAATAAAATATTTTTACAAAAATTTTACAAGTATTTAAGTAGAATGATGAGTAAATAAATTCATTAAGAGTATTCTTGTTTTTGAAATATTTTAAATTTATTATATATATATATATATATATATATATATATATATATATATATATATATTTGGGAGTCTAAGTATCAGTCACGCCACTGTCAGTCTTTGCAGATAAAATGTTAAATATTGTCATTTGTTGATTCCATCTTCGCGTGAGTTACAAGTAATCACTAAACACTTTCAAATGTTTTAAACTTGCCTATAGTAGCACTTACTTTGCTTGTTGAGGACGGCCGTTTCGGGAGATGTGTCTGTCAACTCAGACCGTAACTTGAGTTACTCAAAACTCAAATTACGGTCTGAGTTGACAAAGGGACACGTCTCCCGAAACGGCCGTCCTCAACAAGCAAAGTAAGTGCTACTATAGACAAGTTTAAAACATTTAAAAGTGTTAAATATTGTATTTTTTGTTTAGATTTTGACAAAAAGCGTACCAGACACAAAGAATTTATGGAGTATTTAGAGTCACAGTTTTCCAGTCTGATGGCAACACCAGCATTAAGTTGGTTTGCAACTTTAGAAGATGTTTGGGAGTCAGATACCCGCCTTATTATATCTTATAACAACAGATCTGTGGTGGAAAATATGCAGTATAATGTTTGGAAAGCTGTCACTCATAAATGGCCAAATGTGAGAGATATAGTGAAAATGAGAGATTATTTTGCAGATGTTATTAGAAGGTAAATATTTAAAAAGTTTGTTTCAATAAGTTTATTCAATAAAAGTTAGAGGAAATTAGTTGCAAGATTAATTTTAAAGACTATTATTTTATTCAGCTTAAGAAACCATTTCAAAAGGCTATGTGGAGATCAAGTGAATTTTAATATTGCCAGTTAACAAGACATTCGCAAATGTTTTTTCTATTTCTTTACAAAAAATTGGTCAAGAGAAGTCTGTCAACCTGTCTAAAACAATGCATAACAATTGCGTCAGCTTGAAAAATATCAATATTCATGAAAATAGTTCAGAAAATACCTTGTTTCAGAAGGCTTTATTTTATTTGTGAAACAATTTTTTAAATTCAATGATTTTTCTATACATTTACAGTTTTTAAAACATTTATTCTGCTTCGATTTTTCAAAAAAGAGATAATTTTGAAATTATACTTTTCTAAATTTTAATCTTTTCCAAACAAATTTTCAATTTTCTCCTAGCATTCAATTTGTTATGTTTGAATAGAGTAGCAATGTTAGGCCTTTTATCTTTCTTGACACAGTGATATGACACAATCATAGATAATGTGTGCACCATAAAAGATGGCGGTAATACATGTGGGCAAAATTTATCTTCTAACATTTTTTTTAGTTGATTCCATCTTCACATAAGCTACTAGTTTTTAACTAAAAATACTTGTAGATATGTCACATTAACCTGTAGAAGCACTTACTTTTATGATTGTTGAGGACTGCTGTTTCGGCAAATGTGTCCCATTGTCAATTCAATTGTAATTGACCTTACGGTTATTATAGAGGGCAGGATATTAGGGTAGGGATGTAGGTGTATTTTGGAGAGTATTAAGGGTTATAATGTCAGGTAATTATGGGAGTTATGGTGTAATTGAGTGTTTGTGTATGTGTGTGGGGTGTAGTTTGAAATGTTTAAATATCTTATATTGTTCAGTTGTATATTATTGATTATTTTGGTTTTGTTTGTGAAGAGTTTGTAGGCAAATTGTTATGTTTGTGTAGTTATGACTGTTTATATAGGATGTTTGGCGAAGTTTGTATGGACAAACCAACACTACACAAACCTAACATCAAACCTACAAATTCTTCACAAACAAAACCAAAATAACGAATGATACACAACTGAACAAAACGAGATATACAAACATTTCAAACTACACTCCACACACATACACAAATACCCAATTACACTATAACTCACATACACCTTTTCACATTATAACCCCCAATACTCCAAAATACACCTACATCCCTACCCTAATATTCCACCTACCTAGCCTAACCTATAATAACCATGAGATCAGTTCCGGTCTGAGTTGTCAATGGGACACATCTCCCAAACCGGTTGTCCTCAACAATCATAAAAGTAAGTGCTACTATAGGTACATATGTACAAGTGATTTTAGTTACTAACTATTTTGTAAAATTTTATGATTGTGATATTTATAGAAACACTATAGGTGTTTTGATGTTTCATAATTCTCTGAAAAATAGTAAATATTGCAACTTCCAAGCTAATAAGTCTTCTATTACTTTGACATTCAGTCCATTTAGTCGGTATATAAATAATTTCTTAAGTTTTAGTTTCTAACAATATTTTTTCCACAACTTATCTATTGGCCTCACTTGATGAAAATATGGAATTTATAAAACTAATGAATTAATGTATTAAAGGTACTTCAGTAAAAAGAAAATGTTCAACCTGGCAAGGGGCTCTTACGGCCTTGAGGAAAAGCTCTATAACATTATATGTATTAAAGGTTCTGGTTCTAAGCTATGGAGTTAGTAATCTGTAGTTAAAACAAAATTATAATGAGGTATTTTATTAATTTATGCTTCTGCACAAAGCATTTCAGAATTTGAAAATTAATCATACTTTTTATCACATTTATTGTTATTATTCAATTTACTAAAAATTACTTATAGTCCAGAACTTGGTCATCACTTTAAATAAAACACTAGTTTTTTTTACAAGCAACATGAGAAAATGTAACAGCACTACTGGTCCCACTATTATTTCTAACTCAGTACATTTTCCTCATAACTAGCACTTGTCATTGAAATATTTTTAGCTTAGGTAAAAACAGTTATTAGTTAAAACCTATTAGTCTTCTAGTTAACCAGAAGTTTCACTAGTTGTGTCTATTTTTCAGCATTCTGTGAAACCAGATGATTTGCATTTTTAGTTTTGCTCTGATTTTGCAAAATTCAAGGTCAGATTACACCACTGGCAAACAATCAGATGCACTTCTATCTGTTGGCTTCAGTAAACAATATTTATAAGTAAATGATATTTAACTATGTGAATACATAATGGCTTACTTGCTGACGAGTTTCAAAACAATCGTTCCTTTTACGAAGCAAAGTTTCTACCTTAAAGAAAAACAATTATTTTGAAACACGTCAGCAAGAAAGCCCTTACATGTTCTCTTGGTTAAGTATCATTTAATCATAGTTTAATCAGTGAATTCAAGATGATTACAACAAGCAACTTTAAACAATATTTATGAACACCTATGTCATTGAACATGGTGTGAAGGGGAGTGGGAGAGTTTTTTCATGGTATTACCGCAAATACTGTTGCAGAATTTCCAGATAGGGCTCAATTTGTTAATTTTTATCTCAGATATACTACAGTGAAGTTAGTTTTTAGAAATTTTTGCGAAAAGCTGAGAAATAGCAATACAATACCTTACACCTCTTTGTTGGAATGTTTTTCTGTGTTTAAGTACATCATAAAATTGAACTTCATATTTACTAGTTATTTTTTGTAAAAATAGGCTTTTGTAATGCTTTAAAACATGAATATTGCTCTATCTTTTCCCAATTATGATTGACCCAAATGTTAAAGGTAACAAATGTGGCAAAATCAGAAATCATTTTTAACTGTAATTATTTTACACATGCTTTCTAATATTGTTCATGTGGCCTGGGGCATACCATTGGCCCTAGCTTTCCCACCCCAGACTATGGGTTTTCCAGGAGTATTATGTTAGCCGCTATAGGGTAATAAATAGATAATTATTCTGCATTTGCTGAAAATATTTTAAATCTTTTCACTATGTTTTCATACAGATAATGCATGATGAACAGTATTTAAGCTCACAATATGTAAGTGTAAATAAATGATACTTGTCAAAGATTAGATCATCAATTTTTTCACTTTCATAAAAGTTACATTTTACATTTCAAACAAGAAGAAAGAGTTTAAAGTTGCAAACCATAAATAGTGACTCAAATCTGAAGAAATACGCACAGGCACAAATATAGAGGAAACTGTTTTTATTAAAATGAGTGTTTTTTTAATAAAATATACCACTATTTTATACTATGTAAATTATCAAGTATTTATTTTGCAGTCCAGTATCAAAGTACATAGTTGGTTATAAAAAAATAATAAGTGTTGTGAATGTTAGTTAAAGTTCCAAGCAGAAACCAGTTACTTAATGTTAAACATTAAAAATAAATAACAACATACAACATAAATAACTTAATGTTATTTTTTTATAAATAAACCAGTCCTTACCATATATGTTCATTCTGTTTGTAATATAATTACCTTATGATAATTCAGCTGGTATGAGGAAAGTTAGTTATTCATTCTTTAAAAAAAGCCTTCCTAACCGGATACTTTGTATATATATATATATATATATATATATATATATATATATATATATATATATATATATATATATAAATTGTACTAGACTGATTGATAAAGGAGTGTGTTTGTAAAATGTGGTTATGTTTTTATAGTTTACAACATTTAAAGTCACCCATTAACAAACCTCTTCTTTATATTGATATCACCAACCATTTTAGGATGATCTAGTTTAAAATACTACATCTGTTTTGCCTTGGAGATCCTGGTATATTTTGTGTACCACATCTGCTAAACCTTTACCAGATTAAATATCCGTTTTTGTCTTGCACGTCTCTTATTTTTGTAAAAAATAGTCCCAAGAGCTTTGTGATTCTAGTTTCCTTTGTGACTTGCTACAATATAAATGGTCATGCCAAACTATGAGCAAATTAAATTTTCTATATATTTAAATTTGTTTTAAAACATCAGATATTCCGGATAGTCTACCTGATTTTCATCTAACCAGTTAGCTAACTCCATGATCTCCGTTCCAGAGAACATTTTAATATATAATATAATTATCTAATAATTTATAACTGTTTAAAACACAGTTTGTAAATAACTAAGCTAATTTACAGTCTTGGTAGAAACTACACATGATCAAACATACTCCTACTTTTTATTTTTTATATAATACAAATTGTTTTACAAAAGCTTATACATTTTTTATGGGCATGAATAACCTGAATCTAGACATAGTCATTAATAATAATTTTAAAAAAATACAATTTTGGTGTAAATGTAATTTATTTTATATTTATAGCCATCCTTCACCTCCTTGGGCAGCCATGGCACAGTTTACTCCCACTACTTGGGATGTTATATATGATAACCTAGGAGGACTTCGTAAGATGGCTGACATGAGTAATCGATATGTAACACAGTGGTTTCGTAGCTCATGGGGAGATAAGTGCAATATTGTTGCCATGGATTTTGTAAGAGGTTCTGGTATAGTAAATGCTGCAATAGAATTAAATATTATCAGGCAGAATAATCATTGTATAGAACAAGACAATACGTGAATAAGTATTAAAATAGTTAATTAATTATTTTAAATAGTCTACTGGTCATCTCAAGATTAAAACATGCTATTATAACAAAATAAAGAAAACTATAATGATATGTTGCTGAAAACGTCATATCCACAAAACTACAACTACACAAACATAACATTAAGTCTACAAATTCTACTACTGTGATAGAACACCACATAGTCTGAGTTTTCACCACCCAACTACATTACAACTCATGCATAATTTTGAGCATCATAACCTCAAAACTCTTTGAAAAATTAACCAATTATCAATTCTACTTCTTCTCACCCCCACTCTAACCTAAAATAACCAAAGTTATGTCTATGTTGTCAATGGTATATATCTTCCTAAATAATCGAAAACGTAAGTGCTTCTATGATTGCTAAATATGATAACTATGATTGTTAGTGACCATGAACAAATAATTTTTGTTCAAAGCTTAAATGGTGAGTGTTTTGGGTTGGTAACACAAAACATGCAAAATAACATCAATTAAAAATGTTGTACCTTATTAATTGTGTGTATGTGTGTGTGTGTGTTTTTAAAGTCATCAAATATAAAATACGTTTTTTAACATTTGATTTTACTAACTAGTTTTGTAATGTATCAATGTAAACAGGAATGAAAAAAATATCCAGTCAAACAACAGCAATAGAATTGCAAATAATTATTTTATTACTTGACATTGTTTGGTATAGTTTCAAGAATTAATAATATTCATTCTAGGTATACAAGACATTGTAAACATTTATAGATTATAAATATAATGCTTCAAAATTATAATATTCCTATTTTACTATTAAATTACACTCGTTACAGTCTAGAATAAGGCATAATTTACGAAAAATTATGATTTTTAATGAAAAAACTCCTGTAGTTGTTGATATACAATATATGAAGATAACTTAACAACTTGAAAATAGATTTTTATTAAGTTTAAGCAAAAATATTACAGTTTTTTTGAGAAAATTTACAACTTGCAGAATGACTTTAAAAAAGTTCAGCATTTTAGTAAAGCTAAATTATAAATTAAACAGGTTGTTAATTTGTTTAATAATAATGTCCAAGTTTTGTTCAACATCATGGATAATAAAATCCTGAAGCAAAATCTTTGTTTTATTTTTTAAATACAAAATGGAAAATAAAAGAAAATCAAGATTGGAATGACAAAAGATACTTGCTAGCAATTATTTCAGGTGCTAAAGGTGTTGAATATAAATTTATTGATATATTTCGTCATGAATTAGGCAAGAGGCAGCATTGTATTTTCTATAGTTGTTTGTGGTTAACTTCAGTTTTTATTCTGGAAAAATCCTACTGGCTGTTTATTCTTTTCTGGAGCTCTTTTAATACAATTAGTTAACTACTTTTCTACCAACAGAGGCTTGGATTCAAAGTGTATATGGCCATTTAATCATTTTCCATTTCTTTTCCATCACATCATAAACAACCAACTTAACCTACCCTCACTACATTCATAAATCCTATGCCAACAATCTTTTATACCTTGTGCGACGCCGCCAGTAGAGGCTTAGCTTCATAAAAGAAACAATTGTTTTGAAACATGTCAACAAGTAAGCTTTTAAATATTCACTCAGTTATGTACTACATAATTATAGTTTAATCAGTGAATTCAAGGTGATTACAACAAGCAACTTTAAAATTTAACTACACAAATGTGTAAAACACATATTCAATAAAAGCATCAAAACAATATGCAATATACAAATAATTTAAATAACAGCTCACCTACATACTCAACACCCAATAACATAGTATTGCAAGTCTCATGTGCTATTTGACATAAATACTCCTAAAATCTTATAGCAGGATCAGGTAAAGTTTACCCACCTCTTCCTATTCAATAACATTTTCAATCTCATTCAATGTCAGTTGCAGTTTTAATTCACAGCGGGACATACTTCCCAATAAGTCTGCCCTCAATTAAAATATTGCGATCTTAGATAAGTTTGCGTAAAAGGTGTTTAAGTGCTTATTTATTATGATGTGTTGTGTACATTTGAATTTGAACTTAAGTACATTTGAACTTAAGTTCAAGGTGAGAAAAAACAATAATTATTAAATAAACAATGATTACTTAAAGACATGAAAATAAATAAAAAGAAAGATTAAGTAACATCTGATAAGTCTTGATATTTTAAAACCTTGTATTCAAATATGGTATTTAAAAGTAAAGTGTTAGGTTATTTATTGTTTAGAATCATATGATTTTGACCTGTAGGATCATCAAGAAATTTATTTTATCACAGATGTATTTGTAATAGTGTTATTCTGTTATTGGTCTTCAATGTCCACAAAGCAAAGTAGCATTCAGTAAAATGAATAAATTTTAATATATCAAATTAAATTTTTTTATCATTCCAATCCAACCTAATAACGTTTTAAACAAATTAACTGTTATTCATTGGCAATTTGGCAAAACATCTTATCTCCCTCTAGAATATCAAATTTCATCTTAATTAATCAACTTCCGGTATTGGTTTTTAGCTTTATCTTTTGTATATACTAATGACAGAGCATAGACAATTAATTCATGCCTTTTTAACACTCAACGTTTCAAATTTCTTTTCGAAATTCCTTTTCAAGAGCTCGTTTTTATTATTGCAATATACAACGTAGCTTACAGTTTATAAAATTCATAACTACATTTAACATAATAAAAACCAACAATACAAAACTCTTAATAAATATTCTCATTTACAAGTCAAATTTTTATCACAATAAAACAGACAAATCACAGATACATACACTAACTCATCATACTATTAATAACAGAGTCACACTTAAAATTTTAAGGAACACAATCATTACAATATATACAATACCTAGACTGATCAAAAAACCTACAAACATGTTAAATTTCACTTATATTTTCATTACTAAAGATTCATATGCAGATGGAATCTTTTATCATGCTGATGGAATCATTTAATTTTGTCATTTTATTCAGTGCATTTCTTCCTTGCTTTTTTGTATACCACATTTCTGCAAAACTCGTCTTTTTCCAATCTCTTTCCTTGTGTAAAACATCTATATTAACCAGTCCATTTGATGTTTATTATTAAACTTTTTAATATGTTCAAAAATAACATTATAATATTTTTCATCATATTTTATATTATTTTTATGCTCATTTGTTCTCGTTTCCGTAAGTCTACCTTTTATCTTTTGGAAATTTTGACTTTAAATTTATTTTTATTGTCTTTAATTTGAATCTCTTCAACGACCATCTACCCAGTCAAAATCTTAATGTGTTTAAGTTGAATCTCTCCAACGACCATCTACCCAGTCATAATCTTAATGTGTTTCAGTAGAATCTCTCCAACGACCATCTACCCAGCCATAGTCTTAATGTGTTTGAGTTGAATCTCTCCAACGACCATCTACCCAGTCATAATCTTAATGTGTTTGAGTTGAATCTCTCCAACGACCATCTACCCAGTCATAATCTTAATGTGTTTAAGGTGAATCTCTCCAACGACCATCTACCCTGTCATAATCTTAATGTGTTTGAGTTGAATCTCTCCAACGACCATCTACCCAGTCATAATCTTAATGTGTTTGAGTTGAATCTCTCCAACGACCATCTACCCAGCCATAGTCTTAATGTGTTTAAGGTGAATCTCTCCAACGACCATCTACCCAGCCACAGTCTTAATGTGTTTAAGTTGAATCTCTCCAACGACCATCTACCCAGTCATAATCTTAATGTGTTTGAGTTGAATCTCTCCAACAACCATCTACCCAGTCATAATCTTAATGTGTTTGAGTTGAATCTCTCCAACGACCATCTACCCAGTCATAATCTTAATGTGTTTAAGGTGAATCTCTCCAACGACCATCTACCCTGTCATAATCTTAATGTGTTTGAGTTGAATCTCTCCAACGACCATCTACCCAGTCATAATCTTAATGTGTTTGAGTTGAATCTCTCCAACGACCATCTACCCAGCCATAGTCTTAATGTGTTTAAGGTGAATCTCTCCAACGACCATCTACCCAGCCATAGTCTTAATGTGTTTAAGTTGAATCTCTCCAACGACCATCTACCCAGTCATAATCTTAATGTGTTTGAGTTGAATCTCTCCAACAACCATCTACCCAGTCATAATCTTAATGTGTTTAAGGTGAATCTCTCCAACGACCATCTACCCTTTCATAATCTTAATGTGTTTAAGGTGAATCTCTCCAACGACCATCTACCCTGTCATAATCTTAATGTGTTTGAGTTGAATCTCTTCAACGACCATCTACCCAGTCAAAATCTTAATGTGTTTAAGTTGAATCTCTCCAACGACCATCTACCCAGTCATAATCTTAATGTGTTTCAGTTGAATCTCTCCAACGACCATCTACCCAGCCATAGTCTTAATGTGTTTGAGTTGAATCTCTCCAACGACCATCTACCCAGTCATAATCTTAATGTGTTTAAGGTGAATCTCTCCAACGACCATCTACCCTGTCATAATCTTAATGTGTTTAAGTTGAATCTCTCCAACGACCATCTACCCAGTCATAATCTTAATGTGTTTGAGTTGAATCTCTCCAACGACCATCTACCCAGTCATAATCTTAATGTGTTTGAGTTGAATCTCTCCAACGACCATCTACCCAGCCATAGTCTTAATGTGTTTAAGGTGAATCTCTCCAACGACCATCTACCCAGCCATATTCTTAATGTGTTTAAGTTGAATCTCTCCAACGACCATCTACCCAGTCATAATCTTAATGTGTTTGAGTTGAATCTCTCCAACAACCATCTACCCAGTCATAATCTTAATGTGTTTAAGGTGAATCTCTCCAACGACCATCTACCCTTTCATAATCTTAATGTGTTTAAGGTGAATCTCTCCAACGACCATCTACCCAGTCATAATCTTAATGTGTTTGAGTTGAATCTCTCCAACGACCATCTACCCAGTCATAATCTTAATGTGTTTGAGTTGAATCTCTCCAACGACCATCTACCCAGTCATAATCTTAATGTGTTTAAGGTGAATCTCTCCAACGACCATCTACCCTGTCATAATCTTAATGTGTTTGAGTTGAATCTCTCCAACGACCATCTACCCAGTCATAATCTTAATGTGTTTGAGTTGAATCTCTCCAACGACCATCTACCCAGTCATAATCTTAATGTGTTTAAGGTGAATCTCTCCAACGACCATCTACCCTGTCATAATCTTAATGTGTTTGAGTTGAATCTCTCCAACGACCATCTACCCAGTCATAATCTTAATGTGTTTGAGTTGAATCTCTCCAACGACCATCTACCCAGTCATAATCTTAATGTGTTTAAGGTGAATCTCTCCAACGACCATCTACCCTGTCATAATCTTAATGTGTTTGAGTTGAATCTCTCCAACGACCATCTACCCAGTCATAATCTTAATGTGTTTGAGTTGAATCTCTCCAACGACCATCTACCCAGTCATAATCTTAATGTGTTTAAGGTGAATCTCTCCAACGACCATCTACCCTGTCATAATCTTAATGTGTTTGAGTTGAATCTCTCCAACGACCATCTACCCAGTCATAATCTTAATGTGTTTGAGTTGAATCTCTCCAACGACCATCTACCCAGCCATAGTCTCAATGTGTTTAAGGTGAATCTCTCCAACGACCATCTACCCAGCCATAGTCTTAATGTGTTTGAGTTGAATCTCTCCAACGACCATCTACCCAGCCATAGTCTTAATGTGTTTGAGTTGAATCTCTCCAACGACCATCTATCCAGGCATAATCTTAATGTGTTTGAGTTGAATCTCTCCAACGACCATCTACCCAGTCATAATCTTAATGTGTTTGAGTTGAATCTCTCCAACGACCATCTACCCAGTCATAATCTTAATGTGTTTGAGTTGAATCTCTCCAACGACCATCTACCCAGTCAAAATCTTAATGTGTTTAAGTTGAATCTCTCCGACGACCATCTACCCAGTCATAATCTTAATGTGTTTGAGTTGAATCTCTCCAACGACCATCTACCCAGTCATAATCTTAATGTGTTTAAGGTGAATCTCTCCAACGACCATCTACCCTGTCATAATCTTAATGTGTTTGAGTTGAATCTCTCCAACGACCATCTACCCAGTCATAATCTTAATGTGTTTGAGTTGAATCTCTCCAACGACCATCTACCCAGTCATAATCTTAATGTGTTTGAGTTGAATCTCTCCAACGACCATCTACCCAGTCATAATCTTAATGTGTTTGAGTTGAATCTCTCCAACGACCATCTACTCAGTCATAATCTTAATGTGTTTGTGTTGAATCTCTCCAACGACCATCTACCCAGTCATAATCTTAATGTGTTTGAGTTGAATATCTCCAACGAACATCTACCCAGTCATAATCTTAATGTGTTTGAGTTGAATCTCTCCAACGACCATCTACCCAGTCATAATCTTAATGTGTTTGAGTTGAATCTATCCAACGACCATCTACTCAGTCATAATCTTAATGTGTTTGAGTTGAATCTCTCCAACGACCATCTACCCAGTCATAATCTTAATGTGTTTGAGTTGAATCTCTCCAACGACCATCTACTCAGTCATAATCTTAATGTGTTTGAGTTGAATCTCTCCAACGACCATCTACCCAGTCATAATCTTAATGTGTTTGAGTTGAATATCTCCAACGACCATCTACCCAGTCATAATCTTAATGTGTTTGAGTTGAATCTCTCCAACGACCATCTACCCAGTCATAATCTTAATGTATTTAAGGTGAATGAAAATATGATTTTCTTGTTTATCTATTATGATTCATAAAGGTGTATGAATGCAGCTCTTCCTCACTTTACGTCATATTTATCCTAAGACAATGTGCGGACAACTATTTACCACAGTTTATGCCATGCATCAACCTCTCTTTTTAATTGGTGCATAAAGTTACTGCTGTAATTTTCCTTATTAAATTGTTCTAATCCCAGTTTTGACAAGTGTGGCTAGAAAGCAACCAGACTGGTATTTCAGTAGTGAAAATCAACTGTGGTAAGGTTGAAAGTTGACTGGCCAGCAACCTCTACATTCTGTTAAAATTTATCCTGTCCTTCCTATTCATTCCAACTTAAATACATTCAGCCCTGTAGAGGAATCATGAAACTGTCACTTGTATCTAAAAATTATAACAACTTTAAGTTTCCCTGCTTCAAGCTACTCCTATATTAAACCAGACACTAAACGTTTACAAAGATAATCGAATGTTCAAAGCAGCAGTTCAAGAGGGTTAAAGCCTGTGATAAATAAGGATATGCTTGCAAGGTTAACTGCTAGTTCAAAGAGCTTGATTTTTTTGGCGCTGCATTTGAGAAATTTTGTGTTTCCAGAATTAGGATTTGTGATTATAAAACTTTTTTTTAAAATTGAAATATTTATCACTAAACTTAATTTTATCAATAAAATGTTTTAATATTGTTACCAATTTCCAATCAATGTACGCATAATGGGAACGTAATAATTCACACAAAAAATACCAGGTGATAAAATTAAAATTTAAAGTTATGATGTTTTTTCTAATAATTTAAATGGCTGTGAACATTATTTAGATACAAAGACACATACTAACTAACCTTTCTGTTCTAAATAAATAAAACTTACTAACCATAATAGAAAAATCTTTATTTACTACATTTACTTTATGTACATTTCTATTACATGGTAATCATCTTAAGTATTTCTGAATATGATTACCATGTAATCGAAATGTACATAAAGTAAATGTAGTAGAGTAAAGATTTTTCTATAGTGGTTAGTTGGTTTTATTTATTTAGGTGAAAAATTAGTCCACAGTGCTCAAAAAAAGTATTAACATTTCTGTGTTAGTGTTACACTCTAAAGTTAAATCTCATATTTAAATGATGATTTCTGGAGGTGCCTTTACCAACAATGCCCTAGCTAAGAATGTTTTACTTATACAATTGATTTTCAGGCACTTCAAAGGATGGGCAACTCAAATTTCCTTTTTATTTGTAAGAAATTTCAAATATTTAATTTTTAAATTAAATTCTACTTAATACTTATTAATCATATACTACTTAATAATTATTAATTAATTATAATTAATTAATTAATTAATTAAGTATATTAGTACTTATAATCATACTATTCTACTTAATAATTATTAATCATACTTTAATTTCTTAATTATGTTTTAAAATGAACCAAAAAATTTTAGAATTTTAAAATAAATTCTATTAGTTATTTTTAGTAAATAAAAATATTTTTAAAATTAAAAAGTATATAATTACTAAAAGACTTGTAAATATTTTACAAACTTGCCTATAGTAGCACTTGCTTATATTTGTTGAGGACGGCCGTTTCCGGGATATGTGTCCCATTGTCAACTCATAGTTACATTGGGCACAACTCCTGTTCCGTCCTCAACAAATATAACTAAGTACTACTACAGGCAAGTTGTAAATATTTTCAAGTGTTTAGTGAAAACTAGTAGCTCACGTGAAGATGGAATCAACAAATAAGTATATAATTCTAAAGATTAAAAAATATTTATTTATTGATATTTACACGCTATGAATTAAAACAAATGAAGCATTTTAAATATTGTAGAATATTTTCAAGTTTAAATTTTAAACTTTACAGTTGAAGTTTGGATGGTAAGTATTTTGTATATACAGTTTGTTTTCAGTCCATGGCAATAATAAAGGCCAGAAATGGAATGCATGATCTAGTGAAGTAGGTAGTCCCACTATTGGGCATAACTTTTTCTGAAGTTTAATTAAGGAATTTCATCTAATGGAAAATTTAAGGAATGTCCTATCCAGAATTCCAACTTTGTGGCATTTGGTTCTGTTCTTGAATATCCCGTCAATTATTTTCTGCCTCACTAAAATTCCAAATTGAACATGTCACAATAACTTATATTGAAACAATATTTCATTACTGATCCTGATATTTTACTTTTAGAAACGATGCTACATCATATAAATTTATCACTAATACCAAAAAACACTACATATAATAAGAGACTTACTTTATATATATATATATACAGTAAGTATAGAGAGTCACTTTATATGCACAATAGTAAGTTTTGTTCACAAGTCAAAATGTTCTATCTTTTTAAATAAGATATATTTATGGTTATCGGGTAAAAATGACCATAAAGTTAGAATGAGGAGCCAAATTTCATTAGATACTTAAAAATATCTACATTATTTTCAAGATAATTTTAACTTACACTTGTTTGCTTATCTTGGCAAAAAACCACTACTTACTGATTTATTCAGCAGACGTGTTTCGCGCTAGGTTAGCGCATTTTCAATGCTGTGAATTACTGACAAGACTGTTGCTCAGGTGTGTTGTGAGTCTGTGGTGTATTTTTGTTCTGTGGTGTGTTATTGTTCATAGAGTAATTGTTAATTATGTGCTCAAATATAGTGTTTGATTGTGAGTGTGTTGTGGATAGTAATTATGGTGTTTATATATCTCATAGTTTTCTACTGTGTTAAGTTTTTTGTTTTTATTGATTTAATGTAGGATTTTTAGATTGGTGTCTATGTCGGTATGTGAGTGTAGTGTGTTTTGTATGAGTATGGCGAAATTTGATGTGGGTTGTGTCTTTCTTATCTGTTTTACGTTTCCTTCTTATCTTGTAAATGTTCTCCCTGTTTGTTCTATGTAAAAGCTGGGAGAACATTTACCACAAGATACGAAGAACATGTAAAACAGATACGAAAGACACAACCCATATCAAATTTCGCCATACACATACAAAACACACTACACTCACAGACTGAAATAGACACCAATCTAAAAGTCCTACATTACATCAATAAAAGCAAAAAACTTGACACGGTAGAAAACTATGAGATATATAAACACCATAAATACTATCCACAACACATTCTAAATGACAACACCCACTCCTAATCAAACACTATATTTAACACATAACTATCAAACACATAATTAACAATTACTCTATGAACAATAACACACCACAGAACAAAAATATACCACAGACTAACACCTGAGCAACAGTCTTGTCAATAATTCACAGCATTGAACAATGCGCTAACCTAGCGCGAAACGCGTCTGCTGAATAAATCAGTAAGTAGTGGTTTTTTGCCAAGATAAACAAACAAGTGTAATTTTTATAAAAACTTCAAGATGTACAATACAAAAACTACAAGATTTACTTGTAACCATCTTGAATTCACTAATTGAATTGTAAGCAATTATTGCGTAACTGAAAGAATTTTAAAATTTATTGCGTTTCATTTTAAAATGTGCTGAGGATGGTTGAGGAAAAGATTTGTTGTGACTTTATTGAAATATTATCAAAAATGTTTTCCATAAACAAAGATATCAGTAAGCAAGAATCCACTTTGTGCCACCTTCAACCATTAAACAAAAATCCTCAGTCAACACTTGATCTTTCCACAACACAATATGTGAAGTGCTATATTTGAAATTGGATATGATGAAGTATTTAATTTCAAAGGGAAATAGATTCGAGCGGTTTCACTTTGAAGTGCAGTTAAAATACTAAATAATAGATTCAACTATGCTGATTCTGATAAGATTTTTTGCAGTAAGGATAAATTTAGTTTCTAGAAATAAATTAAAAACCTACACATCATTGTATATACATCGTTTTTAACCCATCTTCATTCTTATCAAAGTAAAACTTATATAACTTTAGAAATTTCCTTTGATTTAATAGTTTTTGTTTGTATACTAATAACTTTTTCTTCTTTTAATTTTATCCATGTAATACCATTTAGAGTAGAAAAAAATACTGTCTGCCATCAGTGTCTAGAACAGCGATCTGACTATTTCTACACCCAGGTAGAGAGAAAAGCATTGTAATTTGGCCAACAATTCTCTCAATCCGGAGATGCTCAATCAGCATTAATTTTGTGTAGCATCTAAGCAGTAGAGATTGTAAATATTTTCCTCTAAATATAATACTAAAGAAATATTGCTGCCACTATTTGCTTGGTGGTAAAACTAATTCCGGAAACTTCATATTAAACATGACATTACCTATGAATTTAATAATATTTGTTTCCATTTTCAGTTTTACTACATTCCACATTTACATTAATAATTAAATAATAAACTTTTCTACAAGTAACATACATATTTTATATTATATAAATAATAAAAATTATGTATGTGCTATAATTTGGAAAGTTATTTTAATCATAATGGAATTTGCTTTTATTCCAACGTTTTTCATATGCGCCTAATTTTATTTATTTTGTTGAAAAGATATATTTTCAGTTGATAAGGTAAAATATCAGTTTAATTGTCCTTATTTTTATTTAAGTGATTGTATTATGTACTACTCAGAAATATTTATTCTGAACTCTAGATTTAATGATTGTCTTATTTTCTTCTAGTCACATTTTAAACAATTTGCTATTTTGGTTTAAAACCTATGACAGAAAACAAAATTGGTTTTTGTCTGCATTTATTGAGTTATTTTGCCAAATTTGATTCCACTTTCAACCAACTATAGCTTACTAATGAATTTCAATGTGGACACAACACCACAATAATAGACAAACTATGGTACAATATACAAAAAAAAAATACACTAAAATTAACACTAAAGAGAGGGAAAACAAATAAATCACAATACCATACATAAACAGAACATCAAATAAAGTAGCCCACAAATTTAAAAAAACAGGATACAAAACAGCATACAAAACTAATAACAATTTACAATACAAAATACAACACAATACCAGCAACAAAGATATACTACAAGCACCAGGCGCATACAAATTAAACTTCAACAAATTTTACAATGGGCAAACAGGTCACTGCTTTAAACAAAGAGACGAGGAACACAAAGAGAACACCAACTCAGCATTTTACAATCACATAAAAGAAACAGGACACAAATACGCAGACATTTACCATAACCTAGAAATCTTACACATTAACAAAAAAGGACCACATCTCAAATCACTAGAACAATATGAAATCTACAAACACACAAAACACAAAGTACAAACATATTAAACCAACAAACCCAATACAAATCACACATACTATTTAATACTATCGAAAACTTGATTTTAAAACCTTTAGGTCACCGCTTAACCTAACAACAACTCTAAGCAGAAAACACTGATGAATATCGCCACAGAGCGATCGAAAACGTTCTGTCTCAGCAAGTTTTACAAATTTACAAAGTTTAAAGTTCGGTTAGTCATAAACTAGGGTTAAAGTGATTAAATAATTTTAATAATTTAGGTTATTACAAGCTATACTAAAAAAACAGTTACCCGTAATAAAAATAATAAAGTTTGAAAAAATCTTCATTTGAGGAAACACTACCTATAGGCGTTATTTCTAAGCACTTATCATTATTTCAGAAATATGACAATATTTATAATGACAATAAATATAATGACTATCTAATGATTTTTCTAATGACATTCTAATGATTTCTCTAACTCATGTACAGAATGAAAGTAGAACATTTTCACCTATTTTTAAATAATAGCCAATATAAAATGTAGGTTGAGACAATTTTAAAAATAACTTTAATCATTTGTGTTGTTTTTAATTTTTCAAATTTATAAAACTTCTTGAATTTTGTAGTCCATTACGTTCGATAAAACATAATCACTTTAACTTTAGTTTATGACTTTATAAAACTTGCTAAAAACCAAATGTTGAAATTACAGTTTTTTGAGAACTACTGTAAAAGTTGCTTTTTGTAATCATCTTGAATTCACTGAGGGAACTATAATTAAATAATACTTAATGAAGTGACGTAAGGGCTTACTTGCTGACCCGTTTCGAAAAAATCGTTCCTTTTATAAAGCAAAGCCTCTAGATACAAATACAAACAGTATTTGTTATGCGCCGCTTGAAGTAACATGTTTCTTGTTTAGATTGTCTAAGACGTATTACGCGTAAACATAGCTATTCGGGTTTATGTGTTGTGAACCATTTTACGAGTGTTATTTGATAACTGCACTCATTATTTGTTGATACGAAATGAGGAGGAAATTCTAAATTGTCTATGAGTTGAGAAATTTTAAATTTTCTATTTTGGGAAAACGCATTGCTTATAACGTATCTCTTTATTCTTATTTATTTATAATTAAATTTTCTTGTTTTTTTATACGTTCATCGTTATTGTATTGTAAAAGCTAGTAATTTAATTCACTAAAAGCCAAGATATCAAATTTAATTAATTCTAAATGGTACCAATGTAAAAGTATGGGCATTGAAAAAGAAAGAACACAGCTCTGTATAATTAGGCCGTTGAAGCTTTTTCATTGGTCTCTCCTTATGCTCTATGTTTTATGGCATTCGTTTCAACTGGAGAAAATAAAAGATATTTGCCACAACGAGGTTTATGGAATATGAGCTTGCTAAAGGAAGTATTTTTTTAGCTGACATTTATTTTGTCCTGACTTGTGCTATGAATGCATATAGACTTTTTATGCTGTTGTGTTCATCCTCTTTCGAAAGAAGTATAATTGGAAAAATAAATGTCAGAAATATTTATATTGAAAGAATGACGAGTTGTCTCGGTTCCACATTGGCCCATTTGCTTTTATGTCCCTCAATAAGTTTACATGTGTTACATTGACCTACGTTTACGATTTTCTGCCTGTTTATGTGTCGTATAAACAAACATATATATTTGACACTATGCCTGTTTACTTGTGTGTCCCTTGACCTATACAATACTCTAAAGGCAGATTATGCATTAAAAATTTTAAAATTACAAATATTTGTACCCTTGCGATTTAGTTGTTTTTTTTAACGATTTATTATTGTTTGTATTTCTTTTTCTTGGTATGTAGGCCTTTCTCTTGTATAAGTTTCTCTATAAAATTAAAATTATTTAAAAATAATTCTGTTATATTTCCTTAGTTTTATTATTTAACTACATTGATTAAATTATGTATAATTGGAAAGTACGTCCCTCTACAGCAACATTAAGATACAGGTTTCGATTTCTCTCACAGGGGATGTAAATACGAACCTCACTCACAAAGGAAAATACAACCAAGGATGTTGTATCCCTAACCATGTAGGGATACCATGTAGTGTCTCAGACGACACTTTTCGTCAAATTAAAGCAAAACACCGAACTTTAAAACAAAATAAGATTAACTCACTACCTTCTCCTGACAGTTTAGTACCTAAAACTTGAG
Organism: Prosapia bicincta; assembly: GCA_036971475.1. Classification (NCBI taxonomy): domain Eukaryota; kingdom Metazoa; phylum Arthropoda; class Insecta; order Hemiptera; family Cercopidae; genus Prosapia; species Prosapia bicincta. Next base: position 14,490,779 of record JBAIZL010000009.1, read on the forward strand.
ATGCTTATTAGTGCAACTCCTGAAACTATGAATGCATACAAAACACGTTTTGTCCCTTCGACTTGATTTCTCAGAGAAAGTTCTTCTTTTGTCGGGAGTCCCAAAGAATTTTAAGCTTCAGTTTTTCTGCAGACGGATGGGTCTTGAACTTTTTCTTGCACACCGAAATTTAATGTTTCCATTCCATACTATGCCGTTTACACTCTGAATAGTAATGATGTATCCATGTTTCGTCCCCATTAATGGTCCTGTCTAAGAAGTTGTCTCGTTCGTTACCACAGCGATACAAAAGTTTTTGGCAGATGTCCAAGCGTGTTTATGCAACTGTGTGAGTTGGTTTGGGACCCATCATACACAAACTTTATGAAACCCAAACCTGTTTCGGATGATTTCGTAGCCAGAACAGTGACTAATTTGCAGACGATGTCCTACTTCGTCAATAGTTACTCGTCTGTCTTTCATGTGAACGCTCAATGTTTTCCTCATTTGTGGAAGTAAATAGTCGTAACACTTGTGCGACCATTTTAAAATTTTTCAATCCACTTGAGAAACTCCGTTCTGGTAAAACTCTGTTCCCATACTGTACCAAAGGCTTTTGATGAGTTTTGGACCCAGATACACCTTCCGACCACAAAAAAAAAAAAAAAAAAAAAAACGGATCACTGAACGTTGGTCATCTTTGGTGCAAATAAAAAGCGGAGCAACCATGATTAACAGCACGACAGCGATAACGAAACTAACCTAGCAGCTTGAAAAATTTACAATTAGAGAAAGAATGAATCATCAACGCAAAACGACATTACTACCAACATAAACAAAAATATAACTAAATTGCTGATAATAATTGACATACCCTCGTAGTAATGTAAAGCATAGTTTAAATAATTTTGTAGTTAACCACTTTATTAAATCACATAGGAAAATAAATGAAATAATTACATGACTGCTTAATGAACCTTCTAGTTAAAGATTCATAAAACAAATTATTAATTATTCTTTATCAAGGAAAACATAAATATGAGATAAAGTATAATATTATTTTCACTATAAAAATATATTAGTAATTGAATACGCATACTGGCTTGAATATTATAACTGTATTCCCCCTCCCTTCGAAATAATAGTTCACCTATACGTCAGTGTACTTCACAAACTTCGATACATAACAGATACGACTCCACCGCTTTCATGTTCGGGATAATTGAAAAGGCTATGTAGAGCGGGGGACAGTTCCATCGAAGAACCTACCAAATTAAATTTACCAGATTCATCTCTTAATGCTTCGCATTGGTGGAGGAGGTTTAACAAATGGTTCTGTGTTTTTTTAGTAACTCCATACACCACGGTCATCGCCGTTGAAGAGTAATATACAACGCATAATTAACTGTAACGAAAAATGACTGTTGAAGATGAAAGATTTTGTGAAGCTCTGTAATGTGCAAGTTAAAAGACTGTGGAATAATGTAAAATACCTTTGTTTGAAAATGAACAATTTAAACTTTGGTAAATGTATAGAATATAGACTATAAATATGCTATAAAAAGCAAGTAATTAAAAAAAAATCAAGTAAATTCCTTCTCAGGTCAACAAAGAAAAATTTAATTTTAGTTACTTTTTATTTTATAATTACAATTAATATAAATATGTATATACATATGACAGTACCAAAATACTAAGTGGCAAAATAAAAAACGAGTTTCCTTCAAATTTTGTCATGTTGCGTTGAACTATATTTTCGTTTGTTACTATTTATTTACTTTATTTTTTTTTCGTTTCTAATTTATGAAGCTGGTGGTGGTGGTCTATAATTTCTCATTCTGTCGGTCTTTTGGAATGCTTCATTATTGCAAAAAACCTTTCTTTTATAATATCATATACATCTTTAAGTAACAAATTTTTAGCTATGGAAAAGCTGCCTCAGTACCAAGGATTTCAAACATGTAGATATTCAGCTCGAATCCTACCGAGACGCCAGTTTAAAAAAAATTGAAGTAAAGAGTAAGTATTAAAAAAAACTGTATTGACATCAATTGTCATTCGTCTTTGTTTATGTCAAATAGCATTTTGCGACTTGATTGGGATAGCATCGTTTCATACAGATTTCGTAAGTTCTGTCAAAAAATGTGTTTATGACTCTTTCGAATGTAGCGATTGGTGCATTTAAACTCTTCAGTGCTTGTGAATGCAGAATACGTTCTATTTCTTGGCGAGCTTCGCGTTGTTCTTTAGTTTTATTTTCTATTGATAGTTCGTGTTTAAGTCAAAGACATAGTAATCGTAATTAGCGTTGTTCTTGAGCTTCATCTATATCTATAAAAAATGAATGTTTGTATGTGTGTGTGTGTGTGTGTGTGTATATATATATATATATATATATATATATATATATATATATGTGTGTGTGTGTGTGTGTGTGTGTGTGTGTGTGTGTGTGTGTATGTATTTTATGGACGTTTACACAGCAAACAGAAATTAAGGAAATTTGGAGAGATTTATTAACATATTCTCAGGATAGTTCGAGTAACTATTGGTTCAGATCCATCCCCAGGGCTCCGCCCTAGAGGTTTAGGAGGGTTCAAAAACTGATGTATGTATCTTATGGACGCCTAAACCGCTGAACTGAAATTTATGAATATATATATATATATATATATATATATATATATATATATATATATGTGTGTGTGTGTGTGTGTGTGTGTGTGTGTGTGTGTGTGTGTGTGTGTCTTATGAACGCTTAAAATGCTGAACATAAGTTATTGATATTTGGAAAGATTATTTAACATATTCCCAGAGTGCCTCGTGTTAAGTTTCGCGAAGATCCATCGAAAGGGCTCCGCCCCCGGAGGCTTAGGATGGTTCAAAAACCGATGTATATATATGTATGTATCTTATGGATGTCCAACCCGCTAAACAAAAGTTAATATAGTTTGGAGGAATTCTTTAACTTATTCCCAAGATGGTTTGTGTGTCGTTTGGTGTAGATCCATCCACTGAGTTCTACCCTAGAGGCTTAGGATGGTTTAAAAACCGATGTATTTAAGTATGTGTGGATGCATCTTAGGAACGCCTAAACTGATGTTAAAGGAATTTATGGGATTATTTAACATACTCCCAGGATGGTGCGTGTGAAGTCTGGTGTAAATCCATCTACACGGCTCCGCCCCAGAGGCTTAGGATGGTTCAGTTTACAGCCTTCCATAAGTCTAATGGTAAAATGTATATATATACTAGCGTTACTAAAATTAATTTAAAAAAATTATAAATATAGTGTAAGAATAAAAATACATTATTAATTATTTTAAACTTGAAGTTTTTTTTTAATTCTATGTTCAATTATTGCTATCACATTTATTGATATTAAAAGTAGGTTTCCCGATAATATTCTTGCGAAATTTGAATCAACCAAAGCTGTGCAACGGAACCAGAATAACCACAAAAAAACTAACACCCAACATGATCCGGGCAGAAATCTAAGGAAGCAAGTTCAAAGGAGAGATGGTCTTAGTCCATGAATACCGATGATTTCATCAGATCTACCTATTGATCAGCTAATGTTCGAGTTTCGTGCTACACTGGAGACGAACCTGTAATCTTTTATTTCGTTTCTCTAGGCGTAGGCACTTAGCTTCTTCTGTTTCAATTTCAGACCTTTCCTGGCGCTTTTGTTTAGATATCTGACTGTACTAACATCAATTGACATCCGCTAGAGGTTAAAAAATGTATTTGAACTTGATTGGATGAATACAAACGTATTTTATTAACGATTGAAAATTTGTGCAAGATATAAATCAGGAGAGTGTGAGCCAATAGAAAGAATCTAATAGTATGCCTCTAGAATCTCATCTAGCATTGGCGATATGAACCCAACAACAATTAATTTCAAGTCTGATAGGGTACAGTTTTCAGTATCGCTGGTTCAAATACCGAGCACTCGTTTTGGAACACTCTGTATTTTTATATAACCCGAACTACGAAGGCATACTTAAAAAAGAATAATTTGTACTATTTTGAAATGAACAGTGATCTACACTAAATTTAGTCTGTTGCCGTCAATGAAGGAATTCATAGTGAGTTATCGTCCTCAACGAATCCTTGTGATTTTCGTCTCTTAATAATAAAACTGTTATATATTTCCCTCTTTATTTCTCACCCCATCTCTTTCAAATGCCACCATCGCCACAAGTATATTATTATCATGTACTAAGGATACCTAAGGGAGTTTTGCTTAAGGAATTTATGCAGTTCTTCCTTCTTAACGAAACGCCATATCCCCCCCCCTCTATCGCGCACACCAGTACTACAAGTCATGTAAATTTATATTTTATTCTTCTACTTCAACGTTCATTGAACCGTAGTAACACAAGTTTTAAAATATTTTCAGAGTTGCTGTGTTGCGGAACGTTATTCCGCCACTACCAGTTAAATACAATATTTGCCTGGTATCGAATAAAAGTTTGATTGAAACAACATACAGGAGATTAAAAATAAAAAGGTATTTGTTAAGAGGGGAATAAAATTACTCCGATTCTGCCAGTTACCTCAGACAACAAGTTATAAATACAGGTGATACAAAATAAACAAAGATGTAATCAGAGTAGAATAGAGCGATAATATTGCTCCCATGACAGCTAGCAATCTTAAAATATTAGGAAGAAAACATTTGTTATACAATATATTTTTACGTTTTTTGAGCTCCTTAGAAATGTACGTCAGTGTGGGCGAAAATAAATATAAAACCCGAATCGGATAAAAAATTGTACATTGATAACAAAATTATTCAAACACTAATTTAGAAGTTCAATTTCACAAATTACGCTTGATGACTACAATAAGTATATATTTTTTTAAAATATATCTTTCAAATACAATAAGAAAATATATGCTTATTTGGTTTCTCTGCAGATTTTACAGCTTTGTTGCGACCCGAAACGTAATAGAATAGAGTAAAAATATTTCTCCGCCAAACAAGAGAAAAGGCGGTTGATTTACCCTTCTTGTCTTTGACGCATTTCTGTTCTAAAATTGCTTTCTGGATTCCAGGACTCAGCGAAAAGCGTTCTCCAAACAGTAAAATATGTCTGGAAATAAGTACAGCAGGAGATTGCTAGGCTTCTTTTTTTACTACTTATTCTGATTGCATTTATTGAGTTTATAAATACAGATGTTTTATGTTGTAAATACAAGTTTTATTTGCTATTTAGAATATCAAACTTATTTGATGAAATATTATAAAGAACTGCATAGAAAGTATTGCTTTCTCTCTCTCTGTCTCTCTTTAGCCAACGAAAACACACAATAACTCTCTCGCTCTTTCTCTCTCTCTCTCTCTCTCACACACACACACACACACACACGCGCGCGCACACACACGCACACACACACACATACGCACGCACGCACGCACACACACGCACACACACACACACACACACACACACACACACACACACGCGTGCGCGCGCGCGAAAGTATTGACGTGTAGGATAGACATTTCCAATTTGAAAGCAGGTTTATCGCAGTTAATCGACCCTGAACACAGTATTGTCCTTTCTGTAGGCCCACCTAATTCCGTCTAATAATCATCTAACTGATCAATACAAGAGGGCGTTTGTGGACTCGTCTTTATAAAGCTATGAACGACCCCTAATAGTGGCGGATTTAAGGGGGGACTTTGGGGCACAAGCCTCATGAATGCTTTTGTGTATATATGAACCTTATGCGTTACTAAACCACCGATCCGATCGCCATAAAACTTTGGGAAATTGTTGAGTACATTCCTAGAAAGGTTTCTGGCATAGTAAGGCTCTTCAGTGTAGCCAGGGGGTCCACAGGGGCATGTGAACCCACAAACCAAATAATTTTAGCAGGAAAATATTAATCTATGAATCGGCGTTACGGTTTTAGAAAAACAGCTTCCCGACGACATTACAATTTTTTTCAACACGTATTTTCTAAGTCCCAAAATAGCATAAAATATGATATTCTATCCTATCTTATCCTAAGCCATTTCATTGAATTATTTCCAAATTTTATTTACGAAGCAACACTCAACAAATTTATAATAGTTGGAGTTAATTTTGAAAAACCATGCTTCTCACATTAACAGCTGTATGTGGCTTGCTCACGAGTCGGAAAACCTTCCGATTTTTTTCACCAGAGAGAAAAACCAAAAATATTGTAAATCCGAGCTCACTTCAATAAATAGCATTTAATCAAGAAATTTTATTGTCACACTTTTCTCGATCGACTACTATAAGTTTAGCTATTAATAAGTTAATAAAATACTAAATTAAGCTCTGCTAATGTTAACATGCAATTCATTTAGTTTTAGGCGGTACGAAGGTCACTGGGTCAGCTAGTATGTTATATGTGGAGTATGTAGTGGAGGTATTTAAAACAGTTATTAGTAATTGTTAAATATAAAACAATTTGTTCCCATTATTGCATAGTACTGCTATGTCTAACGTTATGGTTTTGTGAAATCTATAATCAGTGCATTATTTTATTAATGAATATTTTCCATTTTACTTGCTTAAAGATTTTAGTTCGCAGTTACTGCGGCTTTCACTTAGAGTGAAGTTTACAAGAAAATATTTATGAGATTTATTATTTACCTTTTTAGTGTGCAAATACTCAGTATTAATGAAATAACAACTTACACAAACTTACAATCAATAGTTTATTTCTCATATGCGGCTGAACCTCAAGGCTATTATCATCAGCGAGTATAACTACTAAAATTCTAAACTATAGTTGAGTATGATGATGATGACTTTGTCATTGAAACGCGTATGAGAAAATAAATTATTGATTTGATTTAGTATTCGTTATTACTTTGCTGGCAAACTGACGTACACCGCCGTCAGAGGATTGAAAAAAACGAGATTATTAATAATAAAGAAATAACATTTTGAATATCCCCTTTAATGAATAATAACAAATAATCACCCTCGGGCCTTGGACGGTGAGGGTATATACAATTTAATGTAAATAAGCATAATATAAAGAGATTTAAATAGTTTACCTGTTGGGGTCGTTCTTAAGTCTATCAGTTACCTCGGTTTGCTTACTGGTTCCCTCAGGAAGACGGCATGCCGCAGAATGTACTCCCTCAGCCACCAGGAAGACGCCAAGGTCATGTTCCTTCTACTCTCGCTCTCAGAATGCTACTTCTTCCAACTTGGTTATATTAATTTAGAAAGGGACCGGAAAATACAAGTTTAGCGCAATCAGCTTTTTAATATCGGTCCGCTGAGGAGTGCCGTCTCCCGTGACTACCATTGGAACTATTTATTATTTTCCATTTACGGAGATAGACGTTTGGTGGTAATATAAAAAAAAACGTTACAAAGCTAAGCTCATATTTTGTATTACCAGTTTTATCACTTATATCGTAAAGTTTCTTTTAAATATTTCAGGCATAAAATTACCGTTTCTGCCTTGACGTCTCTTTTTGAATTGCCAGTCTCAATTTATATAACATGTTTGCACTATAAACATTAAATAAAAAGCTCACAACATTAGGGGCATTAATATCAGTGACGTCTAGTTTTTACTGGAAGTATAAATCTAATTTTAACATGCAAAATATGTAGATGTGTGCTGCAGTATATCACATTAAAATCACATGCAGTTGTGGCGTGAGCATTTATTGTGGCCGATGAGAATATAAAGTGGTCAGGTTAAATAATATTGCTGACATGACGTGTATAAATTACAAAACAGCGGTGAATCTCCCAACGGTCTACTTACAAATTAAAAAGTGCTTTTTTCTAATCCACCCATAAATAAATTAAAACAAACAATCGCAACAATGTTGATAGATAAAACTGGTTGCTTTTGGATGCATCTTCTGGTTATTCAATTGCATAAATAAGAAAATATTTTGTATTTTGTATGCACAATGGGATATTTAGGAATGTTTGGTAACAATCCTAGAAAGAAAAAAGAATGCCGACGATATTAACCGTAATTCTGAACAATCGAACGGCAAATACATTTTGGTTTGATTGGGAAGTGCCACCCTCGGACGTTCAGAGAAGCCTGACTCCAATACTGCCTGGTACTCAGTACTCATCCTGATTATCGAAGGTCAATAGGTTGCGATGCGAATGACGAAACTCTCTCTGCGAAAAGGAGGGGAGGTACCAGTTAGAGAGAAAGCTTACTTCTTGAGAGAAGCGAAGAAGTTATGCTTCATAGTCCTTGGTCTTAAGTGATTTTTAAGCTTCGTACGTGGTTAGCTCACATTAGGAAACTTATTATTATTTTCTCATTTGAGTCTATCCTAACCCGATTCTTTATATTGTAAAACCTTTCGTGTCCGGATCAATGTGGCGACAGCCCGATCCGGACAGCGAAAAATCCGGATATGGGAGCGGTTACGTAATGATGTAAGTTTGTACTACATAATCATTACATTTCTAATAGGAAGTAGATGCATGATTGTTTTAAATAAATAAGTTACATTTATTGGGGATTGTAATTATATTTTAATAGCAATATAGAACTGTACGTACAATTTAGTTACATGCCTGTATGTACAGATCCTTAATATTAGGCTACACTGTTCATACACATGCACTTTAATCATCCGTTTTTGTAAAAAAAAGATGTAATGGTGGTTTTCTTGTTTCGTTTACACGTTTATTTGATGAAATATCCCTCTAATTTTGAGAGAGTAGACGATCGGCTGCTGTTGCTTCTCTTGTTCGACGTACTCGATCAGCTGGTCTAATGCCTGGGAAGCTTCGCTATGCTCCATGGTTTGTTTTCTTTCAACATATTCGGTGGGCGTGTGCTCACTAAGTCTATAATAAGTGGTAAACTCATGAACTTCACCCTCTTTCATCCATTCATTCACGCCAACACTTACAACCAGGAATGTTTTGGAGAAGATCGACGATTTCTTTATTTGTTTTACTAACTACGGTTTTCCGTTTGTAATACGTTTATAGTTCCCTCATTGTTTGTTTCATGGTCCAATAGTTCTTGCCATGTTTAACTAGTGTTATCGTCCTGATTGTATCCCATGCTGTAGCAATCCATAAAGTGACTTCTAGCAAGTCTACGTTTTGTAGTCACTCTGAAGCACTTTTACCGCATCCATAATTAACTAAACTACCTGATTACAGAAAATCCTGTAGGATATATGTAAACTGAACGATACGGAGACTCAAACACAACTGGCGGTAAAGAAGAAAAACCCGACTGTTGAGCACCAGAGAACTGACCCTACAACAAGACACAAAGTAAAGACGCTTACTTTATTTTCATATTGCGTCCGGATATCGGTGGATAATAGGAGAAAAAGAGGATATCCAGTTATGAGAGGGCCAGATTTGAGATGTTTTACTGTATATATTTTTTATTTGAGCTATATAGTATTGTATTGTGGCAACCACATTTAATAGGTTTAGGTAAAAATGTTAGATGTAATGTGGACAGTGGAAATGGGTAATCATTGGAAGTTGAGATTGAGGGTAAACAATTTTTATAAATATTTAGTACAAATTGGAACTTTGCAAGTTGTAGAAATGGGGCTAGGTGGGCGAGCTGGAGACGAAGCTGACCGTCAGAGCTCGGGACTAGCTTCTGGCTTTTGTAACTCAAGAAATGTTTCAGTAATAGTATAAGTCGAAATTGAAGTGAACGAATAGATTGCAAAATTTGACAGTAAGAAGAAGCCTATTAAATAAAATTTTACCAGGTTATGAACCCATGAACATATTCAATGTTGAAGAGGCAGGTTTGTGTTTTAAATGGTGACCAGACAAAACATCACCTTTTAAAAAACGAATAAGGGAAAATCATAGCAAAGAACGAGTGATGGTCATGATAAAGGCAAACGTGGACAGAAGAAAAAATTAGAACTTCATTTGATAGGGAAAAGTAAAAGACCGCGAGGGTCTTAAAATCATGTCATTAAATCTTTAGAAGTTGACGACAATTTTAACAAAAAAGTTAGATAACCAGAGCAATGTTTGAAAACTTCGAATTTAAGTAGGATAAACAATGATCGAAAAAGTTCTCTTCATTGATAACTGTCCAGTTCATCCACCGTCGCTACAAAATAATCTGCGACATGCCTTCTTCCGCCTAACGTGACGTCAAAACCTCAGCCAAAAGATCAAGAAATAATAAAAAACGTCAAAGTGCACTTCCGGAAGCGTATATTAATAAAAACCTTATTGGCAGTGGAATATAGTCTGGCAATAATTAAAAAAATTCTTTAAGGGAGTTTGTTTTAGACAAGGTAGGAAATATAATGTTTTCCTGATGAATGTCCAGTCTTCTAAACATCCTGTTAGAAGTTTTCCTAAAAACCCCATTTTCCAACAGGATGTAACCACCGGGATGAAGAAGATGACATTGTTCTAAGTGAGATAAAACGGAACTGGGAAGAATTAAAACAAAAAGTTGTTGAAAATGATGTGGAGGTAGTAGATTACGTGGAGATGACCAGAAATATACAAAATGATGGTGTGCTGACTGATGATGATATATGAGAAAATGTGCTGAAGAAAGAAAAAAGAAGATAAATAAAGAAGAGACGTACCAGAATAAACGTTGTCAATTAACCGAACGATAGAGCGCCTTTCAGTTCTAAGATGATGCTGAATAAAGACAGTTTAATTGGTCAAAATAGTAAACAAAAAAATTGCAATTAACCCGGGTTTTCTTCTGAAGGTATTTTCACAATTCCGGTTGTTTTCCTAATTTAATTTATAAATTGTAATACTAAACTATCAAAATATCTTCAATAATTAATTGTTGATATAAATCTACTCAGATATTTAGTTATTTGTTTCTAGCCCATTTCTCACTTCCGATCATTTGCATTTAGGCAAAGGAGCAAAGGTGTAACCAAATCCATTACCTAACATCGACCAACGCTAAAACAAACACGATTTATATGCAAATCAGAAGTGATTAGGTCTAAGGAGCCTTAGTAATACAGTGTAATAAGCCGCGGCAAATGGGTCTTGTGGCAATTTTCCGAGCTAAGAAAACAATCTAAAACCTTTACGTTATAACGCAAGCTACTCCCGCAATGATTCTCTTTTGGGCAAATCCTGCTTTCACTTAGATTTAAATCTGTTCTATTTTCTTTCTACTGCTGCCAACCTCTTACAGTTTATTAAAACTCACGACGGTGATGTTTCATTATTTCCGATTGTTTAGTAACATATTAACAACAATTTCATTTTCTGCAATAGCTTCTAGTTTTCGTTTATCATTGAATCTTTCTGTATTTATATTTTATCACCCAATAATCTTGTACTCACACTTTAGAAAAGAGTCATGGCAGTCAATGTTCGTGGCCTTGTACTTAAATTAAAAGGAATAGCATGGATAAAATACCTTTTATATGACCGTCATTTTAAAGTTATTCACAGATAAATAACGATTAATTTCATATATATATATATATATATATATATATATATTAAATATGGTGATATGTTTTCTTGTAATATAGTTAATAAATTAAAAATATTTCAAAAACAAGAATAGGGTTAGAAATGAAATCAACTTTTTATATAAGAAGCAAAATGAAATAACTTTTGAAATTTATAAATTACATTTAAAACTAACATTCTTTATGGATAAAACAAAATGGGAAGAAAAATTTAATAAAATTAATATCTTTTTGTTTAAATATAGACAAAGAAAAATGAACACTCTAACCAAAAAACTAGATATAATAAAAATTAACAAAGATAAAAATAATGAAGTAATCATTCAACATCATAAGTTTCACCCCAATTTTGTTAATTTAACAAATAAAAAATTCAGCCAAAATGAAATAAAAATTTTAGAAAACAATAATAAAATCAACCTTAAAAAAGATATGAAAAGAAATATTGATACAATAATAATAGATACTGAATTGGCGATCAATAAATTAAAGGTAGAGGAACAAGAAAATATGCGAATAAAAACATCACATGAAATAATAAAGTTAATTAAAAATAACAAAACTAATCATACCCACATGAAACAATATTCGCAAATTAAATCAAATTAAACAAAAATTACAAAATAATGATCTTATTATGGCAAAGGCTGATAAAGGTAATGCTGTAGTTATTATTGATAAACAAGAACATATAAATAAAACTGAAAATTATATATCTAAAAACCAATATACACAAATAAATAAAGATCCCACAGACAAATATTAAAATGAAATAAAAAATATAATAAAAACATCATATAAATTATTTAATCAAAAATATACTAATAATTACATAAATGAGAATCCTAAAGTTCCAAGATTAAATGGACTAATTAAATTGCACAAAGAAGATAAACCAATTAGGCCATTAGTTAATTTTGCAACTGCTCCTTCTTATAAAATTTGAAAATATTTGGCTTTATTACTTAAAGATAAGGTAAAATTAAATAATACTCATAATATAAAAAGCTCAATTGAGCTTATTGAAAAATTAATAGATATTAAAATTGATAATAATACAAAATTCATATCATTTGATGTTACTAACATGTATAATAACATACCTATAATGAAAACACTTGAAATAATAAAAAATTATATAGATACATTTGAAAAAGATAACACATTAACACAAGAAATAATAAATACATTAAAAATCATATAAATCAAAATTATTTTTTATATAATAATAAAATTTATAAACAAAAGGATGGATTAACAATGGGCTCTCCTATGTCCAGCATATTATCGGAAATATTTTTACAAAATTTAGACATTGAAATAGATAAGGAATAAATATATTCATTAAAAGTATCCTTGTTTTTGAAATATTTTTGATTTATTAATTATATATATATATATATATATATATATATATATATATATATATATATATATTATAATAGACTTTTTAGAATTGTAAATTTTATTTTGCGTGAAATTAGATTGAAATATAATTTTCAGATTTCTTGAAATAAATAATTAATACATTTTAAAAATAAACCCAAATCGTAAATGGATATAAATGTTCCATGTAATCTTATTATACGTTAGAATGATGCATCTATTAACTGCGATTTTTTAAAACGTTTCCTCTATACATCTACAGCTTACTAAATGACTAAATATCCAATAGATATAAAATATGGCTTGCTGGCAAAAACGTCAAACGAAGCTTTCACAATTATCGTTAATTATTAGTCTACAATGTCTACTTTGCCGTAGACGTTTTTGCCTCGCCACCGCATTGACCGATGGTTAGTAGCACCATAGGACACGGAATGGTAAGGTATCCCCAGTCTCAGTTTACTCAGTGGCTTGAAGTGTAGTGACAAGTGAAGTAGTGTGTGTGGTCTGTAGGCTTCTGCATAGGACAAGGAATGGTAAGGTATCCCCAGTCTCAGTACACTCAGTGGGTTGAAGTGTACTGATAAGTGAAGTAGTGTGTGTGGTCTGTAGGCTTCTGCATAGGACAAGGAATGGTAAGGTATCCCCAGTCTCAGTACACTCAGTGGGTTGAAGTGTACTGATAAGTGAAGTAGTGTGTGTGGTCTGTAGGCTTCTGCATAGGACAAGGAATGGTAAGGTATCCCCAGTCTCAGTACACTCAGTGGGTTGAAGTGTACTGATAAGTGAAGTAGTGTGTGTGGTCTGTAGGCTTCTGCATAGGACAAGGAATGGTAAGGTATCCCCAGTCTCAGTACACTCAGTGGGTTGAAGTGTACTGACAAGTGAAGTAGTGTGTGTAGTTTGTAGGCCTCTTACATATTTCGTGAAAATGAACGCAGAAGTTACCGTTATAGCGTTGTGTAGCCTCGTCAAGTTTATGGATGATGGCCTCAACAAAAAAATGTGGTTGCTCACTGTGAACGAAAAACGAAACTTACAATAGTTTACCGAGAGTATACCCGTGAAATTTTTTAATTATTGTATGAAACAAATTATTATTACAATAATAGCACGCGGTAGAAAGATTTGTCTTAAGCCTTTTGCCCGACGGACGAAAATTGACAAGGCAGTACAAAGCGCCGTGAGGAACTGCCTCCCCTTGCCTTGCTTTACCCGATGCAATGTGCGGCACTTCCATTAAAGCTAATTAATACAAACCACGTCCTTTAAGGTGCCTTAAGGCAAAACATACCGTATTCGGTGTGCGCCCGGTCTTAATTGTACTACCTTTGTCTTTCTGAAAAAGCAATAAAAATAATTTATGTAAATATTCTATGACCCTAATATCGATGTTTGTACCGGAAGTCCAATTCTCTAAATATTGATGCGACTAAAATCAGTGTACTAAAGAGAACATTGCTGGGATAGTTCGTCATTTCTCGGCCGATAATAATTTGTTATGATAAACATTTATTGATAGTTTATCGAAAATAAATGCTTGTTACAACAAAATGCAATTTTTTAAAGTCGTTCCTACTGAATATTGACAGTCTGTATTAGTTGGAGTATGCAAGACTTTTTAATATTTGGTTGACTTCATCTTTTCCATTGAAAAGTTTGACTTTTAGTTTTACATTATTTGATTTAATTATGCTTTGTTATAGCTTTCTAAAGTTGTAAATTTTCGTTTTGATTTTATAATGTTGTTTAATATTGCGTGTCTCCTGAAAAGCACTTTTCAAGAATCATTGGTGAATCGAAACTTTAAGCAATATATTAGCAAACTATTTTTTAAGTTAAGTTTTTGTCTATAATTGGTTGTTATGAAACTTATTTAATTATTAACTGAAGACGTAAAAAGAATTTATAGTAATAATTTTCTCCAGCGCTTCCTTTTAACGCTACATAATTCTTCGGTTTATGTGAACCTTTTCTAGAGTTTATCAGATATTTCACCCAGTACGACGTGTACACACTCTGCAACTCTATTTATTAAGTCTTTCACCAACAATAAATTAAATTCATTCTGGGTGCGGCTACATTGTGCATTCTAGACAATTTAAACGTTTAATACAATGCATTTTCTTCTCTTCTGACAAGTATGAGTTTATTTTCAACTCACATCTGATTGAATTGTTGTAAACTTATTTCAGAAAAACAATATATTTAAAATAACGAAGATAAACGAGTTATTTACAGAAGAAATTTAATGCTAATAGCTACTGTTAAATGTTTGCGTGTACTGGATAGGGGTTTTGATCCGGATGACCAACTTAAAACTACAAGAAAAACTACTATACAGCCCACTAAACATGAGTTGTAGAACTGTACGAGTTGTTTTAAAACTGTTTTTGTTTGTTCTTTTTTAGTTGCAATAGTGGTTAAATATTAAACATAATATAGGAAATGTATATAGCAAACAACCATTTTGAAAATACAATTTTTGTATTTGTAAAAAGTAAGTATTTAGAATCTAAAAATTCATATATTACAAATTAACAATTAAATCAGATTTTCATTTTAGTATCATAATTACCTGTTAATCCTAGCATTGTCTAGATAATGTTATCATGGCAAGTAATTATGATACTAAAAATAAAGACAATGCAAGGATTGCCAGGTAAATTATGATATTCAAAATAACGACAATTCAAGGATTGCCAGGTAAATTATGATACTCAAAATAACGACAATGCAAGGATTGCCAGGTAAATTATGATACTCAAAATAACGACAATGCAAGGATTGCCAGGTAAATTATGATACTCAAAATAACGACAATGCAAGGATTGCCAGGTAAATTATGATATTCAATATAACGACAATGCAAAGATTGCCAGGTAAATTATGATACTCAAAATAACGACAATGCAAGGATTGCCAGGTAAATTATGATACTCAAAATAACGACAATGCAAGGGTTGCCAGGTAAATTATGATACTAAAAATAAAGACAATGCAAGGATTGCCAGGTAAATTATGATATTCAAAATAACGACAATGCAAGGATTGCCAGGTAAATTATGATACTCAAAATAACGACAATGCAAGGATTGCCAGGTAAATTATGATACCCAAAATAACGACAATGCAAGGGTTGCCAGGTAAATTATGATATTAAAAATAAAGACAATGCAAGGATTACCAGGTAAATTATGATATTCAAAATAAAGACAATGCAAGGATTGCCAGGTAAATTATGATATTCAAAATAACGACAATGAAAGGATTGCCAGGTAAATTATGATACTCAAAATAACGACAATGCAAGGATTGCCAGGTAAATTATGATACTCAAAATAACAACAATGCAAGGATTGCCAGGTAAATTATGATACTCAAAATAACGACAATGCAAGGATTGCCAGGTAAATTATGATACTCAAAATAACGACAATGCAAGGATTGCCAGGTAAATTATGATACCCAAAATAACGACAATGCAAGGGTTGCCAGGTAAATTATGATATTAAAAATAAAGACAATGCAAGGATTACCAGGTAAATTATGATATTCAAAATAAAGACAATGCAAGGATTGCCAGGTAAATTATGATATTCAAAATAACGACAATGAAAGGATTGCCAGGTAAATTATGATACTCAAAATAACGACAATGCAAGGATTGCCAGGTAAATTATGATACTCAAAATAACGACAATGCAAGGATTGCCAGGTAAATTATGATACTCAAAATAACGACAATGCAAGGATTGCCAGGTAAATTATGATACTCAAAATAACGACAATGCAAGGATTGCCAGGTAAATTAGGATACTAAAAATAAAGACAATGCAAGGATTGCCAGGTAAATTATGATATTCAATATAACGACAATGCAAAGATTGCCAGGTAAATTATGATACTCAAAATAACGACAATGCAAGGATTGCCAGGTAAATTATGATACTCAAAATAACGACAATGCAAGTGTTGCCAGGTAAATTATGATACTAAAAATAAAGACAATGCAAGGATTGCCAGGTAAATTATGATATTAAAAATAAAGACAATGCAAGGATTACCAGGTAAATTATGATACTCAAAATAACGACAATGCAAGGATTGCCGGGTAAATTATGATACTCAAAATAACGACAATTCAAGGATTGCCAGGTAAATTATGATACTCAAAATAACGACAATGCAAGGATTGCCAGGTAAATTATGATACTCAAAATAACGACAATGCAAGGGTTGCCAGGTAAATTATGATACTAAAAATAAAGACAATGCAAGGATTGCCAGGTAAATTATGATATTCAATATAATGACAATGCAAGGATTGCCAGGTAAATTATGATACTCAAAATAACGACAATGCAAGGATTGCCAGGTAAATTATGATACTCAAAATAACGACAATGCAAGGATTGCCAGGTAAATTATGATACTCAAAATAACGACAATGCAAGGATTGCCGGGTAAATTATGATACTCAAAATAACGACAATTCAAGGTTTGCCAGGTAAATTATGATACTCAAAATAACGACAATGCAAGGATTGCCAGGTAAATTATGATACTCAAAATAACGACAATGCAAGGATTGCCAGGTAAATTATGATACTAAAAATAAAGACAATGCAAGGGTTGCCAGGTAAATTATGATATTCAATATAACGACAATGCAAGGATTGCCAGGTAAATTATGATACTCAAAATAACGACAATGCAAGGATTGCCAGGTAAATTATGATACTCAAAATAACGACAATGCATGGATTGCCAGGTAAATTATGATACTCAAAATAACGACAATGCAAGGATTGCCAGGTAAATTATGATACTCAAAATAACGACAATGCAAGGATTGCCAGGTAAATTATGATACTCAAAATAACGACAATGCAAGGATTGCCAGGTAAATTAGGATACTAAAAATAAAGACACTGCAAGGATTGCCAGGTAAATTATGATACTCAAAATAACGCCAATGCAAGGATTGCCAGGTAAATTATGATACTCAAAATAACGACAATGCAAGGATTGCCAGGTAAATTATGATACTCAAAATAACGACAATTCAAGGATTGCCAGGTAAATTATGATACTCAAAATAACGACAATGCAAGGATTGCCAGGTAAATTATGATACTCAAAATAACGACAATGCAAGGATTGCCAGGTAAATTATGATACTAAAAATAAAGACAATGCAAGGATTGCCAGGTAAATTATGATATTCAATATAATGACAATGCAAGGATTGCCAGGTAAATTATGATACTCAAAATAACGACAATGCAAGGATTGCCAGGTAAATTATGATACTCAAAATAACGACAATGCAAGGATTGCCAGGTAAATTATGATACTAAAAATAAAGACAATGCAAGGATTGCCAGGTAAATTATGATATTCAATATAACGACAATGCAAGGATTGCCAGGTAAATTATGATACTCAAAATAACGACAATGCAAGGATTGCCAGGTAAATTATGATACTCAAAATAACGACAATGGATGGATTGCCAGGTAAATTATGATACTCAAAATAACGACAATGCAAGGATTGCCAGGTAAATTATGATACTCAAAATAACGACAATGCAAGGATTGCCAGGTAAATTATGATACTCAAAATAACGACAATGCAAGGATTACCAGGTAAATTATGATACTGAAAATAACGACAATGCAAGGATTGCCAGGTAAATTATGATACTCAAAATAACGATAATGCAAGGATTGCCAGGTAAATTATGATACTCAAAATAACGACAATGCAAGGATTGCCAGGTAAATTATGATACTCAAAATAACGACAATGCAAGGATTGCCAGGTAAATTACGATACTCAAAATAACGACAATGCAAGGATTGCCAGGTAAATTATGATACTCAAAATAACGACAATGCAAGGATTACCAGGTAAATTATGATACTCAAAATAACGACAATGCAAGGATTGCCAGGTAAATTATGATACTCAAAATAACGATAATGCAAGGATTGCCAGGTAAATTATGATACTCAAAATAACGACAATGCAAGGATTGCCAGGTAAATTATGATACTCAAAATAACGACAATGCAAGGATTGCCAGGTAAATTATGATACTTAAAATATAAATAAGAATATAAATCCTAGCGGAAAAGTAGAAAATTATCCAATTTAAATTATAGTATGAAGTATATCATATGTAGATGTTATAACTCTTTGATTAGCATTCAAATACTGTACGTGAGTGTGTAAACATTTACGTTATGTGAGCGTTCTATCATTTCTCTCACATTAGCATCGCTAACGTTTACGATTTTTTTTTTGTCTATTGTACTGCACTCTAGGTTCAATATTTGATATTATAGGGACAATAAATGCTACGCAGAGTACGTAGTCATCATTCTTTTGTGTGGAAAATCTACAGTTTGTCTGACGTGTGTAAGATCGTTGTATGGTTTTCGTACAAATAAATCAGTGATTCTTAAGATTTACTTTCCCACCGGAACCTAAAGAATTGTGTCTTTTTAAAAAAAAATTGAGATAAGGTCAACAAAATCGTTACGGAAACCATTGAATATTACGATTTTGTGTGTGAAAATACTGCAATTGTTCAACCATTCAAAACTAAAAATGTGGACAGCTATTAGTGTTGACAAAATGTACACTTTCTCAAGTATTAAATATTGTCATAACAGATGTTAAAAAATAGTACAATTATTTTTAAAAATAATTAGAAAAAAAATTAAAAAACTTTCAATACTATGTTGCTCTTAGACGATTTATCAGGGCATGGACATGTTGCTAATCAAAGGGTAGTGATCAATGCAAGTATTTATCAATGAAACGACCACAAAAATATTTTGTATACAGATTATTTTATTGACAGGAAACCAAAGTCCATTCTTAGCCGAACGTTTCTTTTGATATACCGTAAGTAATTATTTCTTTCTACATTTACAAACACAAATTTATAGTTATCTCTTTGATCTTTTTTAGATCCCAGGCCTTCAAAATGTAACTTCGTTAAAACAGCTTTAGTTAAGAAAATTGCATAACATCAATAAGAAAGCAATTATAGAGCTTGTGCAATCGTCTCTCTACAGAAAAAAGCCACCAACCAATATAACTGTCATTAATTAGTACTTATTTCCCTTTCAATTTAGAAACCCTTGAAGTTTAGGAAATGTACGCTGTCAATTGTAACTTGTCTCTGGAATTTTAATAAATTCGGTTATTAACTGGCAAATGTTTTAGAGGGCAGGTTAGCGACCCTGGCCACACCATCCATAATCCTCCCCTCTATTCTCAGTACCAGTGGTCCTTGGTGTTACCTAATCCCTTATCATCCTTATCTCTCCTCTTTAAAAGGGTGTAAGGTGTTGATACATTTTTACGACACCGTTATGTAATAAGTTTAATTAACGGTCAAGGTTCGCGCATTTCAAGTACGCTACCCCGTACACTTGTTCCGCCCTATATCACCTGCCAGAATGTTTTTTGTCCCAAGCTCATCCTGCCTATATTTATAATCCTTGCCGCTCCTTCGAAGTTAGCTAAGTCTGACTGCGCCAAAATTACAAAAATATCTATTTAATTATAATTGAAAAATAAGTAGCGGTTAGTAGTATAGTGGAATCTATCTCCGGGACCTCCAAAAATTTCTTGGCGTCTTTTTATCCCGATAAATACGAGTAGACAAGGTTAAAGCTTAGAACTAGATATATTTCCTGAATATTATATGATCCAATATCATAAAAGCTCTCTCTGAAAAAATGTCATTGATGTACAGTCATGCCAGTGTTATATTATAATAGACGTTTATTGTTACGTAATACAATTTGTGATTCAATAACTTACAGAATCTAACTGTAATAGGCTATACGTGTTTAAGTTTTCCTTCCTTTTATCTCTTAACTGCAGTTTGAGAAGGATAAACATGTTCCTTCTTACGTGGAACTCAAAGCAATTTTTGTATTATGAAGGGAATTTATAATAAAAATTATTCCATTATAAGATTTCACTAAAAATGTATATATAAAAAAAAAAATTACGATATATTGTGCTTCGTTCTTTACAATGAAAATATTGGAAAGAAATCCAAATACCACAAAAATAACAAAAAAAAAAAACAAATAAAACAAGTTACTTAAGATCTTAATCTCAAGTAACTTGTTTTATTTGTTACTTTTTAATATTTTTGTTATATTGGGGTTTCATTCCAATAATTTCATTGTAATATATTGCACCATTGTGCTCTTGATATTGTATACTCCATTTTTTATATAACAGCCTGTACTTGTTTGTGAAACAATTTCGACAATAACAATACATTTTAATATAGAGGGTACTGTGCGAGACTGGGCTATGCGGTTGTAAACTTGAATGGAAAAACAAACGTTTAGCAGAAATAGTGTAGTTTGTTTTAAACCTTCTAGACCAGGGGTTATCATACTTGCTTTTGTCGAGCACCCTCTGAGTTACTAATGTTGTCATTCCGGTTCCCTAAAGAATTACACTTTACAATTTTTATTAATTTAGTCGTAACAACTATTTGAATGATATTTATTTAAAATAGAGAGACAATATTTAAGCTCTGTAATCTTTTTTACTCATAAACTTTTTTAATTTTTTTTATGTATCTCTTAAACTGAATAAAGTTGGAACGGACAGAACTCTTAGTTTTAATTAAAAATATTTACCAATTGTAGTTCTAAAAAGCAAACATAAAATAACCAAATGAACAGTTACATAGTTAAATACCAACTTTTCTTTGGAATTTGAATACCACAGCCAGTATTCAAGGTATATATGCTTTTTAAAAATAAAGATTCCAGTATCTTCCGCGGACACCCAAAACGACGCCAGCGGACCTCACTTTGCGAAAACTCGTTCTAGACAAAATTAAGTAAAATATACTTCTTTTTAGAGAAAAATAAAGTTTGAAGGAAGTTTTTGTCAGTGCTTTTCAATCAACAGGTACCGATGCAATACTATAGTACCGATGCAATACTATAATGGCCCTTCAAGGATGGTCTAAGTTTAGATTCAATTTAGTACAAATGGTTGAACAAATTTTGTTAAGATTTGTTATTTTAATTTTTTTATGATCAAAGGAAAAACAATTTTTGTTGTAGCTGACTAAAAGTCGTTGTAATAACCTTGAACATAATGTTCACATAAACAACCGAAAGTTTGGGATTTTTTGAAATATTGGTTTTGAGCATGAAACCAAATATTCACTGAATTGAACTTTGCAATAATTCCAATTAAAATGTACAAACTGTTGCATTATAAAAAATATAAACATTCCTGATGTAAGCCTATACTCGTGTATAAGCACTGCAATCATAATTCTAAATTCAAAGTCTGTATATAAGATTAGGAAGCTTATTATTAAGTAAATATGTTTAAAATCCTAAAGCCGAAAACCAAGCCTAATGTTCAAGTTCTACCAAGAGGTTGTTCGTTAAAACTAATTTTTAGCTTTATAACTGTTATAATTTATTTTAAAATTATCTTCTTTATAAACTAACTAATGAAGCAATTACAATTAAGTAATCTTTAATAAGACCAAAAGTTTGTTAATAGTGGTTTATTACGCGTATAATCAGTACCTACTGGAGAACAAGGATAGAGCGCTCTGTTCGTGACGTAATAAGGTGAGGCTGACTCAGTACCTACTGGAGAGCAAGGCTAGAGAGCTCTGTTCGTGACGTAATAAGGTGAGGCTGACTCAGTACCTACTGGAGAACAGGGCTAGAGCGCTCTGTTTGTGACGTTACAAGGTGGGGCGGACCCAATACCTACTGGAGAACAAGGGTAGAGCGCTCTGTTCGTGACGTAATAAGGTGAGGCTGACTCAGTACCTACTGGAGAACAGGGCTAGAGCGCTCTGTTCGTGACGTTACAAGGTGGGGCGGACCCAATACCTACTGGAGAACAAGGGTAGAGCGCTCTGTTCGTGACGGACAAGGTGAGGCTGACCCAGTACCTACTGAAGAACAAGGCTAGAGCGCTCTATTCGTGACGTTACAAGGCGACGCTGACCCAGTACCTACTGGAGAACAAGGCTAGAGCGCTCTGTCGTGACGTTACAAATTGAGGCTGACAGAGTACCTACTGGAGAATAAGGCTAAAGCGCTCTGTTCGTGACGTTACAAGGTGAGGCTGACTCAGTACTTACTGGAGAACAAGGCTAGAGCGCTCTTTTCGTGACGTTACAAGGTGAGGCGGACCAAGTACCTACTGGAGATTAAGGCTAGAGTGCTCTGTTCGTGACGTTATAAGGTGAGGCTGACCCAGTACCTACTGGAGAACAAGGCTAGAGCGATCTGTTCGTGACGTTACAAGGTGAGGCTGACCACACAGAGTAAACATCTAGTAAATCCTTACCCTCTTACGAAAAGATTTAGAAACCCTTACTTTTTTATTCAACATTTTATTACAGTTATTTCTACTAATGAAAATACAATAATCTTCAGCGAAGAATGCATTACATATGCTTTATTAGCGAATTTGAATTGATACTATTAAAGAAGAAAACTAAAGCTGAATTGGCAGCTTTCTGAATATGATCGCTTTCTGATCGCAAGAAATCTTGTGCGATCTCTCAAGGCCAAGTGCACGGCTACATGACCCGCACTATACACGCCCTATTTTAGGTACGATGTGTAGACATGTCTAATTAAGTTTATTATTCTATTAACTTTAAAATAGTGGAGAGCCTACAGGAAGAAAATATTCTAATCTTTTAGATAGGCTACATGTGTTCGACTATTTGATACGTCTTTTTTATTATCATGGTATATTTGCTGTATATTTTGTAAAATTTTTAATCATATTGATTGATTTTGAATTATTTAGGACGCTCCAAACACAAACTTGACGAATTTGTAAAATGTTCCCTTATTAATCTGTCAATTCTTCGTAGTAGATATTAAAAAAGCTTCTCCTTCAACACAATGGTTTTGAGTTTGTCTCTATCTTTCTCCCTTTCTTTCATAAAACTTATTAATAACCAAAGTTTACATGGAATAAAATATAAGTGTTGGTATTTGTTATTATTTTAGCTGATCATTTAACATTATTAAAGCTTATCTAAAATAAAGATTAGAAAAAGATTTAAGGAAATTTTGCTAGTTCAGGTCGATTAGTAGCAATCTACTGAAGTTGCTTCGATTTATTTTCGTGAGCCAAGTAGCGATTTGTTTTTTTACCGATTTGGTTTTTGTGTTTATGATCAAGTTTGTATTTTATTTTAGATACAAATGAATTCTACGTTTTCAAAAAAAAAAAAAAAAAAAAAAAAAAAAATGAAATTTGCAGCATTTTTATCTTTTGGATTTTAGATAAAGTTAGATTCAATTTAATTTATTTGCTTTTCAAAACTGATTGTTTACGTTTGTATTGGCGAGTTATAAGAAAACTAGATTTTGTACAAATGTGGAAAGCAGTCCATATTTAGCCAGGCGTTTTTGTAGAAAATATTCTAATAATTTGCATTAGAGTTTTGAGTTTTTGCTTTTCCATTCGGCATTTGTAACGTAAACAATTTTACAGTTTTCAGGACTACTTAATCCTATACAGTAAATTCTCAGTAATCTGGTAGATATGGATGTGGCATACTGCCGCATTATTAGAAGTTTCATTAAGTACACAATGTACATTGTACATTATTCATGTGTATTGCACCCCCCCAAATATAAAAAGAGTGCTGTACATTACCTGAAATAATAAAACGAGAATTAATGTACTTTTTGTATTTTACAATTAAAGGTAAAGTAACCTTTAACCGTAAAAACAAAGAGTCAAATACATTTTCGTTTAGATTGGAACGACATTGTTCATTTGCACTTCTGTAACGATCTCTGTATATCTACGGCAACAACATACGGTTCGAAATAGTTTGTACACCTCGAGCTAAACAACTTGAAGAGGTGAAGGTCACCCAGTCACTGACATCGAATTACAGTGAACAATAAACAACTTAAGTTTACATGTTGATTATGTTTACATCTTCCGTCCTTGACGAAAATGCCGGATCACTGGAGGGCCGGATAGTAGGAGGGTTGGATTATAGAGAGTTTACTGTATTTTCTAGTAAAGAATTTAATTTAGGAGATTTAGTGCGTTTTTTAAAGAAATTTTTTATGATGGTCTGCTTTTAAAATTGTGTTAGATAACATAATACAATTTAGTTTTATTTAAATTTGGTCCCTAAGGTGATGGAGTACACACATAAACAGTTCATAACTTTGTTCTACATGTTTTGATAGACAAACTTATATGTAAAAACGTGTAGTTTATTGTGAAAACATAAATTTTATAATATTTTAAATTACAGTATAGTCTTGATAATTCGAGGTAGACCAAGACCCACTCGGATTACACGGAAGTAAGTTCACATTCATTAGGAAAAAAATACGAGTTTTAATAAACCTTAATACTATAATAAAAATGCACAACAAACTTTTATAGAACTTTATATGAACATTTCCTAGAAGCTCGACTCATCATTTTCATTCAAATAAATAAAATATTTTGAAATAGAAATAAGCTCGAAAAATCGGGACAGGAATTTGGTGAGTCTACTGTAATTACTTCAAGAATTTCAAAACTCGCTACATTAACTTTTCCGACAGACCGTTCTAGGGGAACTGTTTTTCGTTCAATATCTTTGAATCTGCAGTTATTTATGAAAAATACGATGTCAAAGCAAGGCATTAATATTGTGCCATTGTTTACACTTGTGCCTACATAGGGTGGAAAAATGTTTACGTTGGCGAAACAGCTGTGCTCCCAATCGCGATAAATTACTTAGGAAAGAGTTTTATCAGGAAGTCCTACTATCAGAAAGCTTTATTTCTCCGGAATTATCGCTGAGTGGATTTATCTGAGGGAATCTCTGGCTACTTTAATCAGGGCTCAGGGAATAGCTGACTATTCAGGTCAGCGCCTTGTGAAAGATAACAAAATCGATTAATTCCGCCGTTACATATAATGTCTCCATAAATCTTTATTGCACAAACGAGAAAGTTTCAGTTTGACTCCGACCTGACCTGAAAGTGTATTCACCATCTAACAATAACTATTCACTTGTTTAAAAATGGAAGACGAATTGTTTTAAATTCAATAAATGTAGAGTTTAATTAATGTCCGACTTAATCGTATTCAATTATGATTTTTTTCGTTTATTAAATTTTTTAAAAACAATAAGTTTTACTAAAATATTAACTTGTTGCAAGAAATTTATTATGTGATAATTCTTGAACGTCGTTTACAAGGTTTAATTCGAAAGTTGAATTGGGTTTTGCGAGAATCCGTAAAGTAAAAAAGATATTAAAATCCGCTTGTATATTAAAATATATATATATATTTTTTGAAATTTAATTTCTGAAAACGTTTGCATAATGTTTAAAAACAGAATGTTTGACTTGTAAATCCAACCTTAATGCTAATTTTATTCCGGAGGGGAACAGTCCGGCGACCGTGTTCTGTGGAAATAAAAGCTCATTTCCAAGATAAACCACAAATGGGATCCTTTTCTTGGCTATCTAGATCAACGTGTATGCGCAGTGGATCTCGGACAGTCTTGGCATCGATGGTGAAAGTTCTCTAGCATTAGTAAAATACTGTTTTAAAGCTATAAACGGAAATGGTTTTCTCTAAAATGGACTTGATGAAGGAAGTAAAAAACGGGGATAATCAGGGCCGTCGCGTAGTTTGTTGATACCCGGGATAAGGTTTTGTCAAGCGAACCATGCACTCAATCCCTGTGCAACCACCCAGTATTACACCTATCTGTACGATTTATGGAGAAACACACAGCGAGCGATGTAACTCCACACTATCAAACACATATAAACATAATTGGGTTAAACAAACAATGTAAGAGCTGACTTGGGTTGTAGCAGACAACGTTAGCAAAGATGTGCGACCTGTTGCTTTTGGTTTTTGTGCCCAAAATAGACACCTCATCGTATTACCTTAAACAAATATCTGAGTTAGGAAGTAATCTATTCAAAAGATTTTAATAGGACTGTATTGAAAATTAAATTATTACAAGAAATGTAAGAAAACATAGTACATTGGGATAACATTAACAATGTAAGAAAATACCCTTTGTGTCGGTAATGAGTACGTGAATCGTAAAATTTAAAATTCAGTTATAGGGCTAGCTAACTAATAAAAGTTATTTACATCTAATCTTTACAAATTTTGTTATATTTTTGACGCGGAGCGGCGTTTCTTATCCGTGACGCCCGTGGCAATTGCCCGGTCTCCCTGGCTACAATTTCCTTAATAATTTCCAACATTGCAATATCCCTAGTAACGGGTAAACGGTTACTATTTTAATTTTATTCCAGCGAAAGTATATATTTAGCAAAAATATATATTGTAACCAAACTGATACCTTATTAATGGTATAAGGTATCATTAATGTCATTAAAAAGTTATGTATCACTAAAATATATATTGTAACCAAACCGATACCTTATATTTGGTATAAGGTATCATTAATGTCATTAAAAAGGTATATATCATTAAAATATATATTGTAACCAAACCGATACCTTATTAATTGTGTAAGGTATCATTAATGTCATTAAAAATAGTATATACCATCAAAAATATATATTGTAACCAAACCGATACCTTATTAATGGTATAAGGTATCATTAATGTCATTAAAAAGGTATATATCATTAAAATATATATATTATAACCAAACCGATATCTTATTAATTGTGTAAGGTATCATTAATGTCATTAAAAATAGTATATAAGATTAAAAATATATATTGTAACCAAACCGATACCTTATTAATGGTATAAGGTATCATTAATGTCATTAAAAAGGTATATATCATTAAAAATATATATTGTAACCAAACCGATACCTTATTAATTGTGTAAGGTATCATTAATGTCATTAAAAATAGTATATACCATCAAAAATATATATTGTAACCAAACCGATACCTTATTAATGGTATAAGGTATCATTAATGTCATTAAAAAGGTATATATCATTAAAATATATATATTGTAACCAAACCGATACCTTATTAATGGTATAAGGTATCATTAATGTCATTAAAAAGGTATATATCATTAAAATATATATTGTAACCAAACCGATACCTTATTAATTGTGTAAGGTATCATTAATGTCATTAAAAATAGTATATACCATCAAAAATATATATTGTAACCAAACCGATACCTTATTAATGGTATAAGGTATCATTAATGTCATTAAAAAGGTATATATCATTAAAATATATATATTATAACCAAACCGATATCTTATTAATTGTGTAAGGTATCATTAATGTCATTAAAAAGGTATATATCATTAAAATATATATTGTAACCAAACCGATACCTTATTAATGGTATAAGGTATCATTAATGTCATTAAAAAGGTATATATCATTAAAATATATATTGTAACCAAACCGATACCTTATTAATTGTGTAAGGTATCATTAATGTCATTAAAAATAGTATATACCATCAAAAATATATATTGTAACCAAACCGATACCTTATTAATGGTATAAGGTATCATTAATGTCATTAAAAAGGTATATATCATTAAAATATATATATTATAACCAAACCGATATCTTATTAATTGTGTAAGGTATCATTAATGTCATTAAAAATAGTATATAAGATTAAAAATATATATTGTAACCAAACCGATACCTTATTAATGGTATAAGGTATCATTAATGTCATTAAAAAGGTATATATCATTAAAAATATATATTATAACCAAACCGATACTTTATTAATTGAGTAAGCTATCATTAATATCATTAAAAATAGTATATACCATTAAAAAGATATATTGTAACCAAACCGATACCTTATTAATGGTATAAGGTATCATTAATGTCATTAAAATAGTATATATCATTAAAAATATATATTATAACCAAACTGATACCTTATTAATAACATAAAATTTTGTTAATGCAGTTTATGTTGCCGTAATAAGGCAACATATCATATCATATCGTATATAGTGGCTGTTCACATAAATTAAAAGAATACTAAGAAAATATTACCCACTTAGTGTGTTAAGTAACCCAAAAAGCTGTAAAAGCTTGAATCACCTTTCATTGCACTGGTATAAACTCACCTTAGTCTGAATACTTGTTTAAAACTTGTGACAACTGTATTATTACCGAAAACAGGTTCTTTGCTGCTCTTCTAGCTAAGAACAGATTTATGTACTAACTGATTATATGAGACATAGATTTTTTGGGACTGATGTATTCTTGTTTTATAAGTTAAGATCATAGAAATGAATTACAGTGATTCCTCGACATTCACGGGGGCTATGTTCCCCGAACATACCGCGAATACTGAAACCGCGAAAGCTGAAACCAACTGTATTTGGAATGAAAAGAGTTACGTTCCTCGTCAAAAGTGTTAACATTAATTACAGCTATAATACAGTATAGCATATTTACGAGCTGCAATAATTACATACATATTTTTTTATTGTTTACTAAAGTTTTTTCAATCCGAAAACAATAAAATGCTATTAAATATGCTCTCTCTCTCTCTCTCACACACACACACACACACACACACACACACACACACACACACACACACACACACACACACACACACACACACACACACACACACACACACACACACACACACACACACACACACACACACACACACACACACACACAACACACACACAACACACACACACACACACACACACACACACACACACACACACACACACACACACACACACACACACACACACACACACACATACACACGTACACACGTATTCTTTATTAAAAACAAATAAAATATATATATACAAAACTCACAAATTAATCATTTATTGACTCATGCGCGTTTCAATGACTAAGTCATTATCATCAGTGGGTGTTACTACTACAAACTCTAACTTATAACTAGGGTGAAAGTAAGGTTACACTTCTATATTTATACTGTGGTCGTAGCCACGCAAAACGACAATTATTAATCCTACTTAAACATGATACATCAAGTAAAAATTTTATACTTAACTCATTAATTACAATAAAATTCTTAACCATACACATAATTATATGCAAACAAAATAGATAATTAATATTTTGTTATTATTATTATTTCAAGATTGTAACCAACAAGTTACAATCAAATTTCATTGTGTCACAATAATTACATTAACATAGAATTTTGAATAGGGCCTGACTCATTATTTACAATATTATTTTTATCCCTATTAATATACAAAGTGTCCCATGCATCCAATTCACTACACTCAGCAACGGTTTTGCTCACATCAACAGATCGCTCTCATCTTGGCACAAAGGCTCACCCACATCTTCTTCGTCAGTGCTGTCAAACTCCAATTCCGTTGCATCTTGCTTCTTTTTACAGGTAAAATGTATCTGTTGTTGCTTTTTGGTATTCTTATTCTTGGCGTCCTCTTTCCTTCTGAGTTCTTCTTTTTACAGTGTGTCAGTGAGGATTCTTCTTTCACTTGTTTGCAGTAGGTGAGCGACCCCACACACTATGCAACATTATGTTCTACCAGGATTGTCCAAATGCCATTTCTCCGAGTCTGAATCTGTTCTAAGGTACAAGACTTGCTACTTTAGTTAATGATTGTTTACATACATCTTTAATGTTGTGTATGATTTACATTTCTTAGCAGTATTTGTAAACATACCACTGATCGCTTTTTAATGACTTTAATATTCAAGTTGTACACTGGTTACAGCTCCAACAAACATATACAGTAAATGGTTTGCACTCGTAAATTAAAACAAAAACCTACTCATATTATTAGACATTTGTCTATCACTCTTTATGTAATGTCATTGCACTTTTCATTGCTACCACAAAATATCTATTGCAAAAATACATATTTTTTTATTCCATCGCTCTCACGAGATTTCATAGTTATTTTTTAAAAACATTTTTAGTGAAATGATACATAATAATATATGTATCCTGGATCTTAGCTTGTAATATTATTTTTACGTAATGTTGCATATTAAAACAGCTTCAGAAAAGAAAACGAAATGTTAATTTTAAAATGTAAAAAAAATTGTAAATTATAAAATAGAGGTCCTGGCTGAGACAAACATCTATGTACAAAAAAAAAAAAAAAAAACAGAATTTGCTAGGTGCGCAGCAACGGAGCGCCGAAGTTAAAATACTCGCGTAGTCGCTTCAAGCAGTGCTCTTCCTTGGCGAAATGTAGCCCGATACGCACGTCTCAAGAACCGACGCTTTTATTTTAAAATATATAATACGTAAAAGTTTACTTAGAATTTATTATTTTTTTGTTAGAAGAAATGTTACTACGTTAAGATACAACACCGGGTGAGATTCCAAAATCCCGAACAAGCCAATACAACCTGCAGAATGGCGAGAATGGTTCCGGAACCATGCTTGGCTACACCAGTTTTGTTAAAACACAGCTAAGTAATAATTGTAAGGCATAAAGTGATAAAAAAAGAAAAATTTAACTTTTAAACTTTAACCGGTCATGGCATAATAGTGCTAGTTTTCATTGTTTAAAATACGGGAAATGTAAATTCATTTGTGTAATGTAATAACAAAATTTTAATGTCCAATAGACAAATTGAAATGTATTTTAAATAACGCAAAGCAATCTAAAATGGATGTCATGTACCATGCCATAGATTTTTTAACCATATAAAGTTCTTATAAATTAAATATGTAAAACATTGTAAAAAACATTAAGCAGCGTAACATTTCAAATGTAATTTTGTATTTTATATTTCTTTTTTTGTGCAGTAAAATTTGATTTATTTAAATTAATATTTGCTGTTTAAATTATTTATTGAACGCACCATTTTTATGTTCAATTAAACCCTTGACATTGCAGATCAAATAACTAATTGTGTAACAAACAACTGGAATATTTAATATCACATAATTTCTTTTGAATTAACGTCAAAATTAACTTTACAAGCTACAATATAATACCTAAGCTATTCGGCACTTACATCTAACTATATCTAAATAGAGAAATAGCTGTTGTTACTGTATTTGGTTAGCTTTACTAGAAAAAATATAGCATTTATTAATTGTCAAAAGATCTTAAAGTGGGGTCTAATTCAGATAACTAAAAACTGAAATTAAATCTGGATCGAAATGGAATCAGATCTGTGTGTTTATATGAATTTGGTAATACGTTAGGGATATAAAAAGTAATAAATTTAAACACAGATACTAACATTTTAATAATGTTTACAGATTTCGTAACCACTAACATTATATTAAGATTAAAAGAAAAATGTAAATACTGTTAATAGAATTCAACTTACTAATATTCAATTCACTATAAATATCCCTAATTTCAAAATTATTTTTGTAGTACATTACTTTCTAAAATTAACAGCGTCCTCATTATTATTCTAGATTTTGGAAGAATAGATTTTGGAGAATTCCAATTAACCGTAAACATATTTTATATGCTCCATTTTGTGTGGGGCTGTAATGCACAGTACTCCGTTTTTATGTCGACTGTACTGTACGTTTGCTTGTAAGTACATGTACCACCACTACAACAATGCTCATTAACATAAAACCTATTGTAAAAGGTTCTACTACACTCGGTGTAAACTTGTAGGGTGTTCCTTGTTTTAAAGAGAATAAAGTATAATGAGTTAATATTTCCAGACGATATTAAATAAATGATTGTAAATCTTTCTAATTATCTAGTTTTTGTTACGTATTTCGTTTCTATATTTCAAATATCGTGTCATTGTTAAGAATATTTGGCGCAAACGTCATATTAATATTTTGTGCTGTGTTGAATACAAAGTATATTCTTATTCAGCCTTTCTCAAAGATTGTAATAATTTGTGCTTTCCTCACATTTCTCTGGGATACTTTTTCAAAAACTTGTTTATTATTTAAGGAACATTTTTTTTACCATTGTAAGATAGAGGACGTGCTCACGAAGAGTGCCTTGTGGTTATGCAATTAAAATAGCGTTGGGCCGACCGCACACCAGATAAGGCACGGTGCGGCGTGTGGCGGCGTTTGAAGGCTTGTTCGGTAGTACTTGTTCTGTATTAGTTTAAATGGAGCTGCAGCACACTGTATCAGGCACGGCAAGGCAAGGCGAGGCAGTCCTTTACGGCGCTTTTTATTGCCTTTTCAATTTTCGTACGTCGGGCAAAAGGTTTAAAACAAATTGTTGTGCGCAAGCTCGGGGATAGCGCTGATAAGTGTTTTGTACTCTTGGGAAAAATATTATAGTAAAAGAAGCAATTTTTGATTAAAGTGTTAGAAAACAACCAGCAGTTTGCAATTGATTGTTATTAAATTCCTTCTATTAGCTCCCTCTCTCTCTCTGTCTGTCTGTCGGTCTGTCTGTCTGTCTGTCTGTCTCTCTCTCTCTCTCTCTCTCTCTCTCTCTCTCTCTCTCTCTCTCTCTATATATATATATATATATATATATATATATATCTTGTATATTTTTCAGTACTTAATAAAATACGTTTTTGTTCATCCTGTCAAGTTCAAATATATATTTTTAACCTGTAGTGAATGACAATTGATATTAATAAAGTTTTTAAAAATATTTATTCATATCTTGTTCAAATCGCTCTAAAGTTAGTGAATCAGAAAGAAATAAAAAGTTGACGCTAGCATACTCCAACGCTACCGCCGACCGAATATAAAACACACAGAAAAATCTGCTTCAGCTGGGCCATTTAGGTAAGAAGTTTATTTTTCTGTATCTTTTGTCTATTGTATGACTATTTTCGGAGTTCGGACCGGGTGAAAAGTTATAGGTTAGGTTGAATCACTTATTATTAAAGGTAGATGTGATCTAAGAATTTTAATTGACAAGAAAACTAATCGTGTCATACTATGATTTGTATTCTAATATCTTTTAGAACCAAAATCATACTGGAACTGGGGATCGTTTTCCTTGTTTTAGCGTCTGGTACTAACCATCGGTCAAGTCGCGGCGAGGCAAGGTAAATACGTCTAGGTTGTGGTTAAACGATATATTGACATTTACGTCTTTCTTTAAAAGAGTGTCTGCTGGTTAGACGTTATATAGATAGCTAAGTTTTGTGTTAGAAGAGTGTCAATTGGTTTCACTAAAAATGTTTTCTTTGAGAAGTCATTTTTTTAAAATTAGTATAAGATCTTGATTAGCAATTTTCTCCAATTTAGATATCAAATTATTCAAGGTCAAATTTAAAATGCTTAATAATTACGTATGAGAACGGAGTTGATTTTCTCAGAGTTTCAAGCAAATGTATCTACTGATATATGTAGAAAAATCACTTGTATAATACCCGACAGTATAAATTATAATTTTTTTATTCATTCAGAGAACCACTTAAATTACTGTATGTTGTAATAATGTATGGTTTAGGAACAAAAACAGCTAGTACATTCGTTGTGCACAGATCGAATGAAATTAATCGTAGATCCCTAAGATTAATTAACAGTTGCCTAACCGGAATTCAGACAATTGTAAATCAATCGATACTTTGCTTACGTTACAATTCCTATAGTTCTAATTAATACAATTAACACTAGACATGTTTATTTTATTCGGATGTCTCTAACAATTACTTACAATAATTTGTTAGCAGAGGAGACAAAACACAAGTAAATTTATTACGTAAAACAAGCCAATGCCATTTGTATGCAAATCAGATATGATTACTTCTAAGAGACTGTAGTGGTAAGACGCGTTCAATAACCGGAACTAGAAAATACAATATTTACGTCGTAACATTTCGTTCAACTTGTTTTGGTGGTGAGGATTTCTGCTGCCGGTCCTGAGTACGTCCCTTGTCTGCTATTCTTCACTCAAAGCGCCTTTTGTCTTTCTTCCACAATAAACTCCATTATATTACTTCTTAACATTTCTACCATAGTTGCTATAGTAAAGCATTTATTAAAACGAAAGATATTAAAATAAAAATGATTTTAATTGGTTTTTCCCTTTTTATACAATTTATTTTAATTCCTTTTCTTGATGTTTTCATATTCAGGATGTTCATGCAGAATGAAGTGTACTATAACAAATCCACATTCTAAGTGGCTCGCCCTTCTATTATGATGCAACGGTAGAACTGCGTAAGCTGATTATTTCTGAGTTCCTAGGCTTATGGTCTAGCTGCGCAGCTAGCCCCTAGTTCAATTATGCACGGTTGATCGCACCTTTTAGCGTAGGCCTACTAGCCGTCTTTAGTCAACTCTGAGGAAGACAGTATTAGATTGTAAATTGAAAGGTCTGCAAGGATTTATATTTCACACATTAACAACAAGTTTACTATTAACCGACAGTTTAAACTATTATTATGACGAGAAGGAATTTGGACATAAATTGTATATGTTAAACTTTGAAAATTGCCCTCAAGTATAACAACTCTGTATTCGTTACCTATTATTTAAACAACATTTAACCTGTCTATCCTTACCCAAATTTGTAGTCTATTAAATATAAGATGATTTATGTTTTCAAATTATATTTCAAGAAAATATTTATTATAGTTATAATAATATACTGGAATTTTCATAGGCAGCTTTTCTTGACAATTATTTTTATGTACATTGTAACCTATAACTTTTACTTCACATGTTTACGTTTACTTTACTTTTTTGCCATGCGATACGATTTGTAGGCTGCGCAGTTCGACATTAGCCTCGATTTAACCCCAAGCGCAGTTCGACCAATTAGTTAGGGTAGTCATTAAACCCTGAGAACGGCCTTAAGCAGTTCGACCGTACCGGTTCCAACGAGAACCGAAGGTCTTGTGGATAAACAAAATTTCGTCAGTCATAAATGGTAAATAAAATAAAACTTTGTTAAGCAACAGCATAATTTATTTATTAAAAAGACATTTACAAATGTTTAATGTATGACAATATTTTTTAATGACAAATATGACAATCATGTTTCCAGTATTATAAAATTTGTAAAATAAAATTTAAGTCCCAATTTTTCGGCATGCTGAAATGAAACTCGAGAGAAAGAGAGGTTAGCCTTATTAAAATTGTCTCCAGAACTTTATTCTAGCCTCCAGAACTTCCTTCTAGCCATAAGAGGCATCAGAGTCCAGGCAGTTAATCTTATAAGCCACCAATTGGAGAAAGGATAATATATAGCTAAAAATGTAGCATAACTATTTACCGCAATATGGTATTAACATAAGAAACGATTTTGATAAACTGTGTAACACTTATAAACCATTGATATACAGATTTAAAACTTCCAAGAAATAGTTTATGTGTTTAGTTATGTTTTTATGTATATTTTAATCTTTTTGGAATGTTCGGTTTTATTTTATGATTTATATTAATGAAGGTGCAGTTAATATAAACGATAAAAAAAATACAATTTTGACTCAACTATGTGCCCATTGTAACATTTTATTAGCAAACCTTCTAAATCAGCTAAAGATTTTCACGTTACTTTTTACATGATTGTTTTCACCCATATAGTCTCTACAAAAAGCATATACGAGTAATCAAACACATAAATACCCAATGAGCACAAACACCCGAAATTATAATAAACATGATCTTCACATTTAAATTACCAAACAGTAGGGTTTATTAGAGATATTGGTTCACATAATCTACAAATGTTTTTAAATACCAGACTATACCTTTTCCTGATGTAACCGACCACGAACTACACGTATTGTAAGTCTACATTAAATGGGAGAGAATAAAAAACCGTTTGTAAATATAAACTTAATGATATACAAACTAAGCAATTTTCTTAAAGTTAAACACGAAAATAAAATACTTATGATTACATACTACACATTCTAAATAAATTCAATAATTATACAGACATACATTAAAATATAATTTTGACAGTTATCTCCTTAGAATGACAAAGGGTCTATCCCTAATTCAATATCGACTTTTATAATAATAATTATTTATTATTTTAATTACTGTATATTAATTT
This sequence comes from Prosapia bicincta, assembly GCA_036971475.1. NCBI lineage: Eukaryota > Metazoa > Arthropoda > Insecta > Hemiptera > Cercopidae > Prosapia > Prosapia bicincta. The sequence goes on from JBAIZL010000009.1 coordinate 14,527,573, forward strand.
AATGAGATATATTTTGTTTGTATAGTATATAATTATAAGAAATCTTAATTTATGTTTGATTTTAGAAAATTGTTTGTTTTTTAATTTTAAGTTTGTGTTTTAACGGTTTTTTGTCCCCGCCCCGTTAAGGCAAAATTCCTTATCGTATTAAAACATGATTGATTAAAACAGGTAACAGTATAATCTAGTATTTAAAAACATCTAAAAATTATTTAAGCCAGTATTTTTGAAGTTTGTTTTAATTTTGTGTTTATTATTAGAGTTTTATTGCTTTTAATTAATTCATATTTCAGGGTGGCTCATTAGGATAAATAAATACAAGAAATAACTAAGGTAACGATGAAAGCGTTTATTGGAGTTTTATTTAACGATTACTAAACAGTAGTACAGTATTTACTATAACCTGAACGGTTACTAATGTGATGTAATCTACTTTTAGTTTCGCGAACACTTGTTAGTCTACTGCTAGAGTAAGCTTGAAAAAACAGTTGTTATAAATTCATCATGTTTACACTCGCAGATTATTGTTAAATAAATGCAGTAGACTTGCGAGTTAGGTACAACTATTTATTTACACAGGCGACGTTTCTATAACGGGTACGCTATCGTCTTCAGGTCTACAACACATAAGTACACAATTAAAAATAACAACAATAATAACTCAGTTCACAAATAACCACACACAATTAAACTTCTATAATTATAAAACTACACAGGCGACGTTTCTATAACGGGTACGCTATCGTCTTCAGGTCTACAACACATAAGTACACAATTAAAAATAACAACAATAATAACTCAGTTCACAAATAACCACAACACAATTAAACTTCTATAATTACAAAACTACACAGGCGACGTTTCTATAACGGGTACGCTATCGTCTTCAGGTCTACAACACATAAGTACACAATTAAAAATAACAACAATAATAACTCAGTTGACAAATAACGACAGCACAATTAAACTTCTATAATTATAAAACTACACAGGCGACGTTTCTATAACGGGTACGCTATCGTCTTCAGGTCTACAACACATAAGTACACAATTAAAAATAACAACAATAATAACACAGTTCACAAATAACCACACACAATTAAACTTCTATAATTATAAAACTACACAGGCGACGTTTCTATAACGGGTACGCTATCGTCTTCAGGTCTACAACACATAAGTACACAATTAAAAATAACAACAATAATAACACAGTTCACAAATAACCACAGCACAATTAAACTTCTATAATTATAAAACTACACAGGCGACGTTTCTATAACGGGTACGCTATCGTCTTCAGGTCTACAACACATAAGTACACAATTAAAAATAACAACAATAATAACTCAGTTGACAAATAACGACAGCACAATTAAACTTCTATAATTATAAAACTACACAGGCGACGTTTCTATAACGGGTACGCTATCGTCTTCAGGTCTACAACACATAAGTACACAATTAAAAATAACAACAATAATAACACAGTTCACAAATAACCACACACAATTAAACTTCTATAATTATAAAACTACACAGGCGACGTTTCTATAACGGGTACGCTATCGTCTTCAGGTCTACAACACATAAGTACACAATTAAAAATAACAACAATAATAACTCAGTTGACAAATAACGACAGCACAATTAAACTTCTATAATTATAAAACTACACAGGCGACGTTTCTATAACGGGTACGCTATCGTCTTCAGGTCTACAACACATAAGTACACAATTAAAAATAACAACAATAATAACACAGTTCACAAATAACCACAGCACAATTAAACTTCTATAATTATAAAACTACACAGGCGACGTTTCTATAACGGGTACGCTATCGTCTTCAGGTCTGCAACACATAAGTACACAATTAAAAATAACAACAATAATAACTCAGTTGACAAATAACGACAGCACAATTAAACTTCTATAATTATAAAACTACACAGGCGACGTTTCTATAACGGGTACGCTATCGTCTTCAGGTCTACAACACATAAGTACACAATTAAAAATAACAACAATAATAACACAGTTCACAAATAACCACACACAATTAAACTTCTATAATTATAAAACTACACAGGCGACGTTTCTATAACGGGTACGCTATCGTCTTCAGGTCTACAACACATAAGTACACAATTAAAAATAACAACAATAATAACTCAGTTGACAAATAACGACAGCACAATTAAACTTCTATAATTATAAAACTACACAGGCGACGTTTCTATAACGGGTACGCTATCGTCTTCAGGTCTACAACACATAAGTACACAATTAAAAATAACAACAATAATAACTCCCAATTAAACTTCTCATAAAGCCAGTGTATGTTTATATTTAACTGAAATGTAATTTATGTGTTACTATAAGATTTTTAAAGTAGGGTTATCTGTTATAGTAATTAAAACAAATAAAAGGTTTTAACCCAAACGTATTTGAAAGTGTTCCAAAAACAATATAAACATTTAAACATAATTTAGAAATATAAAGTTAACCTACGTTTTCGATATCAAATCGAGAATTATGGTAAATGGTTTTAAAAGTTTGATTTCCAATAAATATGACAAAAATAGCTCAACAAATTTTGACCAAGGGCCTATCCCGAATTCTCAATTCTATTCGTTCATCGAGAAATATTTGTAATTTATTATTTTCTATGAAGTAATTTAGCTCCAAAATATAACACCAAAACTGTAAATTCAAAAATTGTAGCGGTAACCCTTCTACCACGTCAAGTTGATAGACTGGACTTGCTTTTGTAGTATTGGTCGGCTTAGAAGAGAGGGCTATCTTGCCGCAACGCATAGGTCGGATAATGTAAGCAATAGTTATAGTCTTATTACTTTTTGTGAAATATGTTCGCCAAAAATAACACCAAAACTGTAAATTCGAAAATTGTAGCGGTAACCCTTCTACCACGTCAAGTTGATAGACTGGACTTGCTCTTGCAGTATTGGTCGGCTTAGAAGAGAGGGCTATCTTGCCGCAACGCATAGGTCGGATAATGTAAGCAATAGTTATAGTCTTATTACTTTTTGTGAAATATGTTAGCCAAAAATAACACCAAAACTGTAAATTTAAAAATTGTAACGGTAACCCTTCTACCACGTCAGGCTGATAGACCAGACTTGCTCTTGCAGTATTGGTCGGCTTAGAAGAGAGGGCTATCTTGCCGCAACGCATAGGTCGGATAATGTAAGCAATAGTTATAGTCTTATTACTTTTTGTGAAATATGTTCGCCAAAAATAACACCAAAACTGTAAATTCGAAAATTGTAGCGGTAACCCTTCTACCACGTCAAGTTGATAGACTGGACTTGCTCTTGCAGTATTGGTCGGCTTAGAAGAGAGGGCTATCTTGCCGCAACGCATAGGTCGGATAATGTAAGCAATAGTTATAGTCTTATTACTTTTTGTGAAATATGTTAGCCAAAAATAACACCAAAACTGTAAATTTAAAAATTGTAACGGTAACCCTTCTACCACGTCAGACTGATAGACCGGACTTGCTGTTGTAGTATTGGTCGGCTTAGAAGAGAGGGCTATCTTGCCGCAACGCATAGGTCGGATAATGTAAGCAATAGTTATAGTCTTATTACTTTTTGTGAAATATGTTCGCCAAAAATAACACCAAAACTGTAAATTCGAAAATTGTAGCGGTAACCCTTCTACCACGTCAAGTTGATAGACTGGACTTGCTCTTGCAGTATTGGTCGGCTTAGAAGAGAGGGCTATCTTGCCGCAACGCATAGGTCGGATAATGTAAGCAATAGTTATAGTCTTATTACTTTTTGTGAAATATGTTAGCCAAAAATAACACCAAAACTGTAAATTTAAAAATTGTAACGGTAACCCTTCTACCACGTCAGGCTGATAGACCAGACTTGCTCTTGCAGTATTGGTCGGCTTAGAAGAGAGGGCTATCTTGCCGCAACGCATAGGTCGGATAATGTAAGCAATAGTTATAGTCTTATTACTTTTTGTGAAATATGTTCGCCAAAAATAACACCAAAACAGTAAATTCGAAAATTGTAGCGGTAACCCTTCTACCACGTCAAGTTGATAGACTGGACTTGCTCTTGCAGTATTGGTCGGCTTAGAAGAGAGGGCTATCTTGCCGCAACGCATAGGTCGGATAATGTAAGCAATAGTTATAGTCTTATTACTTTTTGTGAAATATGTTCGCCAAAAATAACACCAAAACTGTAAATTCGAAAATTGTAGCGGTAACCCTTCTACCACGTCAAGTTGATAGACTGGACTTGCTCTTGCAGTATTGGTCGGCTTAGAAGAGAGGGCTATCTTGCCGCAACGCATAGGTCGGATAATGTAAGCAATAGTTATAGTCTTATTACTTTTTGTGAAATATGTTCGCCAAAAATAACACCAAAACTGTAAATTCAAAAATTGTAACGGAAACCCTTCTACTACGTCAGGTTGATAGACCAGACTTGCTCTTGCAGTATTGGTCGGCTTAGAAGAGAGGGCTATCTTGCCGCAACGCATAGGTCGGATAATGTAAGCAATAGTTATAGTCTTATTACTTTTTGTGAAATATGTTAGCCAAAAATAACACCAAAACTGTAAATTCAAAAATTGTAACGGTAACCCTTCTACCACGTCAGGCTGATAGACCAGACTTGCTCTTGCAGTATTGGTCGGCTTAGAAGAGAGGGCTATCTTGCCGCAACGCATAGGTCGGATAATGTAAGCAATAGTTATAGTCTTATTACTTTTTGTGAAATATGTTAGCCAAAAATAACACCAAAACTGTAAATTCAAAAATTGTAACGGTAACCCTTCTACCACGTCAGGCTGATAGACCGGGCTTGCTCTTGCAGTATTGGTCGGCTGAGAGAAAAGTAAAGTAGGGTCGGGTAAAGTAAGAGGTGTGGTGAGATTGTTTACGACGTATATATATAATGATCTTAGTAAAATGTAGTTATTTCTTCTAGTAGTTCATACTCTCTCTCTCTCTCTCTCTCTCTCTCTCTCTCTCTCTATATATATATATATATATAAATAAATATATATATATATATAAATAAATATATATATATATATATATATATATATATATATATATTTATATATATATATATATTTATATAAAAATATTATATAAATATAGCAATATGTATTCTTGTATATTAATAAAGAAATAAGTCAAAATACAAATACAAGAATTATAATTGAATTTAATTCTAATATTCAATTATAATTTTTGTATTTGTATTTTGACTTACTTCTTTATATATATATATATATATATATATATATATATATATATATATAGAGAGAGAGAGAGAGAGAGAGAGAGAGAGAGAGAGAGAGAAGTGAGAGCTATCTGGTTCAAATCATTAATCGTTAATAGAAAACTTCTTATTCATCCACTCAGTATCCAACACAAGGGAGCATTATAATCATTCCTTAGTCTTTTCTAAATCATATACAGTAAACTCCCGATTATCCGTGGGCGAATTAACCGGTTTGCGGATTATCCGGGGTCTGCTATTGTTTTACAAATATCCAATTTTTATTCCAATCAGATTCATGTGTTTAAATTTCCAAACGGTGAATTACGACGTAAATACAAATAAGGCTTAATAGAAGTTAAGATGAAGGGAATAGATATGTAAATATGTACGTACTAATTTTTACATTGAAAGGTAAGCATCCCAACGCGGGCCAGCGAAATAAAAGGGGCGAGCAAACTACTGTATATAAGAGACAATGACAAAATGCTTGGACGCCCGAAAACTTAATGTGTATCACAAGATTGTATACAAATGTCTACTAATCTCAGCTATAAATAGTCTAGGACGTGACATATGCATTATCCATGTCTCTCATATACATTATCGATCTTTATGGCTTTGTGACACACGTGAAATAAGTAGACACAGTGCGACAAAATGGTTCTCAAGAAACTTAGATCGCAAATTAAAGCTAAATCAATGCTCACACAAAAAATACGAAATTGACAGATTTTTTTGTTAAAAAGTGAAAGTATTATGTGTAAAGGAAATTACATATGTACATACACACTTACTTTTGACATATACTTATGTACGTATTGTAAATAGTTAGACATATAAATGTACATGTTATAATCCGTCAAATACATCGACATTTTAAATTATTTTCTGTATTTATTTTGTCCTCTGAAGATTATTTGTGAATTGCATTAACCGGGGCATTATTTGTGTAACTTATGGTATAATAATCGATTATCGATCGTTTTGCGTATTCTTTGTTCATAGCGGATTATCCGGGGAATTCGTTATCCGGCGTTGCCGGGCCACCCTATTCCACGGATAATCGGGAGTTTACTGTAGATCTTTATGTCCTACTTTTTACAAGGAGATGTAACGGGTAAACACCTCATTAGACCCAGATAGAGAGTAGGTTTATTTCAGTAACACAACCTACACACATGCCTCATGAACCCCTATGTCATCCTTCAGGGAGTTTCATACCTATATCTAAGGGTAAGCGCACATGAGCTTGAATGTAATTGGGACGCCGAGATAGTTTTCAAACAGATAGGCAGAAATACCCTTGGAGTAATGGGGTAAATCACATGGGCCGCCGTTAACTATTGGATACCCTCGGCCTATCTGGATAGGTATCGGGGCTGACGTAGCTTTCTCCTCTTACCTAGCGGTAATTCTACGTTCAACTAGTACACAGTTGGTAATGAGACAGAGCACATACACCGCAGCTAATGAGACACTAGAAAAGCTATCTCCTGAATCTGTGTTTACATACATTAAAGAATGTAATCACAGTTTTTGACAGACCCTAAAAAATTGTTAAAATTTGTTATTTAAAGTTAGTATTTACATACTAATTTAATAATTGGTCGGTTTGGATTATTTATGTATAAATCTAAATTTACAACTCTCCATCCATTTATGAATTCTGAAAGTAGAAACTGTATTACATCTTCCGTCATTTTGTGAAATATAACACGCCACGTCAGCAACATAACGCTAACAAGTTATTTTATATTCACAGCGGATACAATGCTCGTTCACCACCCAGTGCATGATTATTAATGCTATAGTAAATATATTACATGTTTTGCAAGCTTAATACGGATTTATTTCTGAATTACAATAGAATATCGTACTTTTTTGTTTTATTACCTTTTTTTTACTCAAGTTTAAATTTTTAATAAATGTGGCAGTCAAGAAACTGACCTCCAGAGGGGAAAACATGAATGAAAAATGTAAATAATTGTTTGTTTAAACACGTAATGTTAACATAATTGCTAAGAAACTATGAATAAAAAAATTAGGTTTAACGAAGTGAAATTGAACTTGGTTCTAAAATATGTCCCGACTAAAGACATTTTTGTTTACAGAATTGGAGTAAAATTAAATTTATTATCATTACATTGAATTCATAGTGAAGATTTAGTGCAATATAATTTAATATTTACAATCTAGGAAACAATATTGAATAATATTTTTATTTATTTATTTTTTTTTGTCTGGCAAAAAACCAATTTAGGTTATCATTGCCAATCATTGGTAGTGACTAATGCAAAGGTTTTTAATAAAATAAATAAAATAAATATTACATCAACAACAAATAAATATCGAATAACATAAAATAAGAAACAATAAATTTTAAAACATAATAATAAAGATATAAAAATAAATATATAACGATAAATAAAAAACAACAGAAAGCAATATAAAAATAATTAACAATATTACAATAAATAAAATAATAATACTATAACAATATCTTTTAAAACCTAATGAATAACTATAATAAATAGCAATAAATTAATAAAAATAGATATAACATTTAAAATAAATGTACAATGAAAGTAACACTACTTACTACTAATAAAAACAGATGTGGTATGGAAATGTAAGTTATCACATATATTTATTAAAATATAAGTTGATTTTTGTTATACTTAAAATTAGATTTGAATAAGTTTTAAACATAAATTCTAAATAACCTCTAAATGAAGACCAAGGCAGTGTTTCCAAAACAGTGTCTACAAAATTGGAGTAAAACTATAATATTTACTAAAATTACATTGAATTCACAGTGAAGATTTACTGCAATATAAATAAATATTTCACTATCTAGTAAACATTATTTATTGAATAAGATTTTTAATTTAAGTAAAATACTGAAAGTAACATAAAGTACAGTAATAAAAACAGCGATGGCATGGAATTATACGTTATCACATATATTTAATAAAATATAAGTAATTTTTAACGCATAACATTACATTTGAACAAGTTTTAAACATAACTTCTGAATTACCTCTGAATGAAGATCAAGGCAGTGTTTCCAAAACAGTGTTTACAAAATTGGAGTAAAAATATAATATTTACTAAAACTACATTGAATTCATAATATTAAGATTACCTTCAAAATAAATTATTATTATATTAATCGGTAAACAATATTGAATAACATTTCAACTTATTTACAGTGCAGAAATTACCATAGCTTACAAGTAATTAGAAAGCGCTATTGCATGAAACCATAGGTTATTTCTATAAAATATACGTTATTTTTTAACACACAAAAAGTTCCTTTTGAACAAGTTTTAAACATAACTTCCGAACCACCTCTAAATGAAGACCAAAGCATTGTTTTTGATTCAAATATAAGCTTGTTATCGGAGACCTCCGGTGAAATTCGGTTATCTTCGGTTATTCTTCTTATGGCGCAAAGTGAGCGTTTTTCTCCTTATTTCAAATACTGTAATGTCAAACGCAACTAAAGAATTTGTCCTATAGAAGCTAAATCCGTCCACGATAAATGAAAGGCGATGGTTATTGAAAATGGAGATTAACATTTTTCCATATCCATAACTTGACAGGTTATTCTTTTACGTTTATAGTGAAGTATTTAAGTCATTGTAATACATGTATAAAGAAATACTTATACGGCAGCCAACATTTCTGCAACAGGGCATAAATTAGAAGCGAAAGGAATGCTGCCGGAATAAGTGATTTACTTAAATGCAATAATCTTATTTAAGAATGAATTTAATCATGCGATGAAGCTGTTTTACATTTAAATATTTCTATGAAAGAAAGAGAGCATGGTATAATTTGTATTTTTATTTGAGGATTAATGATGAATTAGTACATTTTTAAAAAACCTTTTTACCTCGTAATCTTTTCGGTATTAAAGTTTAGTTCGCATTGGTTTTCCTGGTTGGGGAATGTTAAGACCATTTTGGTTAATGTTGGCAGTAAAATCAGTCCCTATAAACTAAACATTTTTATTAAAATTTTAATAACAAAAACGTTTTAATGGGAGTTGATGAATACATTTGAGTCAGACAATATTTGACTTGTAAATCTAGCCTTAAAGTTAAACTAGTCCGAGGAATGTGACCCGTTTGCAATTTCTCTTGAATGTCTGTTTCCAGCTTTCATGTTATGCAGGCTGGTGAGTAAATGTAATATACGGACCATATTGTACGTGCAATGTATTACAAACTATTTTGGGTTAACATTAGTTAAAGTTTTATCTTTATAACATATAGACTATTGTCATAAATAGATAAAATCAATGAACATAGTTATAAAGAAATAAATACTTAAATAAAAATACAAATTTTGTTATTTTAAAATAAAATTAAGCAATATTCCCAATTTTCGCCAGATAACTATCAATTAACAGCTGTTTCTTCATCAGATAATGTTAATGCAGACTTTAAAACTCTAACATTTTAAAGTTAAACACTTGGGATAAAATTAAATAAACAATTTAGAATCTTTTAAACGTGCCAATTTCTAAAGTTTGAGTTATAAATTAGGCACTAATATTACTTCATAAAGACAAGGTAACGTTGAAACAACTGGCATAGAAGTTAATTGGTGAAATTACAGTTATTATTTTATTGCAACACAGCTTAATAGCATCACATGCTATTCTTATGTTATGGAAATCAGATTAACAGCTTTAATGCATATCTTGAGCCGTTGTGAGTCAGCTTAACAGCATCACATGATATTCTTATGTTATGATTTAGCGTAACAGCTTCCATGCAATTATCAAGTTGTGTAACTCAGGTTAACCGATTTCATGAAAATTTTATATTATTTTGATTAAGCTTAATATCTTCCATTGCAATCATTATTTAGTTTTAACTCAGCTTAGCAGCTTTTATAGAAATCCTATGCTATTGTGATTTAGCTTTACAGCTTCCATGGAAATATTATGCTGTTGTAACTTAGCTTAACAGCTTTAACAGCTTTCATGCAAAACATATGCTATTGTGATTAAGCTTAATAGCTTCCATTACAATCATTATTCAGTTTTAACTCAGCTTAACAGCTTTTATGGAAATCCAATGCTATTGTGATTTAGCTTTACAGCTTCCATGGAAATATTATGCTGTTGTAACTCAGCTTAACAGCTTTCATGCAAAACATATGTTAATGTGATTAAGCTTAATAGCTTCCATTGCAATCATTATTGAGTTTTAACTCAGCTACACAGCTTTTATGGAAATCTTATGCTATTGTGATTCAGATTAACAGCTCCCATACAAATCATATGCTATTATGACGTTCACTTTAACAGATTCCTTGCAAATCTTATGCTATTGTGATTTAACTTAACAGCTTCAATGCAATTATTATGCTGTTGTAACTGAGCCTAAGAGCTTTCATGCAAATCTTACGCTATTTTAATTCAGCTTAACGGCTTCCATGCAAATTCTATTCTATTATGATGTTCACCTTAACAGCTTCCATGCAAATCTTATGGTATTGTGATTCAGCTTAACAGCTTCCATACAAATCCTATTCTATTATGATGTTCACCTTAACAGCTTCCATGCAAATCTTATGGTATTGTGATTCAGCTTAACAGCTTCCATACAAATCTCATGCTATTTTGATTCAGGTTAACTGCTTCCATGCAATTAATATGCTGTTGTAACTCTTTTAACATCACCACACGCAATTATTATGTTATTGTTACCATTACGAAATAGAGCAATCTTGAAAACTTACAACAATTCACTTCATTCAAAACACGAGTTTTGCCATTGTCTCTCTATTCTTTGTTACTGATGAGCCTTATGGTTTGGCACGCTCAAAAGTGTGGTGGAAAAGAACACCTTTGATGAATAAATGAGGTCCAGAAGTGCACCATTAACAAAGAGCTAATTCATTTGTGCTACTGCAGCTCTATCGGAAAATTCTGTATGCAATTTAAATTTGTAATTTTTGCAGCGTTTGAGTATTGTCATTGTACGTAGGAAGTAAATGTAAGGACGAGCAGTAAATAGAACTAGGTACGTTTTAGACATAAAAATACCGCTGTCATATTGTTGGAATGTAATGTTGGACCACAGTTGGTATATTGGTAAAGCCTACATGCTTACTATATGCGACGGCCTACCTACCCAGCGCACGCAGACTCTTCCTCTTGGTCGTTGCTTTCCTCTTAATCCGCACTTGTCTGAGACCGCCGACGCAAGTAAAATTTGAAACAAACAGATCTGATACGAGCCAGAACTTGTACTGCTGCTTGCCAAATACTGTCAGAGAACTAGTCAATGAACTTTGATTTTAAAAACCTAACTTACTGATGTATAACGCTTTGAGTCACTATATCTCAAAATTTTATTTTGAGTCACAGCTTAATGACCAGTTTGAAGAATTATTTAAGAAATTTATTTAGTGAAAAATAAATTTAACTATTAGTCGTAAGTTAGTAAAAACCATTGATTTCTATTTATATAAAATATTAACTAGTACAGGAATTTTACTTCTTATTCAATGATATACTGTATATGAAAAAAAATATTTTAAAATTCAAAATTCAAATTTTAAATTTAAATTTTATAATTTTTATTTTATTGAAAAACATTTTTAACCATTCCCAAATTATTTAATCTTGTGCTACTGCCAATCATAATTTAATCTACCTATATCTTCTTTGATTTTTTTAAAATTTTCTTCAAAATTAAATTTGTATAATGTTTTACCTAAGTTCCTTTTTATAAATTTATCCACTTTCAAATTTAATTTACTGCATTAATTTCTATTAATTATATCTTGTCATCAAAACATCACCCATATACAAAAATCATTTGTGAAAAACCACATAAATTTTATATAAAAAAGACATGAAATATTAAGATTTTTAAAACTAACAGTCTTATGAATTTAAAAGTGTTCATAAATCAAATCAGAAATGATTTTCTTATTGTTATAAATTGCAACTTATTTCCTTAGTAATTACAGTAAAAGTGTAAAATTAGTCATTTTGAAAATTTGTGTTTACTTTGCAAATCTCGCCTTATTAGAGTCATTAAAAATATTTAAAATCAATTAAAATTTTCTAGAGTTTTTTTAGACTACTTATAATTTAAATTTACTTTGAAACTGAAAAAAATATGAATCAACAAATTTGTTTCTCTTAAAATTGTTTTAAAAATTTTAAAATCTGTAATCAATTCAAATTTTAAAAATTTAAAGACAACCAAATATAGTGGTAACTTGTATTGCTAGTCCACTTCCACGGGAATTCTTTCTTTGGAACAGCCCTCGGTCCGGTGTTCCACACATCGTCTATTTATCACTCACAATTTAAAAACAATTCTGAGCCTGACATGGTACCTTGTTTCCAGACTGTCTTAGCCTTGGTAAGCGTTACATCAGCTAATGGCTTTTGATATCCCTGACTCTACACTTCTTCCACCTGCTGGCGTTATATATCTCTCTCCATTCATTGTGAACAAGTGATCTGTTTTCACTTCAATTCCTCTAAATTTGTTTTGGTACGATTTAACTATTTTTCATATCTTTAATTTCTCTCAGATTTCTTACGCTGATCAAAATGAAATGTCGATTGTATTTCTACGTGTAAATTGGCGTTTGACCTAATTAAACACGGCCTTTGTTACCGGGAAATTACAACCAAATTATTATAATTAATTCACAATAACGTTTGTCAGAGTTGGCGCTGATATTGCTTGACTTTGCAGCCTGATTGACAAATAGTACCATTTTGCAAAAGGCTGTCAAGGTTATTGGTAAGATCATATTTTGTAGTAAGGTTAATTTAGATGTAGTGGCTTATAACTGAAAAGGTAAGAGAGAACTTTTAATGTAAGTGAGAAGTTTTTCCCACTACCAATGTCACATTGCACCCAGCTTGTGTTTTTATATCATTATACCAGTATATTCTATCATTAGGAACTAAGTACAACTAGGAAATATATATATATATATATATATATATATATACACACACACACACACACGATATTTCAATAATTATTCAATATGATATATATATATATATATATATATATATATATATATATATATATATTAAATATGGTAATATGTTTTCTTGTAATTCAGTTAATAAATTAAAAATATTTCAAAAACAAGAATATTTTTAATGAATATATTTATCTATATATATTTATATTTAAAAATCTCTTTATCTATATATATATATATATATATATATATATATATATATATATATATTTTGTATAAAATATTTTAATTGGATTACAAGAACGAGATATTTGAATTAATCGTTGAAACAACCAATGCCCTACTATGCTAAATTTATTTAGCAGGTTTAAATAAAAATCGCTAGAGATTTTAATCTGTTATTGACAGGTTCATTAAGGTTTAGAAGAAAATACTTGTGAAGGCTATTCAGGAACGATTTAATAATCCCACCGTAAATTATTTTCGTGGACTTCCCTCGCTTCTTGGATATGACGTAAATTTAATTTATGCTAATCTGAGTTTCTTTCAATTCAGTTTCTTTTAAATATGAAAAAGTATGCAATTAGTTCAACACCGTTTGTAAATATAACTTTCCTGTTTTTGTGAATTATTGAAAACAATTAAATATCCTGAATTTAACACGTTTTACACAGGAACAGAATGTAGAAGTAACCTAAAGAGTAGGGGTTCGGTAGCGCTAAAGAAACTTTGTGGGTTTTTTCAGCCCCTCGGTTTTTTAGCTTGTGAAAGAAATGCCTATTCAAATCTAGGATAATAATAAGAGACTGAACTGGCCTCATTACCTTTTTAAGGTGGGCACATTACGTTTCTAAGAGCAGTGTAACCTACGTTTGGCTTGGCCAAAATTTTGTCTTGGATTATTGCACGAAACCCGTAGAAACAGTCTCAAAATATCCCCAAAGAAAATGGACATCTATATTGAGTTTCACAATATCCGAGATGTCTATTCTACGGTCTCAAAACATTAGCAAACGCATATCACAAATAAGGGGGAGACGCGGCCTAATCTACAAGTAGGTTTGATATAGGTTAAAATCGCTGCATACTGAAAAAACAACCGGTAAATGATAATGAAAAAAAATATTTAATCTTACTCGGTTCGAATTTCACCTACAAACGTACTTAGTTGCATAGTTAACTTATTAAAACCGTAAACAATTTACCGATAAATTAAGTTGCTGCTAACAAAATAACTTGTTACCGTCAACCAAGAAAGATAGTTCTGTATAGCCAACTGATTTAGTTAAATATAACAAAAATCACTGGGTAAACATAACAAAGGACCAGGGGGATCTATACACCCGTGGGTTATTCTGTTCTAACATGCAGACCTCCTGTTGTGTCTGTGCGAGACTTGCAGCAGGGCTACCTCGCCGAGGTGCCATTTACAAAGGAGCAAGCATTCTCAGCTGGTGCTAACAATCAATCTTTTTGCATTTTTTAAAAATTTCTTCAATTTAGTTCAAGCCCAGGGTACAGAGGGGCTATTCTGAGCCTCGTCGGTCAGGTAGTAAGCGGGGACAGTTGGGGTTCCTCCGGAATTCGTATACTCTGAGCCTCTGATATTTTAAGACGCAATTTTGGCAAAGACCCCGTCTCTCCTAGGACATCTTATTAGTACAAAAAAAGTCATTATTATGATTATTATAAATATTTTTAAAGAAAAATATACATGCCTTCTAGAAATTTCGTTTTGAAAAATAATAACTAACAATAGGCCTATATGTTTATAAAGGAAAACAATGTCATCTTTACTGTATAAATAGACTTCATTATTAACATTATTAATCTGAAGAAATGTATATATAAATGATTTCTAAATAACGTCTAATCATTTCATTATACAATAGTTGACAATACATAAATACATCGCAAATACGTCACCTTCATATTGTAAAATGAGTAAATAGATTTTTTTCAAATACATAAAAAATATACACGCATAGTTTCTTTATGACCTTTGAAAATTTCGTTTCACAGTGAAAGCTGTAACTATAAATGCTTGCAAAGCAAACAAAGTTATCTTAACCGTACAAACGACTTTATTACTATTATTATTATAAGTACTTGAAAAATCATGTATATACCTAATTTCTCTTCTAAAATTTCCTTTATGTTTATTAAAGGAATCATTTCCATCGTTAAGGTATAAGGAGAATATCATTATTAATTTAAATACTTGAAGGAAACTTTTACTATGTGAGCCCTGCCGGCGGGAAGGTTACGCTATTCCCTCCAAGGACCGTGGTAGGTGACACAATTCTAAAGAAATTAATTATACTACAAATTATAATAGTAAAACTAAAACATTACCTTCAATATGCTGCTTCGTTCTTCGGAGTCGGACCTATCAGGGATGTTACATAGAGGTATGGCATCAGGTAAAATGACCTTTACATAAACAATGGAGTAAACCTTTGCTGCAAACAAATGAGTAATTATATTTCAGAGTTAATAATACAATTGCCTTATATTTATATAATAGGCTACAGTGTCTCTTCGATTCGAACAGTATATGTATTACAAAATAGATATGTCTTGATATAAAATTTAAAATAAATCTTTAGTTTAATACATATTAGTCAGGTCGTCTCATCGACAGTGGGTGGTGTATACGACGTCCCTTACTATGGAGGCTTGAATCCAATTCGACCGGTAAAATATTAGAAATTAACTCTTCGTAAAAGCCCAATAAGGATCACATTATATTTAATACGCATAAATATACTCAATCAATAGATACTATAAGCATAGCTCGATAGGATCGTACAATTACGTATCTTGCACTCAGGTTACTGAGTTTTTATAATCATGTCACTTTTAGATTAATATAATATTGGGGTATATATATATATATATATATATATATATACTTTTAAAACACTGTTCCGAAAAAAATTAACAAAATATACTGGACGGCTACGGAGATAGCCTCATATACTTCTAGTCCAGGAGGTCATTTTGATCTCATCACACCTATCAGTTCATGCTGGAACGACTGGTAAATTATTTCCCACGAGGTGCTGCGCTCTATCGTAGCTAACGGAACTATTTATAATCTTTGCTATAACTCTAAATACTGATTATAATTTTATTTACGAAAAAAATGTATAATCTTTTAAATAAAACTTAAAAATACCTAACGAAAACTCATTTTTTAATAATTTTTAATAATAATAATTTCAATTCACAAACAAAATAGCTAGCAATAAATGAATATAAAGCCAACAGCGCATTATCTTAGTGGTAAAAAAAGTCATTTACGTTTTATATACATTATATAGTCTTTATACACACACACACACACACACACACACACACACACACACACACACACACACACACACACACACACACACACACACACACACACACACACACACACACACACACACACACACACACACACACACACACACACACACACACACACACACACACACACACACACACACACACACACACACCCGCAAATATATATATATATATATATATGTGTGTGTGTGTGTGTGTGCGCGCGTGCGTGCGTGCGCGCGTGTGTGTGTGTGTGTGTGTGTGCGTGTATGTATATATGTATACCTAATTTCCTATTCTATAAATTTTGCTTCACAATAATATTAGCTAAGAGTAAATGGTTATAGGCATCAAACATGACATCACGTCAATGTGAAGTAATGCAGGTGTGGCGAGTACCGTAAACACGTGTTTTTGACAAGCGATTTATTTTACCATGATACGTGTCAACACGTGGGGTTTGTGGTAGCCCGTGGGTTATTGAATATTTTAATGTCAAGAGGAAACAGATTCTAGTTACGACGTTACGGTGTAACAATTTGGGATAATAATCGATCTAAATACATTTCTAGCGTGAAATAGTTTTTAAAAGGATGACTTTTGATAGCTCGTCATGACTAATATATTGTTTGCAGGATATTATTTAGGCGAGAAAGATGTTTCAGCAGAATAAAGGATTTGGAATTCCGAGATAAATCTATTCTTGGAAAATATATTTAATCGTGAAGTTGGAACTCGCGATTTATTCCTATTTTACGAGATTATACTTGAGTAGACTCATTTGCCATTTAGTTCTGGATTTAGAGGATCAGCTCTTACCCAATTTGGGTCAGGTACGAATGGAAGATAAAAGTAGGTATTTTCGTCATGATGGTGAATGCACAAAGGATTTCTTCATTAAACCAACACTAAGAATATTTCAGTCAATGCATTTTAATTTTGAAATTGCATATCAATTAATGATTATATTATTATATTTTGCGTAAATCCATTTATAAATTAGAATTCTATTTATTCATTATTTATGTAATAATTCAGAGTTGATTTTTCAAGTTGTGAAAAAGAGAGCAACGTAAATATTTTTTTTTGTTATCAATTATTATTATCTGAAATTATCTATTAGGTTTTATTAACAAAAATATTTCAACGGAAAGTTAAAATACAACAGTTTAAATATACATTTCATTAGGAGAATGTTTGACTTTTAAAGCTAGCTTTAAACATTTCTTGCGCGGGATCCTTTTGCAGTTTTTCTTCAAATATGTTATATTAACTTTATATTATACTAACTATACTAAATACAACGATAGTAAAGCCCACAATATTAGAGCTATGTAACATATACAATTCCTTTGTTACTAAAAAAACCCTTGATGTTATGTTACGGAATAGAGTTATTTCAAAAATAGTAAGTTAATTTAGTAATAAATGCTTCTGTTTTATTGACCATTTCACTAGTTTGTTATTAATTAGAAAAAAATTATTTTTGTTGGGCGGTAATCTGTATTTTTAACAGATTAAGTTTAATGAAAGAAATCAGAATTTCTGGATTTAACGAAAAACTCACTGGTTACTTATTGAGTTGACCATTAATGGAACTAAAAATGTTACTAATTACTTTGAATAATTTACGGTGCATTATTAATAATAAATAATACACTCAAAAAACCTGAAACCATTTTGTTGTAGTCTTATGTACATTCGGTACATACTCTGTATTGTTATGTCTCAGAGATGGTTAATGTTGTAACAGAAATGTAGACCTACGTAAGACTAGAATAAAAATACTTGTGGTTAGAAGTTAGTTGGCTGTATCATTTACTAACTAAAAATTTACTAAATATTTACAACTTCCATATTAAAAACTGAAGCTCTGCCTGTTAACATAATTTCATATGCAGAACAACAGAAAAGAAACTCGTTACAACTAACAATTGTTTAGTCTTTTCAAAATACGTTTTATTTATAGTATATATTGTTTGGAGCTTTTCCCCAGCTCACGTTGTGCCATAAGATGTTGTATTATGTGTCGTATCTGCAATATACGTTTGTTCCCATCTCTCCTCACTATGCGGGCAGAAGGATGGGAAATTAGTCCCATATTTTACCGTGCAATGAATCAGATTCAATGTAGGGTAGATGTTGTTATTATTACAAAATTAATTTTTTAAAGTATTTTGACCTAAAAGAGTAAAATTAATAACAGTTACTGTGAACCTTACAATATAAATGGAATAATACAATGGAATTATCTGATTGAAGAAATAACAATCAGTAAATTACGAAAGAGAACAACAGATCGGATGCATGTAATTGTTCCACAATACTTTATACAATCACTCTATTGTATCCCACTGTCATAAATATAACCGGGTTTATCCTTCATTTAATTTTAAAATGAGACATTTTAATCTTTAAATTAAGCCAATGGAAGAGAAAAAGTGTAATTAAATCCACATCGCTTCACCTTATTAAAATTAATATTATACTTTGAGCATTAAATAAGTCACAGAACATTAAGTAGAGGTCTGTTTTCCGTCTTAATTATGGCAAGACATTTGCTCGTAAAAATGTTAAAACCCTTACATAAATCATGTTGCATTTGTTCACAACCATGGCTCTATTTGAGAGAATATTAGGTATTTAGATATGAGAAATATATAGATAATTTGTTGGTTCAAAAAATTACATTAAAGGACCAATTTTGTTATCATGAGAATGATTTAGGATGTAAGGAATGCTTTACACCCGGGTCTATAGACCTCCTAAAAGTCGTATAAAATAATAATGTTTACTAAAGCAAAGGTTATTTTCGTTCAAGCCAAAAATAATTTAAAGCAGTTACGCTTGTATTAAAAAGCACTTAATTCTTTATCGAATTTCATTACCAGTTTGTACTATGAGTGGAAAAATTCGAAAATTATTAAACATTGCTTGGTGATATTAACCACTAAAAAAGGCTTACCTATGGCGGAAAGTCTACCCCAAGGACTTCAAAGGGATCCGTGTCTGGCTTCAATCTCCCAGACAAAGTTTACGTTTCTGGCTAAATCATCATCTTTTGCGCATAAAACTCACAGATAATATAGCATTGCTTTACTGGTTTATGTTACTCTTCACCTTAAATCACAATACGTTATAATGTCTGGAAAAGACTCGAGGTAATTTACTATTCTAAGGAAGGATTTTCTAACTTTGGGGCTACAGAGGGATAAATTATCCCTAAAAAGCTCCACAGTTTTGATAAACGTATTTTAAACAAAAAATAATGTTAAATATTTATACTGATGTACGGTGAAGCACTTTTGTATTTCTCATATACAAGAAAGAGTTTGAATACAACTCTTTGCAAAGTAAGAAAGAACAACTTGGCATATGGAATAACAAATCATGATATAAGCACAGGTTATTCAATGATTTCTTACATAGACTTATTTTATAGATATAAGAAATTTATTAAATTTATGATACAAAAGGATTAAGAGGATATTATCTCTTATATTTTTAAAGATCTAGAATAATCGTATTTCATGTAAATCATTCAAAAAAGTTTGAACTGCCTGCAATCTGCATATCTGAACGAAAAATATGGAATCATATATTTTGTATGGGAGAAAACCTGTGATTTTATGGACTTTTCTGAGAACAACGTTGAATTATCGTTCCTCATACTCTCATAATATCGAACGCATGAAGTTTTTGTTTCGTGAAATAATTAATCGTGAGAAATCTACCAATCCAAAAGTCGATTGTTTCGGAAATGTTTGGAATAGATTTGATGGATCAGCAAATACAAAGCATGATTACGGGGCGACTTCAAACATTTGTGAGTAACATCCTTATGATAAATTATGTTTTCGTTAAAGCTAAACAAAAACATTTTTGTAAACTCAATAAAAATTTAAAAAATTAGTTGAAATGTTATGAAAAAATTTTTTTTAGTTGTTTTTGAAACAAACTAATTTGGAAAAACATACGTATTCGCCTTCAAAATTTAGTACCATTGTTTTATTACACATAGACTAAAACTAATTCAATTCAGATATTAAAAACATTACTGTCGGGTGTAAATTTTCTCTTCTAACCTCGGATAGCGGGAGATACCACTTTTCTTCTGGCCTGAACGTTTCTTCTTCAGGTGAGCGAGTTGGAACATGCTGTAACGTAATTTCCCGCTATTCCTATTTCCAAGTATCATTTTGTCCTTCCATTATCTTGCGTAATTCTAACTCTTCCTTATTCTTTTTCTCAAATAAGGGTGTGATGGGTAAACTTCTGTGTATGCCCCGGATATAAAGTAGGTACGCGAACCTGCTCAATATGTGTCTTACGTCTTATACTAGCGGTCTTATGTCCCTATCTTATTTCTATTATATTCAGAACTCTTTTCTACTATGCGAGGACAGTAATAGCCACACTGGTTGATCGCCGTAAAAATATTTTAAAAGTCGCCATGAGTTTTCAATAAGTGTAGAATATTTAAAATTATTAAAAAAATAATGTCTATGTTATTAAGTTAACAAGTGAAAAAAAAAATTAAAGTAAATCCCTACTCAAGTCAACAAAGAAAAATATTATTTTAGTTTCTTTTTCCTAGATATGTCAGAATAACAATAATAAGGGGCAAAATAGAAAGCGAATTTCCTTTCAATTATCCTTTCTATATATGACGTTGGACTACTGTTTTTGTTTGTTTCTATTTATAGGGTTTCTTTTTCTGTCGCTTGCATTGTGTTGTAGTTTATTTTCGCTTTCCTTTCGCATTGTCAGTTGGTGAAGTAAGGTTTGATACCGTTAACCCAGTTTGTTGTTTTATTCTTTTCATTAATTTTTAATCCTTGAGTTATTATTTGATAATCCTTGAATAATTATAATTGTTTAGTAACCATGGCAACAATGTAAGGTAGTACAATGGAGGTTTCGACAACAACCGCATGGGAACAAAAAATATCATATACTTGTTTGAGAGATACACTTCTAAATATGGGAAAGTTGGCTTAGTGCCGCAAGCGCTAGATTTTGAACATGAAGATCTTCAGTTCAAATCCGGCCTAGACTCTCAAATTTGTAAAATTTAATTATTGAATAAATATTTGAAAAAACTTTGTTAACATCAATTGTCATCCACTATAGGTTAAAAAAATGTATTTGAATGTTATTCGATGAATAAAAAAGTATTTTTAATAACGATTAAACATTTTTACAAAATATATATCAGGAGAGTGTGAGCAATCAGAAGGAATATAATAATTGGAGCTTAGATAGTAAGAACAATTAATAACGGTAAAAATTGAAACGGTTAAACAATAATCTCACTACACATTTGTTTGGCTGCCACGTATATTAGCTTGGCATAAATATTAGCTTGGCATAAATATTAGCATGGCATAAATATTAGTATGATATAAATATTAGCATGGCATAAATATTAGCTTGGCATAAATATTAGCTTGGTATAAATATTAGCTTGGCATAAATATTAGATTGGCATAAATATTAGCATGGCATAAATATTAGCTTGGCATAAATATTAGCTTGGCGTAAATATTAGCTTGGTATAAATATTAGCATGGCATAAATATTAGTATGATATAAATATTAGCATGGCATAAATATTAGCTTGGCATAAATATTAGCTTGGTATAAATATTAGCTTGGCATAAATATTAGATTGGCATAAATATTAGCATGGCATAAATATTAGCTTGGCATAAATATTAGCTTGGCGTAAATATTAGCTTGGTATAAATATTAGCATGGCATAAATATTAGCTTGACATAAATGTTAGCTTGGTATAAATATTAGCATGGCATAAATATTAGCTTGGCATAAATATTACCTTGGCATAAATATTAGATTGGCATAAATATTAGCATGGCATAAATATTAGCTTGGCATAAATATTAGCTTGGCATAAATATTAGCTTGGTATAAATATTACCTTGGCATAAATATTAGCTTGGTATAAATATTAGCTTGGCATAAATATTAGCATGGCATAAATATTACCTTGGCATAAATATTAGCTTGGTATAAATATTAGCATGGCATAAATATTAGCTTGACATAAATGTTAGCTTGGTATAAATATTAGCTTGGCATAAATATTAGCTTGGTATAAATATTAGCTTGGCATAAATATTAGATTGGCATAAATATTAACATGGCATAAATATTAGCTTGGCATAAATATTAGCTTGGCATAAATATTAGCTTGGTATAAATATTAGCATGGCATAAATATTAGCTTGACATAAATGTTAGCTTGGTATAAATATTAGCATGGCATAAATATTAGCTTGGCATAAATATTAGCTTGGCATAAATATTAGCTTGGCATAAATATTAGCTTGGTATAAATATTAGCATGGCATAAATATTAGCTTGGCATAAATATTAGCTTGGTATAAATATTAGCTTGGCATAAATATTAGATTGGCATAAATATTAGCATGGCATAAATATTAGCTTGGCATAAATATTAGCTTGGCATAAATATTAGCTTGGCATAAATATTAGCATGGCATAAATATTAGCTTGGCATAAATATTACCTTGGCATAATATTTCTATGTTTTAAGGCTAAAGGCTTTTAATTAACTGAAATAATTCAGAGCTGTAGAAAAACATTGGTTTTGCAACTGTTATCCAGCAGATTTTTGCGATATAAAAACTGTTTACATACTTTATCATGACGTACTTGTCCAGATTTAGGGAGAGGATATTTTAAAATTATTCCCACTGCTATATGTTTTGAATGCTTGGCAAGGCTTTTATTCAACGGAAATAAATCTCAGTTTCAACAAACATTGTTTTCGTGCTCCGTTAAAGGGCAGACTAAATTTGTGAAGTAATTTCGCGAGTGACAGTTATGTTTTTGTAACGGGGGTGTTTTAGCTCTGAACTTTGTCGTGAAACCATTAGGCCTACACTGTTAAGTTTTAATTGTTTTAAAAGCTTTTTGTAACTAAAGGTAAAGAAGTGTAAAATTCTATTATAAAAATTATAGTCCTGACTTTGCTATAAGTGTTTAAAATTGAATTAGTGTAAATTTAAATTTAGTTAAATTTTGCTGGAAGATTTAGGAAGATTTAAATCATGATTTTTATTATACCTAAATCAACGAAAAATAGGAATTTTTTAAATTCATTTTTGAGGTTAGGAATCGAACTTAATTTGGCAGGAATTTCATGGTTTTTTGTACTTTTTTGTGTTATTCATTGTATTTGAAAATTTTCAGAAATAAACAAGATTACATATTTTTCACATATATTTTCTGAAAAATGTGAAAATTTTATCAATACATACGCCATCATTTTTTATGCATCACCAATTTAAAAAGATTTAGCCATTTTTTACAAAACATTCTAAGGCTATAAATTTTAGATTTTGTTGCTATAAATATATCGAAATCATTTTGTTGTGTTAAAAATATTGAAAAATCGGTCAGTAATGTACAATTAGGAAACAAATACTAATAAAATATACTGATAATAAAATTTGATTAACTATAAATGATTAGCTATAATGGTTATTAGCATAATAACCTTGCTTTTGTTGTATTGAACAAAAACAAGAGAAATAAACGGAAGTAAAAGTATTTGATTAAACTAAAAAATCAGACAGCTTCTTTCAATTAACAAAAACAAGAGAAATAAACGCAGGAAAAAGTATTTGATCAAACTAAAAAATCAGACAGCTTCTTTAAATTAACAATAACAAGAGAAATAAACGCAGGTGAAAGTATTTGATCAAACTAAAAAATCAGACAGCTTCTTTCAATTAACAAGTTGACAAATATATAACTAGGATTAATTAATAAGATTAATTTTAAATTTTATAAAAATTTGGCACTATCTATTTTTTAAAAAAATATTTGTGTTTGCGTTAATCCAGTGGTTCTCAACAGTTTTAATCTGGCGACCCACCTCTCCTTACTGGAATATCTCCACGGTCTAACGATCCATGGTTCAGTAAAAAACCAAATATTTATTTTTATCTTATTTCCTATCCCTCCTTTATATAAAATTTATCATCAAAAAATGTAAATATAGCCTATATAATGTATAATATATATATATATATATATATATATATATATATATATATATATACATACACACACACACACACACACATATATATATATATATATATATATATATATATATATATATATATATATATATATATGACGATGATGATGATGATGACGATGATGATGATGAATAGATATTATCTGGAGTACATCTGTTCATTCCGCAGTGCATAGAATCGCAGATCCAACGTTCGCTAGAATCTCATCTAGCATTGACGAGGTGAACCCTACAACATTTGAAGAAGAGCGAGAACTGTATTCATATACACACACACACACACACACACACACACACACACATATATATATATATATATATATATATATATATATATATATATATATATATATATATATATATATATATATATTATTTTTGGTCACGTGGGAATGTTTTTAATATTTGTGCGTATTATTTTGAATTTCTTTACTATGGTTTAAGAATATGGCTAAAAGAATACAGTTAAAATAAAATTCGATTTACTTCGATTTTTCTGATGGTTTATTTTTTTTTACTGATAGGTTTAGGATCGAGTCGCGACCCTTCTGAAACCCATCCGCGACCCACTAATAGAAACCCTGCCTTAATCGTAAGAATATAGAATTGATTTGAGTACACTAGGAAATAATTATTCCCCTGAATGTACGGAAAGAGTCTCAGGTATATGGTGAGGTGAAGAGCGAATTTATCTGTGCCTTTGTAACTGTGTGTTAAATTTGATTTCGTTGACAACATTGATGATACATTGACAACATTTACAATATTATTGCTAGATTTATGGTGTTGTACAATGTTTCTTTTGAGATAACAAATGAAGACAACAATTGGAAGTACAATATAAACATTACATTACTTTCTTGCATTAATAACATAAATAAGTATAACATAGGAACGAACATTATATATATTGTATTTATTTAATGTAAAATCGGGTTAGACGTGGTGGTGAGAAACTGTTGAGCGTTGCAAAGTCTTTGTGTTAGCGTGTAACGAGCACCCTAATTCTGCTTGTCCTCATGCTGGTTGTTAGATTGTAAGTGCTCATACTGCGAGTAATTGGACCTCATGTTGGGACGCTTCTTATACGCTGAGAGAGGGATTTGTTTTAGTCACCATAACAGAGAAAAAATATAAAACATGGAACAATAGAGTCTATAGAGCTTATGCTTAGACCCGAAAATTTATGTGGTAATATGTTCAACTTTGTAAAAGCATTAAAAGCTACTCTTGAATTATTAACTTAAGGCGTGCAAACAGTTTTAAGTTATTGGACAGAGATTTAACAACACAAAGAATTTAAAACCCATATAGCGTTAATGAAACAAAAATATTTCACTGTACCAACAAAGATAGAAGCGTAAAAAATATGCTCGTACTTATTAATAGAATGTGTATAAAATCTACTATTGTATAACTAGACAATTAAATATTCAATATATATTAATTACAAGATAGAGCATGAAGCGAATATTGACTGAGAGATAGTTTCGGATATATAACAACTCAATAGAGATAATTAATATTAAACTCCTATGTTAGAATAGTAGTATATACTATTTTAATTAAAACTTTTAAATTATTTTAACTAATTAACATAAAATTTCAATTATTTTAAGTTTATATAGCAATCTTGCAAATTAGATTTAATTAGTCTTATGTCAAATAAATTTAATTATTTGTATAAATAATGTATATTTGAACAAATGACACGTTTTAATGTAGATTTAATTCCTATAGTATTGCCAATTTATAGTATTGTATTTGCCAAGTTGAATAGTATATTGTATTGAGATTAGTTACTAAGATGTTCATAACATCTTAATTCAAAATAATATGTATATATATATATATATATATATATATATATATATATATATATATATATATACACGATTTAGTTATGTAGTGTTTTATACACACACACACACACACACACACACACACACACACACACACACACACACACACACACACACACACACACACACACACACACACACACACACACACACACACACACACACACACACACACACACACACACACACACACACACACACACACACACACACACACACACACACACACACACACACACACACACACACACACACACACACACACACACACACACACACACACACACACACACACACACACACACACACACACACACACACACACACACACACACACACACACACACACACACACACACACACACATATATATATATATATCGTTCCTGTTCGATTTCTAAACTTTGCCTCATTGCTTTCCTATTGCACCAGTGTTCAACTGATTGGTTTTTCCTCATGTTAGTATGGGTCTTCGCTTTCTTCTTCTCTCCGGTGGCGTCCGTTCCAAAACAACTCTTGTTAATCTTTCCTTCGTCATGATCTTTATATGTCCGAACCATACAGCTTTCTCCTTTGAATCGCCTCTACGATTGTCACCTTCTTCTCTATCATGTGTCTAATTGTTTTATTTGTTCTATGTTCTCGTTTAGTGATTTGACATGATCTCCTATGAGCGTCCAATTCTACTGCATTAATGTTGCTCTTATCTGTTTGATACATTACCCACGTTTCAGATCCGTATGTCCATCTTTAACGGGTACTCTTTGTGATAAATATATTACATTATTATTATTAATAGTTTTATATACTTCCCTTAATTCTATTATTTTCAACCCCATATTTCTCGTTTAGTAAGTTCATATTTTTTATGTCGGGAAAATTAAATTCTTTGTCAATGCTGACGTAGATAAATTAGATTTATAAATATTGACTTTTTGAAGGCGTGTAAAGTTCATGTGTAAAAGCATAAATAATTTGGAATAACTTTGTCAGTTTGTATTTGTCTTATTATATTTTAAAATCAAATTAGTTTTTTTTCTAATAATTAATTTATTTAAGGAGTTTATTTTTTTATCATTTTAAATCCAAGAGATGAAATTTATATTGTTATAAACTTATAGATTATTTATATTGCTCTGTAATATATTATTAAAACTTAAATGACAATCGTCGGATGTTATTACTGGTAAAAAAAGGTATGACAGTTTCCTCTTTAATGACGTATACTGTATTTATTGTTATTAAAAGTTTCTATAAAATTTAAAACATTCTAGAAAGTCCCTTCCCTTGCGGGCTTGGCAGAGATGACAGTACCCTCTAAACGCTCCTAAGGAATATCTCGCGTATTTACTCTTTTCTAGTTCATTCATGAAAGAAGTTCATTTTCTCCTGACGATCTTGTAAACTGAAGTGTTATGTAAATTAACTTGAATAGCGACGGCGAAGGTTGTGACAGACGTTTTGAAAGTGACTGGTGTGGAAATTAAATATCTTGACATTCAATTTATTGACTACCAATACTGTTTCTATTTATGAACGTTATAGCACACAACCTGTATTGGACGAAATACCTGTTATGGCTGTATTTTGTATTCATATTTATATAAGTACAAATAAATTATTCTTTTACGCATAATTTTAAATAATTATAATAAATTATAATCAAGATATATATTAAAAGAATAAAATTTTTTAACTTTGTTGCTTTATGTGATTTTATTTAATCTTGTATTAGTAATAATATTTTAATTTCATTAATTTTGTCACTTTCCAGTAATTAAATTAATTCACTTTCCAATAATTCAGTATTTTCATATGTGAATAGTTTTTTATGTGTGTTGACCACAGTGAACCATGGCACTTCCAGGTAATAAAGAAATCATTTTCCGAAATGCGAAATGTTTTTCCTAGTGTTTTATGTTCTTATATAAATTAAAAGTATTTATGAAAGCGTCGGAAAATTAGAATATCACAGTTGAGGAATTCGTAACATAATATTTTGTTATGTGGTTATTTTATACGTATCTTTGTTGAATGAAATATTTATTTCTTTTAAACGGGGTTTCTCCATATTTATGTTTGTGTACTTCGATCTTTATATTACTATTTAGTGTCTATTCTTTTCAATTGAGATTTTCTAAAGCAGAGTAGCAGTAGCTGTCAGTTAATACTGCATTGATTTTGGTTTTATGCTGTTTGGATAAAAAAAGAAACTGTTTTTTATAATCACTTAATTTTACATTTTACCACGTGCTAATTACTTAATGTTTCCTTGTGGATTATTTTACCATTAATTAAAAATCAGGGTTTAGAAGACAAAATAAGTTATAACCTTTATATTTGATTCAAGGTTTGGTAACGGGCATAAGTTAGACTGTCAATGGCTGAAAAGTTGACAAAATTATTGAATTAGGTAATTATTCAATATTTGTGTTATATTTTGAAGCAGTTATAACACGCTTTTAAAATAATCTGTGTAAGTAGAAAAAACTAATAATAACGCTTACATGATAATGTTATTTATTTTTATGAAACAGTAATATTTTTTTTTGTTTTGGATAGCTTTTAAATAGTTAGTGGCTAAAATGACGAGGACTAATTTTTTTTCTCCTAACCAACGCCAGCCCTTGGAATTTCGGTCATCTGGCTCCTAGCTTCTTGAATTAGGCCTGGACAACGCCGCAAGTGCGAGACATCCAGTCTTTTCGTGGTGCAAATTGGTCATATCTCATCACCGGCAAGACCAAAGCGATGTAGATGGGCCTGCAGGTAGTCGTATCTGATGAGAAGGCAGTATTCGGCGACTGCTTCCTATCTTGAAAGGCCCCGGGGTTCGGTCCTCGAACCAATGATTCCCATGCCTTTCCTGTGGCCTTTGTTCTCAAATTGGTCTTTACGTAGGTCCTTATGGCATTTTAAATTTGGTTGTTTTTTTTTTACTGAAGTTAGGCTGACGTTTTGTGTTGGTCGCAGTAGACTTGCTCCTCGATTTGCTAGACGGTCCGCCTTATTGTTCTCGATAGGGGTGGATGGATACTGTAGGACCAAAATACTGAATTAGATAGTTTTCCAATCATAGTTATGTGCTATGTAGCACAGTTGTTATAATTAATTAAATACAAGACGCCAGATTCATTAATTAAATATGTTTTGTTTTCATATTTTACCTATAAAATGTCTGTAGTGGTATTTATAAATATTGCATTATTTAAATGTAGGATGTATCCAAGAAACTTACCGTGGCTGTAGAGTTCTAGCTGTAGCTATCGTGATTGTACTTCTACGATGCCTCAAGATCCATTGAAGTTTTCTGTCAACAGCTGTTACATACCATGCTGTTTCTGGTACGCTGTTACATACCATGATTGTTACAGGTATTCACAGTCGTTTAAAGTGAGAATGAGACGATTCCTTAGTTTTAAAAATGGTAAATTATTCTACTAACTGTAGTGTTTTCAACTTGTCTGATACTGTTCCCGTCAGGAATAAAAATGTTTATGGAAAAATTATTTTATTCGAAGTAAAAATATTTTCGCACACAATTAAAATGAGTAAGGTTTTTGTATGGTAAACTCTCTTAAATAGAAAGTTATAATAAAGATTGGGTGACGATGGTTTCATTGTAAATAAACATAATGGAAATTTAAACTGTGTGAATGACAAAAAGTCAAAAGTTAGTCAATCCATTCCTGGATAAGATAGCTAACTCTTTTGTGCAAGTTTCAAGATAAACGTTTCTATCCATTGTATTTTACTAATGAATAAATAGGCATTTCCTTTAAAATGATAAAAAATAAATAAAAGGTTTTAACTTTTTAATGGAATAACATTCGAGGCTGGTAAAAGAGGTTCTAAAATTGTTGTTAAAAAACCTACTTGATATTAATATACAGAGTCATGTCAAGTTTTCTCTGGATTGTTTTGGATCTATTTATTGCAAAAAGATTTTAATTTTCTGTGTAACAATAGTATTAATTTTCAAATGTATAAAATTGGTTCAAATCTTTCAGTGGACTACTAAACTGACAACTAATCTAAAAGCCTTGATAGCAATAAAGGATTTATTTGTACTTTTACAGCCTCCAACACACTTACTCAGCGAAAAAAAGAGTATGAGAAATGAGGGTTAAAATCATAGTAACAATGAGTCGATATAATAAGTCGAAGTAAGGCATCTGTATAATACTTTTTCTAATTAATATTAGGGTTTATTACTATGTCATTGAGAAGTTTCTGTTACACAATACTTGAAAAATATTATCTTGTTAGATTTTTCCCTTAATGTCACGCTCGTTCCACAACTAGTTTGAAGTTTCACATTCCTTGCTTCGTGTGTAAAAAGGTGTGTATTATATTATTCAACCCTTTTAACGCGCAGGGATGTTTCAAAATCGCTGTATTTTCATATTCTGCCATTTTGAAGTTTACTACACGTCAGAGTTACGCAGCCTACTTTAAACCCACTTTGTATTCACGGTGGCTACAAAACACGTTCTCATTTCCGCTGTATAAGGATTGTTTGAAACATTGCAGCAAACAAATTCACCACAGTTTTTGCGAGATGAATTATTTTATCGATGCTTAAAATACTGTACATGAAAAGCATATAGATAAATGAAGAAACAATAGGTTAAGAAAAGAGAGCACAACTGTGATACAAAGAACGAAAATATATATTGGTCAATCGAAAACTACCAGTAAAGTTTGAAAACAGTAAACTTAGTGAGGCTAAGCATAAGATATAAAAATAAGAATAGATGTGTGTGTGTGTGTGTGTGTGTGTGTGTGTGTGTGTATGTGTGTACGTGTGTGTGTGTGTTTGTGTGTGTGTGTGTGTGTGTGTGTGTTTGTGCGTGCGTGTGTGTGTTTGTGTGTGTGTGAGTGTACGTTAGTGTGTGTGTGTGTTTGTGTGTGTGTGTGTCAGCTACTAATCGTACACTTTCCTCACTGTACCAGTTGCTATGTAGTTGCCTGAGGATGGGATCTTTAGGAGATATGTCACTGTCTACTCTCGCCGTAACGTGGGATGTACTTTTGGAAAAGTAAACGTATTTGTCTCATCAAGTCTATGCAATTAAGTTCAAAGTATGATAGCAATCGTTAAATTAACTGCAGCCAATCCCCGGTTTAAATTGATTCCATAAATCTTGCGTTAATGGAACTGTCCAAACAATTCGAACTTTTCAATGGCGTTTCGTTTAATGTGAGAAAACGAAATGATGTTGCCGAACCATGACGGACGCACATTATTAGGGAATTGCAACAGTCTTAGAAACGCCCAGAACTTTAATATAAAAACGACTTAGAAACTTATTCATCACATTCCTTAACTTATAATTACCTTCAGTGTGTCTCTATTTCAGATATTAGTTAATAATTTATTGTTAAAAAAACACACACACACAACCCCCCCCCCTACACACACACTCCCTGAAATTGGTAGTTTTGTTGGTCTAGACTACATAATTCGAGACAAATGCTGTACATAGTTTTGTATTTTACGGTGTTCAACACACAAAGTGTTTACTGATTTTGTAGTTTTAAGTATAAGTACATTTAAAAAAACCAATAATTTATAAGCTTACAATTAAGAAACAGTTGAGAAGCGGGTAAAAATTTGTACATTTTTGTGCAAATTATCGTTTTGAATGTAATAGAAGAAATAGAATATTTCAAGGCCTCAAGCGAAAATTGAAATACCTTACAATCATTTATATTATTCATAAACTGCTCATAGTATCTTTTTATCTCTTTTTGCTAACTTGTATACTTCTGATCTATAGGTTAGGAAAAGTATTTATATTATATACAGATTCCATTTAGATACACACAATATTTATACGTTTATGTATGATAAATGTAGTACTTATCAGTAATTTTCTGCTAATGTTGCACGTAATGCGTATTAGAACCCCTGTGAAATGGCTAGTCCCGCAACGTCTGCTAGCTCACCTTCACTGAAGTATGTTTTTTAAAATACAATTATAAAATCTATATGAGTTATTATTGCACCCTACTGACGTATTATTTTTGTTACGTATGGTTTATTTTTCCGTTGTATGTGGTAATTTAAAATGTATTCATAATTCAATTTGTTTGTTATCTTTGGTGAATTATTTGTTATTTATAGGTTAGGGTTGGTTATAAAGAAAAAAAATTTAAAGCATATTTATTTTCAAAATATTAATAATTTAAAAAAGCAGTATTTAATACAATTATTAATAAAAAAAATAAAAACTATAAATTATTGTAAAAATGAATTTACGAAGATTTGTAACACATTAATTTTACTGGTAGAAAAATAAACATTTGTACTATTTAAATTGCATAAATCAAGACAAGGAGCACCATATCTTACAGTTTTGTACGGTGTATAACACTGTGACACGATAAGCATAGGCACTTTTATAGGGTGTGTTATGGATGATGTAAGATAAAGAAATTTTATTCAAGTAATTAGTTTTACATATGCAGTCTTTTAAATTTAAGAAAATAAATACAAGTTAGAGATCAAGAAACTAATGTTAAATACGACACGGAAAAGTTATTACTTTCGAACTATCAGCACTTGTGTAGAGAATTTAAAATAAATGTAACAGTAAAATGTTAACCTTAATCATTGAAAATAGATAGAAATATAAAGTGGGTTGTTGTAATTATTTTGATTTCACTGAGTTGTGTTTTTAAAACTCAACTTACTGTGCTGACCCGTTTCCTAGCTGTCATATAATTCACGAAGCTTACCAGGCTCTGAGTAGAGCAGTAAACCGATGGCATGTACTCAAGGTTGCAGGCGGGAGTTTAAGGGGGGGGGTATAGATTAGTTGGATTGTGTACTATGTTGTTTAAAATTTGCCAAACATCGCGTAGCACAAAAACAACATACTTGTTAAGGACCACACAAACTTTATTTCTAACACCCATCTCCAATACACAGTTCAAAATCCCATACTAATAAATCACATATCTGCCTACAATTTTGAGTGAAAGCCGACAGAAGCAAGTAGGGTTCTTGGATGAAAAGACGGTTTCCAAACAGACAGCAGAAGTATTTTGAAAACACAAATACTTATTCATTATAAATATTATTAAATAGATAATAATAGAATAGAAATTAATATAGTAAATGACTTCTTCGTAGTAACAGGATTTACTGTTTGTGAAAAGGATTTCTTCGACCAAACACCACCTGAGCATGAGTTTGTTAATATTAGGTATCCCTTGCCCTAGATAGTAGCTTGGGATAAATAAATTTATCTGCGATATATTTATGTGCTCCATTTTCTGCTGACTGTACTGTACAGCTTCCTTGTAAAACATGTACCGCAGCGACAATATATTTTAACATAATGACCGGACCGCACTCTGTATAAACTTGGATTGCGTTCCTTGTTTCACGAGGAATGAAGTGCAATGTGTTAAAGCTTCCAGACGATATTAAATAAAGTAAAAGTTCAACGTTTCTCTTTAATAATATGTTCACTTCGGTTGGGTTGGGAGAAAAATAAACCTGCGCAAAGCATTTGATGTATTCTAACTTTACATTTATATTTGAAAAACAGAAATTTGTGCAACAATAAAACCGGAATGTATTAAATCGTCATCAACAGAATAAATAATAATACCGATTGTTTATACAACTTTCTGGTTACGCTTTGATATTTTATGTGAAACATTTTGTACAAAAAGACTCGATTGCAAACGGTAACATACACACACACACACACACACACACACACACACACACACACACACACACACACACACACACACACACACACACACACACACACACACACACACACACACACACACACTAACAGACATCAGACATATACACATACACACACACACACTAACAGACATCAGACACATACACATACAGACAGACATCAACTACACACACACACACATACACACACACACACACACACACACACACACACACACACACACACACACACACACGTACACACACATACACACACACATACACACTAACAGACATCAGACATATACACATACACACACACACACACACTAACAGACATCAGACAGACACACACACACACACACACAGACATCAACTACACACACACACACACACACACACACACACACACACACACACACACACACACACACACACACACACACACACACACACACACACACACACACACACACACACACACACACACACACACATACACACACACACACACACAAACACACGTACACACACATACACACACACACACATACACACTAACAGACATCAGACATATACACATACACACACACACACACACACACACTAACAGACATCAGACAGACACACACACACACACAGACATCAACTACACACACACACACACACACACTAACAGACATCAGACAGACACACACACACACACACACACACACACACAGACATCAACTACACACACACACACACACACACACACACACACACACACACACACACACACACACACACACACACACACACACACACACACACACACACACACACACACACACACACACAAACACACAAACACATCCATGTTTATGGATATAAGTATATTTATTATAAATTACCCGATTATACAGCTTAATTATATTGAACCTTCTATCAGTTGAGTAACGTCGGAAACATACGGACAATATATTTAGCTGATTCCAACCATTGTTCTTCAGAGATTTACATTTGCACCGCTTCATAATTCATGTCGGATTACACGTGGATGCACTGTGTTTACTACAAGTGCTTTGTTTCCCATACTGCCACACTGGCGCCTTTGTTGGTAAATGTTTCACCTGAGATAAATTAAATTTACTTTGGTCGAGGTTACATTTAATATGGGACTAGTATATATAGTTTGTCTAATGGTAGCACGAGGTAATTTAATGCGTCTTGCACATAGAAATGTCAACACGGTAACGTTATTTAACTTTTTCTGAGTTAAATGTTTGTGTATAATGAATGAAACACACACAATGCGCTCCTAATTTATTGTGAAATAAGGAAATCTTGTGATAATGTTGCAGTTATTTGACCCGACTGCATTGTGCGATTAGGAGCCACATTTTCTATCTAATGTTGAGGTTGCGTCAGTTGACATTTTATTCGATGTCACGTGACAAAGAATATTATCCTATTGTTAACTGTCCTTAATTGGAATATAGAAACGTGGACTTAGCAGCTACCAAGTTTTTGTATGTTTGGTTAAAATTGAATAACTAAGTTGACCTTTAAAATTTCGCAGGTAACGTACATTGGTTTTTCGTTATTTCTGTGTGTTGGTACACATGTTCTGAATATGTAAGCAAAATATCATACTTCTGTTGTTTCTGTGTGTTGGTACACATGTTCTGAATATGTAAGCAAAATATCATACTTCTGTTGTTTCTGTGTGTTGGTACACATGATCTGAATATGTAAGCAAAATATCATACTTCTGTTGTTTCTGTGTGTTGGTACACATCTTCTGAATATGTAAGCAAAATATCATACTTCTGTTGTTTCTGTGTGTTGGTACACATCTTCTGAATATGTAAGCAAAATATCATACTTCTGTTGTTTCTGTGTGTTGGTACACATGTTCTGAATATGTAAGCAAAATATCATACTTCTGTTGTTTCTGTGTGTTGGTACACATGTTCTGAATATGTAAGCAAAATATCATACTTCTGTTGTTTCTGTGTGTCGGTACACATGTTCTGAATATGTAAGCAAAATATCATACTTCTGTTGTTTCTGTGTGTTGGTACACATGTTCTGAATATGTAAGCAAAATATCATACTTCTGTTGTTTCTGTGTGTTGGTACACATGTTCTGAATATGTAAGCAAAATATCATACTTCTGTTGTTTCTGTGTGTTGGTACACATGATCTGAATATGTAAGCAAAATATCATACTTCTGTTGTTTCTGTGTGTTGGTACACATGTTCTGAATATGTAAGCGTGATCTGAGTAAAACAATGCTTTATAGGTGGTAGGCTTACAAGTTGTTACAAGGAAGCCAAGAAGATGCCAATGACAAACCTCGCTCTGGACGCCCCAGGACGCTAACAACAAATGAAAATGTTGAAGCAGTGAAGGGAATTATTGCGGAAACCGTTAGATTTTACTATTTGAGAGGTTACTGACGATGTCTGCATATTGGTTGTGCCATGGGTTTTGCACCACGTTAATGCACCTCATCACTTAGCCTACTTGTGAGAGATGTTTTGGCCAAAAACACAATCATGTCTCAATCACCACATTCACCAGGTTCGGACCCGAGCGACTTTTTCCTGTTCCCAGAATTTGTACACAAAATGTTTTACAAATTCTTTGATCTGTTTTTTCCTTCCGCAGAAAATTCCCCAGCACGCCAAAACACGTTTGAATCTGTTGAAAACCAACGAAATATGCTACATTGTTGTAACTGAAAACATTTGTTCAGGACATGTGTGCCAACACAACAAAATAAAAAATCAAAAATAATATGTAGGTTGGGAGCAAATTTTGAAAAGTCTCCTTATTTTTTGAACGCACCTCGTATATTGTGTGGTTTTAAATTTAAAGTGTAGAAATGTTGAAGCTATCATCCGTTATAGGTTTAATTGCAACACCTCTTTGGAACACATTTAATAACTTACCTGCAGATATTCTTTGTCTTCAGGGAAATATGCTCAAGTCACTTTCACAAAATTATAGTATAGCTAAAAAAACTTCTCATTTCCTTGCTTTGTTTATTCCAGATGTATGTTGTGTTTTTGCTGTTTGTGTTGTTGGATTTTGATTTAACCTCCAAAAAACCTATTTAATGCACACGCCTGATTTTACGACACACTACATGGACTTGAGATAAAGAAACCTACTGTAGTAGTCCTGGAACATTTTATTGAATCCAAAGGAATCGATATTCCGTACATATGTAATGTAACCAAAATTATTTCTTGTATCATCTTAAGTATTTCAGTTATGTGTATAGAATATATATATATAGAATATATATATATAGAATATATATATATATATATCAAGACAATAATAAGAAATCGCTAGATAATTTATCAGAAGCTTGATAAAACCTAACCATTGATGGAACACTAACAAGTCCCCAGCATTGGCTAATTGAAGGAACTCTAAATCAGGAAATCTCAATCTTTCAGGATCTGCCCGTTTATAACACTGACATGAGGTTGCGCCTCCTTCCTTCTAAATTTAGTCCCAATTTTAATCTGAGTACAAAACTGAAGCGGATTAGGTAAATTAAATACACTATAATTTTATTTAACTTTTAATAGAAGTATTTATATCATATACAAAATTTATTTAACCCAACAACTGATAAACCGCACTGCTAAAGTGATAGATTTGAATTGGGCCTTGCACAACATATATCTTTAAAAGAGTTTTATTAGTGCATTACGTAGGTGAAAATATAATGTTATATCACGAAAATAACATGTCAGAATTTCATAAATGCTCCAGAAATGTTATTCCTGAACACAGAAACCATAACTCAGTAATAAAGTCTAACAAGAATTAATATTCTACAAAAAACAATGACGTAACTCAGTGAGCACATGTCACGTCAGTCTTTCTGATGGTACTGCTAATTGAGGACGCACAACTCTCTGTAAGAGGTTTCAGTCCAATTATCCATGTGCCCCTGAAAACCTAATACGTCCCCCATTTTGAGCATAGATAATGGGTGTTTTACACCTCCATTGCCTATTCTAAATAGTGGAACAACTAGGTTCATAGTGAAACTTCTTTATTTTTATCATTATCTTTTAAGCTTTATAATTTAACTCGGGTATATAGTTAGTGTCCGTTTGAGAAAGTAACTTTTCAGAAGAATTTATTAATATTAAATGTGAATTAAGGTAAAACTAAAATTGGTTGAACTTGAATCCGGTTCTTTTAAAAATAATTTAATGTTGTTTCTCTTTCTAAAATCTATTGTGAGGCCTTTCATTTTATGAGTACATGTTTTACTGTGAAAGAAAATAAAATAACATCTGCTTCCGTATAACTAAGTAAGATCCGAGACTATTATTTTCTGTGCAAAGTAGACAGTATTAGGAGTGGGCCACAAAACCTATGGTGTGGTGTCAGGGAAGACAATGTGATCACGTGTACAGAGTCGTTTACATGTAGTAGACACTAGATATGCCCTCGATTACGATTATAAACACACGTTTGGGTTTTTGAAAAGTCTTTTTTGTTGAAAGAATGAAGGGAAAAGTAGAGAATTAAAATATGAAAAAAAGGTTGGAATTGTAAGGTAGAAGTTTACAACTGAATACAACCTCAATCCTTTGGATGGTAAATGCGTCAGCGAAAGTTGCGTAGTTGTTTTGTTACTCGTGTTTAAATTTTTAGCCCAAGGTTTAATTATTTAGGTCATGTAAAATAGGATAGAACCTCCCCCCCACACACACCAGTGATATGTATATATATTTTCTTATTTTAGTTGTGAACAGGTGTAAGCCTACCAGGTTTTAATAACTTTAGGTGCTTAAGCTTCAAACTAATTGGAAAACTATTCTTGTTAATGAAAATTTTATGCTCAATAGATATATAACAAGTAAAAACAGGAATATTATTTTAAGGTTATAAATACACACACTAACCAACACACACACAGTCACTCGCTCCCGCACCTCACACCTCCCCCAATCCACACCTCCCCCAATCCACACCTCCCCCAATCCACACACCACACGACATCACCACCTCACATTTTCACCTCCACTCTTTCTCTCTTTCTTTCTCTCTCACTCTCTGTCTGTCTGTCTCTCTCTGTCTTTATATATATACAGTAATACCTGTACTTACGCTACCCCGTTTTACGCGATTCCCAAGTTTAGCGGTTTTAAATCGTGCTGTCGGAGTTACGCAGAAACTGGCCTGTTCTGGAAGAAAATATTTATGAGAACTTTTATTATTTTTAATACTGCATGAATATATGAGATAGAACAACGTCGTGTTGAAGATTTTTGGAAACCTATAAAAGTTTTACATGGTTTGAAAATTATTGGACAATCTTGGAATGAAAATTCACTAAAAACTTTGAATGGCATTTGGAAAAAGGTGTGTCTATTTTTTTCCCCACTGAAACTCTATAGGAATCAGTTCCAGAGCCTGATGAAATTCTGATGTGATTGAAGAAGTTGTCGGTTTTGCCTGACATCTAAATTTACAATAATGACTACGTTCGAGAACTGCTGGATTTGACAAATAATTGATGAGCTCATAGAAATGCTTCAGCAAGACCTTAAAACGCAGATTGTTTAGACCTAGTTGACGTAGAAGATGAAACGACTGTTAGAAACTTGACAAAAGGCCTGCGTTTAATTGAACAAGGTTTAAAAATTTTGGAAAACATAAACTCCAACGATAAAAAAAAATGAGGGAAAACATAGTGCGTGAGATTAAATATGTTCAATTCTTCAGACGAATTTACTCGATTTTAGGAAGTCAAATTAACTTCTTTGCAATATGTATGTATATAATATAATTCGTTGTTGTATTATATATTTAAGATCATAATACATATACTTTTTCTTTTAAATTATTAGTTTAATTAGTCTTTGGTCCCAATTAAACAAGCCCTTATGTATTTATAAAGAAAAAACACGTAACGGTTGTTAATGTAGACAGATCTAAGCTGTCAAGTTATTAAATGTCTGTATACATTATTCCTCTATATGATTATACAATATAACCACCGCTCGTATTCTATGCAACCATTAAGAAGGAAACAATGCAGGTGAAGAGATAAGTGAGGTAGTTCTATAGTCAAGTCTCTATAAATGGCATCAAGCGTGCTAAGAAGATTAGGCGTGGAAGTCAACAATAGAAGGGAGGATTAGAGGAGAAAGCGAGGTAAAGATTTTCCCAACAATACCTAGATTGTAACAATAATACACAGCGCAAATATTACAGTTTATAACACAATAGCAAATAATGTTGATATATTTTAGTTTAATACCATACCTAACATTAGGTAGGTAAATTTGTGTTGGGTCACGTAATCATAGGAATCAATTGAGATATTGTGGAGGTGGTTTTGTAAATATGTAATATGTATTTTCCATGTCATATTGTAATTTATAAATTATACAATAAAATATATTTGTTAAAGGTATTGATTTATAAAAAATTGATCTATAACAATAGTTTTTTTGCTATAGATTATATAAAATGTAATTTGTGTTGGTATGAAATTTTAATTTTTAAAACTATAAAACAACCTGATTTTACCGCAGTAACTGAAACATTGAAAGAAGGCCAAATAAATAAAATTATGGAAAATAATTAATTTTAATATTCTTCCAAGAACTAATTGACTGAGATTTAACTGTTAGTGTCGGAAAAACTTGAGAAGAAAAACTTTGGAAAGCTCACACTTGAACCGGCAATTTTTTCTAAACGTTACAGGTTATACCAATGAAACACCGTTCGTCAACCTATGAAAATCTGTGGCACAAATTACTTTTCATTTCATAAGCGTAATTAATAAAACGAAAATTTTCCATTATATCGAATTGAATTGATCTGTCGTAATAAATTAGAAAAGTTTCATCAGTAAATTTTTACGGGCGATTCATATACGCGTTAATTAATTTTAAGCCAAGTGAAGTTGCAATAACTGTCAACTTTTTGATTTATGTCTAAAACTTTTATATTTAGTTTTTCATTTTTAGAGCGCCAAGTAAAAGAGGGGTTTTGTATGATTTAAGGCGATTAATATTTTGTACTACAAGAAACTTTACTTGATAATTGTATAAATAACTTGTAACTTGAAACCTGTGTAAGGCGTTTAGCTATGTTAGTGTTAAATTATTTTGTAATCGGTTTATATATGGTAGGATTTTTTGTAGATTTAAGTTTAGCTGGCAGCATAAATTATTGATTATGAAGGTTAGGGAAGGATTGGGAATATAGGTAGCGTTGAGGCAGGGATAAAAAACCATCTGGTAGAAGATATAGAACGGATTATGATATCACGTTTTCAGGGTCAAATATCTGGAGCAGACCTAAAGGGCTCAATAAAAGTTTACTACTTTTACATTCCTTATAAAATAAGGATAAAGAGGGGTTGGTAGAATTTGGTATGACGTAGGAGATAACATAATGGTAGGGTAAAATTATAGCATCTTGTGGAGAGGTCACTTAACCTACTCTGACTTGGTTTAAGAGAGAAATCAACTGTCTACTTCGATCC
Source organism: Prosapia bicincta (assembly GCA_036971475.1). Classification (NCBI taxonomy): domain Eukaryota; kingdom Metazoa; phylum Arthropoda; class Insecta; order Hemiptera; family Cercopidae; genus Prosapia; species Prosapia bicincta. Next base: position 14,569,359 of record JBAIZL010000009.1, read on the forward strand.
TGTTAGGGTATTTTGGATTTCGCTTAGGTATGGCGTTTTTGGGCAGTCAAATGCCGTCTTAATAACAGAGAACATGTATTAGGTATTGTGAATCAACTTTCCCAGTGAATAAGGTCTCATATGAGTTAACACCCGTTATTACAAGGTCACTAATAATGAATAAAAACACTAGAAAGATCATATGAAATGCTGCTGACACTAACTAGAAAGCGTTGTAAGGAATAAAACATGCCTTCATTTAATTGAAACGACTGAGTTAATGCCAAACAGACTGTTTCATCATTCTCAGATATCTATAAATATTGGGTATTTTCACGAGATATGGAACCTCTGCTGGACTACAATTTGGGATTAGGGATTAGACCAGCAAAGGGTGCTTTCACTCAACCCGTAACTTTTTTTTATCAAATAAAGTGTTAAATCTAAAAGTAGCTTTAGTGTTGAAATTACATTAAACAATTGCTTCCTTTCATAAAATATTATTTAAAAAATTGTGTTGAAATCTGTCTGGATAATTTAAGCATAGCAATATGTTATCGGAAAATGATATTGTTTGTTGAAGATTGTAAAGTAACAGCAAAGCTCTCAAACCGGAGTAAAGAGAGGTGATTACCCGCTTTCCGGGTTAGCGCGATGAGAAGCGAATGGAAATCAAAGATGTGATTAAGGATAATGACAGATCACAGACCAATTCATGTTAATACAAATGGCACGCAAAATACACCCCTTGTACACGATCAATCTCTAATCGATAAGTACAACCCACAGCTCGGTGAACCCGCTCCGCTTGCTCACTACACGGCAACCGCCCTGCCGAACGCCCGGCTGACCCTCAAAAATTTGACCTCGACCAAAGTAATGACAAGCCCGCTGGAACTACAGAGGCGTGTTATGGAAATAATGAATTTCAACTACCCCTTGAGTGGGTCCATATCTATACAGACGGATCATATTTACCAGAAACCAGCTCAACAGGAGCAGGAGTCTATTCAAGTCTGTTTGAAAAGTGCATGGCTGTCGGGAAATATACTAGCAACTTCGACGGGGAAATATGCGCCATCCACGAAACAGTCTTTTGCCTGCAGAGCCCAAGCACCACACTGCGACGAGTCGTATTCTTCGTTGACTCCCAATCTGCCATTCAAGCTCTCAGCAAGAACACGCCTACAGAGTGTCAGAGAACCATGAACTGCCGCGCTGCACTCGTTAGCTTGGTATCTTCTGGCTGGACCGTATTTCCTCCAATGGATCCCGAGCCACATTGGCATAGTGGGAAATGAGAAGGCAGACGAGCTGGCAAAGCAGGGAGCCATGATGCCGCAACCCACGAAGGCTCAATCCCTGCGTTCCGCGTGTAGCCACATTGATATCACCGTTTCATGCCAAACTACCGGGAAGTTAAAGAGCGAAAGCGAAGGAAGGAAGTGGGCGAGCCTGGCAACTGACGGAATACCACGTAACATTAAAAGACAGGTATCAGTGGCCCTTTTCCGCACTTTGGCGGGGCACGACTACCGTCAAGCCCATCTATATAGAGTCGGCCTAGCAGATGAAGACACCTACCCCCTGTGCCAAGTAGGAAGAATGGACGGCGAACATCTCTTCCTATGCCCCCAACTACAGTCAAAACCGCAGAATATAGTCAGTCTACATTGGGAGGCTCGACGTCGAATGACAGAACAGCCATTCGGAGCAGCCGTTGGATAAAGTAAAGTAAGTATGTTAATACAAATGCACTCTACGTTTTGATCTGCTATCCTTTTCAAGAGGTACAAGTTTATTAATTTAATTATAAACCATAATTTAAAGCCTTTATATTTATAAAAATTCTTTTTACATCCTTAAAATCAAATATTTATCCTATTCTTATTAAATACTAAAATATACAAGTCTGATTGCACTTATAGCTACGTCAAGTTTTGATCGAAATCAATGTATACAAAAACACAGAGACATATCCAAACTCTTACATACTGATTAATAACAGAGACAACTTTAAAATAGGTAACTACAATTAATTATGTATCTAAAATCCTTATAATACATACAAAGATATGTAGAATCATAAACATATACATAAATGTTAAAATTAACTAAATTGTTCCCTACTAACGATTCATGTACAGATGGAAAATCATTTGATTCTGTCATTTTATTCAAATACAGCTTTCTTCACTGTTTTTTTAATACATTCCAGCCAAATTCCTCTTTGCCAACCTCTTCCCTTATGTAAAATGAAAAATATGTATAATATCCCAGTCAATTTCATCTTCATTAGCAAATTTTTTTAATGTGTTCGGAAATAACACAATAATATTATTTTATCATATTTTATATTATTTTTATGTTCATTCCTTCTCGTTTCTAAAAGTTTACCGGTTTGTCCTACATAACACATATTACACTCTTTACAGTTGATCTTATATACAACACTTTTATTCTGTAATTTTTCACAATTATATTTGATTTTTCTAATAATATTATTGACTTTAAAAGGAAATTTATACAGTATATATTGTTAACATTTTTCCTCAACAATTGACCTAACTCTTTAGTAAAAGTTTTAATATATGTTAAACAAAAGGTTTTTATTCTATCACATTGAATATCGTTCACTTTCTTTCCGTCTATAACATTTGATTTTTCAATTTGTTCTTATAAAATTTATCAATAATTCTTTCAGGATAATTATTTAAAATTAAATCAATTTTAATAGCTAAATAATTTTTCAAATGAAATTGTGGATAATGTTGAAAGTTCTAAAATAAGAATCTTATGATTCCTATTTTTACTTGAATAAAATGTTTACAAAATTTACATTGCTACTTGAACAAGTATTCTTTTATGTAAATCTAATAAAAGCCTACAATTATCTGGCTTTTAACTAAAGCATCCAGAATGTTCAACCCTCTCAACTTCATGTTTGAAACATAATCTTTCATGAGCAGACCTAACATTAATTAACATTTTAAATTTGTTTTTAGCAATAATCAAATTTTTATAAACAGACGTTAAATTTAAATAAAATCAAAGCTATCATTCGTCGAAAATAATGAACATTTTTGTATTACCACTTTAAATTTTATGTTTTTTTGTATAAAATTTTTAAGTGAATCTTATAAACAAATTCGACACAATGGAAACCTAATATAACATTTAGGAGATAACAAAATGTTTCTCTGAAGATTAAACCATAAATAATATATATTACGAAGAAAATGCCGATGCTGTATGCATGACAATTACCACAACTACCTTATGCTGTAGGTTCTTTTTCTAATTACAGTTTCGTCTAAAAGATTCTTTAAATTATAACATAATGAATTTATTTTCAAAAGCGCTCAGGATAATTTATAATTTAACATAAACATTAAAAAAATCTTAAATTAAAAAAATCTTAAATTAAACACTTTTAGACCAATATCAGATTAAACCACATTGATAATCACGCTTCTAAACACCTGATACAAACCTGAGTTATTCGGCGTAGTAATAAAGTTTTGCTAAGTAAATGGAATTCTTATTTAAACGAAGAGAATATGTTTACGAGAAGCCTGGTGCCTGTGTATACAACTTCTGGGTATATCACTAAAGCCAGACTGCTAAATAAAAACGTTCGGCGCAGTGAAGTTTACGACTCGTGTATAATGCAACTCATATTGCCTATCTTCAGAAAACATGATCTTGCTATATTTTACCACAAAGGCGTACGGGCCAGCGCATTTTCATCACTATATACCCAAAGATAGGAGTCAAAGTATTCACGTTTTTTTTTTTTTTTTTTTTTTTTTTTTTTTTATAACTCCGTTACGCCGGTCCCAAGCCCGGGGCCTCATCTTACAATGAGGAAGGAGGAGGGATAGAGGAGTAACACCTCTCTAAAAAACCTTGGTTTAGCTGGCCCGGCTGATAGTACCTCGTGAGGGCTCCTTGTACAGGGTTACAGTACTAGGGGAAGGCACCCCGAAAACAAACCAAAGATGGAAGTTGTAGATGAAACCAAACCTTCGGTGCAGGGGGTCGGATCCCCAGTACCGGCGACCGTCGGGAGTGAGCAAGCAGGCTCCGGGTCGTCGTCAGCCAGCGCCTGCAAGAAACATACCTCGGGGATGGAACACTTGGTCCCCGTGGATGAAAATGTGACAAGTGGGGGGGGAAAGAGATCCTTTCTCTAGGAGCTCCAGGGTTCAGAGGACACCACCGTCAGCTCCCAAACCACCTGAAATTAAGAGAAGCGAGCCAAAGATTGGCAGGAAAAAAGTGATGCCTCTCCATTGGTTACGCAAGGGAGAAAAAATGGAAGTGCGGGAACTGGAACACCGGGTAACGCAATAGCAGAAAGCTCTCAGCAGATATCTCCTCAAGAGAAGCAGCTGCAAAAAATTGCCCGAGAGGAAGCAGAGCACTTCAAAAAATGCCGAGCCGTACTAAGCAAAATGAAGGCTGCTATAGGCAGACAAAAAAACGTCAGCATTGACATTAAATCTGGAATTATGGAGCTCGAAGATCTAGTAGACGGGCTAAGCTACTTAAAGAGATCACGGGAGAGGGCTGAATTCTTCCTAAAAGAAGAAGAGGCACAAAATGCTAATTCTCCACACACAGGGGAAGGAAAGAAAAGAGTGGCTTCGAGTCCCCTTCAACAGGGCCTAGGGAAAAAACACAGAGAAGGAGTAAGACAAGAAGATGGCCCCTCGAGAGTAGATGGCACAAGGCCTAAGAACTTTACAGAGTCCACGCCCATCACAAGGGCTACTAATGAGAATCCTTCTTCTCATAAGGAGAATAAGAATGGCGGCCAGTGGACGGTAGTTCAAACCCGCAAACACGTTGCAGCTAGAAGGCAGAACCAGTTGGAACTGGACATGGAATCCAATCTAATGACTCCAGGTCAAATAAGAAGGAAGAAAGTAAGAAATAAACCACGCTCAGAGGCAGTACTTATTAAGCCTGTCAGTGGGAAATCTTTTGCAGATGTTTTACGCGTCTTCCACGACAAGGTAAAGCCTGAGGACTTAAATTCGGGCATAAAATCCATAAGGAAAACGAGAGCAGGGGATGTCCTCTTTGAGATGTCTGGCAGGGCGGAAAATATCGATGAATTCAACAAAACTATAACAGATGCAATTGGGGAAGTAGGGAATATACAACACCTAGTCCCGAAGGTAACAATAGAGATTAGAGACCTAGACTCAATGACAGAAGAGAAGGACGTAAAGGAAGCTCTCGCTCGTAATTTACTAAATAGCAATGACGAACGCAAGATTTACGTTAACAGCAGCAAATGATAGAGGGCAGAAGATGGCTATTGTTGTTTTAAGCGAGGCAGAATCAGGCATTCTTTTAAAGAATAATAGGATTAAAATTGGCTATGTCAGCTGTAGAATCAGGTTGAGGATTGAGGTAACACGTTGCTGGAGGTGTCTCGGCTATGGGCATAAGACTGGAAAATGCAACGGACCTGATAGGCAAGGTTTATGTTTTAAATGTGGCAACAGCGAACATCAGGTCAAAGACTGTCAGCAGGAACCTTATTACATGCTGTGCGCGGATATGAATCTGGATGTGGACAAGACAAAACACGTCTCCGGATCTGGGAAATGTATAGTGTTTCGCCAAGCGTTGGAAGCCGAAAAACTAAAAAAGAATGGCTAGACGGATTATCCAAGGAAATCTGGGCAGAGGGAGACTGGCTAATGATCTTCTTTCGCAACTTCGATTGGAACATAAGGCTGACATTATAATAATAAGTGAGCAGTATAAGGACTTGGCATCACCTACGTGGTTTTCGGACAGCTTGGGAACCGCAGCTATTTGGATACCTGACGGGAATCTTGCCATTGATAGTCATGGCTCTGGTAACGGCTATGTATGGGTTAAAAGCAACAATGTTACATACGTCAGCGTGTACCTAACTCCCAATGAGTCCATCGGAGACTTCCGCCAAAAGATGGACCAGCTAGAGGACGGACTACAGACAATAGAAGGTAACATCATTGTTGGAGGAGATTTCAACGCGAGGGCTACAGAATGGGGGGCAGATATAACTAACTCTAGAGGCAAACGCGTGACCGAAATGGCATCAAGACTGGGACTCGTCATCCTTAACACAGGTAACACGACTACCTTCCGGCGACCAGGATATAGAGGTAGTATTATCGATATTACCTTAGCTTCAGAGACTTTAGTCCCTAGAATTCAGGACTGGGTAGTTATGGAGGACTACACGGCGAGCTATCACCAGTACATCTCAATAAGCATCAACCCTGAGAAATCAAAGAGACGGCTGAAAACACTGAGAAGAAGCAGGTGGAATGTCGCCCGTATGGACCAGGACAGATTCTCGGAGGTCCTGCAGGGTTCCCAATTGGATGCCATGGAAATGGGTCAAACAACGAAAAGGCACAGGCACGCTGAAGCTGTAGTAGACGCAACAATGAACATCATTCAAAGAGCCTGCAAGGTGGCTATCCCACAAAAGCGATTCCCTATAGGAAATAGAAATCCAGTATATTGGTGGACTGAGGAGATAGCCATATTAAGGAGAAAGTGTCTTAGAACGAGACGCTTAGCTCAACGGGCAAGGCGAAGGGGACCGGGTGTGGCCTATGAAGAGACACTGGAATGCAAGACGGCAAAGAGTGAACTCCGTAGAGCAATTAGAGAGAGCCAAAGGCGATGCTGGGAGGACCTTCGGGAAGATCTAAATAGCGACCCCTGGGGCCTGGGATATAAGCTGGTAATGAAAAAGCTAAATTCATTCACTCCAGGAGGACCTTTGAATGCGGCACAGATGAAAACTATAGTAGATGGTTTGTTCCCTTCTCACCCTGTCGGTCAGATTTTAAAGAGGAAAACCGGAGGGAAAGATTTCCCGCTCTTCACAGAGAAAGAACTATGGACAGCAGCCAACTCCCTCCAAAATAACAAGGCTCCGGGACCGGATGGAATCCCTTCGGAGGTCCTTAAAGCCGTAGTGAGAACTCACCCGCACGTATTACTCAACATGTACAACCACTGCCTGAAAACTGGCGTATTTAGTGCCCGTTGGAAGGTAGCAAGATTGGTCCTGATTAACAAAGGCAAGGGGAACTTCGATTCTCCGTCTTCATACAGACCGCTGTGCATGTTGGATGCGGCTGGAAAATTGCTAGAAAAACTTATTAGGCCACGGCTGCTTTCGGCCTTCCGCGATGCAGGGGATCTTTCTGAGAGACAGTTTTGCTTTAGGAAGGGCAAGTCAACTATTGATGCTATTAGAACCGTAGTTGATGCTGCTAAAATAGTCGAGGTAGGTAACCACTTTTCAAGACCTGTGTGCCTTCTGGTTACCCTAGACGTACGTAATGCCTTCAACACAGCGAGATGGAAAGACATACTGTATGCCCTGGAGAAGACATTCGCTCTGCCTGAGTACCTCCTACGGATAGTACGAGACTACCTTAACAACCGGTATCTGATATACGAGACTTCAGATGGACCTAGAAGGAAGAGAGTAACAGCATGAGCAGCTCAAGGGTCCATTCTTGGCCCGGACCTCTGGAATGCAAATTACGACAGCATTTTGCGTATAACAATGCCAGATGGAACTTTCCTGGTGGGATACGCAGACGACATTGCTGCGATCATTATAGCGAGAAACCAAGAGCTCGCCCAATTGCGACTGGCCCAAGTAATGCGTCGTGTTAACAACTGGATGATGGAGCATGGTCTACGCTTGGCTCTGGAAAAAACTGAGATTCTTCTGATATCCAAGAGACACCTTACTCCTAGTCCTGAGATGCTTGTGGGAGAGGAAAAAATAGCGGTTAAAAATGCCATTAGGTACTTAGGTATCATGATTGATAGGAAGCTGAGCTTTCAAAATCATGTTAAATGCGCAGCTGAGAAAGCGATCAGAGTCACAACAGCTATGAGTAGGCTTCTGGCTAATGTTAGGGGCCCTACTCAGAGCAGACGCCGTCTTCTGACATCCGTGGCGCAATCTATAATGCTGTACGGAGCGGAAATTTGGGCAGGTGCCCTCAAAACCGAGAGGAATAGAAGACGGATGGCCTCAGTGCAGAGAAAAGGGGCACTAAGAGTGGCGTGTTCTTATCGTACGGTCTCGGAATCGGCCGCTCTAGTAGTGGCGGGAATAATTCCTATTGATCTGCTGGCACTAGAAAAGAAGACCATTGCGGAGCGACGAAAAAATACGGACGATAGGGATAACCAAAAGGAAGCGAGAAGAACGACGATGACCAAGTGGCAGGAAAGATGGTCTGCAGACCCCACCGGAAGATGGACAGCCAGACTAATCAAAAACCTATCCATTTGGACTAACAGGCAGCATGGAGAGGTAAACTTCTACACTACACAGTTCTTGACAGGGCACGGTTGCTTTCGGGCCTATTTATATAAAATGGGAAAGGTGAACAATCCAAATTGCTCCCATTGTGGGGAAGGGTCACCCGATAACCCCGAACACACCTTCTTTGTGTGCAGAAGATGGCAATCTGAGAGAAAAACGCTGGAAAGCAACGTCGGGCCAATAGACCAGGACAACATTGTGGGCAAGATGCTGTGGAGTGCATAAAACTGGATGGAGATAGCGACATATATCGAGAGCATACTGCGGAGTAAAATGAGACAAGAAGATGGTCGAGGCCAAGATCAGTGATCAGGCCAAAAACACTCAGTTTCAGAAATAGAAACCACTGGGGTTAATAAAGGGCCCTCTGACCAGGAAGAATGCTAATACAGTGATACCCTGGTCAGATCTACAAAGGGCCGGAAAGGAGGAAGGGTTTAGTGGGTATTCGCCAGGAGTCCCACACACCAGGTCTGTCAGGGCAGACTTGATGGTGCGTAAATGCATTCCAACCTCCAAATGAAAAAAAAAAAAAAAAAAAAAAAAAAAAATATATATATATTATTTTTATGTTCATTATTTCTCGTTTCTGAAAGTTTACCGGTTTGTCCTACATAACACATATTACACTCTTTACAGTTGATCTTATATACAACACTTTTATTCTGTAATTTTTCACAATTATATTTGATTTTTCTAATAATATTATTGACTTTAAAAGGAAATTTATACAGTATATATTGTTAACATTTTTCCTCAACAATTGACCTAACTCTTTAGTAAAAGTTTTAATATATGTTAAACAAAAGGTTTTTATTCTATCACATTGAATATCGTTCACTTTCTTTCCGTCTATAACATTTGATTTTTTAATTTGTTCTTATAAAATTTATCAATAATACTTTCAGGATAATTATTTAAAATTAAATCAATTTTAATAGTTAAATAATTTTTCAAATGAAATTGTGGATAAAGTTGAAAGTTCTAAAATAAGAATCTTATGATTCCTATTTTTACTTGAATAAAATGTTCACAAAATTTACATTGCTACTTGAACAAGTATTCTTTTATGTAAATCTAATAAAAGCCTACAATTATCTGGCTTTTAACTAAAGCATCCAGAATGTTCAACCCTCTCAACTTCATGTTTGAAACATAATCTTTCATGAGCAGACCTAACATTAATTAACATTTTAAATTTGTTTTTAGCAATAATCAAATTTTTATAAACAGACGTTAAATTTAAATAAAATCAAAGCTATCATTCGTCGAAAATAATGAACATTTTTGTATTACCACTTTAAATTTTATGTTTTTTTGTATAAAATTTTTAAGTGAATCTTATAAACAAATTCAACACAATGGAAACCTAATATAACATTTAGGAGATAACAAAATGTTTCTCTGAAGATTAAACCATAAATAATATATATTACGAAGAAAATGCCGATGCTATATGCATGACAACTACCACAACTACCTTATGCTGTAGGTTCTTTTTCTAATTACAGTTTCGTCTAAAAGATTCTTTAAATTATAACATAATGAATTTATTTTCAAAAGCGCTCAGGATAATTTATAATTTAACATAAACATTAAAAAAATCTTAAATTAAAAAAATATTAAATTAAACACTTTTAGACCAATATCAGATTAAACCACATTGATAATCACGCTTCTAAACACCTGATACAAACCTGAGTTATTCGGCGTAGTAATAAAGTTTTGCTAAGTAAATGGAATTCTTATTTAAACGAAGAGAATATGTTTACGAGAAGCCTGGTGCCTGTGTATACAACTTCTGGGTATATCACTAAAGCCAGACTGCTAAATAAAAACGTTCGGCGCAGTGAAGTTTACGACTCGTGTATAATGCAACTCATATTGCCTATCTTCAGAAAACATGATCTTGCTATATTTTCCCACAAAGGCGTACGGGCCAGCGCATTTTCATCACTATATACCCAAAGATAGGAGTCAAAGTATTCACGGTAATGAGAAATATTACAAATAGGATTTATCCAAATTTGTTTTCCGTTATACAATTACAATTTTCAAGTTCATTTTTATGGATTACTGGTTCACAATTCTATGGTTACAACTGTCATTAAATTCCATACACAGCGCCTGTTGTTTGTGCCCGCAGTGAATACATACATGTTTAGCTACGTTTGCCACCTCTATTGCATAAATTCAGACTTTCTGATAATGAATAGATGCAAAAAATACTTTTAACCTTTTAGAATCCAATTATTTGGTTGCCGGCCGCTCCACCAGATCCAATTAGTTAGCATGTCTTTTGCACACGTATGTTTAATTATTCACTAAGAAATTAAGGCGTCAAGTAAATATATATTATTATATACCACTGTGTTCAGAATAAAATGAAGAACTGTAATATAAAGTTTGTATGTTGAAAACCTTATGTTTGAATTCAGTAGACCTGATGAAATGCTTTTTTTGTTTTTTTATCTTAGAAAAAAAAGTATATTTAGCTCTGTTGATGAAATAGCACTTTCCTTAAGATGAATTATTGAGTAATTTTAACCCCAAAGTATTACTGAATAAATATATATGCATAAGTAGTATTACAAAAATATATTTGTAATATTTATTAAAAAAAATGTAAAGCTATGCACAAGCATAAAAATGTCAGAAATGGTGTACCTACTATAATACCCAGCTGCAACTAGGTTTGAATGTGACATAATAGTTCACTTTGATGTTATTATTTTAAAACAAAATTAAATTACACTAAACAACATATTTATAAGCACAAAATATATTTACAAAAGTAGGTACCACAAAAAATATATAGGTCTAAATATAAATTATTTAAGCCAATTAAAAATGGTTTAATTTGTTTAGGCTGATATTATTTATACATACTCCTTTATTTGGCCACTTGAAAAACAAGTAAATTTATAGTTTATAGTTTTTGATAGTGTGATAGTTTTCAAAGTAAATGTTTTTATGTAATCCCGGGTTATTTGGGCAAATCGCGCAGTAGGCCTCAGCCCACATGTTCTAAGCCTATTACATAACCACTATATGTATAAAACAATATATTTCACTAAAATAAAAGCGAAACTCTAAATAAATAAAGGGTCATGAATATATAAGGATAAGTTCACATAAAGAGTTATCTATCACCTAAGCCAGATGTCTGCTGTTTACTGTGCAGTACATCGTAAATAACTGTCTGGGACCAGTTGTTTATTTAAGGAAATAAATTATGATAAATATGACCAATCAGCATATAAACATAAACATTGCCTTGTCATAATACAGCACATGAAGTAGGACGTTCTAAATTATCTAATAGTTGCGCTGCAAAATGTCGCACGAGTCCGACAGTGGAGTGGAACGGGAGTGTTAGTGAGGTCGGACTCAGTTACTAGATCTTCTCCGGTGCAATAACGCCATCAACGCGCATGCGCGTGACGTCACAGATGGAGGGTTAACTGCATCAGAGGGGGAAGTAGTATACTTCGTACGTATCTTGAATAAAGGTAGATATTAATGTTGAAATTATTACCAAATCTATCCTGACTGAATACTTCGTACGTATATTTTAATAAAAATAGATATTAATGTTGAATAAAATTATTACCAAATCTATCCTGACTGGATACTTCCTACGTAAATTTTAATGTAGGTATAAAAGGAAGAAAACTCACTATGAAAAAATTAAATTTAACTTTGCCATTTTTATTCAAAAGACATTTATAAATTTTTTATAATACCTAACCTAACCTAACCTATCACAACAAATACGATTCATTAAAGCTAGAATGTTTCAAGAAAAAAATTAAAATTGAAGTTCGGGATTTGAACCCGGAACTTTCGAATAGTATGCCTGTACCTTAACCACTAGGCCACGGGTTTCTACTGATATTGTTGATACAGTTTCTCTTATTACATTGTGGCTCATTCTCTGGCTCATAGCTTCCCCTACATTCTCTCCCCTCTCTAGGAACTCAGTTGAAGGTTGCGCATGGCGTTTCTGCACCCGATAAAGTCTACTGACTCACTACGCCTATGGAGCGCAAAAGGTTAAATTATCAGTACATATAAATAAAATTCATATATATATATATATATATATATATATATATATATATAACTTTATATATTTACCACATAAAATACATGGAAATTCGTCTAGCGTTAATATATTGCAATTACACAACAGGTATCTGTTGATTGAAACACAACTCACATATATTACTAACGAATTAGCCTAATTTAGTTCTGCGCTATTCAATTCATGATTACATTATTAGTCTACCTAATTAATTTACAAAGACATTAATACATGTACAAACACATTAAAATGTAATCGTCCTGCTGTAACGGGTCAGGCCTTATTTTCCTGGGGTAAGTTTTACCTTTAATAAAAATGTGTGTTAATTACTAATTAACTACTTACCAGGGCTTCTATTTCTCCGTTACAGCCAGGCATAATAATGTCTTTCTGTAAACGGTCTTCTGATATCTTCGGAAGGTAGAACTAGGTTACTTGAAATGATAATTTAAAGCTTTAAAATACAAAGTTATACAATTTATTAATCAATGACAAATTACAATAGAACAAAAGACACCAATGTGTCGAGTAATTATCTTTCAATTACTGCTAGCTATTACATACATTTAAATTACTTATTAACCTTTAAAATTTTATATGTATCGAGAAGATAGTAACTTGAGTTTTAAAATTTAAGTTGGAAATGAATATTCAAAGGACAATTTGTACCGTTCATGTGTTAACCCTTTATCAATTAAAATTCAACTTAGTTAACTTTAAAATACATTTTCTTTATTATTATCTAAAACGTACCTGGTTGTGCACATTACTTGCAAAACACTTTAACACATATCACTAAACATTGCCCATGGATTTCGTACACTAATAACTACACACACATATTTGATACACATAAATAATCGCTTCTGACTTCTTCTTTAGTTGCGTTTGTAGAATTTGGTACAGGCCTTGACATCTTAAATTTTGAATACTGGAAGCTTGTAAATTTCTAGGTTACGTTCGAAAATGCCATCACGTCCGTCTCGTTCGGAGACCTTTTGAGAAGTGGGGCTTCTGCAAGGGCGCGCTAACTGAAATTTCCCACCCTTACTTATTATTTCGAATTTTTTGATTGGTGCATCGGATCAGGCGATATCAGACCATGCTTACGTCACATGGCGTGATGTGGGTTATTACCTCAAGTTACTAACTCGTACGATATTTTACATTTTTACCCACTAGGGGCGCTACGAAACTTACCCTAGAATTACAATTGTACAAAGAAAACAAACATTTTCTTTTATATTGGGACGATATAATTATTAAATAAAAATTAAATATATAAATGAATTTATATGTAACACCTTATTTTTAAGAGTATTACACTGCACATACTAGCTTATTTTTAAGAATAAGTACATACAAACTTTGTTTAAAATATTTAAGTGTTATAGTTACAACTAAAATACTAGTTTCTATAGATCTTGTAATCTACTAGAATGTCTAGTCCAAAAAATCCCGTATTATAATTGTATTCCTACCAGATAGTGTAGCAAGCCTTTACTTGCTTTAAGTTTATACCAAGCCTTTATTTAAAGTTTATAGATTAACTTTAATTAGAATATTTGAATCCATCGCTGAAAATCGACTGAAAATCTTCGGAATTCTGTCGAGTAGGTTTCTCACCTTTCCACCTGAATATATCTGTATAAAAAGCCTTCGACCTCTCGCTCTCTTTGCCTGTAAATGGCACCCAATTTATCTGTTAGCTTTAAGCTTGTTGTCTTGAACAGTTTTAATGTGAGTTTTATTTGCGTGCTTCGGGAACGTACTATCAAGCAGTTCTTATTCAAATTTATTTGAAAAAATGTATTAAGTTCTTATTGAAGAACATGTGAAATAAATTTGTGTTTTTCATTAAACGCACTTTTGAAACCTTAAATGTTATTTTTATATTCAGGGTTTCATTAAACCGTAATAATGAGACTCAATAATATTTTTTTCAATTCCGAGAGTTTTATGAATTCCCTATATACTTCCCCTACACCATAACTTACCTATGTATATTATACAAATAAAACCTGTACACAAAACTCACAAATTAATCATTTATTAAGTCAGTCGTGTTTCGATTACAAAGTCATCATCATCATCATCAGTGAGTGTTGCTACTACAAACTCTAACTTACAACTTGGATTAGAGTTTGTAGTAGCAACACTCACCGATGATTATGACTGTTATTTAAACACGTCTAGTTAATAAATAATTAATTTGTGAGTATTGTGTACGTCTTTTGTTTGTATTAACATAATCTCACAAGCTAAACTCAAAGAACGTATTTACATACAAGAAAGTTGTATACATAGGTTATGTAAAAACGGCATTAAACATCTAGAGAGCGAGTGGAACCCCCGCCCCCTCATTAACGCCCGCCCCCAGGCGTCTTCAGGTATACGATTCTACCCACTCAATGCCTATTCCAGAACCACAGCGTCATAATGTCTTTCCTTAGACCTCCCTATTTCCACATAGTCTAACTTTACTCATATCTCTTCTTATAAGGGGGTTTCACTGGTGGATACCTCTTTATGACCCTCACAGGGATTTACTTCAGGCTCGCATCCCTAAACCTGATGCCAGGGGTTTTATATTCCTCCCTACTTATATCCGCAATTCTTTCCTACCTCCTTAGGCGATGATACTCGTAATGGTATACCAGCGAAAAACAATAAAGGGTTTTAAAATGATTGCAATTGATTTTAAATAGAAGGTTTTTCCCAGATGAAATAGATCTGTTGTACAATAAAACTTTAACCTTGTGCTTCACTTTAGATTTCCCTACATTTCTAAAGTACTTTCTCCAAGCGTGTCAATTTTGTTTTCACACCTCCTCCCCCCTCAACGACGGCTGTTTTCATTCCGAACTTTGCCTTAAATCCTTCAAGCTGTCAAACGATTTCATTAACCATTTTAAAAGTTTGTATTTAAGGTTAAAGATAAAGAAAGTGTTTTTATAAGTATGTTAGTAACTTTGTTGACTGGACCTAAAGGGCATCTAGGGTAATAATAGGAGGCTGGTTACATTACCGTATCACCCAAGTAAGGTAACTCAAAGCTGTCTCTGCTAAGCAGTCTGAATAGTAGAAAATTAGCCACTAGAATTATAAAATTGTAATTTACCCATACCTTTTTTAATTATAAGAATTACTGTTAATTTAAGGTGAACTTCATTTTACGAAGCACTAATAAATTATTTCTTTTAGTATAACTGGAACAGTGTCTACATATTACTACTTAATAATAAAAAAAACGTTAAACTTTATTAATGTCTGTTAATAATTATTTAATGTGTTTAAGGTTAATGACCTATCACAGAACAATTCAAGCAACTACAAATACATTTTGATTTTCTGATGTATGATTTAAGGACGCTAAAAGTATTATTTATGAATGTAAACACTGTAAATTAATACTAAATTGATAAACTGTTACCTCTTGAAAAGGATTTTTGGATGGTTTATTATGAATCCACAGGAAGAGCGATAGGTTTGGAAAGGGACGTTCCTGTTGTATGCAATATAATCAAATATCTAAAGGATTGCCGTAGTTCTCATAATAATAATACACCTTCATGTTAATTTTGTTTGAATAAGAAATTGCATATACATTTACGTACATGTTAAGAAATATATTTGAATGTGATTGGATGGATAAAAATGTATTTTTACTAAAGATTGAAAATTCGAACAAGATATATATATATATATATATATATATATATATATATATAAGGAGAGTGTGAGCTAATAGAAAGGTTTGAAATAGAAACTTGTAATAGAGTTATTTCTAGTATAATCTAATCTAAAGAAATACGAACACATTTCGCCCACTCGAATATCAGTATATCTGAGTATTCCATAATGACACTTACTCGAACGGTACAACTCGTAATAACGCATTCATATGGCAATAACAACCCCAAAGCGACGCGTCCCCATATCGCGTTACAATATGCGGCGATATTGCTATTAGAAACCCATTCCTTTCATATTTATTCCGCTAATGCATTTTACCATCACGCCTCCTTAATGTACTGTTCTATTTGGAGGAATGTGTATGGGAATAATGTGTATCGTAATCATTACAGAATGTATTATGCTATATAAAAATATAAAAAACCTTGTGAACATTTAAAAAAATGTAAGTATTAAATTCAGTTATAATAATTCTACAACAGAATTATAATGGTCAAAAGTAGGTTTAAGGTATGAATATAAAATCCCTTTGGTATAGGTTTTAGAGAATCACTGTTTTGTACACGGTCACTTGTTTATCTTTTTGTTTGATGCAACTAAGACGACCTCCTATAAATCAGTTTGTTTTCTGATTGGAAAAATTCATACTTGTTCCAGTGAGATATTCTAGTACTGCTGATGGTGTGCAGTTAATGTTACTTTGGAACCAGGTACAAAGTCTTAGTGCACTCAAGTCTGTGCACTAGCACTCTGTGAGCTAGCCTTAGACCTGTAGGGTTCTTATTTTGCTGGAGCAGCACAAAATTAGAGATAAGCGAGCCGATTCATTTAGAAGAACGGTTCAAAATCGGACAGTTCACTGTAATGGACCGCTTTACTTGACCGGTTCTTCGGTTCATTCATGGTTAATTTGTTGTGGCCAGTCTGATTGTAGTAAGCAAGCAATGTAGTAGCATTTGTCATTATTGTACAACACCAATACTTAAAAACAATTGTATATTATAAGCAATAGTATACCTTTTTGTACCATAACTATCGAGTTATATAGCCTATATTAAGCTGCAGTTAGTTCAACCAATTTAAGTTCCAACTATTCTTTGAGCTTAGCCTGAAATGTTATGTTACTTGTACAATGATAACTTCATTTTATCAATATACATACAAATGTAAAAACTGAGTATTTAGTTAAGAGTAAGGTAGTGAGTAATACTTGACCAAATGGGGATCAACTAATGTTTTCAAAAATGCTATTCAAGAATACATTATAAACATGAAACAAATGATATTTAGACGGTTTGAGAATCTAAATTTTTACCATTTTTAGTTGTCTCAAAATATAAGTATCGACAAAAAATGTAGCGTTATAAACTTAATCACACATATAGTAATTATTACCAACATAGTAGTATAATAAATGTTTATGTGTAATGGGACTCGGTTATAGAGCATTAATTAAATTTACCTACATTAAAATATACATACAAAGAATCTAGTTAGGATAGAATAGGTTGTAAATAAAATAAAGTATACACTTCCATGGTTTAAACTGTTCACTGTGCTTTTTACTATTGACAAGTCAAAGTTACTCATGGGTTCAAAGGTCAAAGTTACTATAGTAAAAAAATTGGCGAATTGACAAGTATTCTTATTTTGTACGTCAGCGTTACGAACTACAAGAGAAGACTCGCAGTCTGAATGAACGAATGAACCACTTCGTTCGGTTCTTATTATCGCTTCAGTACCTAAGGCCTTCGGAAAGAACCGGTGAAAGGCAATTTTTTTCATAGAATTGTAATTCACTCAGTCATTTGAATGAAGCGCTTCAACAAAACCGTTCATGAATTGTGCGCCCATCTAAATATTATATGATTCAATGATTCACGGCTCGGTTTCCCCTCTCACGCTTCTCATCTTGAGGTCTTTACGTATAGAAGACTTTGGATGGACGTATCATGGAGTCACTTATGTACCTGAAAGAATATAATCTCTATTGGTATTTTAAACTGGGAATAGCTTTACACCCTCTTATACATGGTACGTCCCGATAGGACTATGGAAAGAACGTAATGATCTTATGGTTCTGGCCTCTTGGAACACACACACACACACACACACACACACACACACACACACACACACACACACACACACACACACACACACACACACACACACACACATACACACACACACGCACTGCAACGGGCTGGGAGACCGTGGCAAATGGGAAATAAGTAATTTCCTGTGTTTTAGAAATAAAGCTGTTTTTAAAATAATCAAGTAGGGAATTATACAATTAATAAAGAGGGAAAAATTAAATAAAACCTTAAATAGAATAGTTAAGCTAAGTTAAAAAATGTTATAAAATAAATTTGTAATAACTAACTAAATTTGAACATCGGGAGTGAAGCGAAAAAATTCTAAGTGCCTAAAAAAGCTATATTACGAACCAAACCACGTAGAACTTTCATCGACATTTTAAAAGAACCACAATAAGCTAGAATGAACATTAGAGAAAACAAAATTCAAAAAACTTAAGAAACAAAAAAGTTATAGCAGTTTAAATAAAATAGACATTTTTCAGTGTTCCAAAATTAATAATCAAACTATGCAAGCTAAAACAGATTCGTTGCCCGACTTGCCTGTACAAGGAATAAATCGAGCGATAGCAAGCTCTGCAGGCGGGGTGAGGTAGGTTAAATTCACCGCTATATATACTTGGTCTCTAAGCCTTTAGAGACAGTCTGTAATAAATTTTTAACACGAGGTGCCGCGGGACGCTATGCTGGACCGCGAGTAGGAACCTTCACCAGGCCAGATGGACCATAACCTCAGCGCTTTCGACATCCAGGACCACCAAGGATGAAGGCTTCAGACTCAGCCTCCAGGACGCTCGAATAGAGGGAAACCACCACCGACGAACCAGGGATGGCGACTTCCGATGTCCAAGGACCAGGGAATCCAGACGAGGGACCCCGAGGACCGGCAGGAACATCTTTGGCAAGTCATTTTCTTTATTCGATATCAGTCACGTCAAATTTAGTTAGTTAATTTTATTAAATTCAAACAAAATCTGCAAGCTTAAAACAATGACTTCACTCTTTATAAAATTTTAATAAATTGTATGCTAAGTAAATGAATTTATGTGTTCAGAATATTTAAAATAATGAATATTAGAAGTACAAAAGGTTTTTGGCCATAAGCCGTTTAGTTAAAGGAAATGAGAAATTTTCGAGTATTATAAACTTAAAAATTAAAGGTCATAAAATATGAATTTACCAATTCCATATAGGAGATAAAATATTATTATGTGTAATTTGGAAAATAATTTTATGTTTATATCAATGTAATCAATCTATATGCAAAGTATAATTTTTTAAAGCATAAGAAACAAGAAGTAACTCAGTGAATTGTTTTGTTAATATAATTGTGTAATACTTTAAAGGATAAATTTTCTTTTTTATTTCAATAAATAGAGTTAAATATGTTATAGAAATCAAGATTATTTGCATTCCATCCTGTGTCAAATAACCAATAAAAACTGTTTAGCTTTTTCCAACTAATATAAAAATGATTATTAAATCATTAAACAAATTTACTTAAATTTCATTAAATGGTAATCGATAAAGCCTAATGTTTTAAGAGTTTCTCTCTACTAACTTCATGAGCTAGTCTAAAGATTAGTTGGTTTTTTGAATAGAAGTCCAGAGATTTATCTACTGGCAGATTGTGTTTAAGAGGACACAGGAGCCTTTTAAAATAGGTATTTTTAAACACAATCATATTTTGCACGTTCCCTTGCTGTCTCTGCAGATCATCATCAGGTGGTAAGACTCTGTGTTTATAATGTGTATTATTCTAAATGTGTTTCTTTCCAGCTGACTATTAATTTGACATGTGTGACTATACTTAGACCATACACCATTGATAAACTAATTTAGGAGTGTTTATACGTATTTTAAATAGTAGTCAGCGGGAATAGACTTGTTGTGGGCTTGGCCCTACGAGCGGGAAACATACACTTAACTCAGGGAGTTTAGCACGGTTTTACTAGCAGGGTGATAGGCAGAGTTTGGTTGTTTATAAATAAGTTTTTCTTGTAAACAATTAAATTTTAGTATTCTGCAAGAAAGGATTTAAACAACACGGCAACCGCGTAGAGCAGCGGCGGTAGGGACGATAAGAAAGGAGGGGGGGACGTTGCAGCACACACACACACACACACATGAAAACATATTATTATATATATATATATATATATATATATATATATAACCCCTAGATAATTGTTTCAAGAGGCTTAGGCAGTTACTCAATTAATATAGCGTTGAAAATAGGATACATCTGCAGAAACGGAAGGTAGTAAGTATTACTATAAACAAGAGCTAAGCTTGGGAGAGTAACTTTCTAAAGCAGCAAACATTTTGGTACTACGCTACCTCTTCTTGAAATGAAAGCCTACCGCACCTTTCTCAATTTTACTTTATAAATAAATGGCATGGGCATATGAAAAATATATATATATATATATATATATATATTGAAAACAATTAAATTGTTTATACATAATTTCACTAGAAACATTTCAAGTTTAAATTCGGAAGGTAAATTTTAACTAATAAGAGGGAAATCTGTAAATGAGACTGATGAGCTTGAATTTTTTCACTATCATATCTATTTGAGATTGTATTGTAGTAAGCAAGTGCTTGAAAAAGGGAAGTATAAACGAAGAGCTGCCTGTTATACGCCTATACGTGTTTTATTCTAAATGAAGATTTGACCATTGTGCTGTTGCCACATTCGTTTGTACTTTTGTACTATTATTCTTTTCAAGTTGATTTAATTTGAAGTTTACAAAATCTGCACAACCTTTACTTATATTTATTTTATGAATGCATAGATTTCATTTTAAGTTTCTGGACATCATGACCAATAAAATTACCTATGTAAAACAACTCTGAGTTGTAAATTTAGTTATAAATTTTGAAAAATTGTGTACTTAATAGATAACTTCAACTAAATGAGAATTTATCTTACTATTCAAACAGCACTCTCGTCCCCACTGACTTGCCTTCACTACCATCTCGGAGGGCAGCCCCCCCCCCAGTTTTTGAACCCATGTTCTAAAGCATATTCTTAAATAACTTAACTCCTACAAATTGTTTTACATGTTTAAATCTCATACATGTTATTAATGGCGTTTCTACCATCCGTAATGTTAAGTTAATACTTGCAATATATATGCTTAAATCTGGTCAATTTAATGAAGTAATCAGAGATAAACATACGGATGTTAATATATGTACAAACTTATATATTTTGCAACGTGTCTACAGATATAATGAGAGTACTTTATTCATTGCAATTAGAGGGTTAAAATAGTCTTTTATATAAGAGACAAGAATGGAGTATATATAATGGGAATATGAAAAATTGTACTGTCCAATCATGAGCTGGAGGAATGGGCTCGTATAATTACGTGGTGTTGCTTACAGTAAGGGTTAACGGGGAGAAATGACAATAAGGAATCTAAATAAAAATGGAAGGCTAATGGTTATATTGAAGTTGCAAAAGTATTCGTAGAAAGCTTACAGTGGATTCATTCGTAGCAGAAAGGTTTCACTCAGAGCAGATTAATTATTGAGCAAGATTCAACGGATAAATAGTATTGCTAAATACTTATGATGAATTGTATTTAGATCGTTAAAATTTAAATTTTATTATTTTTACAATAGAGTTAACCAATTACAATTACTTTTGAAATGAAATCTATGGCAGTTTTATTAATGAGTGTTGTCTCCTGTACATTATTTCCTGTTTACATATTTTTTTAAATCTCCAATTACATTTCCTTACGTAAATATTAAACGTCTTTTAGAAAGATTTCATTTTAACGTATTACATCTCGTATTTCGAGTTAGTATCTTTTACGGAGTAAAAAAACTTATTTCAAACCAGTAGTATATAAAACTTTGCAAATTCACTTTAAAACTTCACATCACATATTAAGAAACGTATATGGTGTACGAGTAACGGGTTATGCTGCTCGGGTATATTACAGAAACAGAACGTCAAAACAACTCCACGCTTTATTTCCACTCATATTAATGTTACTCTTTGTGAATATATAATAATGTAAATGTAAAAGTTTTTTTTTTAAATTTACACATCAGGAGTTTTTATAACATATTGCTTCAGTTGTACTACTACAAAAAACCAGCAGAACAAACTTTCCGCTTCGTTTGGTTCAGGGAATGGAGAATAAAAAAATATACTGAAAATTCACACAATAGCTGCGGCGAATGTTCAAAAGTATTCTTTGTGCTTGTTGGCTGACGTGATGCATTGCACATTGTTTTTAGTATTCCTGGAAGCCATATGTGTTGTTTAAATGTAAAAAATATAATTAAAAATTATTTTTTACATGTCGGAAACTAAGCGCTTGTTTCAGTGGATAACCACGTTGCACATGCCGAAGGCGGCAAATATTCACACAACAATGAACCTTGAAATAAGCAGATGTCATATTTTTATGGATCATTTACTTATGAGTTCTGATTTGTTGCATGGGAAGACTCATATAATAAAATAGAACACGCTGTATTATAGGGAAGGGTTTTATGATATGAAATCACCAAGATTAGAAAGTAAAAAAGATAGCGAAATAGTGGGGGCAAACATTGGTTGTTTGTGTTTCTTTAGTAATGTTTTTAACTGTTGCCATAAATACATTTGGGGGTGAATTGAAATAGTTTTAAGTGCCCGTCCATAGAATAAGTATTCTAAATATAAATATGTATACAAATAAAGTAAATTCTCTAGTGAACGAGTGTGTATTTCACACAGTTTAAGTATAGAAATTTTAATTTAATTGTACTTTAGACATAGCTGATCACAAAGTGTTTACTTCTACGTAATAGGTGCGCGCTTTAATTTCGCGTACTGAATGTCCTTCTCATCTTCCATGTTTACACAAATGTCTTTTTGAGCGCACGTTTCACCCAAGATAACGGTGCCCATTTTTATCCTTTCAGATACTATGTTCGCTGCCACGCAAGCCAACTACTATTTAAGGTCACATTTCCGAGTTGCTTTTCAACGGCGGCAAGTGTGTCACAGTTTTGTGGTAGCCTTGTAAAATGGTTCGGCGTTTACACGCACCGTTCTCCTATTACACTAAAGCACTGATAATCACGTCGTGGTCCCCACTTTGGAAACTAAGGTGTTTATTTGCTATTAACAAAGACACGGTTGTTTACTGGTAAATAACTATATTTATATTTAAAATTACATTAAGAATAGGAGGGCTAGCCAAGAACACTTTATACCGGAATATGTTAGCGCCATTCGTTCACAATCTAAGGCCTACTAAAGGCCCTTCTGGGTAACCCAAAAAACAAATCTTTCCTTATTGAGTGCTAGATAACATCTTTTGTTTTTATCACGTGCCTAACCCTTTCTTCAACACACTTTTAAAAACACACCACTTTACACGCACATCCTGTCGGGGCCACCACTTTGGGATCAGGTTGTTATTCCTTAAGATCAAATACACACTCGTTTAGTGTAAAATTAACTTTATTTGTATACTTATAACTATATGAAGCAACTGTGCCGTAATGTTTATTTTTAAATAAATAAAACCACAAATAAAATTTTTTTAAACCTTATGTACATTTCGATTGCCCAGCAATCATCTTCAGAGGCATTTAAAAAATATAAATCATACAAATACAACTTGTATTTTTTAAATACCTCTGAAGATGATTGCTGGGCAATCGAAATGTACATAAGGTTTAAATAAAATGTTATTTGTGTATACTTATATTAGGGATAGGCTAGGCAGGGGGGAGGAAACATCTATTGCTTGTGTAAGACAAAAATATTTTTAGTGAGGTTTTGTATTGTTGGCATAAATGTATCTAGGTATAAATTGAAAAGTTATGTCTACGTGCATAGCCTGACTATTTTAAATATAAGTTTACAAATAAAGTAAATTCTGTAGTGAAAGAGTGTGTGTTTGATCTGAAGAAATAACTACCTGATAATTAAAAAACTTACTCCACAAACACGATAAATTAATTTATGAGCTACAAGTTTTATTTTACCGCCAGTAAAGTACTGTATTTATTAATGGATTTATTGGTATTGACGGGTGATACGGATAGAAATGCAAATAAAAACAAGAATTATAGCAAATAAGAATAATTAATAGTCTTTATCAATGATGTTAGAGCATTGACTAATCTTCAGTGGTAATTTAATAACATACGCCGGCTGCTATTGATTAATATTGCTAACCTGGCCACCAATTATAACTTAGAGGCATCAAGCAGTGAAATTGGTAAAGCTAAAAATAAATCATTAAGTTTGTAACCGTTTATGCAATTTTGCAGTTTTTGTGTTGTACATCTTGAGGTTTTTATAGCAATTACACTTGTTTGTACTAACTTGGTAAAAAAACCACTACCTACTGAATTATTCAGCAGATGCGAACGCGCTAGGTCAGCGCATTTTTCAATGCTGTGAATTACTGACAAGACTGTTGCTCAGGTGTGTTGTGAGTCTGTGGTGTGTTATTGTTCATAGAGTAATTGTTAATTATGTGCTAAAATATAGTGTTTGATTGTGTGATTGTGCTCTCTCAGTTGTGTTGTGTTGGTGTGAGTCTGTGGTGTATTTCCAATATACCACAGTATTGGTGAAACACCACAGACTCATACCAACACACCTGAACAACAGTCTTGTCAGAAATTCATAAAATTGAAAAATGCGCTGACCTAGCGCGAAACGCGTCTACTGAATAAATCAGTAAGTAGGAGATATTTTCCAAGTTAATACATAGAAGTGTAATTCGTACATTTTTATACCATTAGACAGATACTATTTCTAATGATAAATAATAATAAATAAATATAAATAACTTCTCACCCTCAGCTCACTTTAATATGGAATGGATGTGTTATAACGTAATCCCATGTTTTATGGTATTAAAAATCTGAAATAACCTTCATTTGACCTAACATGACCTCCCACATGCTGCTAACTAGGAGACTGAGATACGAATCTGGTCTCTTGTAATCTTTCTATCGTTTTGTATAATAAATTAAAACTAGGACGATGCAAAACGGAGTTATTTATTTTGTTACATAAGTATTGAATGTTCGTGTTTGCGATAATAAAGTCCGCGGGGGCTTTGTTTCCGATCGGAATACGTATTTTACTGGCTCTGCTCCTCTTATCACATGGACACTGAAGTTTACAACTCATCTATAAGGCAATTCATGTTGCCTATCTTTAGACATCAGGATGTTGTACAGAATTTCACACTGATTTTGTCTAAGGTTATGAAACTGTTAAAATGGTGAAAAAAATACTGTCGATGTTAAGACTATTAAATTTATCTGTTACCTGAGACTATATTAATAGATCCCGTGTTGTGTAGAATATCCGGGAACGATACAGGCGAAAAACAGTTTAAAGAGAGAGAGAGAGAGAGAGAGAGAGAGAGAAATACTATTGTAGAGAGATTAATTCATTGACATATGCGTAAAGACAATGGTGATCCAATTAAGATTATCATTATTTCAACCCTTACTCCCGTAGTTGGAGTGAACTACTTCTATTAACTAAATTAAATTTAACTATAATAAAAAAAAGGAAATAATGATTTTTCTTTTATTTATACAAAATTAACTACACAACAGCTGTGTTTGTGCATAAACAACGTCTGCCACAAAGACGTTGATGTATTTGGAATGTCTATAAATCTCTGAAAGGTCTAAAGGATCATAAAGTTAAGGCAGATTTTTTTTACTGAGACCTAAGCTGGCCGTAATAAAATTTCACTTACGTATTTTTGATCCTGGTAAAAAGAGATTGTTTTGCACAGGATATAAGTGTATATACAAGGGCGCCTTTAAAACCCGTTTGGAAGAGGGTTTAAAAATACATAGACGATTTTGTTTCATTATTTCCACATCACTTAATCCATTAACCTCTTTTTATCCATGATTAACCTAACATTGTAAACGTATTGTGCAGAGAAATATGTTTATAAATCTGCTAGAGAAAGTTTATTGCTCTGATAGATGGAGGACTTCCAAAACGCTTCATCAAATAAGAAATTGACAATGCCACGTAAGGCAGAAATACATACTCAATTTATAATGAACCTAGCGGAAAAATAAGATATGAAGCGATTTGAATATTCTCAACATTTAAACTGACAGAACGGGATGACTATCTCTAAATCTGGAAATCAGTTTATGATAGGTTCTGCTGTTATCTATTTGTCAATCAACAATATTCTAAGCAGTCTACTAAAATAATTTTACTAGTACTTATCATTATTACTTTATTTATTTAGTTATTCTGGGGTTTTCTTTAGAAATGGCCGTTACATTTAATTATAATTTATCTTTTAATAGTTGTTCATTTTATGTAAATAGTTTTTAAAACAATATTGGACTCTTAGAATGACGCAGTACTTGAAAAAGAATTATATACGGCTTACATTTCCCTTTTATAATTAAAGAATTATATATTTCTAAATTAATTTTTATCACCTTCAATCTTGGAGAATCTGTGTAACTGGTATGCAAAGCTATTAATTTATGGATCTGATATGTTTTACTCGAGATATGGACTCCAGATGCAGTCATGGAACTGTAAGGTACTTAGATAATCTTGATAATACTGATACTGTCAATCAGCGAAAAGCTTCAATGTACTAAGAAAAGTAAAATAAAAAAATTTTGTTTATGAAAGTGCTATTTAAGTATATATATAAAACAAGAAAAAGAAAATCATCCAAGGTTTACTATATACGTATACACACACATATATATATATATATATATATATATATATATATATATATATATATATATATACATATATACATATATATATATATATATATATATATATATATATATATATATTATTAAATAACTTCAAAAAGTTCATAATCAAGATATATTTTATTCAACATTTACAATTATGCTGAAGCTTTTCGCCGGATTATAGTTCCAGCATTCTCAAAGACAGTAGTCTTTGAGAATGCTGGAACTATAATCCGGCGAAAAGCTTCAGCATAATTGTAAATGTTGAATAAAATATATCTTGATTATGAACTCTTTGAAGTTATTTAATAATTATAACAAATCAAGAAAAATAATCATCTTTATTATAATATATATATATATATATATATATATATATATATATATATATATATATATATATACATACATATATATATATATATATATATATATATATATATATATATATACGCTGATACGTATTCCTTCACGGATGGAAAAATATGATGAATAGTTACTATCTGGAGTACATCCGTTCATTCTGCAGTCCATGAATTCGCAGTTCCGACGTTTCGCTAGAATCTCATCCAGCATTGACGAGGAGAACCCAACAACAGTAGAAGAGCGAGTGAAGAGCGCAGATAACTCGGCTCCTATATATAGAGGAATGAAGCCACGCCCATTGACGTCAATAAACACATTGACGTCAATCCACACACACCTGATCCAAACAATTACTCACATTCCTTTGTCTTTGTTCACCTTTCTGCCTATAAAATCTATTGATGACACACTTCCAGACTGCCGGAAAATTCAAAGTATCATCGCGTTTGTTAAGACTCTCTCGCTTCTCTATTTCGATAGCCTCACGAATAATTCTAGTCCTGTAGTTTTCCACTTGAGCAATCTGTCGGCAAGATTGGAAATCAATGGTATGCCCTGTATCGCAGTGGTGACTGTACAGAGCCGACATTTTCTGCTTGTTTTTAAGCTCCAGTTTGTGCTCGTCAAGCCTAGCTGAGATACGTCTGTTCGTTTGGCCAATGTACGATTTCTTACAAACTCCACAGGAAACGCTGTAAACACCATGGTTTTCCAAGAAGATCTTATCTTTGGCGTTACCAACAACCTTGTCGATGGTGATGTAAGGTTTGTAAACGGAACGTAAACCATGTCTCTTAAAGAGTCTGCCAATCCTATCAGTGGTACCTTTAATAAAGGGCAGAATTACAGTACCAGCTTTCTCAGTCTCTTTTTCGTCCACGTCAACAGGAAGGTCACTTTGGCGATGTAACCATGACTTATGGAGCCATTGGTTCAGAAGGCTGATTCCTATATCAAGAACTCTGAACATTTTGTCCAAGTGCTGCAGGGAATCCAAGTTGAAAAAAGTGACATAATGGTTAGCTTGGATGTCAAATCATTGTTCCCCAGCGTTCCCATTGATGAAGTGCTTCAGAGGATGTCTATTTTTGAAGAGCTCCCTCCGCATATCTTGGATCTGGCTAGGCACTGTCTAAAAAAGACTTACTTTTTGTTTAATGAACAGTTTTACAGGCAACTTGATGGTGCCCCTATGGGATCTTCACTTTCTCCAGCTGTAGCCAATATTATTATGACGTTCTTTGAGCAAGATGCCCTGAATGATGCTTTTCTCAGGCCTAAAGCTTGGTTTCGTTATGTGGATGACGTCTTTATGATTTGGCAACATGGTGGCACAGAACGTGATAAGTTCCTTACGTACCTCAACTCTCGCCACTCCAGGATATTTTTCATTTTGGAACTGGAGAGTGATGGCTGTTTGCCGTTTCTGGACGTCTTGGTTACGAAGGGTCAGAGTGGTTGTGTTCACCATTCGGTCTACAGAAAACTGACTCATACCAATAGATATCTTAACGCTGAGTCACATCACCACCCATCTCAGATCCAGGCTGTCGCTGACACGCTCTTCTCTCGGTCTCACAAGTTAACAGACATCGATTCGAGAGACCAGGAACTTATTACTATGAGAGAGGTGCTTAGAAGCAATGGCTATAAGGAATATGCCATTAATAAAGCGTTACATCGCCAAAGTGTCCTTCCTGAAAAAGAGACTGAGAAAGCTGGTACTGTAATTCTGCCCTTTATTAAAGGTACCACTGATAGGATTGGCAGACTCTTTAAGAGACATAGTTTACGTTCCGTTTACAAACCTTACATCACCATCGACAAGGTTGTTGGTAACGCCAAAGATAAGATCTTCTTGGAAAACCATGGTGTTTACAGCGTGTCCTGTGGAGTTTGTAAGAAATCGTACATTGGCCAAACGAACAGACGTATCTCAGCTAGGCTTGAGGAGCA
Source organism: Prosapia bicincta (assembly GCA_036971475.1). Classification (NCBI taxonomy): domain Eukaryota; kingdom Metazoa; phylum Arthropoda; class Insecta; order Hemiptera; family Cercopidae; genus Prosapia; species Prosapia bicincta. Next base: position 14,598,664 of record JBAIZL010000009.1, read on the forward strand.
CAAACTGGAGCTTAAAAACAAGCAGAAAATGTCGGCTCTGTACAGTCACCACTGCGATACAGGGCATACCATTGATTTCCAATCTTGCATACAGATTGCTCAAGTGGAAAACTACAGGACTAAAGTTATTCGTGAGGCTATCGAAATAGAGAAGCGAGAGAGTCTTAACAAACGCGATGATACTTTTAATTTTCCCGCAGTCTGGAAGTGTGTCATCGATAGATTTTATCGGCAGAAAGATGAACAAAGGCAAAGTAATGTGAGTAATTGTTTGGATCAGATGTGTGTGGATTGACGTCAATGTGTTTATTGACGTCAATTGGCGTGGCTTCATTCCTCTATATATAGGAGCCGAGTTATCTGCGCTCTTCACTCGCTCTTCTACTGTTGTTGGGTTCACCTCGTCAATGGTGGATGAGATTCTAGCGAAACGTCGGAACTGCGAATTTATGGACTGCAGAATGAACGGATGTACTCCAGATAGTAACTATTCATCATATATATATATATATATATATATATATATATATATATATATATATATATATATATATTTAATAAATTAAAAATATTTCAAAAACAAGAATACTTAATGAATATATTCTTGTTTTTGAATTATTTTTAATTTATTAACTATATATACAAGAAAACATATCACCATATTTAATATATATATATATATATATATATATAAATGCTGCAGTGGTTAGTTCCAAACACTATCGATATTACAAAAAACATTGTACCCAGTGATGTAAACAATCGTCAGGAACGAATAGTAATAAAATTTGAAGATGCACCACGAACATTAACAATTTTGAAAAAAAAACAAAAATAACATCACTTTCTAAGCAACAGTCCATCCTAACTGCATTCTTTGAGCTTACGTTGTGACTCAGTCTTATTTTAAGGTAGTATAGCCAACTTTATGTTCTCCTTTATAAGGAAACATTGATTTCATAAACATTCGCGATAGTTCCGAAAAAAACTTTTTTTCAAAATTTGTGTAATTTTGGGTGTCAACTTATAGTTTTTTAAAAACTTTTTCTGTATTTCTGAGGACTTTCTGCAACACCACGTAAATTATATTCGCAATATCAAAGTCTTTATAATCAATAATTAGGCATATCTAATATATGATGTTAAAGTTTAACTGAATGTTCACACTACAATGAAACTATTGGAAAGAACTTTTATTTCTTATTTTTGTTTATTTTTGTGGTATTGGGGTTTTTCCAATATTTTCGTTGTAATATACTGTACCACTGTTCTCTTGATATTGAATGTTCACAATTTAATGTATAACTATTTATTTATTTTTATTTAGCCAATGCTCGTTCTTGGCATTTCAGCTATTCGACGCCGCGCCTCCCAGTATCGTCGAGCGGCGCCCTCAGGGGTGCTGGAGACACATGGGAAAGAAAGCCACAGGAGGTCACCGTCCATTACGCTCGTTTGGCTGAGGGGGCAAGTCGGATTATCAGCAATAGCGATCCGGTGCAGATGGCTCTCCAGTCAGTCGTGGCCAGTTGCTATGCGGAATCTGGCGATCTCCTCCATCCGGGGTAAAAATCTCGAAATAGGATCCTCGGTTACTAGGAACTCCCATTTTTTTTTTGGCCTGTCCCGCTACATCTCTTTGGTTGGAGGAGCTCATCATATCGTCAATGATGATTATGGCTGAAATTAGGGAGCATTGGACTTTAGGTTTTCGGCTTCTGCTCCCTTTTTGGATAGTTCGTCGGCCTTTCTGTTCCCTAGGGACTCTCTGATGAGTTTTTCTATTTCCAGACGGCAGTTAATGGTTCTGTGAGGATATTTGAGGCAAGTTCTAATATTGCCGCTTGCGAGTCAACGAAGAAAACTCCATTATTACTCTTCCTGTCAGAGTGTAGCAAGGCGGTGGATGCCTCATGGATGGCGCATATCTTCCCATCGAAGCTGCTTGTATTGATACCAACAGCGGAGAAGCCACTGAATGCGGTGCAGAACCAACCCGCACCGGCTGATTTATATGCTGGGTTATATGTGGCATTGCACGAGCTTCTAGGGCTTGTGGCATTGCATGAGCCGTCGGTGTAGATATGCAGCCAGCTGTCAGCAGGGTACTGCGTAGCAATCATCTCTAGTATATGAGCTTTTAGCTCTTGTGGCATTGCATGAATCGTCGGTGTAGATATGCAGCCAGCTGTCAGCAGGGCACTGCGTAGCAATCATCTCTAGTGTATGAGCTTCTAGGGTTTGTGTCATTGCTTCCGAGTTTTTAATGCTGAAGTCTAGATGCGTTGTAGACGTTTTGGGAAGGTTTTGTTCAATAGTAATATAGTTAGGGACTGGCTGTGGTTCAAACAGTGGTATCTGATATTTTACCTTAGTGTTATGGACATGACACAAGGCCGATATCTGCGTCTTGAGGCACACAGTGGATTGTATACAGGCTTCCCAGAAGGCTCTATCTACCCTCCTTGCTAGTTCCCAAAACTTGAGGATACTTTTATCCCGCCTTCCTGCTAGTGGCTCTACTCCTGTTTGAAGCTGCAATGCATTGATAGGGGTGGACTTCGCACTTCCAGTAGTAATTCTCAGAGCATTATTCTAGACGATCTAAAGCCTTACTAGATTAGAGCTGCATGATTTAGGTATCGCTTCGCTGCCGTACTCCAGCACTGGCCGAACGTAGGATTTGTAGGTGGCGGTAAGAATATCTTGCTTGGCACCCCGTTTTGTGACTGCCGGTCGTTTTAAGAGGTTTAAGCGCTTGTTGCCTTTATCGGCGGTGAACTTGATGTGGTCCTTCCATGACAGTTTAGTATCCAATGCGACTCCCAGGTATTTGGAGAGCTTTGTTTGTGCGAGCGTTTTCCCAGGGTAGCTGTTCTGAAAGGAGCGTGGCTTAGTTGATAGGGCTTTGATGGTCAAACAGTTGAGCTATGGTATTATCACAGTTCACTTCCATCATATTTTCTGCCGCTCATTCTTCCACCTTCAACATAGTTGCGTTTAAGGTCTCTTCTAGTGCTTGTATATTACTACAGGTCATCCAAATGATTACGTCGTCCGCGAAGAGCATGCATCGCAGTCCCGGAACTGCTTCAAGATCGTTTATAATCAAGTTAAAAGGCAAACAGCTCATAACTGTCCCTTATGGAAGGCATTGTTTTTGTTTGTTGAAGGGGGATTTCGTTGTAAGGAATTCACACTTAATCAAACGATTTGAGAGGAAACGACGTATCCATTTAGCCATGTGGCCCTTAACTCCAAATATATTGAGTTTCTTCAAAAGAATTTGGACCCAAATGTTATCACAAGCTGCCCTTAAGTCAACAAGTACAGCAAAAGCGGATTGTTTGTTGTGAAAACCATCCTTAACAGATCGGGTAAAGTTAATAATTTGGTCGGTTGTCCAGCAACGCTTCCTAAATTCAGCTTGGTTTTGGCTTATTGGGTTCAGTTTTTCCAAAAATTCTGTAGTTCTACGGTCGACCGTCGTCTCTGCGACTTTACAGCAGATACTGGTGAGTGATTCTGTACCATGTAAGGTCTGTGAGCTTCAAAATGTTATTTTTTGCTCCAGGACTAAGGTGAGGCAGGAAATCTGGGAATATTTCGTCTGGGCCGTCTGATTTGCCTTTCTTCATAGAGTTTAGGGCGATATCCAGCTCTGCTAAAGTGAAGCGTTCGTATAAACAAGTCCATTCATCAGCAGTGGGGCACGTCGGCAGGTTTTTGTCGAGAGTACTTTTCTCTCAGATCAAGAGACGACTAGAGTGCTTAGATATGTGTAATGCGCGCATAGTGCTGTAGCTACCATTTTGGGAGTAGTGAGTAGCTTTCCTTTGACTGATATGTGCTCCCAGTGGCGGGTGCTTTTATCATTTTTCAGGCTGGACAGAAATCTGTGTGCTTTAAGATTGTCTTTTCTAAGTCTAGTTTGGACACGAAGCCCCCTTTCTCTTTTGGAAAACAATAATTGAGTGACTAAGTGCAGCTTGCGCTTTTTTACGTACTCTAGTTGCTTGGAGGTTTCGGCTACACAACGTTTCTCTCGCGTTTAAGCACGTCTAAGGTTGCGTTCCAAAACGGTTTATATATCTTCACCTAAGCTGCAGGAATGCTCTTGTGAGCGGCACGGATCAAGCTGTCGGGAAAACGTTTTGCCGACTAGTCGGGGCTGTTATCTGTTAGTGACTACTGTGGCAACTCATCAGTTAGTTCGGAAAATTTGTCACAGGATGGTGTTCTTGAAGTTATAGCGAGAAAGCTTCTGCGTCCCCTGCTTATGGTATCTAGTTGGGAACAGCGATGCCTGCATCCATCCAAAGCATCTGCCAGTTTCAGGTTCGTTCTGGCGATGAGGTGTGCATTGATAATTGCCAGATCATGAGTGCATGCGTATCCTGCGTAAGACAAGAATGTAAAACCTGATGAAATCTGGATGAGGTTACCTGAGTCTAAAAAGTCTTTAGTAGCTTTGGCGTTAGGATTACAGGTGTTATATCCCCAATGGGTTAAAAGTGCGTTGAATTCGCCGATGGTGATGCTGGCTAATGTCGTATATTTGGTCCATTGATGGCTTGTTGTTGGGTGGGTTATGGACGCCAGTAGCTTTGTAGTGAAGTCCGTTAAGCCAGACGTAAATACATACAGCTCCTAGTTTGCCGCGTTCTTACATTTCGTTTAAAATATGTACTATGGAGTATTTTTATTACGGCAGGTTTCAGTAAAAAGAGTCTGCCTTAACTTTATGATCCTTTAGACCTTTCAGAGATTTATAGACATGCCAAATAAATCAACGTCTTTGTGGCAGACGTTGTTTATGCACAAACACAGCTGTTGTGTCGTTAATGTTGTATAAATAAAAGAAAAATCATTATTTCCTTTTTTTATTATAGTTAAATTTAATTTAGTTAATAGAAGTAGTTCACTCCAACTACGGGAGTAAGGGTTGAAATAATGATAATCTTAATTGGATCACCATTGTCTTTACGCATATGTCAATGAATTAATCTCTCTACAATATCCTCTCTCTCTCTCTCTCTTTTTAAACTGTTTTTTGCCTGTTTCGTTCCCGGATATTCTACACAACACGGGATCTATTAATATAGTCTCAGATAACAGCTAATTTAATAGTCTTAGCTTCGACAGTATTTGTTTCACCATTTTAACAGATTCATAACCTTAGACAAAATCAGTGTGAAATTCTGTATAACATCCTGATGTCTAAAGATAGGCAACATGAATTGCCTTATAGATGAGTTGTAAACTTCAGTGTCCATGTGATGAGAGGAGCAGAGCCAGTAAAATACGTATTCCGATCGGAAACAAAGCCCCCGCGGACTTTATTATCGCAAACACGAACATTCAATACTTATGTAACAAAATAAATAACTCCGTTTTGCATCGTCCTAGTTTTAATTTATTATACAAAACGATAGAAAGATTACAAGAGACCAGATTCGTATCTCAGTCTCCTAGTTAGCAGCATGTGGGAGGTCATGTTAGGTCAAATGAAGGTTATTTCAGTTTTTTAATACTATAAAACATGGAATTACGTTATAACACATCCATTCCATATTAAAGTGAGCTGAGGGTGAGAAGTTATTTATATTTATTTATTATTATTTATCATTAGAAATAGTATCTGTCTAATGGTATAAAAATGTACGAATAACACTTCTTTGTATTAACTTGGAAAATATCTCCTACTTACTGTTCTATTCAGCACACGCGTTTCGAGCTAGGTTAGCGCATTTTTCAATTTTATGAAATTCTGACAAGACTGTTGTTCAGGTGTGTTGGTATGAGTCTGTGGTGTTTACCAATACTGTGGTATATTGGAAATACACCACAGACTCACACCAACACAACACACCTGAGAGAGTACAATCACACAATCAAACACTATATTTGAGCACATAATTACCAATTACATTACACACCACAGACTCACAACACACCTGAGCAACAGTCTTGTCAATAATTCACAGCATTGAAAAATGCGCTGACCTAGCGCGTTCGCATCTGCTGAATAATTCAGTAGGTAGTGGTTTTTTTTACCAAGTTAGCACAAACAAGTGTAATTGCTATTAAAACCTCAAGATGTTCAACACAAAAACTGCAAAAATGCATAAACTGTTACAAACTTGATAATTTATTTTTAGCTTTACCAATTTCATTGCTTGATGCCTCTAAGTAATAATTGGTGGCCAGGTTAGCAATATTAATCAATAGCAGCCGGCGTATGTTATTAAATTACCACTGAAGATTAGTCAATGCTCTAACATCATTGATAAAGACTATTAATTATTCTTTTTGCTATAATTCTTGCTTTTATTTGCATTTCTATCCGTATCACCCGTCAATACCAATAAAACCATTAATAAATACAGTACTTTACTGGCGGTAAATTAAAACTTGTAGCTTATAAATGAGTTTATCGTGTTTGTGGAGTAAGTTTTTTAATGATCAGGTAGTTATTTCTTCAGATCAAACACACACTCGTTTACTAGAGAATTTACTTTATTTGTATACTTATATTTAAAGTAGTCAGGCTAGGCACGTAGACATAACTTTTCAATTTATACCTAGATACATTTATGCCAACAATTCAAAACCTCACTAAAAATATTTTTAGCTTACACAAGCAATAGATGTTTCCTCCCCCCTGCCTAGCCTATCCCTAATATAAGTATACAAATAAAGTTAATTTTACACTAAACGAGTGTGTATTTGATCTTAAGGAATAACAACCTGATCCCAAAGTTTTGGCCCCGACAGGATGTGCTTGTAAAGTGGTGTGTTTTTAAAAGTGTGTTGAAGAAAGGGTTAGGCACGTGATAAAAACAAAAGATGTTATCTAGCACTTAATGAGGAAAGATTTGTTTTTTGGGTTACCCAGAAGGGCCTTTAGTAGGCCTTAGATTGTGAACGAATGGCGCTGACATATTCTGGTATAAAGTATTCTTGGCTAGCCCTCCTATTCTTAATGTACGTTTAAATATAAATATAGTTATTTACCAGTAAACAACAGTGTCTTTGTTAATAGAAAATAAACACCTTAGTTTCCAAAGTGGGGACCACGACGTGATTATCAGTGCTTTAGTGTAATAGGAGAACGGTGCGTGTAAACGCCGAACCATTTTACAAGACTACCGCAAAACTGTGACACACTTGCCGCCGTTGAAAAGCAACTCGGAAATGTGGCCTTAAATAGTAGTTGGCTTGTGTGGCAGCGAACATAGTATCTGAAAGGATAAAAATGGGCACCGTTATCTTGGGTGAAACGTGCGCTCAAAAAGACCTTTGTGTAAACATGGAAGATGAGAAGGACATTCAGTACGCGAAATTAAAGCGCGCACCTATTACGTAGAAGTAAACACTTTGTGATCAGCTATGTCTAAAGTACAATTAAATTAAAATTTCTATACTTAAACTGTGTGAAATACAAACTCGTTCACTAGAGAATTTAATTTATTTGTATACATATTTATATATATAATACTTAGGCTATGGACGGGCACTTAAAACTATTTCAATTCACCCCCAAATGTATTTATGGCAACAGTTAAAAACATTACTAAAGAAACACAAACAACCAATGTTTGCCCCCACTATTTCCCTATCTTTTTTACTTTCTAATCTTGGTGATTTCATATCATAAAACACTTCCCTATAATACAGTGTGTTCTATCTTATTATATGAGTCTTCCCATGCAACAAATCAGAACTCATAAGTAAATGATCCATAAAAATATGACATCTGCTTATTTCAAGGTTAATTGTTGTGTGAATATTTGCCGCCTTCGGCATGTGCAACGTGGTTATCCACTGAAACAAGCGCTTAGTTTCCGACGTGTAAAAAATAATTTTTAATTATATTTTTTACATATAAACAACACATATGGCTTCCAGGAATACCAAAAACAATGTGCAATGCATCACGTCAGCCAACAAGCACAGAGAATACTTTTTAACATTCGCCGCAGCTATTGTGTGCCTTTTCAGTATATTTTTTTATTCTCCATTCCCTGAACCAAACGAAGCGGAAAGTTTGTTCTGCTGGTTTTTTGTAGTAATACAACTGAAGCAATATGTTATAAAAACTCCTGATGTGTAAATTAAAAAAAAAACTTTTACATTTTCATTATTATATATTCACAAAGAGTAACATTAATATGAGTGGAAATAAAGCGTGGAGTTTTTTTGACGTTCTGTTTCTGTAATATACCCGAGCAGCATAACCCGTTACTCGTACACCATATACGTTTCTTAATATATGATGTGAAGTTTTAAAGTGAATTTGCAAAGTTTTATATACTACTGCTTTGAAATAAGTTTTTTTTGTTTAATTCCGCAAAAGATACTAACTCGAAATACGAGATGTAATACGTTAAAATGAAAGCTTTCTAAAAGATGTTTAATATTTCTGTAAGGAAATGTAATTGGAGATAAAAAAAATATGTAAACAGGAAATAATGTACAGGAGACAACACTCAGTAATAAAACTGCCATAGTTTTCATTTGAAAAGTAATTGTAATTGGTTAACTCTATTGTAAAAATAATAAAATTTAAATTTTAACGATCTAAATACAATTCATCATAAGTATTTAGCAATACTATTTATCCGTTGAATCTTGCTCAATAATTAATCTGCTCTGAGTGAAACCTTTCTGCTACGAATGAATCCACTGTAAGCTGTCTACGAATACTTTTGCAACTTCAATATAACCATTAGCCTTCCATTTTTATTTAGATTCCTTATTTTCATTTCTCCCCGTTAATCCTTACTGTAAGCCAAACCACGTAATTATACGATCCCATTCCTCCAGCTCATGTTTGGACAGTACAATTTTGCATATTCCCGTTATATATACTCCATTCTTGTCTCTTATATAAAAGACTATTTTAACCCCCTAATTGCAATGAATAAAGTACTCTGATTATATCTGTAGACACGTTGCAAAATATATAAGTTTGTACATATATTAACATCCGTATGTTTATCTCTGATTACTTCATTAAATTGATCAGATTTAAGCATATATATTGCAAGTATTAATTTAACATTATGGATGGTAGAAACGCCATCAATAACATGTATGAGATTTAAACATGTAAAACAATTTGTAGGAGTTAAGTTATTTAAGAATATGCTTTAGAACATGGGTTCAAAAACTGGGGGGGGGGCTGCCCTCCGAGATGGTAGTGAAGGCAAGTCAGTGGGGACGAGAGTGCTGTTTGAATAGTAAGGTAAATTCTTATTTAGTTGAAGATATCTATTAAGTACACAATTTCTCAAAATTTGTAACTAAATTTACAGCTCAGAGTTGTTTTACATAGGTAATTTTATTGATCATGATGTCCAGAAACTTTAAATGAAATCTATGCATTCATAAAATAAGTATAAGTAAAGGTTGTGCAGATTTTGTAACTTCAAATTAAATCAACTTGAAAAGAATAATAGTACAAAAGTACAAACGAATGTGGCAACAGCACAATGGTCAAATCTTCATTTAGAATAAAACATTTATAGGCGTATAACAGGCAGCTCTTCGATTATACTTCCTTTTTTCAAGCACTTACTTACTACAATACAATCTCAAATAGATATGATAGTGAAAAAATTCAAGCTCATCAGTCTCATTAACAGATTTTCCTCTTATTAGGTTAAATTTAAATTCCGAATTTAAACTTGAAATGTTTCTAGTGAAATTATGTATAAACAGTTTAATTGTTTTCAATATATATATAGATATATATTTCTTTTTCATATGCCCATGCCATTTATTTATAGAGTAAAATTGAGAAAGGTGCGGTAGGCTTTCATTTCAAGAAGAGGTAGCGTAGTACCAAAATGTTTGCTGCTTTAGAAAGTTACTCTCCCAAGCTTAGCTCTTGTTTATATATATATAATATGTTTTCATGTGTGTGTGTGTGTGTGAGTGTGTGTGTGTGTGTGTGAGTGTGTGTGTGAGTGTGTGTGTGCGTGCGTGTGTGTGTGTGTATGTGTGTGTGTGTGTGTGTGTGTGTGTGTGTGTGTGTGTGTGTGTGTGTGTGTGTGTGTGTGTGTGTGTGTGTGTTCCAAGAGGCCAGAACCATAAGATCATTACGTTCTTTCCATAGTCCTATCGGGACGTACGATGTATAAGAGTGTGTAAAGCTATTCCCAGTTTAAAATACCAATAGAGATTATATTCTTTCAGGTACATAAGTGACTCCATGATACGTCCATCCAAAGTCTTCTATACGTAAAGACCTCAAGATGAGAAGCGTGAGAGGGGAAACCGAGCCGTGAATCATTGAATCATATAATATTTAGATGGGCGCACAGTTCATGAACGGTTTTGTTGAAGCGCTTCATTCAAATGACTGAGTGAATTACAATTCTATGAAAAAAATTGCCTTTCATCGGTTCTTTCCGTTCAAAGGCCTTAGGTACTGAAGCGACAATAAGAACCGAACGAAGTGGTTCATTCGTTCATTCAGACTGCGAGTCTTCTCTTGTAGTTCGTAACGCTGACGTACAAAATAAGAATACTTGTCAATTCGCCAATTTTTTTACTATAGTAACTTTGACCTTTGAACCCATGAGTAACTTTGACTTGTCAATAGTATAAAGCACAGTGAACAGTTTAAACCATGGAAGTGTATACTTTATTTTATTTACAACCTATTCTATCCTAACTAGATTCTTTGTATGTATATTTTAATGTAGGTAAATTTAATTAATGCTCTATAACCGAGTCCCTTTACACATAAACATTTATTATACTATTATGTTGGTAATAATTACTATAAGTGTGATTAAGTTTATAACGCTACATTTTTTGTCGATACTTATATTTTGAGAGAACTAAAAATGGTAAAAATTTAGATTCTCAAACCGTCTAAATACCATTTGTTTCATGTTTATAAGGTATTCTTGAATAGCATTTTTGAAAACATTAGTTGATCCCCATTTGGTCAAGTATTACTCACTACCTTACTCTTAACTAAATACTCAGTTTTTACATTTGTATGTATATTGATAAAATGAAGTTATCATTGTACAAGTAACATAACATTTCAGGCTAAGCTCAAAGAATAGTTGGAACTTAAATTGGTTGAACTAATTGCAGCTTAATATAGGCTATATAACTCGATAGTTATGGTACAAAAAGGTATACTATTGCTTATAATATACAATTGTTTTTAAGTATTGGTGTTGTACAATAATGACAAATGCTACTACATTGCTTGCTTACTACAATCAGACTGGCCACAACAAATTAACCATGAATGAACCGAAGAACCGGTCAAGTAAAGCGGTCCATTACAGTGAACCGTCCGATTTTGAACCGTTCTTCTAAATGAATCGGCTCGCTTATCTCTAATTTTGTGCTGCTCCAGCAAAATAAGAACCCTACAGGTCTAATGCTAGCTCACAGAGTACTAGTGCACAGACGTGAGTGCACTAAGATTTTTGTACCTGGTTCCAAAGCAACATTAACTGCACGCCATCAGCAGTACTAGAATATCTCACTGGAACAAGTAGGAAATTTTCCAATCAGAAAGCAAACTGCTGAATAGGAGGTCGTCTTAGTTGCATCAAACAAAAAGATAAACAAGTGACCGTGTACATTGCAGTGTTACAAAACAGTGATTCTCTAAAACTTATACCAAAGGGATTTTATATTCATACCTTAAGCCTACTTTTGACAATTTTAATTCTGTTGTAGAATTATTATAACTGAATTTAATACTTACATTTTTTTAAATGTTCACAAGGTTTTTATATTTTTATATAGCATAATAAATTTCTGTAGTGATTACGATATACATTATTCCCATACACATTCCTCCAAATAGAACAGTACATTAAGGAGGCGTGATGGTAAAATGCATTAGCGGAATAAATATGAAAGGAATGGGTTTCTAATAGCAATATCGCCGCATATTGTAACGCGATATGGGGACGCGTCGCTTTGGGGTTGTTATTGCCATATGAATGCGTTATTACGGGTTGTACCGTTCTGGTAAGTGTCATTATGGAATACTCAGATATACTGATATTCGAATGGGCGAAATGTGTTCGTATTTCTTTAGATTAGATTATACTAGAAATAACTCTATTACAAGTTTCTATTTCAAACCTTTCTATTAGCTCACACTCTCCTTATACATATATATATATATATATATATATATATATATATATATATATATATATATATATATATATATATATATCTTGTTCGAATTTTCAATCTTTAGTAAAAATACATTTTTATCCATCCAATCACATTCAAATATATTTCTTAACATGTACGTAAATGTATATACAATTTCTTATTCAAACAAAATTAACATGAAGGTGTATTATTATTATGAGAACTACGGCAATCCTTTAGATATTTGATTATATCGCATACAACAGGAACGTCCCTTTCAGAACCTATCACTCTTCCTGTGGATTCATAATAAACCATCCGAAAATCCTTTTCAAGAGGTAACAGTTTATCAATTTAGTATTAGTTTACAGTGTTTACATTCATAAATAATACTTTTAGCATCCTTAAATCATACATCAGAAAATCAAAATGTATTTGTAGTTGCTTGAATTGTTCTGTGATAGGTCATTAACCTTAAACACATTAAATAATTATTAACAGACATTAATAAAGTTTAACGTTTTTTTTTATTATTAAGTAGTAATATGTAGACACTGTTCCAGTTATACTAAAAGAAATAATTTACTAGTGCTTTACAACATAATTGGTAAAACAATTTATTTCATAGAAACGTATAGCTTTCGTAGACTTATCGTATAACTTATATTTATTCCAATATATGTTTAAGCTCAAGCGTCTAGCATTTGGTTACAATGTAAGCAAATTGATTGGGTACAAGATTGATAGCGGCATACTTATCGAAATGTCGGCGCCATGAATGAGGAAATAATTCCTTTCACATGTGTCATTCAGTTTGCATTCCATTCCGCTTATGATTAGGGAAAGCAGATTGAGAGATTCAGTTTTTAAGGCGCAGTATTTATTACACATGTTGGACTTGTTTACAAAAACTAATTTATTGAATTCTAAAACATATTTCTTGATTTATAACGCTGCTATTGGCTAAAACAAATGATATAAATTTTATATGGAAGATTAAAATTAATATAACTCTACTTAACTAATCGAAGTGTCTAACATTGATATAAGAGAATAACTATGCCAATCACCAGACTTTGCTGAGATATGTGCCCTAGATATGTGGAACGGTTAAACCTATTGTATACATACAAAAAGCCTCTCTAAAGGCTTGTCCACACTTTTACACAACATCGAGTGATTTTGGTCTGTAGACCATGTCTAGATACAATCGAAAACAATTGTCTATAGACATGTCTGCAACAAATCGCAAAACATTTGTCTCCTATCTCACACGGGAGATTTGAGGGAATTCTTAGACAATGTTGCACATTCCGTAGTTACGAGAAATTGTTGCCAGTTATCAGCGACCCGTGAGGAATACTTAGCATTCAATTGCTTTATTTATTTCGCTCAAGTTGTGTTTCCGATTGTTTTTATTATATAGCCTACGGAAAAGGTTTGGTTTTTAGTACAAGGTTTTCACGTTGTAAATTGTTTATGGGAAGCTAGAAATCCCCATTGTAAAACTCCCAATAAAAAAGAAAGGGCAAAAATATGTAATATCCGTCGTTGATGTAGGGGAAAAATTTATATTTTGAAAATGGCGTTTCAGCGGGAACACAAAAAAGTCAATGAAAAGAAAAGTGTAACATGTGCGGGTCCTTACAGTAAAGCCTCCATCAATCGCCTCTTCTTCTCTCCTGCACCTCAACAAAATGATGAGCATACTGTCAATGGTGTTTCTGATAATATATATACATACCTAAGCAATCTGAATTACTTTTATTGAATTATATTCTTAGTTTTTTTAATGAGTTTGTAAGGAGGTATATATATTTTTATTACTAGACTGATTGAAAATATTTGGTACTGTTATAAAAGTAATTTGTAATTTTTTCACTCCATTTATGTTTTACAAAATAAATATTGTTTACTTGTGAGTTATTAAACTTATTATTATTTATAGGGATCTACCTTTACAAATCCCTTTAGTCATTGTATAATGGCTTCACACACTTCAGGTACAGTCTTTGAAATAGATTGCTTCGATATCCTAAAAGTGTACATTAGGCTAGTAAACGATTCCCCACTTGCCGCAAAACGCAGTGTCACTGCCAACCTTAGAGATGGTTTAGTGGTTTCTCTAAATGGGCTTTCTCTTTTCACAACATTTCCGCTTAAAACCTGTATTTATTCTTCAAAATCACTAGGAGTCAAACGGGTAAAGTTTCGGAGCCCCATGGTATCTTCCAATTTGAGTGTTGAAAATAAATTGCAAACCGAAACGAGGCCCTTCTGCAAAAATTTCCCGTCTCCACCAATGTCTCCTTTTCAGCATGTTTTCATTATTCAAAATTATAACAGCGCAAACAGCGATTACAACAAGGTCAGCCATGTCTAGCAACTAACTAAAGAAGTGTGTGTACACGCAACAAAGTCTCTAAAATTTCTAGATTTATTGTCTATAGACGTGCCTAGAGACATCCTTAAGACATGTTTGTAGACAATCGTTCGACTCTGTCTAACAGTGTAAACAAGCCATAATGTCACAAAGAAAAGAAAATTATTAGGTAAATATATATCATACAAAGATACCTAAGTATTTCATAGAGCCCTTATTCCAATAGGCACATTGTAACGTACTAGGCCCTTTTTACTGGGGGTAAGTATTACTTTATTAAAAATGTATGTTAATTACTAATTAACATACTAATTAATTACTTACCCTGGCGTCTAGTTCTAACATCATAACTCAGGCAATTACTGTCTGTCTATGACGCTCTTCTATCTTGAAGCTAGAACTAGGTTACTTGGGAAATAAGAATTTAAAGCTTTAAAATACAAAGTTATACAATTTCTTAATCAATGACAAATTACAATAGAAGAAAAGACACCAATGTGACGAGTAATTATCTTTTAATTACTGCTAATTGTTCCATACATTTTAATTACTTATTTATAAAATTACTAAAATTTATACATATCGAGAAGATAGTAACTTAAGTTTTCCAAATTAATTTTGAAATGAATATTGAAAGGACAATTTCTACCGTTCATGTGTTAACCTTTTATCAATTAAAATTCTACTTAGTTAACATTAAAATATATTTTCTTTATTATTTTCTATAACGTACCTGGTTGTGCACATTACTTATAAAACACTTCAACACATACCACAAAACATTGCCCATGGCTTTTGGAATCACTAATCACTGCACATCGATCCTGGAATCAGCGCTCTTATACAAAAATGATATAAACGTTTACTTATTGGAAACACATAAATAATCTGACTTCTTCTTTTGTTGCGATTATAGAATTTGGTACCGGCCTTGACATCTTAAATTTTGAATACTGGAAGCTTGTAAATTTCTAGGTTACGTCCGAAAATGCCATCACGTCCGTCTCGTTCGGAGACTTTTTGAGAAGTGGGGTCATTGCAAGGACGCGCTAACTGAAATTTCCCACCCTTACTTATTATTTCGAATTTTTTGATTGGTGCATTGGATCAGGCGATATCAGACCATCCTTACGTCACATGGCGTGATGTGGTAACTGCCCTAAGTTACTAACTCGTACGATATTTTACATTTTTACCCACTAGGGGCGCTACGAAACTTACCCTAGATTCACAATGTGCACCAAGAAAACAAAAATTTTTTTTATATTGGGACGATATAATTATTAAATAAAAATTAAATATATAAATGAATTTATATGTAACACCTTATTTTTAAGAGTGTTATAACATATTACAAAAAATATTTATGCAGCTGCCATTGTGTAAATATTTAGGCCAATTTAAATATATACTTGAATTATTCAATTTTGTTTATAGGTTTTTTGTATTAAGTTTCATTTATCAATCTGGTTATAAATGTTAAACTAATTTATTTCGCTTGTATATTTTAAAATTTTGTTCTTTGTTTAAAAAGTGACTTATTTTAGTTAACACGTTATTACACATCTTAAATACACATTTTCTTTTAGTTTATAGTTGAGATTGGCACAATTATTATGACATTAGTCTTAATATTCTTCATTAACAAATAAAGGGAATGAAATATTTGATTTTATTAACTTATACCTCAGTGTGTAGTTTGTATAGGTATTAAGGGGGTAGAGCAAGAAATAAAAGAAAGAAATGCAGAAAATATTTGTACAGTTTAATGTAAAAATATTTAATACAAGAATATTTAAAAGAATACAGAAGAGAGTGGAGCATTAAGCCTGCAATAGATTCATATGATGCTCTAAGGTAAACAAAATCCCAAAGAACAACCCTTCAAGTTATAAATCGAGGTAGTCAGGAGTATATGAAGCCTATAGGCCTATCTAGTGTTCATAAACTGAATAATTTTAAAACATCGGCCAGTGAAGTATTTCGTACTTACGTTGCAAATCGTATTACATTCCTGCGGCACAAGAAGTGGTCATGGGTCCGGACCACATACAATTTTGTCCTACCCTTACCTTGGAGAGGTATTGGCAAGGCAGAAGCCTACTTCAGGAACTTTGCGCCCACTTCATAAACATTTACAGTTTTGTTAATTGTTAGTTGTATCCTTATGTAGTTGTTATTTTTTTTATTGCTTTACATGGTACATTTTGTTTGTATGCTTCCATTGGATTTAAACTATTGATGCAAGTAAATAATATTCGAGCTGGCTTGTGAGTGAAAGTTATGATTAAAGAATAAAAATATGGTACAACTCACAAATATACAATTTTTTATTTCATACGCGTTTCAACGACTAATTTGTCGTCATCCTCAGTGAAGATACATAAATGAAATTAACTAAAATATATATATATATATATATATATATATATATATATATATATATATATATATATATATATTTAGTTAATTTCATTTGTGTATCTTCACTGAGGATGACGACAAATTAGTCGTTGAAACGCGTATGAAATAAAAAATTGTATATTTGTGAGTTGTACCATATTTTTATTCTTTAATTATTGATGCAAGTGTTTATTGCAATTAAATCAAAGAATATTATACCTTTTTACTAGGTTTATCTTTATTCTGCTTACTTTTAGAGAAATTACCTGTTATATAGGATGATTTCTGTTCCCGGAAGTTGCCATCTTTATAGTATCTTAGTAGTTTAATACGGTTGTGTCCTTTTTTTATCTCTTGGATCCAGTTGTATAGCCTTAGCCGTGTATATTTTTTTGTGATGAAAAAATATTCATCTATCATAAACTTTATCTCTTCTTTAAAATGAATACGTTATTCCTATCTTTTGAATTTATACAGGTTCGAATGACGCTTCCATTTACAGTAATATAATAGGCCTATTAAATTTCAATTGGAATTTTTATAACTAAATATTGAAATTGGTCTAAATTTTTCAATTCCTTCTATTAGCTCACACTCTAATGATATATACCTTGTACAAATTTTCAATAGTTAATAAAATACGCTTTTATTCATTCAATCAAATTCAAATAAACTCTTTAACCTATAATGGATGACAATTGATGATTATGGAGTTTATTCAAATATTTATTCAACAATTAAATAATAAAAATTTGGGGGTCTAGATAGGATTCGAATTGAGTATCTTCATGTATGAAGTCTAGCGCTTTGGCAATGAGCCAACTTTCCCATTGCTGGAAATCTACTTCTCAAAGGTTTAGGGTCTATATGAATTTTGCTTTTGCTCTAATCTGGTTGTCATCGAAAGCTCCATTGTACAACCTTAAATTGTTGCCATGGTTACCACACAATATCATAAATAATAGTCTAGGATTAAAAATAATTGTAAAGATTAAAATAAGCAAAACAACTGGATTAACGATATCAAATCTTCCTTCACAAATGGAAAATACGAAAGGAAAACGAAAAGAAACTACAGCACAATGCAAAAAACAAAAGAAAAGAGAAATAATAAATAGTAACAAACAAAAATAATAGTCCAACACCAAACACAGAAAGGAAAATAGAAAATCGCAAGGGAATTTGGATTTAATATATATATATATATATATATATATATATATATATATATATATATATATATATATATATATATGTATATAAATATAAAATATGTTTTCTTGTTTAATAATTTAAAACAACATAGGTTATTCAAATACAAGAATATTATTTATTTATATTCAAAGCTTTTCGTTGGTAAACAGTACCAACATTATCAGGGATGAAAAATACAATAATGCAAAATATAGGCCTAAAACATCTGTTAAATTATAAATAGAATTGTTGCTAAATTTATACATAAACTTGGCAAATTGTATGAATTTAGCAACAATTCTATTTATAATTTAACAGATGTTTTAAACCTATATCTTGCATTATTGTATTTTTCATTCCTGATGATGTTGGTATTGTTTACCAACGAAAAGCTTTGAATATAAATAAATAATATTCTTGTATTTGTATAACGTATGTTGTTTTAAAATATATATATATATATATATATATATATATATATATATATATATATATATATATATGTATATATATATATACATTTATATTAATTAATTGTAATTATAAAATAAACTCAACTAAAATAAAATTTATCTTTGTCGTTATTAGTAAGAATTGACTTGAAAAATGTTTTCATATTATTTGTTTATAGTTATATTATACGTTGAAACTATTAATTTTCAAGTCAAAAGTCTTTTCAATATTACTCTCCAGACATTTGAAAATAACTTTTATTTCCCATATGTTCTCGTTATCTTAAAAGTTAAATATTTTAAATTTCTTTCCCTTAAAAAAAATGAGATATTGGTTGAAATTTCCAATTTTATTTTTTTACTCATTATTTATTTACCTTTTCTTATTATTATCATTAGTTTTAATAACTATTTGTTATTATTAATTGACTATTATTGCTATTTATTTTGAGATAATTCTTGGGTAGGTTGAAGTAGTATATCTAAAAATATTTAAAAAAGACTAATTCCATTTTATGTTTAACGGCATATTGCTTTAACATGGTTAGAACCAACATGTCTGTGAGGTACAACATGAATCTTTCTATTCAACATCGGACGATCTTAGTTCCGTTTTATCTCCACCTTTCTTTTTTAATTTAAAATAATTTATAAACGTTTTTCTTATAAAATAGAAATATAAACATTTTAAAATGGTTATAAACTGTAGGGCTTGTTGGAAATCAAAATAAAAATTTACCAAAACACTAGAAACAGCGGAAAAAGTGATTCCAACAGTACTATACCGTAATACCATGTAGCACTATGTAAAACGTGGCCACAACATTTTATCTATTTTAAAGATTTAATTAAACCAGTTGCCTTGGTTTTGGTGCTGGAGTGATATAATAAATGATTAACCTAAATAACTTAGGTTTTTAAGTTGCATAACGTCAAGGCCGATCCCACGTTAATGTATCCTCATATTCTAGATAACGTAATCACATTCTTCGTAAATAAGCCTCTGAATGATTTCTTTTTAGCTAACTTTAGCTGTTATTCAAAACGGATTGGTTTTTACACGTGTTTAGTAAGAATAGCAGTTAAAAGTCTATCAACAAATCGTGCAAACAAACAACACTAAAGAAATAATACATTAATAAATATTAAAACATTACATTTATGCTAGACATTATTAACTTGTAGGGTCTTTTAACGTACCCTAAGGCTGCGGCCAGACAGAATCCGCATACTTGGCAATCAGTGCAGAACGTCATGTGCGTCATTTGCGACTATAATAATCAATGCTTCGAAAGAGTGTTAGTGTGGTAACACGCGTCTTATCCGTCACATCAGGGATATATCTGATCCGTCTTGATTCAAAACAGATTGTTACGAGACGCAAGACGGACAACGCGAATGTACAAAATGAACATGGAAGTATCTAAAGAAGTAATTATTTCAAGTGTATTAAAGCACCCTCCTCTTTGGGATCCATATCACAAAGATAGAAATGTTGTGCAGAAGATTTGGAAGGATTTAGGGAGAGAATTAGGAACAGACGAAGTACGATTGTAAATTTTATTTTTAAACATTATTTTACAAAGTTTCTTATTTATGACAAACTATTTAAATACACGTTTTCCCACTTATTAATTGGACATCACAGTCTCACAATCGCTCCAAGTATATTGGAATGTAACGTCAAATCAACAGTGTTGTCATATTTTTCTACTAAAACATATCCGGGTTGGATGTATTCAAATGTATCGGTATGGGAAGGTAGGCAGACTTCATGGGAAACCGAATAACCCATATCAGCAGAGCTGTCGTTTTTGGACATATAAAATAAAAATAATGTTCATACAATAACTTTTTATATTTAATTAACTTGAATTTTTATTAGTTTCCTTACTATTTGAGGTTTATTTGTTTGAAAATTTATTTTTATTAAAACTTTTGTCACCTTTAAGTAATCACAAGCCTTCCCTCACTAGATATTGGTTCACTGAAGTTTAATTTCACTTTTATAATCCTCTCCTGCAGTTTCTTAAGGATGAAACAGAATACAAATGTTCTTTGTATTTTTCTTGATAAGTTATTTTCGACGGTTATTTAAAAAAAAATTATCATCGTCATTTAAAAGTTTCGGAAACAAGGATATTCTCCGAACTCCTTCCTTTCTGTGTTAATTTTGTGTTCCCTTAATCTTTCACCACAGACATTTAACCTAAGTTCTATACTTTCCATGAGCAATAATTTACGACGTAGTTCTTTCTTATCGAAGTGACGAAACGCATTCTATCTGACCATGAGTGATATGCCTGATAAGACGCAAGTCGGTGGAAACACAAATAACGTATTCCACGTGACGTATAAAGGTATAGCAATAGGAGCCCCGTAGAAATAACCAGTTCGATTTCACTATGACGACAAGGAGAATACATGTCGTTATTGTTAATAATTTTTACCAAGTTTATCTAGATATTGTATCTAGATAATACGTTTTTTCTATATAATAGAATTCACTTCGAACTTTTATATTTTTGTTTTAATTGTATAAATACCAACTTTTACATTTTATTTCTTCCTTTCTTTCTTTATTTTTCATATTATCATTTCATTAAATTTGCATAGTTTACTTTTATTAAAGTTGCCTACTATAAAGGATAGAATAGTCCAAAGAAATTGCCCAGTTACGCACAAACACTAGTATATTAATATAAAATGATTAGTCATTAGTATGCTTTTTATCTAAACACAATTGTAGAAACTAAAAAAAGTATTACTTATGTAATAAAGAATATATATATATATATATATATATATATATATATATATATATATATATTTTAACATTATCACATTTAAACAGTATTTAATTAGTTTCTTTTTTGCAGGAATCAATTATCTTATTGCGAATAGCCTACAAAGTTATTTCGTATAGCGAGAAGCATACAACCATGAAAACGGTATTCTATACAATAACATAATATAAGTATACGTTAAAATTTAATCAAAGGGATAATCAATTAAAACGGCCTAAACTGTCGACAGACTCTGAAGGGTAACAATTAAGGATTTTGTGAATGTGAAAAGCTCTGTTGTCAGGGGTTTAAGCGGCGCTTTAACGCAGCAGAGAATATTAAGTGCGAGGGAAATCAACAATATTATGGAAGGGAAATATTTGGAAGAGTGGTACACAATATGAAAAAAGTACAAATTCTGGGAGAGCATGGTAGAAATTATTCAGAATTTGATTATATCGTGTTATTGTACATTGTCAAATCTACACAAATACAAATGTCACATGATTGCATTGCTATAAGAAATAATTTCCCATTAAAATTGCTTTTATATCCCTATGGAAATTCTAATTTTACAATTTAAAAAATATCTGAGAAACATGTTATCTACTATATTGACTTTAAAGGTATGTTTTTACAACCAACTCTAATTTTAAAATCAATACCAGAAATTTAACTAAAATTAAAAAAAAATATTGTTCTAATACTGAATTTTAATTTTCATTTAATTTTACTATTTCTAATGAAACGTATTGATTTTTTTATTAGTTCCAATCATCTGTAAAATTACCTTCACAATTATGTATTTTACGGTTACGAAATAATCTGTCTACAATTTAGAAAAGGTTTTTAATTGTATACTTTTAGTTGAAACAAATTTAGTTGTCTGTCTTGACTTAAATGGGTACAATCTTTAAAAAGGTCATCGGTGTTGTAACGACTGCTTTGATCAGGTTTCTTAAAGAAAAAAGGGTCCCTTACGAGGTTTTTCAAAGGATCTTTAAGTTTGTCCGCTACCAACTGTCCTAATCTACGTAATTGCTTCAGAATCACGGATCTAGGTATAACTGGCGCACTTTAAGCTACGCTCCGACCTTCGTCAAGGCGCGGGGGGGGGATCAATGCTTTTCTGCAAACAATCATTTTCTTGTAATTCTAACCGTTCTACTGGCACTTGTCTTATTGCTAGGATATTCTAGTCAGTCTCTCACTACCAATCGTCAAGTTATACTTTGATTTAAAGCAGAATAGGAATGGGTCTGTAGCAGGGTAGGGATGCGATGTTGTCAGTTCGAACGCTTGACAGTCAAGCCGCCACTGCCAGCGACTGAAATTGCAGAACGAAGCAAGCTACACCACTAGTAAATCACTCCACCACAGTTACGATATCACTGAGCGACGAACGAAAGTTTAACGTCGAATTGGCAACAAGGTTCACTCACGCAGCAAGATCTGAATTTCCTATTAGCTCAGACGGCTGTAATCCCCACTCCCTCTGGTCGATTTCACCTACGCAGAATCCTATTCTGTTTTAAATGAAACTATAATTTTGCGGCTACTGTTGTTTAGTATACGCGTATATGTATATATACTTCTTCTTCCTAACTTCTATACAGATAACATGCTTTTTTATTCTTGATTGCAATTAAGTATGTTACATAATAATTTGTTGTTTAGTATATGTAAAATCGGCTTTGCTTAGAAATTTTTTTTGTATTTTTGAAAAGATGTTTCATCGACAGAGCTAGATGGAAATTTTCACAAGTTTCTGAATGCACAATGTTGGGGGCATTTCCGAACTCAAATGTTAAATTACTGTGGGAAATTGACATAGCACTCTATCTCAACACGACTCTGAGGGAGGAGCAAGATGGGCTAGCAATCGTAAAAATTTTTGTAAAACTTTAAATGATGTAATTGTCTAAATTTATTAAAAACGGAAAATGTTATTAGTGGCTTTGTCACGTTTAGTTTGATGTTTCAAAATTAAAAAGAGAACTAGTGTAATTAATATTAAATGTTTTAACACGCCACGTGAGTGTAAACAATTGCCTAAAGGTATGTTTTAACACGCCTCGTGAGTGTAAGAAATTGTCTAAAGGTATGTTTTAACACGCCACGTGAGTGTAAGCAATTGCCTAAAGGTATGTTTTAACACGACACGTGAGTGTAAGCAATTGCCTATAGGTATGTTTTAACACGACACGTGAGTGTAAGCAATTGCCTAAAGGTATGTTTTAACACGCCACGTGAGTGTAAGCAATTGCCTAAAGGTATGTTTTAACACGCCACGTGAGTGTAAGCAATTGCCTAAAGGAATGTTTTAACACGACACGTGAGTGTAAGCAATTGCCTAAAGGTATGTTTTAACACGACACGTGAGTGTAAGCAATTGCCTAAAGGTATGTTTTAACACGCCACGTGAGTGTAAGCAATTGCCTAAAGGTATGTTTTAACACGCCACGTGAGTGTAAGCAATTGCCTATAGGTATGTTTTAACACGACACGTGAGTGTAAGCAATTGCCTAAAGGTATGTTTTAACACGCCACGTGAGTGTAAGCAATTGCCTAAAGGTATGTTTTAACACGCCACGCGAGTGTAAGCAATTGCCTAAAGGTATGTTTTAACACGTCACGTTGTAACACACTTTAGACGGTGTTACATATTAAAATAGTAAAATTCAGAAAACAAACGAGAATAAATTCAAATTGTAATAATGTATAACTATGTAAAAAAAATTGTTATGTATGATAAATATTTTTAATGAGATCTCTGGCTGATAGTGACATCTATCGAGAAAAATTTAAAATAATAAGTAACCTAGCTATGCGTGCGCCCCGTGGATGCGCGGTAAGTAGGAAGGCTGCTTGCTTTTAATTTATCTGTCTCATTAGGCCAGGATGTAACCAGGGAAGGACGTCTCCAAATGGCAAGAAGATGTATTTAGTTTCCTTTTATTTTAATTAATATAAAGTATTTCTTTTTTTAAATCATGGCATAGAAGGCGGCTTACAATACCAGATACAAGATGGGTTGCAGACTTATTCATGGTTTTCCCGACGTTTATTCACGAAGATGAGACCAGGCTTTACCGAGATTTACCCCTAGATGGAAGGGAAGTTGCGACAAGTTAACACAGCTAAGTGGGCGATTTTAAAACTTTTAAAACTTAATTTCAAAATTTAAAACATTTCGAAGCAGAATTTCTAAATTATGAACATTGAACTTTTTAATTAATAAGCATAATTATAATTACGCACCTTTTGGTGCTAATATGTTCACATTAAATTATTAAACTTGATTATACAAGAAAAGCAAGTAAACTCGAATATATGTTCATTTTCAGCCATTGATAAATTTTATTAATTGAAGGATTGCTATCCTTAAAAATTTATAAGTAATGTAAAAAAAAAAAGGTTTCATAATCTGTAACTGAGTGTTAAAGAGATTTATGTGTCATGATTTTAATTTATTTCATCTGTCTATTTTAAAATAAAGTTTATGATTTGCTTTAATTGAATTTAAATGTCATTATTTTACCACCGCACAAATACCTTGCATTTCAAGTAAATAAACCTTAAGTATTAATTCAAGAATATTCTGCTAATTTTAATTGTTTAACTTGGTAATTTAAAATACTTTAACTGTAACGGATTTATAACTTCTATTGCGTTACAGACAGACGTATCTTTACGCCTCAACTGTAAGCTAGAAGTGAATATTGAATGTTTTAAGAGTTATAACTAAATAAAGTCCAATTTGTAAAATTATAAACCGTTGCACACAATTTGCGCAACTCTGCTGTCTCATATTATATACACCGTTACACAATTTGCGCCACTCTGCTAGTTTCATTTTATAACATCCGTTACATAATTGCGCAACTCTGCTATATAAATTTGAAATGTAAATTTGTGTGTTGGCAAAAAGAAAATTTAAAAATGGTTGAAAATAACCGAATTCATTAAATATATTCAAAACGTAAATTCACAGTGTAAAATTTTGTAAAATGTATAAATTGAAAGTAAAAGGATGTAGCTTGTGTAAACAGCATGGTAAAGTTAGGGGAGAAAACCAGTTTTGACCAGTTTTTACTTGTAGTGTAGAGTTTCAAGGTTAGAGACTCTTGTTTAAAATGTTAATCGTAATATGCTTTTAAAAGTTTGTGCATGGCTTTGAGAAAGCCAGTTGTAGATTACCAATGTTGACACAGCTGCGAGCCTGTTTAAATATTTCGAGTTTGCTTTGCTTTGTTATGCCATCAACGTTCCGTTTGTTTTCTGAACCCCTGTAGTAAATCAATTTATCAGACGATAAAAGAGGTTATTAAACTAGTATGAATTGCAGAATCAAAATGATTTAATATTAAAATAATTTGAAAGTAAATGTAATACTGTCTGATAAACAATTTAACAAAAGTAATAGTACGGATGAATTATAATAATAAAAAGAAATTTTTGTAAATGGATTTAAAACTAGGTTTAATAAAATTAAATATATGTATAAGTTGTGTAAGGTTTACAAGCAAATTTATAACTTCAAAAATAGTTAAAAGTTAGAAAAGTTATTGTTGGAAGAAATTTAAAGCCTTTTTTCATTTTTAAAATAGTAATTGATTAACAAGGAAGTGGTAAGTGCCTTGATATGCAATTTTAGAAACTCATGACGACACTTTGCATATTGTGTGTCAAAGGGCCCAAATGGCATGCAATCTTACTTATACACGAGGTAGACACTGACAAAATCTCAAAATACATAATACTACACGAAGAGACTAAAACACTTGACCAAAAAATTGCATGTGAAAGTACAATACTAATTTCTGTTTGATTTAATTCTTATTTTATTAATGCAAGAGCTTAAACGAATTTTAATATCAAATTGTCATAGTAATGTTTGTAAGAAAATTTAAGAATGATGAATTGAATAAAGTCCTTTTTAAGTCAACAACTGGCTGTATGGTTTTTAAATCAAAGTATGGGATTTGATTTAAGAAAAAAGTATTTGGATTCAAAGTGTGGGATTTGAAATCCAATGGTTTTAAGATGTACGAGTATTGTAAGAATAACAAGAGAGGTTATTAGGCAATGGTACATTCTTAGTGGTAAATAGAGAGAGAGAATTTTTGAAAATATATATATAGCGTCGTTTAAATGTGGTAATTTGTGGCTTACAGGGAGTAAGCAGTTTTGCAGATCCCAGGTAGTGGACTGCGATAAATACAGCCAGTAGGTTAGGTTTGTTGACACAAAAAGAGACAATTTTGAAGAAAATTTAATTAATGAATAATTTGAAGAATTTTAATGAGAAATAATTTGAAGAAAAATTTAATTGTGAGTAAAAATGTATAAGAAATATAGTAATGAGTTTTAAAAATTTGAAGAGATGTAAATATATAATCATAAAGTTTGAGAAATGAAAAGTTTATAAAGAAGTTAAAATTTCAAAGCAACTGATAAGTGTATGTAATTATTTTAAAACCTAATCATGTAAATTAAAGGATTAATAAATAATGTAACAAGTTATGAGATTTAAATTGAAATTAAAAGACACATTTTTTTTTTAAAACAAAATAAATTAAAGATAAAAGTAATTAAACAAATATAGAACATTATGTAATGGTATAAAGAGTATATGACTATATAAAATCTTTTATGAATATAAAAGGAAGATTGAATATAAGTTTATTTAAAAATGTTATTATTTTTTTTTGGGAAAGGATTAAATGCCAGAATTAATATTGTTTATGTTATGCTTCATGTCGAGTTAAGTTTGTTCTAAGAATAGAATCAAATAGGTTTATGATATGTTTTCCCAAAGAAAATAATTTGATTGTTAACTTAAGAGTTGTTCGTAAATCGTTACATTTAATAAAAATAATTAAAGGGGAATGTGAAAACACACAATTTTTTTTTCTTTCAAAAGGGGGGAAAAATATGTAACACACTTTAGACGGTGTTACATATTAAAATAGTAAAATTCAGAAAACAAACGAGAATAAATTCAAATTGTAATAATGTATAACTATGTAAAAAAAATTGTTATGTATGATAAATATTTTTAATGAGATCTCTGGCTGATAGTGACATCTATCGAGAAAAATTTAAAATAATAAGTAACCTAGCTATGCGTGCGCCCCGTGGATGCGCGGTAAGTAGGAAGGCTGCTTGCTTTTAATTTATCTGTCTCATTAGGCCAGGATGTAACCAGGGAAGGACGTCTCCAAATGGCAAGAAGATGTATTTAGTTTCCTTTTATTTTAATTAATATAAAGTATTTCTTTTTTTAAATCATGGCATAGAAGGCGGCTTACAATACCAGATACAAGATGGGTTGCAGACTTATTCATGGTTTTCCCGACGTTTATTCACGAAGATGAGACCAGGCTTTACCGAGATTTACCCCTAGATGGAAGGGAAGTTGCGACAAGTTAACACAGCTAAGTGGGCGATTTTAAAACTTTTAAAACTTAATTTCAAAATTTAAAACATTTCGAAGCAGAATTTCTAAATTATGAACATTGAACTTTTTAATTAATAAGCATAATTATAATTACGCACCTTTTGGTGCTAATATGTTCACATTAAATTATTAAACTTGATTATACAAGAAAAGCAAGTAAACTCGAATATATGTTCATTTTCAGCCATTGATAAATTTTATTAATTGAAGGATTGCTATCCTTAAAAATTTATAAGTAATGTAAAAAAAAAAAGGTTTCATAATCTGTAACTGAGTGTTAAAGAGATTTATGTGTCATGATTTTAATTTATTTCATCTGTCTATTTTAAAATAAAGTTTATGATTTGCTTTAATTGAATTTAAATGTCATTATTTTACCACCGCACAAATACCTTGCATTTCAAGTAAATAAACCTTAAGTATTAATTCAAGAATATTCTGCTAATTTTAATTGTTTAACTTGGTAATTTAAAATACTTTAACTGTAACGGATTTATAACTTCTATTGCGTTACAGACAGACGTATCTTTACGCCTCAACTGTAAGCTAGAAGTGAATATTGAATGTTTTAAGAGTTATAACTAAATAAAGTCCAATTTGTAAAATTATAAACCGTTGCACACAATTTGCGCAACTCTGCTGTCTCATATTATATACACCGTTACACAATTTGCGCCACTCTGCTAGTTTCATTTTATAACATCCGTTACAACGTGAGTGTAAGCAATTGCCTAAAGGTATGTTTTAAATTAATTTTTTTAATATTTTTGTTTTTAATAAAATCAGTATATGCAAAATACCAGAATGCATTAAACCTAGCTTTGTCAGAGAACATTTTCAAAAGATGTAAACTTAAATATTTTAATTTGTTAAGTAATAAAAAGCAATAAGCAAATGTAAATTTTTAATATTAAATTGTTTTAATTTCTTTTATAAACATAAACGAGAATTTAATGTAACCTGTCTTGTTAGAGATATTAAACAGACAGCCAGTCTGCCTGAGTTAATAGTTAATAGTTTAGACAAACAATCGACCCGGCGATTGTTCTGAAAGAACAAGAGGATAAAGGTATTTAAAGTTTTTTAAATAAGTCAAAACCCACTACGACTCCACTTTACAAAATCCGGAGTGCTACAATATATATATATATATATATATATATATATATATATATATATATATACTTTTACTTTTAACTTTGAAACACTGTTTTCTTGTATTCACTTATCACTTTCACTATATGTACTTAAACAAGAATCTTACTTGGAATTTATGTCGTAGCATAAACACCATCATATATATATATATATATATATATATATATATATATATATATATATATATATATATACTTTTACTTTTAACTTTGAAACACTGTTTTCTTGTATTCACTTATCACTTTCACTATATGTACTTAAACAAGAATCTTACTTGGAATTTATGTCGTAGCATAAACACCATCATATATATATATATCGCAATATGTATTCTTGTGTATTAATAAAGAACATAAGTCAAAATACAAATACAAGAATTATAATTGAATTTACAATTCTAATTGAATTTAATTATAAATTCAATTATAATTCTTGTATTTGTATTTTGACCTATGTTCTTTATATATATATATATATATATATATATATATATATATATATATATATATATATAATAAATTAAAAATATTTCAAAAACAAGAATACTTTTAATGAATATATTTATTCAAAGCTTTTCGCCGATAAAATAGTACCAGCATCTTCAGCAAAATAATTATCTAATAAAATATTTTTACAAAATTAAATCATATGTGCTACAAACGACCATATGTTTATAAGTATTGCACTTTACGTAAATTTTTCTATAACATCAATGACTTTATAAATAGTTTGGGGCCTTGATCTCACTGTATTATATATATATATATATATATATATATATAAAGAACAAAAGTCAAAATACAAATACAAGAATTATATTTGAATTTACAATTCAAATACAATTCTTGTATTTGTATTTTGACTTTTGTTCTTTATTAATACACAAGAAAACATATTGCGATATTTATATATATATATATATATATATATATATATATATTATATATATTATATATATTATATATATATATATATTATATATATATTATATATATATATATATATATATATATATATATATATATATATATATATATATATATATTTATATTCATATATATATATAAGTGTAATATACACTTGATAAAATCACTAGATTCCGGTAAAACAGAGTCAGAAGCGGTGTAGTCGGGTGACATTGTAAAAAAAATTTAAAAAAAGAGGGGAATGGAATGTCAGATAGACAAGTGTTTACAACTCCAGATAAAACACGTGTGAAAGCATAATCAGTGACAGAATTTGACGATTTTCATTAGGAATTTCGATACATACAGTTGTATACTTTTTTACTAACGTTTGGGTATAATCAGGCAGCACAGTCTGAAGTGGCAACGGGAGGAGTGCGAGAGTCGTAATACGGAGACTGGCTAAGTAGCTGCTCAGTCAGATCGGAACATGGGTTTAGCAGTAATATACTAATAGCTGTTCGTGCGATCGCATATGCCGTGTGACGGATGGGCCTGGTATTGAACATTTGTAGGAAAGCTTCGTAAGAATGTCATTTTATTTGGTTTATAATATAAAAATGTTAAATTAAATAATTTCTTTATAGTCCTAAAACTCCGATATTAATCTTGACACATCCTAAAAAAACTTAAACAAACGTCTAAGCGGTGGTAAAGTAAAATGTATACAACATCTTCAAACTATATTATTATTTGTCGATTTTACAAGTCGTAACTGTAGTGGATTATTCCTGGTCTATAATACAGAAAAGAATCTCTCTCTATTGTGTGAAATATGTTCGTATCCTTTCATATCTCTTAAGTATGAAAATATGTGAAGAAACTCCTCTGTGAAATATTACAAGGTTTTAGCAGAACAATTAGCAAGTAATAGAGTGTGAAGTGTTGTGAAAGTTTTAAAGTTATTTCTTCAGGTACGTTCAAAGTTTAGTCTGAACAAATTCAATATCAGAACTCATCACGTTTCTCTCCACGTTGAGTTAACAAAATGTAGTTTACAGCTAAAAGTAAGCTACTGAATGCTAATATATCATGCTCAGCACTGTATACAGGCTATACATATTCTTAAGCATATCCATTCATAAAAAGATATCCACTTTTAAAAATTCCATCTATCAGGCATAATAGGAAACGGAGAGTTCGTGTATTATAAAAAAGTAAACATATCAGAAATTTTCATCAACGCAACTGAAATTTATGAAAGTAATTTAATACAATAATAAACCACCACTAAACAGATTTTCGTATTGATGTCGGCCGTTCTAGTGAGGGTTAAATCAAGCCAATTTTCTGCTAAAGAAATTAAAAAATATTTACACGTATGTTCGGTTAACGAGCTTGAAACGGCCAAAAGTTAATTCTGGGTCTGGAGACCTATATTGCCAATTATTTGCATGGAGAATCCATGGATTTAAAGCAAAGCGATAAATTGGAAAAGTTTTGGAAAATATTGTTTTTCAACACAGAAAAACTGTGATAAACTTTTATTTTCGATTCTCGTTGCGTTAATTAATTTGTCGATTTCTTGATTTATGAAGGAAAGTTTATTTATTCTGCGTTGTACAACGAGTTAACGACGCCTCTTCTGCTGATATATGCTAACTTTATTCCATTCTGAAGTGTATTACATGTTTAATACCGTCACATACAAAGATGAATTAATTTTGTTGATTTTCCGTGTAATTTCTTTAGCGGGTTTTCACTTACAAACCTGATGTCGGCGCCCATTTTGCACTTTCCGACACTATGTTTCCTGCTACACAAGCCATGTCTACTTTTCTTAACCACAATTTCGAGTGGGTTTTGAAGAACGAAGGTATGTGTGGTTCAGTTTTCCGATCGCCATCTTAAATATAGTTCGGTATTTTTAAGCACTGGAAATAACTCCACTCACGCACTGATTAACATGGATCCATATATCTTTACTGCATAGATCCACAATCGTTTCCAAAGCAGCGGCCTTCAG
Source organism: Prosapia bicincta (assembly GCA_036971475.1). NCBI lineage: Eukaryota > Metazoa > Arthropoda > Insecta > Hemiptera > Cercopidae > Prosapia > Prosapia bicincta. The sequence goes on from JBAIZL010000009.1 coordinate 14,630,584, forward strand.
GATATGGGGATCCCTTCGGATAGCCTTGGAGTCTTAGTGATTTAGGAGCGACAGTTTTCCTTCTGGTAATGAAGGAAAATCCGTATGACCGGTTGGGAATTTAGATGCTATCCCAGTTACAGGTTGTATTTAATTTCAAGTTGCTTTGCATAAATGAGTGGTGATATTTGTGTCTTCAGTCGTAACGTCGCAGGTTTATATTTCTCCCAGTGTCTGTAGTCGATTCGCTTTGCTCTCTCCCAGAACTTGAGTACTGATTTCTCCCTGCTCTCCACTTCCGCTTGCAATTGCATCGCAGATATTGGTGTTGATGTTGCTCCAACAAATTTTTTTTGCAGTGCGTTGTTCTGGACAACCTCTAATTTTCTAAAGTTAACATCGGAAGAGAGAGCGATGACTTCAGAAGCATATTCCATAACTGGGCGTATATCGGTTTTATAGGCTGTCGTCATCACATCCTGCCTTTATCCTTCTCCCCACTTCGTAGTTGCCAGCCCTTTTAGAAGGTTATTTCTCTTTTGAGCATTTCCAGTTGCGGTTTGTATTTGCTTGGACCAACTATGTCTGTTGTCGAAGCTAACACCCAAGTACTTGCAACATTTGTTTTTTTCAGCTCTATTTCATTGCAAGCAAGTTTCAGATTGCATTCTCTAGTAGAAAGTGTGAACAATTATTTAGAATGTATTGTTGAATAACTTTTATAAGAAAGAAATAAACGTAGCTGAATTGTATTAGCCTAATTATGACTGTAAAAAGACGTTTTAGAAAGATGGCCACGAAGATTTGACAACCAAAGGACGAGCAACATTAATTATGCAAACTGAGGATGAGGAGTTTCCTGATTTGCTTTCAAATAAAGCGAAATGTCATGGCTGCGAGGAACGTTCAGTAACTTTAGCTAATGAACGGATGCAAATTTAACGGACGTGACAACTCGCCTTTCAAACCCGCATAATGCGTTCCAGTCAACTGTATCGCAACCCTTCTCAAACACGTTTTGTGGTGAATCTGGGCGACATGGAGGACACGGTCGTGAAACTTACATCACATAAATTAGCAACTACCTGTATGCACCTCTCACCTTAGGCCTATATAAAGTTTACGAGAGACTCGATAAGCAGGGAGGAAAGGTGAATATCTGCGACACTAGCTTTACCTGTCCAATCCACCTATAGGCTGCACAATTTAAATACGTTTAACCATACGATTACAATACTATGTTATACATCAGCGCGGATTTGACACCATTGGATAATAATAGTTGTATTTAATGTAATCACTGAACAATGACTTCCTGGTTTCGAACTAACTTTTAAAAAAACAAAAGAAGTTTTCTATTTGATTTAATTAATAGCTTTACATTAATTACCACTATCATAACTCTAGCTTTACATAAATGTGTAAAATTTACTTAGATCGTTTTCAATCGCTCCGTGGCGATCTTCATAATTGTCTAGGGCCTTGTTCCGCTTAGAGTTATTGTGTTAAGCTGTAACGGTTTTAAAGTCAGGTTTTCAATAGTATCAAAGAGTGTATGTGATTTGTATTAGATCTGTTCGTTTAATATGTTTGTATTTTATGTTTTCGTGTGTAAGTATGTGTTTATGAGGTCCTTTTTTGTTGATGTGTAAGGTTTCTAGGTTTTGGTTATTATCTGTGTATGTCTGCCCTATTTCATTTAAGTTTTTGGCGAATGCTGAGTCGGCGTTATGTTTGATTGATTGTAACTCTTTTAGTGTTTTTTCAATCTTTTGTTTGGCTGGGGGTTGAAGTTTATCTTTGTTGTTGGTGTTGGGTTGTATTTGATTTTTCAGTTTGTTTATAGTTTTAAATGCTATGTTCCTGTTTTTCTAGAATGTATGAGCAATTTTGTCTAATGTTCTGTTTATGTATGGTTTTGTGATAAATTTGTTTTCTCCCTGTTCACTCCCTGAGTGTTGTTTTTGGTATTTTTTTTATATTGTGCCATATTTTGTCTTTTGTTGTGGTGTTGTATCCATTTGTGTATGCTAAGTGTTTAATGGTGTCTTATTCTTTGTTATGTTTTTTATGGTCATTGGTATATCTTTGAGTCTGTGGAGAATGGTTCTACAGGCAGTGTCTTTGTGATGGATAGGGTGGTTTGAGGTGTTGTGAATAAGTACGTCTATCGTTGTTGGTTTCCTGTATATGTTGAAGCTATGGCTTTTTGTTATGGTGAGGTCAAAGAAGTTTAGTGATCGGTTGGTTTCAATCTCTCAGGTGAACTGGAGTTTGGGTGTATTTTATGAAGGCGAGGAGATTTCCGCATTGGTGTATCCTTTGTACAGTGTTATGATATCATAACGTACCTGTGCCAGTAAATAATTTTATGTGCGTGTGTATTGTTTGAGAGTATCTTGGTGTTTTGTATGTGTTGTAGGATGTTTGGAGGATGTTTAGGATTTCGGTGATGTGGGTTTGAGGAATGTTCTTATTTATTAATTGGGACTTTAGGATGTTGAGGGTTTCGGACACAGGTATGTTGGTGTACACGATTGCTATGTCGAGTGACATCAATTGTGTGGTATGTTTATGTCTTTTATTTTATTTATGAGGTTTGTTCTGTTTTTTATGTGTGTGTCTGTGTTTAAGTTAATACATTGTCTGATTATTTGTCCTTGTGTTTTGCAAGTTTAAGTGCAGATGTATGTTCGTAGTTCGATAAGGGACATTGAGTTAGTGAATCTTAGGGTGAACGCGGGGGGTAAGTGCTTTAGGATGAATTTGTTTGGTGTCGTTTTTTAATTGTACTGATGATGTATTAGAGGTTATTAATTAGTTTTATTTTATTTCTTCCAATAAATATCCCCCCCAATTTTTCAAATGCACTGAAAGAAGATAGCCGTTAATTTGAACGCTTTCGTAGTTACAGGATTTGCAATAGCAAAGTTAAAAAATACTTCAACATGTAAAAAAAACAGAATGTAAAGCATAAGGTATACTTTGTGTTATTTGGACAGTAAAGAAGTAACGAAGGGTTTCGAGAGAGTTTTAACGTTGTTAAGGATTAAAGATTCGGAAAAATTCAAAGTGTAAAATACAAAGTGTAAAGAATAAATATGGTTTCGAAAAAAGTAGAGGGAAAAATCAATTTGTGAAATATGAAAAGAATCAATGAAATATAAGAGAACAATCCTAGAAATTTGACGCAAATGTGTTTTATTTGTGTAATATCAAGTATCTTCACATTTACAAGACATACATATAAGCACACACACACACTCACACACACACACACACACACACACACACACACACACACACACACACACACACACACACACACACACACACACACACACACCACACCACACCACACACACACACACACACACACACACACACACACACACACACACACACACACACACACACACACACACACACACACACACACACTCACACACACACACACACACACACACACACACACACACACACACACACACACACACACACACACACACACACACACACACACACACACACACACACACACACACACACACACACTTTATTTTAATTTGATAATAAATGGAGTTATTTGACAAAGACCTGTACTATTTACCTAGAGTTAGGGTTTTGGAACATTTTTCAATAATTGTGTATAGCGTCTCCAAGATTGCAAGATCTCATGTCTTTTCCTGTATAAGGATAAATAAGCAATTGTGTCATGGCCGTCTCCACGGTAGATGGATAAAGTCAAGCCACTTATAAATACAATAAAAAAACTGTATGTAGAAAAATAAAGAAAACAATACACAATAAAATGGAACAAGGAATAGAAAATAAAATACCTAGATAAAAACTAAAAGTTTAACATAGTTTAGGGATGAATCATAGTTTATTTTAATCAAAATTATTTAAGGATTAACAATGTTTTATTGCTAACAATATCATGCAAAGGCGAAATAAATTGTAATAATGTATTATGTTTCAATAAAGACTATGACACTTATTAAAGCAATAAAAGCCTATTTATAAGAAATATAGTTTTTATTAAAATTAAATTTTTTTATTTGCTTTTAACTTATATTTAGCTAATTAGTATTTTATTTTAAAAATAAATCTTATGAAATATAATGAATAATATTATTTGTATTTCAACGTATTATTTTAATGTAATAGATGTAGAATGACATTAAATTGTTTTGTTTTGTAAAAGATACGAATTAGATTATAGAAATTAGGTCAAGTCGTAGAAATACTAGAATTGATATTTATGTAGTAACTATAATGCCGAATGAAATGATCGGTGGCTATAGTTGTTTTTCAGTAACTATAATTACATGCTTAGATATGATCTAAAATAAATTAAGTATTGTTGTAGATTACGACAAACTCTACACTTTGGAAAACATTTTTTAAAATTTCTCTTGATTCTAATTTAATACTTGTAAGTAAGGCAGAACCACGTCTGTCGGATTAGCTACTATGTTTATAAATACTAAATTAGGTATAGCTAAAGCTAACGAAATGACATTCATTGACTGTTTGGTGATACGATGTTCGTTGGGTCAGCTAGTTTAATTATAAAACTAACAAGCTTTACATTCAACGCGTTTATTACATGAACCGCTTTTCATTTCACATGCTAATAAAGCTTTAAACCTGTTAAATGTAACTCTTTTAAAGTATTAAACGAATTAATGGCAAGTTTGTGAAGTTATACTATTAAATACAGAATGAATAATCGTGTAATGGTGTGCAGCAGAAATTATGGCTAGGGATAGTTTTGTACAAGGACATTGAGTGTATATTGTCATGTTTGTTGTGTATAGTGTTCTGTTAAGTGAAAGTTTTGAAAAGAATCGTAATGGAGGAAGATCGCGAGTACATAGACGAGTATTTAGGAATGGTGCGCGGTAAAGAGAAATGCTGAGGGGGTGATGAACATATCCACAATTTTATACACCCTCTAAATAATGAAAATTATGTGATTCAGAATAGTGTTGGCAAACTTGACCAAAGCTGTCAGACTGGTAATGCACTTCATCTCCCCAATGAGTTAGTAGGAGGACACTTTAACTTATGTTGCCACAATGGACTGGTGTTGCTACCTCAGCGCAGAACAGTGTTGGGAGACTTGACCAAAGCTGTCAGAATGGTAATGCACTTCATCTCCCCAGTGAGTTAGTAGGAGGACACTTTAACATATGTTGCCACAATGGACTGGTGTTGCTATCTCAGCGCAGAACAGTGTTGGCAAACTTGACCAAAGCTGTCAGAATGGTAATGCACTTCATCTCCCCAGTGAGTTAGTAGGAGGACACTTTAACTTATGTTGCCACAATGGACTGGTGTTGCTACCTCAGAGCAGAACATTGTTGGCAAACTTGACCAAAGCTGTCAGAATGGTAATGCACTTCATCTCCCCAGTGAGTTAGTAGGAGGACACTTTAACTTATGTTGCCACAATGGACTGGTGTTGCTACCTCAGAGCAGAACAATGTTGGCAAACTTGACCAAAACTGTCAGAATGGTAATGCACTTCATCTCCCCAGTGAGTTAGTAGGAGGACACTTTAACTTATGTTGCCACAATGGACTGGTGTTGCTACCTCAGAGCAGAACATTGTTGGCAAACTTGACCAAAGCTGTCAGAATGGTAATGCACTTCATCTCCCCAGTGAGTTAGTAGGAGGACACTTTAACTTATGTTGCCACAATGGACTGGTGTTGCTACCTCAGCGCAGAACAGTGTTAGGAGACTTGACCAAAGCTGTCAGAATGGTAATGCACTTCATCTCCCCAGTGAGTTAGTAGGAGGACACTTTAACATATGTTGCCACAATGGACTGGTGTTGCTACCTCAGCGCAGAACAAATCTAGAATTGCAATATGTAATATTGAACAGTAGAGATTTTGTTGAAAATATCCGAAAATATAACAGTACCATAACGTTTTCATCATTTTCAGCATGCATCAACGAATTATCTGGTAATGCTACTTATAATTTCAAGTGCAATTTACAAGTATCTCAGACCTCCCTTATTAACCACATGAGCAAACATCTTCAGTTGGTCCGTTTATATAATCGACTCAACAGTTGTAACAACAAGAAATTGGGAAGGTTAGAAAACCAAAATTTGAAACAAGATAATTAAAGACGTTTAACTTATATTTTAGTAGGTAACCCTTATGGACAAGCATAGATACGCGCAGGAGAGATGATTTTAATGAGCGAAATGAAAAGTCAACACAACCGACACACTGCAGATAAGATAGCTGGCATGTTCTATCTATGGAAGGAGAACCACCAGAACATCGTCGTGCAGTTACCCAGGGACGAGAAGGAGGTCCGAAACTGTTATCTGTCCTCAGTCCCCTTAGCGAGCCAATGGTTTATCGTTTAAAAACTCTCTCTGCTGTATTTGGTGTAGCAGTACACTAGAGTAGAAGGAACTTCACTTAGCTATATAAGGGTTCACCAACATGAACTTATGGCAGATCAATACAAAGGACTTCAAGACTTTGTAATGAACCATGTTCAGCAAGAAAACTTTCAGGCTGGAAAACTTATTATTTTGCCATCTTCTTTCGAATGAGTCCGAGAAACATTGCACAGCAGTGCAAGAAGTTTTGGGCATAGTTCGTAAATATGGAAAACTGACATTTTCCTTACAATTTCATGCAACCCCAAGTGGACGGAGGTAAATTCTTTGAGTGCCTCTGAAACAGCATCTAACTGACCAGATGTTATGTTTAGATTATTTCAATTAAAGCTAAATGAAATATAAAATGCCATTTTAAATCAATATGTATTTGGAAAGTTTTGGCATATGTATAGGTTATTGATATTCAGATAAGAGGTTTACATCATTGTCACATGTTTTTAGAGCCCTACTCGAAGATGGTGTCAAGTTTTACGAACCAGAGGGTATTGACAAATTAGTTGCACAGATTTAACCCCAGTTTAACAACTAATTTTAGCATGCCAGTAATGATTTGTAACTAATTAGGACCAAATAAGTTTAAAAGTAATATTTTATGTGAAAACCGTGGCCTGTAAGTAGCATCAAGTATGTACAAGTAAGCAAAATGTGGTTAGAATGTACAGTTCAGACTCAAGTTGTTTAGGCTATAAACCGTTGCTAGGATATTAAATAAAAAGTTGTTTCAGCGCTAAAAAAAATGATTAGTTGATAAAATTAGAAAAAAATATACGCAATTTAAAGAGGACGAAACATAAAGGCTATATTAAGAAATAATACTCAATGAAAAATGAGATTAGAACAAACAGTATACAACATTACAATCAGTAATTAAAACAATGTTTAAAAAAATTAGTAAAAAATAGATGTCCGTAAATAATGTAAGATAAAGCCAACTAATATATTAATTAGTGTTACCAATGTGCATTATAATTTATTGTGAATAATCGGTAAGGTGAGAGTGCATATCATAAGAAAACGCTCAAAATCGAGCGATATTTCATTGTAGAGGGAATAAACTAAAAATCATAGAGCAATAGATAAAATTGTAATTAAAAGTGTAATTTAAATATCACTCAGAAAACTGTCGATGAGTTTCCCGCCTGAGACGAAATGATATGATATAGCGGCGTGCAAAATTTCCGTTCCAGATTAGTTTCCACAACCGACCTATGAGGTAAAGGGACAAAGCTTACAAGCAGTGTCCTTGGTCGACAAAAAAAATTTGGCAGTCCACTTTGGGAATTTATAAAATTCCGTGTTGCTCTAATGGGTGGAAAAGTAATAAATAGTTTTTCAGGTAGTGGAAGGGTTTAGGCGAGTATTGGGCATAAGTCCAAATTCAGGACAGGTTCAAACAATTGAATCATGTATTCAAAGAAGAAACATTTGGCCAGTGTTCATATATTACATCTTACAAACAATATGCGAACAATAGTTGATGAAAACGAATTTGCTGAATGGTTACTACTAATAGTAATGGGCAACTAATACTGATTTAGGTAAAGATTTAATAAAGATCCCTCAAGAGTTTATAATGTGACAATTTTATAGTTAATCATGTTTATGAAAATGATTTCCCAAGTTCTAAACATGATTTCTGGATTAGAAAAAGCTTACCTAAGTATGGACTCCATAATATCTGATGATGAAACTGTAAGGTTAAACGTGTTAAACATATCACTTGAATATTTAGATTCAATATCACCACAAGGAATGCCTCCATACAATTTAAAAATAAGGATTGGAGTTATAGCTATGTTAATCAGAAATACGAATATGTCTTCTGTACTGGTAAATGGAGTAGCACTAATTGTGAAAACTATGTTTGAAAAATCATCATATTTAGATATAGTTACTAGAAAAAACAAAGGCCGGGCAGTATCTCTTCCAAAACTAACAACGGATACAAATATGTCTTTTTCATTCGTTAGCACTCAATTTTCAACAAGGTCAACGTTAGCAATGACGATAAACAAAACTCAAGGACAACCTTTGACAAATTGATATGCATTTGGAAAATACAGTATTTAGTTGTGGACAATTACATGTACATTTTATTAGAGTAAGACTTTAAGATTCAAATAGAAAACAGAAACACACAAAGAAAAATAAACAATAATGATATACTTACACAAAAAACATTGTTTACCAAGAAATGCTATTATGATTATAGGATTTATTGGTATTTAGATAACATTATTAATGCACCACTTAAACTATGAAATAGTATTTAACAGTGACTACTTCATTTCTTTTTTTTGTAATAAATAAGAAGCAGCAATTGCTGTTACGAGCTCCTAGCAGTTTTTTGATGAAGTTACTCGAATCCATGTGGTTATTAAGCATTTTTATCTGAAACTTTAAAGTACTTTACAACTAATTAGAGCAGTTGAGCGTATATTTGTCACTAATGTCGGTCCGTTGGCAACTTTGTCCACACGATACGTCTTTAACCTTGTCACTGATATTAATGTCTTAAACGTCATTACGCCGAATCTACTCTAAAAAGTGTCACTATTATTACACCTTACACCTTCTAATTTGTTTTATCATTAACACTTCCTAATTGTTAGTCCATTGGCAACGTTATTCATACAATATGCATTAAAGCTTGTCACTATAAAGGTGTTAATGTCTTAAACGTCATTACGCCGAATCTACTCTAAAAACGGTCACTATTATTACACCCTACACCTTCTAATTTGTTTTATCATTACCAGCTCTTAATGTTTAGTTTCTAGCCAAGTTGTTCTATTTTGACTGTCAAAGGTGTCTTATCTGTTGAAAGTTTTCAGATTATATTATGTTTTCATATCAAAGTTCCGTATATATTTTATGTTTTCCACCAGTGGCAATTCCTAATTCCTAAGGAGAGGAAGAAATACTATAGCCTAAAGAATAAGGAGAGGGAGAAATACAATAGCCTAAAGAATAAGGAGAGGGAGAAATACAATAGCCTACAGAATAAGGAGAGGGAGAAATACAATAGCCTACAGAATAAGGAGAGGGAGAAATACAATAGCCTACAGATTAAGGAGAGGGAGAAATACAATAGCCTAAAGAATAAGGAGAGGGAGAAATACAATAGCCTAAAGAATAAGGAGAGGGAGAAATACAATAGCGTACAGAATAAGGAGAGGGAGAAATACAATAGCCTAAAGAATAAGGAGAGGGAGAAATACAATAGCCTAAAGAATAAGGAGAGGGAGAAATACAATAGCCTACAGAATAAGGAGAGGGAGAAATACAATAGCCTAAAGAATAAGGGGAGGGAGAAATACAATAGCCTACAGAATAAGGAGAGGGAGAAATACAATAGCCTACAGAATAAGGAGAGGGAGAAATACAGTGGCCTTTAATAAACTGATGGGTAAAGTGAAATTACGTGACAAGAGGTTAAGCAATTTGACTTGAAAATAATCAAATTGTCCATTATTATTAGATAATTTATGGTCTTTTTAACTGAAATTAAATTGTTAATAAAAATGCGTTTAATATCCATAAGGTACCAAAATAGACCTTTGGGACAAACTGTAAAACCTGTAGGACATCTTACCAAACAGTTAACATGTAGATGAAAGGTTTTAGGTCGCCATAGGAGATTTGTGAGATGGGATTTTAAAAATTTATTCATGTTAGAGAAGATGGAGGTGAACCTCTGGTGAACCTGGTGATGCTTAGTTTTAAATTATAGGTTTTTTTTTGGCAAGCAACGATCTAAATATTTTCACTGTTTTCAGACAATGAAGAAACAAGTTGATAAAACATAAAATAGTCTAATTAAAATAACGAAAATAAACAAATTATGAATAAATAATTTCCATTTAAAAATAAAATATTTACAAATTTGTATGAGACAAGAATAAAATTTTTTCTTATTTGTAATTGAACTCATAACATTTAGAATAATTTAAAAAATCAAGAAAACGGTACAAACAAAGTTTTTTTTGGGGTGCTGCAATTCCTTCAAATTGTATTTATGCGGTTTTTTAAAATTAAACAAAATTGATTTTATACAGTTTTGGGCGTGTAAAAAAGTGAGGGTACAGTTGAATCACTTTGACAAAAAATCGCCTCGCGCAGGTATGTGGGGGTGAGGGGTGGGGTTTAGCAGCTTGTGAGGGGAAGGAAGAAGAGAAAGTTCTAAGTAGAAACGCTACTAGCCTTACTATATAATTCCAGCTGGGTTGATTAATTTATGAACGTCAAGAGGAAAAACCCGGGCACTACCCTGTTGCACCATTTCTTAAAGAAACTAAAAACACGTGCACTATAAAACACAAAGGGTAACATAAAACCTAAATCAAAACATAACACCACAAATGTTTTTGGAAAGGTACGTATATACCCACCACCGGCTGCTTTCACAACCAACTAAAGTGTCGTTCAGAGCTGTTGCCCTAACGCGCATGCGCACTGGCGCCTCTTGGCACTCTGCTTCCAACACCTCGATTTTTCTCAAAGTGATTCGACTGCTTTTGCATTTTTTCTTTATTTACAGGGTCATCACGTTTCCCTCTATTCTTAATGAAGGAATTTCTATACCAACATCTATAGTTTACCGTTGGAAAACATATAATGTTTGAACATCCGATAAATAGCTTTTACCTTCAGGAAAAAATGTGTGACGAAATTTTAGTTCTACGCCATCTTGAAAATGTATATAGACGTTTGAGCGTGAAATGTTTGGTTTGGAAGAAAAATCACAGCTAAAAAAATACAAATTTTTTAACTTGAAGTAATTTACTTCTAATAAAATATTAAAAAAAGACTCAAAAGGATAAGTTTAAATACTGGAGAATCTACGAGTCTTACTTACGTTCTATAACAATCTAGGGGATGGAGATTTTCTGGGCAAGTCGAAAAATATAGTTTACTTGGAAACGGCCTGGTTATGAGGTTTTATGGAAAAAGTGATTGAATTAATATTATCCATTTAGATAGGATATACTGTTGAAAAAAACGAGTATCTATAGCCTACATTAAAAAAAACACTTACTCAAGTAAGTAATTAAAATTGAATAGGCACATTAAAACAAAGCAATTTCAATTACTTAAAATTAATGGGAATAGACTTCTGATAGAACTATGAGGGAAGCTCAAGTTCAAAGACAGTATCGGAAATGGATACATGTGAAAAAAAATAAAATAAAACTAGTGGAAAATATTTTAAGTATTGTTAAAAATATGTTATTTGTTAAAAAAAGGTTTGGATATTTTATAAAATTAGAAAATGAAAATTTTAAAATAAAACTGTAATTCATTTAAAGAAATATGCTTATTTTGATTGAAATGTATATTAATACAGACTAGGCAAAATATTTGTACTATACAAATCGAATATGCAGAATTATTACCGGGACTATACGACCGTTCTGCCACTAACAACACCTAAAAGATGAACAAACAAACAAGCAAATCCAAAGCATACTGTCCAACATAATTTACAAAAAGGTAAAAGTGCTTTTTTAAATTTATGAACATTGAAATCTACCATAAAAATAACAAAATACGATAGTATTTGTTCACTTATGTCTACCAGCATTTGGTTGCTCAGTCACAAGTTCACTTACGGATATAAGAGCAATTATGATTTTAGTTTCAATAAAAATATAAATCACTTTTTAACACCGGGTATAGGTCAGTATATTCCTTTGAATGAATCACTTGCTTGTTTCTTGAAGTAGATAGAATATTCTTCTACTGACTTCTAGAGAGGTTAGGAAGGCACGTAACCGGAGGATTTCCTGCTCAGTTTATACCCTGATATTATTCCGCACTTAACTGGACTAAAACAGGAAAACATATGCATGATTATACAGTTGTAGGAAGCAAGAACGATTATTTAATATGACGACGTTTCTAAAACGAAACTGGTGTTATCCTTTACAAGTACATTATATACAATACAATAAGGAGTATATAGCTACAATAAAAGCAAAAATTTGCGGTAAAATGAATAACAATTAATCCGACATCACCTATATTCATAATTTAATAGTCGATACATTATTCTATAATTATTAGAAGAAATAATGTTAATTAATAAATATTTAAATACAGGTTTTAACAGAAATAATTGCGTTTAAATAAGATAAAATAGTACAAAGAATAACATGAAACATATTAAAATACTTTGTTGTAGACTTACACAATACTAAAACAATTGAATAACCCCATAAAACAATTACCTAAATAAAACAGGAAAATACAACAAGATGATTACAATTTATATTACTAGCATAAATGAATCACATGAGGGGGAAATATTTATTATTGTAATATAATACAATGTATAATTTAAACATTTATATGTATCGGGCAATTTATAAATGTCTATTCTTATATATATGGCAATCTTATCTAAAGGGTGAATAATATCGCTTGTATCAATTAGGTTCAAAACAAACGAATAAAGAAATAAAATAAATAATATTTGTTGCAACTATTGCTTGGTAAGTTTTAATTTTGGCAAAAATAACCACGATGATTTAGTTAACAAAAATTTAATGATTTTTTTACAAATGTATTTTTTATTAGTTTTAGCATATTGATTTGCCTATTAAATTATGAATGTATGTGAGGTTTCATTATTGTTATTATTTTAATTGTAACTATGTATTACACATTGCAATTTTTATTATTATACATAAATTCCATTGTATTTCAGACTAGGAAAACACAACAAATTAGGGGTGGAACGCCGTCCTATTAAATATCATTATTGACTACATTGAACAACCGTCTTTTTATACAATATCAAGAGCACAGTGGTACAATATATTACAAAAATATAGGTGAAAAAACCCCAAAACCAAAAAAATTAATCAAAAAATAACTAAAATAAGTTACCTAAGATTAAATCCTTATGTACATTTCGATGACAAAGTCATCATCTTCAGAGGTTCCTATTACAAAAGTACAATCTAGAAGTAAAAAAAAAAAATAACAAACTAAACTGACCTTTTGAAACTAGATAAGACGAGGAAATGATATATATGAATGTATGATATATATAAAAGAATGTATGATATAGTATAGTGGTGTCTGGAGCGAAGACTAAGGATAATTGATTGGACGAGGGATTGATAAATATCAATGTATGATAAATAAAAAGGAATATATGGTATAGTAAAAATGTATGGTATTGTGAAGAGGTATATGGAACGATGACTAAGGATAATTGATAAGACGAGAGAATAATAAATATGAATGTATGAAAAGTATAAGGAACTGTATGATGTAGTATTCAGGCATATGGAACTATGATAAAGGATGATTGATAAGACGAGGGAATGATAAATTTGAAAGTATGATAAGTACAAAGCATTGCAGATATTGTATAAAGGTATATGGAGCGATGTCTAAGGATCATTGATAGCACGAGGGAATGATAAATATGAATGTATATAACGTATAAAGTACGGTATTATATAGTACAGTAGTATATGGCACGATTACTAAGGATCATTGATAGCACGAGGGAATGATAAATATGAATGTATATAACGTATAAAGTACGGTATTATATAGTACAGTAGTATATGGCACGATTACTAAGGATCATTGGTAGCACGAGGGAATGATAAATATGAATGTATATAACGTATAAAGTACGGTATTATATAGTACAGTAGTATATGGCACGATTACTAAGGATCATTGATAGCACGAGGGAATGATAAATATGAATGTATATAACGTATAAAGTACGGTATTATATAGTACAGTAGTATATGGCACGATTACTAAGGATCATTGATAGCACGAGGGAATGATAAATATGAATGTATATAACGTATAAAGTACGGTATTATATAGTACAGTAGTATATGGCACGATTACTAAGGATCATTGATAGCACGAGGGAATGATAAATATGAATGTATATAACGTATAAAGTACGGTATTATATAGTACAGTAGTATATGGCACGATTACTAAGGATCATTGATAGCACGAGGGAATGATAAATATGAATGTATATAACGTATAAAGTACGGTATTATATAGTACAGTAGTATATGGCACGATTACTAAGGATCATTGATAGCACGAGGGAATGATAAATATGAATGTATATAACGTATAAAGTACGGTATTATATAGTACAGTAGTATATGGCACGATTACTAAGGATCATTGATAGCACGAGGGAATGATAAATATGAATGTATATAACGTATAAAGTACGGTATTATATAGTACAGTAGTATATGGCACGATTACTAAGGATCATTGATAGCACGAGGAAATGATAAATATGAATGTATATAACGTATAAAGTACGGTATTATATAGTACAGTAGTATATGGCACGATTACTAAGGATCATTGATAGCACGAGGGAATGATAAATATGAATGTATATAACGTATAAAGTACGGTATTATATAGTACAGTAGTATATGGCACGATTACTAAGGATCATTGATAGCACGAGGGAATGATAAATATGAATGTATATAACGTATAAAGTACGGTATTATATAGTACAGTAGTATATGACACGATTACTAAGGATCATTGATAGCACGAGGAAATGATAAATATGAATGTATATAACGTATAAAGTACGGTATTATATAGTACAGTAGTATATGGCACGATTACTAAGGATCATTGATAGCACGAGGGAATGATAAATATGAATGTATATAACGTATAAAGTACGGTATTATATAGTACAGTAGTATATGGCACGATTACTAAGGATCATTGATAGCACGAGGGAATGATAAATATGAATGTATATAACGTATAAAGTACGGTATTATATAGTACAGTAGTATATGGCACGATTACTAAGGATCATTGGTAGCACGAGGGAATGATAAATATGAATGTATATAACGTATAAAGTACGGTATTATATAGTACAGTAGTATATGGCACGATTACTAAGGATCATTGATAGCACGAGGGAATGATAAATATGAATGTATATAACGTATAAAGTACGGTATTATATAGTACAGTAGTATATGGCACGATTACTAAGGATCATTGATAGCACGAGGGAATGATAAATATGAATGTATATAACGTATAAAGTACGGTATTATATAGTACAGTAGTATATGGCACGATTACTAAGGATCATTGATAGCACGAGGGAATGATAAATATGAATGTATATAACGTATAAAGTACGGTATTATATAGTACAGTAGTATATGGCACGATTACTAAGGATCATTGATAGCACGAGGGAATGATAAATATGAATGTATATAACGTATAAAGTACGGTATTATATAGTACAGTAGTATATGGCACGATTACTAAGGATCATTGATAGCACGAGGGAATGATAAATATGAATGTATATAACGTATAAAGTACGGTATTATATAGTACAGTAGTATATGGCACGATTACTAAGGATCATTGATAGCACGAGGGAATGATAAATATGAATGTATATAACGTATAAAGTACGGTATTATATAGTACAGTAGTATATGGCACGATTACTAAGGATCATTGATAGCACGAGGAAATGATAAATATGAATGTATATAACGTATAAAGTACGGTATTATATAGTACAGTAGTATATGGCACGATTACTAAGGATCATTGATAGCACGAGGGAATGATAAATATGAATGTATATAACGTATAAAGTACGGTATTATATAGTACAGTAGTATATGGCACGATTACTAAGGATCATTGATAGCACGAGGGAATGATAAATATGAATGTATATAACGTATAAAGTACGGTATTATATAGTACAGTAGTATATGACACGATTACTAAGGATCATTGATAGCACGAGGAAATGATAAATATGAATGTATATAACGTATAAAGTACGGTATTATATAGTACAGTAGTATATGGCACGATTACTAAGGATCATTGATAGCACGAGGGAATGATAAATATGAATGTATATAACGTATAAAGTACGGTATTATATAGTACAGTAGTATATGGCACGATTACTAAGGATGATTGATAGGATGGGGGAATAATAAATATGATGGTGTGATACGTATAAAAGAATGTATGATAGAGTATAGAGGTATATTGAACGATGACTAAGGATCATTGATAGCACGAGGGAATGATAAATAGCAATATATATAATAAATATAGAGGAATGTATGATATAGTATAGAGGTATATGAAACAATGACTAAGGATGATTGATAAGACGAGCGAATGATAAATATGAATGTATGACAAATATAAAAGAATAGTATAAATGATATAGTAGAAAGGGATAGGGAACGAATGATTGTTCAGATGAGCAAATAATAATTATGATAATATGATAAGTATAAAGGATTGTATGATGTAGTATAGAAGTATATTGAACGATGATTTAGCATGATTGATGACACGAGCAAATGATAAATGTGAATGTATGATAGGTACAAAAGAATGTATGATATAAAATAGAGGTATATGGAACGATGCGTAAGGATGATTGATAAGAAGAGCGAATGATAAATATTATTATATGATATAACTGAAGGAATGTATGATATATTATAGAAGTATCTGGAACGATGGATAAGGATGATGGATAAGACGAGTAGATGATAATAATGTATTTATGATAGGTATAAAGTAATGTATGATATAGTAAAGAGGTGTATGAAACGATGACTAAGTATGATCGGTATGATGAGAAAATGATAAATATGAATGGAATGTATGATAGGTATAATGGAATGTATATTAAAGTCTGAAGGTTAATGGAACGATGACTAAGGGTGATTGTTCACACGAGCGAATGATAAATATGAATGTGTACGAAGAAATGTACGATATAGTAAAGAGGTATATTAGTCATCAATGATGACTAAGGATCATTGAAAAGACGAACGAATGAAAATTATAAATATATAATATGTATAAGGGAATGTATGACATAATAAAGTGGTATATTGAATGATGGCTAAGAATGATTGATAGGAAGGTGGAATGATAAATATGATAGTATGATAAGTATAGCGGAATATGATACAGTAGAGAGGTGTATGTAGCGATGAAAGGGAATATATGATACAGGAGAGAGGTGTATATAGTGGTGACTAAGGATGACTGATGAGCGAAAGATAAAGATAAATATATGATGAGAAGTATAGAGGAATGTATGATATAGTATAGAGGTATATGGAACGATGACTAACAATGATTGTTAACACAAGCGAATGATAAACATGAATGTATGACAAGTATAAAAGAATGTATGATATAGTATAGAGGTATATGGAACGATGACTACAGATGATTGATAAGACGAGCAAATAATAAACATGAATGTATGATAAGTGTAAAGCAATGAATGTATGATTTAGTACAGAGGTACATGGAACGACAACTAAGGGTGATTGCTAAGACTAGCGAATGATAAACATGAATGCATGATAAGTATAAAAGAATATATGATTTAGTACAGAGGTACATGGAACGATGATTAAGGAGGATTGATTAGACAAGCGAATGATAAACATGTTTGTATGATAAGTATAAAAGAATGTATGATATAGTATAGAGGTATATGGAGCGATGACTAACAATGACTGTTAACACAAGCGAATGATATACATGAATGTATGATAAGTATAATTGAATGTATGATATAGTACAGAGATAAAGGAATCATAACTAAGGATGATTGACAAGACGAGCGAAAGATAATCATAAATATAACATAGGTATATATGAATGTATGATATAGTACAGAGGTATATGGAACGATGACTAGGATGATTGTTAAACCGAGCGAATGATAAACATGAATGTATGACAAGTATAAAGGAATTGATGATATAGTACAGAGGTACATGGAACGATGACTAAGGATGATTGTTAAACCGAGCGAATGTTAAACATGAATGTATGACAAGTATAAAGGAATATATGATATATTATAGAGGTATATGGAACGATGACTAAGGATGATTGTTAAACCGAGCGAATGATAAACATGAATGTATGATAAATATGAAGGAATTTATGATATAGTACAGAGGTATATGGAACGATGATTA
The DNA here is from genome assembly GCA_036971475.1 of Prosapia bicincta. Lineage (NCBI taxonomy): Eukaryota > Metazoa > Arthropoda > Insecta > Hemiptera > Cercopidae > Prosapia > Prosapia bicincta. The sequence goes on from JBAIZL010000009.1 coordinate 14,649,058, forward strand.
AGGATGATTGTTAAACCGAGCGAATGATAAACATGAATGTGACAATTATAAATGAATGTATGACATAGTACAGAGGTATATAGAACGATGACTAAGGATGATTGATTAAACGGGAGAATGATAAACATTAATTTATGATAAGTATAAATAAATGTATGATATTGTAAAGAGGTACATGGAACCATGACTATGAATGATTGATAAGACGTGCGAATGTTAAATAATATGAATGTGTGACAAGTATAAAGCAATGTATGAAATAGTACAGAGGTACATTGAATGATGAGTAAGGATGATTGATAAGACGAGGGAATGATAAACATGAATGTATGATAAGTGTACAGGAATGTATCATATAGTTTAGAGATAAATGGAACGATGACTAACGATGATTGTTAAGACAAGTGAATGATATACATTAGTGTATGATAAGTATAAAGGAATGTATGATATACTACAGAACATGGAACGTTGGCTAAGGATGATTGATAAGGCGAGCGAATGATGAACATGAATGTATGATAGGTATAAATGAATGTATGATATAGTATAGAGGTATATGGAACGATGAATAACGATGATCGTTAAGACGGGCGAATGATAAACATGAATGTTTTATAAGTATGAGGGAGTGTATGATATAGTACATAGGTACATGGAAGGATGACTAAGGATGATTGATAAGACGAGCGAATGATAAATATGAATGTATGATAAGTATACAGGAATTAATAATATAGTATAGAGTTACATGGAACGATGACTAAGGATGATTGATAGGACGAGTGAATGATAAACATGAATGTATGATAGGTATAAATGAATGTATGATATAGTATAGAGGTATATGGAACGATGAATAACGATGATCGTTAAGACGAGCGAATGATAAACATGAATGTTTTATAAGTATGAAGGAGTGTATGATATAGTACAAAGGTATATGGAACGATGAGTAAGGATGATTGATAAGACGAGCGAATGATAAACATGAATGTATGATAGGTATTAATAAATGTATGATATAGTATAGAGGTATATGGAACGATGAATAACGATGATTGTTAAGACGAGCGAATGATAAACATGAATGTTTTATAAGTTTGATGGAGTGTATGATATAGTACATAGGTACATGGAACGATGACTAAGGATGATTGATAAGACGAGCGAATGATAAATATAAATGTATGATAAGTATACAAGAATGTATGATATAGTATAGAGGTATATGGAACGATGACGTAGGATGATTGATAAGACGAGCGAATGATAAATATGAATGTATGATAAGTGTACAGGAATGTATCATAGTTTAGAAGTATAAGGAACGATGAATAACGATGATCGTTAAGACGAGCGAATGATAAACATGAATGTTTTATAAGTATGAAGGAGTGTATCATATAGCACATAGATGGAACGATGAGTAAGGATGATTGATAAGACGAGCGAATGATAAACATGAATGTATGATAGTTATAAATGAATGTATGATATAGTATATAGGTATATGGAACAATGACTAAGGATAATTGATAAGACGAGCGAATGATAAATATGAGTGTATGATAGGTATAAATGAATGTATGATATAGTATAGAGGTATATAGAACGATGAATAACGATAATTGTTAAGACGAGCGAATGATAAACATGAATGTTCTATAAGTATGAAGGAGTGTATGATATAGTACAAAGGTATATGGAACGATGAGTAAGGATGATTGATAAGACGAGCGAATGATAAACATGAATGTATGATAGGTATAAATGAATGTATGATATAGTATAGAGGTATATGGAACGATGAATAACGATGATCGTTAAGACGAGCGAATGATAAACATGAATGTTTTATAAGTATGAAGGAGCGTATGATATAGTACAAAGGTATATGGAACGATGAGTAAGGATGATTGATAAGACGAGCGAATGATAAACATGAATGTATGATAGGTATAAATGAATGTATGATATAGTATAGAGGTATATGGAGCGATGAATAACGATGATCGTTAAGACGAGCGAATGATAAACATGAATGTTTTATAAGTTTGAAGGAGTGTATGATATAGTACATAGGTACATGGAACGATGACTAAGGATGATTGATAAGACGAGCGAATGATAAATATGAATGCATGTTAGGTATACAGGAATGTATGATATAGTATAGAGGTATATGGAACGATGACGTAGGATGATTGATAAGACGAGCGAATGATAAACATGAATGATTTATAAGTATGAAGGAGTGTATGATATACTACAGAACATGCAACGTTGGCTAAGGATGATTGATAAGACGAGCGAATGATAAATATGAATGCATGATAAGTATACAGGAATGTATGATATAGTATAGAGGTATATGGAACGATGACGTAGGATGATTGATAAGACGAGCGAATGATAAACATGAATGATTTATAAGTATGAAGGAGTGTATGATATACTACAGAACATGCAACGTTGGCTAAGGATGATTGATAAGACGAGCGAATGATAAATATGAATGCATGATACGTATACAGGAATGTATGATATAGTATAGAGGTATATGGAACGAAGACGTAGGATGATTGATAAGACGAGCGAATGATAAACATGAATGATTTATAAGTATGAAGGAGTGTATGATATACTACAGAACATGCAACGTTGGCTAAGGATGATTGATAAGACGAGCGAATGATAAATATGAATGTATGATAATTATACAGGAATGTATGATATAGTATAGAGGTATATGGAACGATGACGTAGGATGATTGATAAGACGAACGAATGATACACATGAATGTATGATAAGTATACAGGAATTAATGATATAGTATAGAGGTATGTGGAACGATGACTAACGATGATTGATAGGACGAGTGAATGATAAATATGAATGTATGATAAGTATACAGGAATTAATGATATAGTATAGAGGTACATGGAACGATGACTAAGGATGATTGATAGGACGAGTGAATGATAAACATGAATGTATGATAGGTATAAATGAATGTATGATATAGTATAGAGGTATATGGAACGATGAATAACGATGATCGTTAAGACGAGCGAATGATAAACATGAATGTTTTATAAGTATGAAGGAGTGTATGATATAGTACAAAGGTATATGGAACGATGAGTAAGGATGATTGATAAGACGAGCGAATGATAAACATGAATGTATGATAGGTATAAATGAATGTAAGATATAGTATATAGGTATATGGAACGATGACTAAGAATGATTGATAGGACGAGCGAATGATAAATATGAGTGTATGATAAGTATAAATGAATGTATGATATAGTATAGAGGTATATGGAACGATGAATAACGATGATCGTTAAGTCGAGCGAATGATAAACATGAATGTTTTATAAGTATGAAGGAGTGTATGATATAGTACAAAGGTATATGGAACGATGAGTAAGGATGATTGATAAGACGAGCGAATGATAAACATGAATGTATGATAGGTATAAATGAATGTAAGATATAGTATAGAGGTATATGGAACGATGAATAACGATGATCGTTAGGACGAACGAATGATAAACATGAATGTTTTATAAGTATGAAGGAGCGTATGATATAGTACATAGGTACATGGAATGATGACGTGGGATGATTGATAATACGAGTGAATGATAAATATGAATGTAGGATAAGTATACATTAATTAATGATATAGTATAGATGTAGGCTATATGGAACGATGACTAAGGATGATTGATAAGATGAGCGAATGATAAACATGAATGATTTATAAGTAAGAAGGAGTGTATGATATACTACAGAACATGCAACGTTGGCTAAGGATGATTGATAGGACGAGCGAATGATAAATATGAATGCATGATAAGTATACAAGAATGTATGATATAGTATAGAGGTATACAGAACGATGACGTAGGATGATTGATAAGACGAGCGAACGATAAACATGAATGATTTATAAGTATGAAGGAGTGTGTGATATACTACAGAACATGCAACGTTGGCTAAGGATGATTGATAAGACGAGCGAATGATAAATATGAATGCATGATAAGTATACAGGAATGTATGATATAGTATAGAGGTATATGGAACGATGACGTAGGTGATTGATAAGACGAGTGAATGATACACATGAATGTATGATAAGTATACAGGAATTAATGATATAGTATAGAGGTATGTGGAACGTTGACTAAGGATGATTGATAGGACGAGTGAATGATAAATATGAATGTATGATAAGTATACAGGAATTAATGATATAGTATAGAGGTACATGGAACGATGAATAAGGATGATTGATAGGACGAGTGAATGATAAACATGAATGTATGATAGGTATATATGAATGTATGATATAGTATAGAGGTATATGGAACGATGAATAATGATGATCGTTAAGACGAGCGAATCATAAACATGAATGTTTTATAAGTATGAAGGAGTGTATGATATAGTACATAGGTATATGGAACGATGAGTAAGGATGGTCGTTAAGACGAGCGAATGATAAACATGAATGTTTTATAAGTATGAAGGAGTGTATGATATAGTACAAAGGTATATGGAACGATGAGTAAGGATGATTGATAAGACGAGCGAATGGTAAACATGAATGTATGATAGTTATAAATGAATGTATGATATAGTATATAGGTATATGGAACGATGACTAAGAATGATTGATAAGACGAGTGAATGATAAATATGAGTGTATGATAAGTATAAATGAATGTATGATATAGTATAGAGGTATATGGAACGATGAATAACGATGATCGTTAAGTCGAGAGAATGATAAACATGAATGTTTTATAAGTATGAAGGAGTGTATGATATAGTACAATCGTATATGGAACGATGAGTAAGGATGATTGATAAGACGAGCGAATGATAAACATGAATGTATGATAGCTATAAATGAATGTATGATATACTATAGAGGTATATGGAACGATGAATAACGACGATCGTTAAGTCGAGCGAATGATAAACATGAATGTTTTATAAGTATGAAGGAGTGTATGATATAGTACAAAGGTATATGGAACGATGAGTAAGGATGATTGATAAGACGAGCGAATGATAAACATGAATGATTTATAAGTATGAAGGAGTGTATGATATACTACAGAACATGCAACGTTGGCTAAGGATGATTGATAAGACGAGCGAATGATAAATATGAATGCATGATAAGTATACAGGAATGTATGATATAGTATAGAGGTATATGGAACGATGACGTAGGATGATTGATAAGACGAGCGAATGATACACATGAATGTATGATAAGTATACAGGAATTAATGATATAGTATAGAGGTATGTGGAACGATGACTAAGGATGATTGATAGGACGAGTGAATGATAAATATGAATGTATGATAAGTATACAGTAATTAATGATATAGTATAGAGGTACATGGAACGATGACTAAGGATGATTGATAGGACGAGTGAATGATAAACATGAATGTATGATAGGTATAAATGAATGTATGATATAGTATAGAGGTATATGGAACGATGAATAACGATGATCGTTAAGACGAGCGAATCATAAACATGAATGTTTTATAAGTATGAAGGAGTGTATGATATAGTACATAGGTATATGGAACGATGAGTAAGGATGGTCGTTAAGACGAGCGAATGATAAACATGAATGTTTTATAAGTATGAAGGAGTGTATGATATAGTACAAAGGTATATGGAACGATGAGTAAGGATGATTGATAAGACGAGCGAATGATAAACATGAATGTATGATAAATGAATGTATGATATAGTATATAGGTATATGGAACGATGACTAAGAATGGTTGATAAGACGAGCGAATGATAAATATGAGTGTATGATAAGTATAAATGAATGTATGATATAGTATAGAGGTATATGGAACGATGAATAACGACGATCATTAAGTCGAGCGAATGATAAACATGAATGTTTTATAAGTATGAAGGAGTGTATGATATAGTACAATGGTATATGGAACGATGAGTAAGGATGATTGATAAGACGAGCGAATGATAAACATGAATGTATGATAGGTATAAATGAATGTAAGATATAGTATAGAGGTATATGGAACGATGAATAACGACGATCATTAAGTCGAGCGAATGATAAACATGAATGTTTTATAAGTATGAAGGAGTGTATGATATAGTACAATGGTATATGGAACGATGAGTAAGGATGATTGATAAGACGAGCGAATGATAAACATGAATGTATGATAGGTATAAATGAATGTAAGATATAGTATAGAGGTATATGGAACGATGAATAACGATGATCGTTAGGACGACCGAATGATAAACATGAATGTTTTATAAGTATGAAGGAGCGTATGATATAGTACATAGGTCCATGGAATGATGACGTGGGATGATTGATAATACGAGCGAATGATAAATATGAATGTGGGATAAGTATACAGGAATTAATGATCTAGTATAGGGGTAGGCTATATGGAACGATGACTAAGGATGATTGATATTACGAGTGAATGATAAATGACACATAAATATAGATCGAATAATGTTAAGTAAGGTGAACGTTAAGTATGGATAATTGATAATTTTGAATAGTTGATAAATAGGCC
>JBAIZL010000009.1:14660681-14695681 GCA_036971475.1 Prosapia bicincta
TGAAATTGTCTTATAATTCAATAAATCCCTATAAGATTATAGCAGTATGCAAAAAGTAAGCCGAATAAGTGGGGTCAAACAGTTTTCACGTATCATACGATTTTCTAATTTATATCAGATAAAGGTGAATGTAATGAATAACGATTAGGGTTTTCAAACAATTTTCTAGGTGTCTATTCAGAAAGTTATATCTAAAAATAGTTTTAAAATTTATAAATATAACTGGTTTTTATCTTTACTCTTTAGAACAACCTTGATACTGAAGGAGCACTGATTCTAGGAAAAATAAGTAGTGAACGAATAAATAAATGTTTTGTGTTGTTTGAAAAAAATATTTATACGTGCAACATGCAATAGCGATTACCGCGAGGTTGGTTGCTGAGAGGCAGTTTTAATTAATAACAAAGTAATCAATTTTATTTCATCATATTACATTGAGATTAAGAACTTGCAATATCTGTGTAGCGTGTCAGAAGTGGAGCTCTACAGTCTGCTATTCTAAACTCGTGTTCTATTTAAACAATAATCATTAATTTTATTTTAAAAATTCAAATAATTAATTAACATGTGAGTAATATTTAATCTGATGTGTAAATGGCTCCAGAGAAATTCATTCATAGATACGACCGAATCAGTCGGCATGACTAAAAAGGAAAAGAAGCAGGTGGTTTGTGAATTACGTTATGGATCAACGTAACGAGATGCACGCGTAATAATCTGTATCTGTTTCACGTTACTCTTAAGATTTGCAAAAGGAATAATGGAAAACACTTTATGTCTTAGTTAGTGACTGGACTGAGAGTACCTACTGGGATTACGTTATGGATCAACGTAACGAGATGCACGCGTAATAATCTGTATCTGTTTCACGTTACTCTTAAGATTTGCAAAAGGAATAATGGAAAACACTTTATGTCTTAGTTAGTGACTGGACTGAGAGTACCTACTGGGATTACGTTATGGATCAACGTAACGAGATGCACGCGTAATAATCTGTATCTGTTTCACGTTACTCTTAAGATTTGCAAAAGGAATAATGGAAAACACTTTATGTCTTAGTTAGTGACTGGACTGAGAGTACCTACTGGGATTACGTTATGGATCAACGTAACGAGATGCACGCGTAATAATCTGTATCTGTTTCACGTTACTCTTAAGATTTGCAAAAGGAATAATGGAAAACACTTTATGTCTTAGTTAGTGACTGGACTGAGAGTACCTACTGGAATTACGTTATGGATCAACGTAACGAGATGCACGCGTAATAATCTGTATCTGTTTCACGTTACTCTTAAGTTTTGCAAAAGGAATAATGGAAAACACTTTATGTCTTAGTTAGTGACTGGACTGAGAGTACCTACTGGAATTACGTTATGGATCAACGTAACGAGATGCACGCGTAATAATCTGTATCTGTTTCACGTTACTCTTAAGATTTGCAAAAGGAATAATGGAAAACACTTTATGTCTTAGTTAGTGACTGGACTGAGAGTACCTACTGGAATTACGTTATGGATCAACGTAACGAGATGCACGCGTAATAATCTGTATCTGTTTCACGTTACTCTTAAGATTTGCAAAAGGAATAATGGAAAACACTTTATGTCTTAGTTAGTGACTGGACTGAGAGTACCTACTGGAGTTACGTTATGGATCAACGTAACGAGATGCACGCGTAATAATCTGTATCTGTTTCACGTTACTCTTAAGATTTGCAAAAGGAATAATGGAAAACACTTTATGTCTTAGTTAGTGACTGGACTGAGAGTACCTACTGGAATTACGTTATGGATCAACGTAACGAGATGCACGCGTAATAATCTGTATCTGTTTCACGTTACTCTTAAGATTTGCAAAAGGAATAATGGAAAACACTCTATGTCTTAGTTAGTGACTGGACTGAGAGTACCTACTAGAATTACGTTATGGATCAACGTAACGAGATGCACGCGTAATAATCTGTATCTGTTTCACGTTACTCTTAAGATTTGCAAAAGGAATAATGGAAAACACTTTATGTCTTAGTTAGTGACTGGACTGAGAGTACCTACTGGAATTACGTTATGGATCAACGTAACGAGATGCACGCGTAATAATCTGTATCTGTTTCACGTTACTCTTAAGATTTGCAAAAGGAATAATGGAAAACACTTTATGTCTTAGTTAGTGACTGGACTGAGAGTACCTACTGGAATTACGTTATGGATCAACATAACGAGATGCACGCGTAATAATCTGTATCTGTTTCACGTTACTCTTAAGATTTGCAAAAGGAATAATGGAAAACACTTTATGTCTTAGTTATTGACTGGACTGAGAGTACCTACTGGAATTACGTTATGGATCAACGTAACGAGATGCACGCGTAATAATCTGTATCTGTTTCACGTTACTCTTAAGATTTGCAAAAGGAATAATGGAAACACTCTACGTCTTAGTTAGTGACTGGACTGAGAGTACCTACTAGAATTACGTTATGGATCAACGTAACGAGATGCACGCGTAATAATCTGTATCTGTTTCACGTTACTCTTAAGATTTGCAAAAGGAATAATGGAAAACACTTTATGTCTTAGTTAGTGACTGGACTGAGAGTACCTACAGGAATTGCGTTATGGATCAACGTAACGAGATGCACGCGTAATAATCTGTATCTGTTTCACGTTAGTCTTAAGATTTGCAAAAGAAATAATGGAAAACACTTTATGTCTTAGTTAGTGACTGGACTGGGAGTACCTACTGGAATTACGTTATGGATCAATGTAACGAGATGCACGCGTAATAATCTGTATCTGTTTCATGTTACTCTTAAGATTTGCAAAAGGAATAATGGAAAACACTTTATGTCTTAGTTAGTGACTGGACTGAGAGTACCTACTGGGATTACGTTATGGATCAACGTAACGAGATGCACGCGTAATAATCTGTATCTGTTTCACGTTACTCTTAAGATTTGCAAAAGGAATAATGGAAAACACTTTATGTCTTAGTTAGTGACTGGACTGAGAGTACCTACTTAAATTACGTTATGGATCAACGTAACGAGATGCACGCGTAATAATCTGTATCTGTTTCACGTTACTCTTAAGATTTGCAAAAGGAATAATGGAAAACACTTTATGTCTTAGTTAGTGACTGGACTGAGAGTACCTACTGGAATTACGTTATGGATCAACGTAACGAGATGCACGCGTAATAATCTGTATCTGTTTCACGTTACTCTTAAGATTTGCAAAAGGAATAATGGAAAACACTTTATGTCTTAGTTAGTGACTGGACTGAGAGTACCTACTTAAATTACGTTATGGATCAACGTAACGAGATGCACGCGTAATAATCTGTATCTGTTTCACGTTACTCTTAAGATTTGCAAAAGGAATAATGGAAAACACTTTATGTCTTAGTTAGTGACTGGACTGAGAGTACCTACTTAAATTACGTTATGGATCAACGTAACGAGATGCACGCGTAATAATCTGTATCTGTTTCACGTTACTCTTAAGATTTGCAAAAGGAATAATGGAAAACACTTTATGTCTTAGTTATTGACTGGACTGAGAGTACCTACTGGAATTACGTTATGGATCAACGTAACGAGATGCACGCGTAATAATCTGTATCTGTTTCACGTTACTCTTAAGATTTGCAAAAGGAATAATGGAAAACACTCTACGTCTTAGTTAGTGACTGGACTGAGAGTACCTACTAGAATTACGTTATGGATCAACGTAACGAGATGCACGCGTAATAATCTGTATCTGTTTCACGTTACTCTTAAGATTTGCAAAAGGAATAATGGAAAACACTTTATGTCTTAGTTAGTGACTGGACTGAGAGTACCTACAGGAATTGCGTTATGGATCAACGTAACGAGATGCACGCGTAATAATCTGTATCTGTTTCACGTTAGTCTTAAGATTTGCAAAAGAAATAATGGAAAACACTTTATGTCTTAGTTAGTGACTGGACTGGGAGTACCTACTGGAATTACGTTATGGATCAATGTAACGAGATGCACGCGTAATAATCTGTATCTGTTTCACGTTACTCTTAAGATTTGCAAAAGGAATAATGGAAAACACTTTATGTCTTAGTTAGTGACTGGACTGAGAGTACCTACTGGAATTACGTTATGGATCAACGTAACGAGATGCACGCGTAATAATCTGTATCTGTTTCACGTTACTCTTAAGATTTGCAAAAGGAATAATGGAAAACACTTTATGTCTTAGTTAGTGACTGGACTGAGAGTACCTACTGGAATTACGTTATGGATCAACGTAACGAGATGCACGCGTAATAATCTGTATCTGTTTCACGTTACTCTTAAGATTTGCAAAAGGAATAATGGAAAACACTTTATGTCTTAGTTAGTGACTGGACTGAGAGTACCTACTTAAATTACGTTATGGATCAACGTAACGAGATGCACGCGTAATAATCTGTATCTGTTTCACGTTACTCTTAAGATTTGCAAAAGGAATAATGGAAAACACTTTATGTCTTAGTTAGTGACTGGACTGAGAGTACCTACTGGAATTACGTTATGGATCAACGTAACGAGATGCACGCGTAATAATCTGTATCTGTTTCACGTTACTCTTAAGATTTGCAAAAGGAATAATGGAAAACACTTTATGTCTTAGTTAGTGACTGGACTGAGAGTACCTACTGGAATTACGTTATGGATCAACGTAACGAGATGCACGCGTAATAATCTGTATCTGTTTCACGTTACTCTTAAGATTTGCAAAAGGAATAATGGAAAACACTTTGTCTTAGTTAGTGACTGGACTGAGAGTACCTACTAGAATTACGTTATGGATCAACGTAACGAGATGCACGCGTAATAATCTGTATCTGTTTCACGTTACTCTTAAGATTTGCAAAAGGAATAATGGAAAACACTTTATGTCTTAGTTATTGACTGGACTGAGAGTACCTACTGGAATTACGTTATGGATCAACGTAACGAGATGCACGCGTAATAATCTGTATCTGTTTCACGTTACTCTTAAGATTTGCAAAAGGAATAATGGAAAACACTCTACGTCTTAGTTAGTGACTGGACTGAGAGTACCTACTAGAATTACGTTATGGATCAAGGTAACGAGATGCACGCGTAATAATCTGTATCTGTTTCACGTTACTCCTAAGATTTGCAAAAGGAATAATGGAAAACACTTTATGTCTTAGTTAGTGACTGGACTGAGAGTACCTACAGGAATTGCGTTATGGATCAACGTAACGAGATGCACGCGTAATAATCTGTATCTGTTTCACGTTACTCTTAAGATTTGCAAAAGGAATAATGGAAAACACTTTATGTCTTAGTTAGTGACTGGACTGAGAGTACCTACTGGAATTACGTTATGGATCAACGTAACGAGATGCACGCGTAATAATCTGTATCTGTTTCACGTTACTCTTAAGATTTGCAAAAGGAATAATGGAAAACACTTTATGTCTTAGTTAGTGACTGGACTGAGAGTACCTACTGGAATTACGTTATGGATCAACATAACGAGATGCACGCGTAATAATCTGTATCTGTTTCACGTTACTCTTAAGATTTGCAAAAGGAATAATGGAAAACACTTTATGTCTTAGTTATTGACTGGACTGAGAGTACCTACTGGAATTACGTTATGGATCAACGTAACGAGATGCACGCGTAATAATCTGTATCTGTTTCACGTTACTCTTAAGATTTGCAAAAGGAATAATGGAAAACACTCTACGTCTTAGTTAGTGACTGGACTGAGAGTACCTACTAGAATTACGTTATGGATCAACGTAACGAGATGCACGCGTAATAATCTGTATCTGTTTCACGTTACTCTTAAGATTTGCAAAAGGAATAATGGAAAACACTTTATGTCTTAGTTAGTGACTGGACTGAGAGTACCTACAGGAATTGCGTTATGGATCAACGTAACGAGATGCACGCGTAATAATCTGTATCTGTTTCACGTTAGTCTTAAGATTTGCAAAAGAAATAATGGAAAACACTTTATGTCTTAGTTAGTGACTGGACTGGGAGTACCTACTGGAATTACGTTATGGATCAATGTAACGAGATGCACGCGTAATAATCTGTATCTGTTTCATGTTACTCTTAAGATTTGCAAAAGGAATAATGGAAAACACTTTATGTCTTAGTTAGTGACTGGACTGAGAGTACCTACTGGAATTACGTTATGGATCAACGTAACGAGATGCACGCGTAATAATCTGTATCTGTTTCACGTTACTCTTAAGATTTGCAAAAGGAATAATGGAAAACACTTTATGTCTTAGTTAGTGACTGGACTGAGAGTACCTACTGGGATTACGTTATGGATCAACGTAACGAGATGCACGCGTAATAATCTGTATCTGTTTCACGTTACTCTTAAGATTTGCAAAAGGAATAATGGAAAACACTTTATGTCTTAGTTAGTGACTGGACTGAGAGTACCTACTGGAATTACGTTATGGATCAACGTAACGAGATGCACGCGTAATAATCTGTATCTGTTTCACGTTACTCTTAAGATTTGCAAAAGGAATAATGGAAAACACTTTATGTCTTAGTTAGTGACTGGACTGAGAGTACCTACTGGAATTACGTTATGGATCAACGTAACGAGATGCACGCGTAATAATCTGTATCTGTTTCACGTTACTCTTAAGATTTGCAAAAGGAATAATGGAAAACACTTTATGTCTTAGTTAGTGACTGGACTGAGAGTACCTACTGGAATTACGTTATGGATCAACGTAACGAGATGCACGCGTAATAATCTGTATCTGTTTCACGTTACTCTTAAGATTTGCAAAAGGAATAATGGAAAACACTTTATGTCTTAGTTAGTGACTGGACTGAGAGTACCTACTGGAATTACGATATAATAACAACAAAAAGCAAATGCATATAATCATGTTCAACGCGTTCTGCTTGATCATTTAATCTGATTTGAAAACTGTTTTATTTATTAAAAACTGTCAAGTAATTCAATATTTGTCTCTTTAAATTACTGCAAATATTATTCAACTTCAAATATTATCTATTATTATAATCAAATTTTTAATTATTAATTGATTGCAAATATTGAACACTTAATTTCAACATTGGATTTGAAATATAATATAATATTATAAATATTAAATATTATTATAATGTATACATCAAATATTATTAGATTGCAAATATAAGGCAATAGATATTAGATTGTAATATTTGCCGGCAAATGTTATATAAATATATATCTCGAGCATCAACTGAATATGTATATATATATATATATATATATATATATATATATATATATATAATAAATTAAAAATATTTCAAAAACAAGAATACTTTTATTGCATATATTGAATAATACATGCAATAAAAGTATTCTTGTTTTTGAAATATTTTTAATTTATTAAATATATTACAAAAAAACATATCACCATATTTAATATATTAATATATATATACATATACATTTCTAGCATCAACTGAGACTGAGTGTTTCTTGTAGATAGCCACATCCAGGAGAGTGGGATTTCCGTTGTCGCGTAGTATACCGGTATATTGTTCTATTTTCGGATTCACTACACTGTGGGAAAGTTTTAGTTTGTCTTGGAGTTAATATTGTCTATTAAGTTGAATAATTTATCGTTCAACTTAGAACTATTAGAAAACATACATCTAATAAAAAGACCTACAAGAAGGCCTCAAAATGACAACCTGGGAAGAACTACAAATTTATAAACTAAAAAAATGATATAATAAATTTTATTAGTTTTTTATTATACAAATAAAATAAAAAAACGGTAGTTTGATTACAAGAAACGCCTAGTTTCAGTTGATGCTCGAAAATAAGAACACATAATTAAAGCCTTTGAAAGTCGACTTATGTACAAAGTAAGATTGTTTTTTAAGTACATTATAGAGTAAGTGATATATATATATATATATATATATATAAATAAATATATATATATATATATATATATATATATATATAATATATTTAAGAGTTGTTTTTGAGTATTATATAACATAATATAACAGATTTTTGCTATCCAATACCAATCTAGATGTCGAACATATTAAGGTCTGTACGTTACCATATTAGACCTATGGTAATAAGGAGAACAAAATATCCTTGTTTATAGGTAAATGCATACAATTAGTATGTACACACCTTGTACAGTAAGATAGTAAAAAATAATAGACGTCTATAATATAAACGTATAAATAGACGTCCAAATATGTATATATGTAGTAATGCCGCAACATATATGTAAATAGCATGACTTATAGTATATATATATATATATATATATATATATATATATATATATTTATTAAATATGGTGATATGTTTTCTTGTAATATAGTTAATAAATTAAAAATATTTCAAAAACCAGAATACTTTTAATGAACATATTTATTCTAAGCTTTTCGCCGATAAAATAGCAACAGCATCTTCTTCATAGGAAGATGCTGGTACTATTTTATCGGCGAAAAGCTTTGAATAAATATGTTCATTAAAAGTATTCTTGTTTTTGAAATATTTTTAATTTATTATATATATATATATATATATATATATATATATATATATATATATATATTTATTATGCCCAAATACCTTATTTTATTCTACAAGGCGCTTTAATCTCTAATTATATTTATCTACTAGCCACAAGGATGCCCCAGTGGGGCAGCACAAATTAATATGGCAATTTCCAGTCTTTATCATGGAAATCTATATTGGTATCTGATAATTCTGATAGTAAACATGTGTTACATGACTACATGTGTTACATTTCTTCTCTCTAGAAATAAAAGAGAGTATATGAATCTATAAATTGATACAAGAATAACAATTACTAATATAGTAAGAAATTAAAAAGAAGAGTGAATTTGGACGGATAAAGTTTGCATAAAATGTTACTTAAACTATGTACGGATATAACAAACCCAAGAGGTTCTAGCCTAACCCTTCTATATCTGTTTTTAATTTGATTTTTTGTAGGACTATCACATCTAATTTTACAAAATCAATGCTTCATAGAGTATTAAAAGCATAAGGCTTTCAGACGACTAAGCCACTTACCTGGCACAATGCTAAATGTAAAATTAAAGCACTTTTTAGTATCAATAATAAATTCATTGTCACCGCTTCTGTATAACTAATTTATATTAGTCATTACAAAAACATTACACTAACAAAGTTACTTGGAGGTACATTCTTTAAGTAAACTGATCGCCCAGAAAAGTATTTGTCTTATCCAGCTTTGATAAGAAAATGATCTACATTTTGTTCTATTTCTCTTGGTGATCTTTAATTAAAATTCTTTTTTATCTTTTGAGAGATAGCTTGCTAATTAATAACGAAACAAATCACTTATTTGATACCGTTTCAATAAAAATAACAGTGATTGTTGTTACAGTAAAAGCGTCGATCTACTTATAACAATATTCCAGAAACCTACAGACTACTGAAATGTCATTGTACTTTTTTAAAGAAAGAGCGAAAATCATTCACTATGAGGAACATGAAGTCGCAAATATCGAGAAATAAATAACATGCGTTTAACCTTGTTTGTCGAGTCTTCGTATTAATGATGCCACTATAAACTGCATTACGTAGTGTTGGTTTCTGTATGCATTCAGAATTACGTTTAATTAATTTATTATTATTTGATTTCATCTTCAACTTGGGCTCTAGTTTACACTCATATACTTAGACATAAGTTAATATAAAGCACAGGACCCCGGTGTTATGGTCTGGGCCGAAAATTGAGCACATTTTCCGACGTCACTATACAAAAAATAAATGGCTAGTATCGCTTATTAATGTATGTCCAAAATTATAGGTATAATTACTTCTTCAATAAGCCCTTCAAATATATTGCCAGGTGCTGTGCACTCATTAAAACAACTCTTTCCCTCGCATACAACGCTTTGTAGAATTACTGCCTAGCGTTAGACGGAGGTTATTACATATTTACAAATCCCAAAATGTTTGTAAATGATTTCTGACAGCCGTTATTATTTTTTAGTCTTTGATAGTGGTTTGATCCACTTGCCAGTGCAACTGTCTTTATTAAGTATTCTTTTCTCAATAGCACAACGTTGCAAAAGACAGGCAACATCATACAGATTATGAACCGGTCGGTCGATATACGTGTGCCTCACTACAATGAATTCTGGGCTGTTTGACAAGTTATGCCTGGAATAGGTTTCACCGGAACGTTGCTTAAGACAGGCTACATCACACAGACTTTGAACCAGTCTGTCGATATTCGTGTGCCTCACTACACTGAATTCTGTTATGTTCGGCTACTTATACCTGGGACATGTTTAAGCGGAGCGTTGCTTAACTCCAGGCAACATCATACAGATTATTAACCGGTCGGCCGATATACGTGTGCCTTACTACAGTAAATTCTGGACCGACCGGCTTCTTATGCCTGGAACTGGTTTCAACGGCCGGTGGTTGATATAGGTGTGCCTCACTGCAGTGACTTCTAGATCGTTTGGTTACGTATGCCTGGAACATGGCTTAGAAAGCTGTCCAGGAGACTGGTTATATTATTCAGATTATGAACTGGTCGGTCAACATAACGATGCCACACCACACTGTTTTCTGCATTTCTCGTATACATGGGCCTAGAACAGGCTTCAGTGAGGCGGTTCATAAGACAGGCTATATCATACAAACTATGAACTAGTCAGTCAATATCCGATCAGTCTGGACCTCTCGTTCGCCTATTTCTGGAATAGGTTTCAGTAGAGCTGTCCAGAAGTCATGCTACATCATACAGACAATGAACCGATCGGTCGATATAAGTGTGACACACTGCACCGTCTACTGGAGACCGTGCCTACCTAGGTCTGCAATGGGCTCCAACAGACTGGTTGATAAGACAAGCTACATCATACAGACTATGAACCGGTCGGTACAGTGTGTAAACATACGCCACATTATACTGTCTTCTGGACCTCTCGGCAAATTAGTCCTAGAACACGCTTGAGCAAAGGGGTCTAGAAGACAGACTATGAACCGGTCGGTACAGTGTGTAAACATACGCCACATTATACTGTCTTCTGGACCGCTCGGCAAATTAGTCCTAGAACATGCTTGAGCAAAGGGGTCTAGACATAATACA
Source organism: Prosapia bicincta (assembly GCA_036971475.1). Lineage (NCBI taxonomy): Eukaryota > Metazoa > Arthropoda > Insecta > Hemiptera > Cercopidae > Prosapia > Prosapia bicincta. The sequence goes on from JBAIZL010000009.1 coordinate 14,671,842, forward strand.
TCATACAGACTATGAACAGGTCGGTCAATACGGGGGAAACACTGTACTGTCGTATGGACACTCGTTTCCCTAAAACAGGCTTCAGCAGAGTGGTCCGGAAGACAGTCCCCATCATACAGACTATGAACATATCAAACGATATATATGTGTAACACCGTACCTTCTTCGTTACTCGGTTATCTATGTCCGGAACAGGCCTTAGCAGAGCAGTGCAGATGACAAACTACATTGTACAGACTATGCACCGGTTGGTAAATATACGTGTACCACATATAACTTTCTTGTAGACCACTCGTCTACTTAGGTCTGAAACGGGCCTTGATAGAGTGGTAGGCCACATCGTACAGATTAAGAAACAGGTAGGTCGATTTAAGTGGGAAACACTGTAGTGTCTTCTGGAACGCTCGGTTTCCTAGGACTAGAGCCTAGATAGGTTACATCAGAGCGGTCCAGAAGACAGACTACATCATACCGACTTGAACCGGTCGGTCGATATACGTGTGCAACTCTATACTGTCTTCTGGACCGATTAGTTGCCTAGGCCTAAAGAAGGTTTCAGCAGAGCGGTCCAGAAGACAGACTACATCATACCGACTTGAACCGGTCGGTCGATATACGTGTGCAACTCTATACTGTCTTCTGGACCGATTAGTTGCCTAGGCCTAAAGAAGGTTTCAGCAGAGCGGTCCAGAAGACAGACTACATCATACCGACTTGAATCGGTCGGTCGATATACGTGTGCCACTCTGTACTGTCTTCTGGACCGATTAGTTGCCTAGGCCTAGAACAGGTTTCAGCAGAGCGGTCCAGAAGACAGACTACATCATACCGACTTGAACCGGTCGGTCGATATACGTGTGCTGCTCTATACTGTCTTCTGGATCGTATAGTTGCCTAGGCCTAGAACATGGTTTAGCAGAGCGCTCCAGTAGACAGACTACATCATACCGACTTAAACCGGTCGGTCGATATCCGTGTGCAACTCTATACTGTCTTCTGGACCGATTAGTTGCCTAGGCCTACAAAAGGGTTCAGCAGAGTGGTCCAGAAGACAGACTACATCATACCGACTTGAACCGGTCGGTCGATATACGTGTGCAACTCTATACTGTCTTCTGGACCGATTAGTTGCCTAGGCCTAAAGAAGGTTTCAGCAGAGCGGTCCAGAAGACAGACTACATCATACCGACTTGAACCGGTCGGTCGATATACGTGTGCCACTCTGTACTGTCTTCTGGACCGATTAGTTGCCTAGGCCTAGAACAGGTTTCAGCAGAGCGGTCCAGAAGACAGACTACATCATACCGACTTGAACCGGTCGGTCGATATACGTGTGCTGCTCTATACTGTCTTCTGGATCGTATAGTTGCCTAGGCCTAGAACATGGTTTAGCAGAGCGCTCCAGTAGACAGACTACATCATACCGACTTAAACCGGTCGGTCGATATCCGTGTGCAACTCTATACTGTCTTCTGGACCGATTAGTTGCCTAGGCCTACAAAAGGGTTCAGCAGAGTGGTCCAGAAGACAGACTACATCATACCGACTTGAACCGGTCGGTCGATATACGTGTGCAACTCTATACTGTCTTCTGGACCGATTAGTTGCCTAGGCCTAGAACAAGTTTCATTAGAGCGGTCCAGAAGACAGACTACATCATACCGACTTGAACCGGTCGGTCGATATACGTGTACCACTCTATACTGTCTTCTGGACCGATTAGTTGCCTAGGCCTAGAACAAGTTTCATTAGAGCGGTCCAGAAGACAGACTACATCATGTAGACTATGAATTTGACATGTAGACTATTTACATGTTCCACACTGTACTGTTTCTGGACCGCTTGACTACCTAGGACTGAAACGGGACTCAGCAGAGCGGACCAAAAGACATTCTAATCATACAGAATATGACCTGGTCGGTCGATATACATGGGAAACACTGTAATGTCTTCCGAACCGCTCGGTTTCCTAGGACTAGACCAGGGATCAGCAGAGAGGTCCAGAAGACAGACTACATCATACCGACTTGATCCGGTCGGTCGATATACGTGTGCCACTCTATACTGTCTTCTGGACCGATTAGTTGCCTAGACCTAGAACAGGCTTCAGCAGAGCGGCCCAGAAGACAGACTACATCATACCGACTTGAACCGGTCGGTCGATATACGTGTGCAACTCTATACTGTCTTCTGGACCGATTAGTTGCCTAATCCTAGGACAGGGTTCAGCAGAGCGGTCCAGAAGACAGACTACATCATACGGACTTGAACCGGTCGGTCGATATACGTGTGCTGCTCTATACTGTCTTCTGGATCGTATAGTTGCCTAGGCCTAGAACATGGTTTAGCAGAGCGCTCCAGTAGACAGACTACATCATACCGACTTAAACCGGTCGGTCGATATACGTGTGCTGCTCTATACTGTCTTCTGGATCGTATTGTTGCCTAGGCCTAGAACATGGTTTAGCAGAGCGCTCCAGTAGACAGACTACATCATACCGACTTAAACCGGTCGGTCGATATACGTGTGCAACTCTATACTGTCTTCTGGACCGATTAGATGCCTAGGCCTACAAAAGGGTTCAGCAGAGCGGTCCAGAAGACAGACTACATCATACCGACTTGATCCGGTCGGTCGATATACGTGTGCCACTCTATACTGTCTTCTGGACCGATTAGTTGCCTAGACCTAGAACAGGCTTCAGCAGAGCGGCCCAGAAGACAGAGTACATCATACCGACTTGAACCGGTCGGTCGATATACGTGTGCAACTCTATACTGTCTTCTGGACCGATTAGTTGCCTAATCCTAGGACAGGGTTCAGCAGAGCGGTCCAGAAGACAGACTTCATCATACCGACTTGAACCGGTCGGTCGATTTACGTGTGCCACTCTATACTATCTTCTGGACCGATTAGTTGCCTAGGCCTAGAACAGGTTTCAGCAGAGCGGTCCAGAAGACAGACTACATCATACCGACCTGAACCGGTCGGTCGATATACGTGTGCCACTCTATACTGTCTTCTGGACCGATTAGTTGCCTAGGCCTAGAACAGGGTTCAGCAGAGCGGTCCAGAAGACAGACTACATCATACCGACTTGAACCGGTCGGTCGATATACGTGTGCTGCTCTATACTGTCTTCTGGATCGTATAGTTGCCTAGGCCTAGAACATGGTTTAGCAGAGCGCTCCAGTAGACAGACTACATCATACCGACTTAAACCGGTCGGTCGATATACGTGTGCAACTCTATACTGTCTTCTGGACCGATTAGTTGCCTAGGCCTACAAAAGGGTTCAGCAGAGTGGTCCAGAAGACAGACTACATCATACCGACTTGAACCGGTCGGTCGATATACGTGTACCACTCTATACTGTCTTCTGGACCGATTAGTGTCCTAGGCCTAGAACAAGTTTCATTAGAGCGGTCCAGAAGACAGACTACATCATGTAGACTATGAATTTGACATGTAGACTATTTACATGTTCCACACTGTGCTGTTTTCTGGACCGCTTGACCACCTAGGACTGAAACGGGACTCAGCAGAGCGGTCCAAAAGACATTCTAATCATACAGAATATGACCTGGTCGGTCGATATACATGAGAAACACTGTACTGTCTTCCGAACCGCTCGGTTTCCTAGGACTAGACCAGGGATCAGAAGAGCGGTCCAGAAGACAGACTACATCATACCGACTTGATCCGGTCGGTCGATATACGTGTGCCACTCTATACTGTCTTCTGGACCGTATAGTTGCCTCGGCCTAGAACAGGGTTCAGCAGAGTGGTCCAGTAGACAGACTACATCATACCGACTTGAACCGGTCGGTCGATATACGTGTGCCACTCTATACTGTCTTCTGGACCGTATAGTTGCCTAGGCCTAGAACAGGGTTCAGCAGAGTGGTCCAGTAGACAGACTACATCATACCGACTTGAACCGGTCGGTCGATATACGTGTGCCACTCTATACTGTCTTCTGGACCGTATAGTTGCCTAGGCCTAGAACAGGGTTCAGCAGAGTGGTCCAGTAGACAGACTACATCATACCGACTTGAACCGGTCGGTCGATATACGTGTGCAACTCTATGCTGTCTTCTGGACCGATTAGTTGCCTAGATCTAGAACAGGCTTCAGCAGAGCGGCCCAGAAGACAGACTACATCATACCGACTTGAACCGGTCTGTCGATATACGTGTGCAACTCTATACTGTCTTCTGGACCGATTAGTTGCCTAATCCTAGGACAGGGTTCAGCAGAGCGGTCCAGAAGACAGACTACATCATACCGACTTGAACAGGTCGGTCGATATACGTGTGCCACTCTATACTGTCTTCTGGACCGTATAGTTGCCTAGGCCTAGAACAGGCTTCAGCAGAGCGGTCCAGAAGACAGACTACATCATACCGACTTGAACTGGTCGGTCGATATACGTGTGCCACTCTATACTGTCTTCTGGACCGTATAGTTGCCCAGGCCTAGAACAGGCTTCAGCAGAGCTGTCCAGAAGACAGACTACATCATACCGACTTGAACCGGTCGGTCGATATAAGTGTGCCGCTCTATACTGTCTTCTGGACCGTATAGTTGCCTAGGCCTAGAACAGGGTTTAGCAGAGCGCTCCAGTAGACAGACTACATCATACCGACTTGAACCGGTCGGTCGATATACGTGTGCCACTCTATACTGTCTTCTGGACCGTATAGTTGCCTAGGCCTAGAACAGGCTTCAGCAGAGCGGTCCAGAAGACAGACTACATCATACCGACTTGAACCGGTCGGTCGATATAAGTGTGCCGCTCTATACTGTCTTCTGGACCGTATAGTTGCCTAGGCCTAGAACAGGGTTTAGCAGAGCGGTCCAGAAGACAAACTACATCATACCGACTTGAACAGGTCGGCCGATATACGTGTGGAACTCTATACTGTCTTCTAGACTGCTCGTCTATCTAGGCCTAGATTCGATTAAAGTAGAGCGGTCCAGAAGACAGACTACATCATACCGACTAGAACAGGTCGGCCGATATACGTGTGCAACTCTATACTGTCTTCTAGACAGCTCGTCTATCTAGGCCTAGATTCGATTAAAGTAGAGCGGTCCAGAAGACGGGCTACATCATACCGACTTGAACAGGTCGGCCGATATACGTGTGGAACTCTATACTGTCTTCTAGACTGCTCGTCTATCTAGGCCTAGATTCGATTAAAGTAGAGCGGTCCAGAAGACGGGCTACATCATACCGACTTGAACAGGTCGGCCGATATACGTGTGGAACTCTGTACTGTCTTCTAGACTGCTCGTCTATCTAGGCCTAGATTCGATTAAAGTAGAGCGGTCCAGAAGACAGACTACATCATACCGACTTGAACAGGTCTGCCGATATACGTGTGGAACTCTGTACTGTCTTCTAGACTGCTCGTCTATCTAGGCCTAGATTCGATTAAAGTAGAGCGGTACAGAAGACAGACTACATCATACCGACTTGAACAGGTCGGCCGATATACGTGTGGAACTCTGTACTGTCTTCTAGACTGCTCGTCTATCTAGGCCTAGATTCGATTAAAGTAGAGCGGTCCAGAAGACAGACTACATCATGTAGACTATGAATTTTACATGTAGACTATTTACATGTTCCACACTGTACTGTTTTCTGGACCGCTTGACCACCTAGGACTGAAACGGGACTCAGCAGAGCGGTCCAAAAGACATTCTAATCATACAGAATATGACCTGGTCGGTCGATATACATGGGAAACACTGTACTGTCTTCCGAACCGCTCGGTTTCCTAGGACTAGACCAGGGATCAGCAGAGCGGTCCAGAAGACAGACTACATCATACCGACTTGATCCGGTCGGTCGATATACGTGTGCCACTCTATACTGTCTTCTGGACCGTATAGTTGCCTAGGCCTAGAACAGGGTTCAGCAGAGTGGTCCAGTAGACAGACTACATCATACCGACTTGAACCGGTCGGTCGATATACGTGTGCCACTCTATACTGTCTTCTGGACCGTATAGTTGCCTAGGCCTAGAACAGGGTTCAGCAGAGTGGTCCAGTAGACAGACTACATCATACCGACTTGAACCGGTCGGTCGATATACGTGTGCAACTCTATGCTGTCTTCTGGACCGATTAGTTGCCTAGATCTAGAACAGGCTTCAGCAGAGCGGCCCAGAAGACAGACTACATCATACCGACTTGAACCGGTCGGTCGATATACGTGTGCAACTCTATACTGTCTTCTGGACCGATTAGTCGCCTAATCCTAGGACAGGGTTCAGCAGAGCGGTCCAGAAGACAGACTACATCATACCGACTTGAACAGGTCGGTCGATATACGTGTGCCACTCTATACTGTCTTCTGGACCGTATAGTTGCCTAGGCCTAGAACAGGCTTCAGCAGAGCGGTCCAGAAGACAGACTACATCATACCGACTTGAACAGGTCGGTCGATATACGTGTGCCACTCTATACTGTCTTCTGGACCGTATAGTTGCCCAGGCCTAGAACAGGCTTCAGCAGAGCTGTCCAGAAGACAGACTACATCATACCGACTTGAACCGGTCGGTCGATATAAGTGTGCCGCTCTATACTGTCTTCTGGACCGTATAGTTGCCTAGGCCTAGAACAGGGTTTAGCAGAGCGCTCCAGTAGACAGACTACATCATACCGACTTGAACCGGTCGGTCGATATACGTGTGCAACTCTATACTGTCTTCTGGACCGTATAGTTGCCTAGGCCTAGAACAGGGTTTAGCAGAGCGCTCCAGTAGACAGACTACATCATACCGACTTGAACCGGTCGGTCGATATACGTGTGCCACTCTATACTGTCTTCTGGACCGTATAGTTGCCTAGGCCTAGAACAGGCTTCAGCAGAGCGGTCCAGAAGACAGACTACATCATACCGACTTGAACCGGTCGGTCGATATAAGTGTGCCGCTCTATACTGTCTTCTGGACCGTATAGTTGCCTAGGCCTAGAACAGGGTTTAGCAGAGCGGTCCAGAAGACAAACTACATCATACCGACTTGAACAGGTCGGCCGATATACGTGTGGAACTCTATACTGTCTTCTAGACTGCTCGTCTATCTAGGCCTAGATTCGATTAAAGTAGAGCGGTCCAGAAGACGGGCTACATCATACCGACTTGAACAGGTCGGCCGATATACGTGTGGAACTCTATACTGTCTTCTAGACTGCTCGTCTATCTAGGCCTAGATTCGATTAAAGTAGAGCGGTCCAGAAGACGGGCTACATCATACCGACTTGAACAGGTCGGCCGATATACGTGTGCAACTCTATACTGTCTTCTAGACTGCTCGTCTATCTAGGCCTAGATTCGATTAAAGTAGAGCGGTCCAGAAGACGGGCTACATCATACCGACTTGAACAGGTCGGCCGATATACGTGTGGAACTCTATACTGTCTTCTAGACTGCTCGTCTATCTAGGCCTAGATTCGATTAAAGTAGAGCGGTCCAGAAGACGGGCTACATCATACCGACTTGAACAGGTCGGTCGATATACGTGTGAAACTCTATACTGTCTTCTAGACTGCTCGTCTATCTAGGCCTAGATTCGATTAAAGTAGAGCGGTCCAGAAGACGGGCTACATCATACCGACTTGAACAGGTCGGCCGATATACGTGTGAAACTCTATACTGTCTTCTAGACTGCTCGTCTATCTAGGCCTAGATTCGATTAAAGTAGAGCGGTCCAGAAGACGGGCTACATCATACCGACTTGAACAGGTCGGCCGATATACGTGTGGAACTCTGTACTGTCTTCTAGACTGCTCGTCTATCTAGGCCTAGATTCGATTAAAGTAGAGCGGTCCAGAAGACAGACTACATCATACCGACTTGAACAGGTCTGCCGATATACGTGTGGAACTCTGTACTGTCTTCTAGACTGCTCGTCTATCTAGGCCTAGATTCGATTAAAGTAGAGCGGTACAGAAGACAGACTACATCATACCGACTTGAACAGGTCGGCCGATATACGTGTGGAACTCTGTACTGTCTTCTAGACTGCTCGTCTATCTAGGCCTAGATTCGATTAAAGTAGAGCGGTCCAGAAGACAGACTACATCATGTAGACTATGAATTTTACATGTAGACTATTTACATGTTCCACACTGTACTGTTTTCTGTACCGCTTGTCTACCTAGGACTGAAACGGGACTCAGCAGAGCGGTCCAGAAGACATTCTAATCATACAGAATATGACCTGGTCGGTCGATATACATGGGAAACACTGTACTGTCTTCCGAACCGCTCGGTTTCCTAGGACTAGACCAGGGCTCAGCAGAGAGGTCCAGAAGACAGAGTACATCAAAGACTATGAACAGGTTTGCCGACATATGTGTGCCACACCTTACTGTCCTCTGGACCTCTCGGCTACCTAGAACTGAACCTGGCCTCAGTAGGGCGGTCCAGAAGACATTCTTCATTACACAGACAATGAAGTGGTCGGTCGATATACGTGTGTCACACTGCACTGTCTTCTTGGCCGCTCGGTTTCTTAGGCCTAGAACATATTTTATGCAAACTTGTGAAACAACGTTTTGTAGACTAGCCAAATCCGTACCTTGCGAGGGAGGTTACATATTAAGTGACAGAAGATCTCGGTTAAGTCTCGATAAAGTCAGAAAAAACCTTTTTGTTATTACAAACATCCAATACCGTAAATAAAATGTATTTTGTAATTAAATCTTATGTTGTTAATAAACTGGTATTTTGTATAATAATAAATCTTATTTCATATAAGATTATATAATTTAGTACCCCAGTATAGTGTATGTGTATAGTATAGTATAGTGTATGTGTTGCAGTAAAGTCCTAATAATAATGTCACCGGCAATGTCTTTCGTCACCAGTGTGGTATGCCTGCCTGTTATTGGCACATACATATCTGTCTCAGTATCCCTTGTCACCGGTACTAAAGTCACCGGTAAAAGTTACTGATCCAAGCCTGGTGCTGTCACTAAAATCACCGATCCGAGTAACTGAAACGACCATCCCTATTTCTGGATCGTAAGTTAAATTATGATTTCGCTATTGGAATATTATTTATTTTATTTTAAGAAGTACAAATTATATATTTGGGTTCTTTTTTGGAAATAGGCTCTGTTTTTTAAAAGTTTATTCATTTTTAGAGGTATGATCTAAATATTACTAAAGTATTGAGGTTTTCACCTGAGGATTATTAAATATCTAGTTTATGAAAATAACTAAATCGTATTTTCAGCGTATTTATTTTGACATTTCTCATTCCAGTCATACCAAGTTATATATTAATATGGTTAGATGATTTAAAAAGTTCTTTTTATGAGGATAATTCGTTCTTAGAATCCGATGATTCCCATTCTAAGCAGGTTTCTCAAGGAAGAATTTATATGTCACAAAGTCGTTGAAAATATTCTTCTAGACAATGTTCGCAGAGACCGGTTCAGTTACGAGGCTACATGAATCATAAGTTGTGTAGAGAGAAGAGGCCCCCGAAAGAGAACACCAAATAAATAAAGTAAACCAGAGGTTGGTACGTGATACCAGTGTAGAACGAGCACATCGCCTTTCCTTGATCCGTAAACGACATTCTAATCTACCGAAAAGCGTTTGAGCGATTTTGTTCTGAACGTATCGAACGTTTATATAACTATCGAATGATCCAAATTGAATGTGCCTATGAGAGTGACGATCGTTTAAAACAATTCGTTAGACAGATATGTTGAGATGGCATTAATTTGATCTCTCTCTCTCTCTCTCGCTCTCTCGCTCTCTCTCTCTCTCTCTCTCTCTCTATATATATATATATATATATGTGTATATATATATATATATATATATATATATATATATATATATTAATATACAATATATTTTATATATGATTTTATTTAAATCATATATATATATGATTTTAAGGACGTTATATATATATATATATATATATATATATATATATATATATATATATATATGTTTTTAAGAAAGTGATATATATGGTAGAATACTACATAATATAAATAAATACTCTGTTTGTTTTTTTTTTTTTGGTTACTCGTTATTTTATAGCTTATAATGCTTATTAAAAAAAAATGTTTTTTTTTCATTCAAAGTTAAAATAGGGTATTATTCTATCCAAATCAGATGGATTGGGATGATTATATAGTGGGACTACTTTCCTCTTTCATTTAGAAGCAAAATAAAACATATAAAAGTGGAACAAACATAAAAAAAAACATACGAGTAGAATAAAAACCTTCATTTTAAAAGTAGATTGAAAAATCTCTTAAAATGACGCTAATAACTCAAGGCTTACAAAGAACGTTGGCCAGATATAATCTAACGGCTTTTCACTAAGTGAAAATGTGTTTATGGATCTTTTCTTTGTTGGAATTCTGGAATCACAGTTCAATAACGTCTCTATTGGAAGCGAAAGAATGTTTTATTATTATTATTTTTTTTAAATTATAACACGAATACCATTTGAATACGTACAGGCCTAACATTTCCCTCACCTGTTTTAGATGTGAACAGAGTTTCGACATTTTTTCACAATCTATATAACTGCCTAAAGCTGTGGTTCTTTAACTTCCAGGTTTTTCGCTTGCCTTTATAACGCTGATATGGGGACCAAATATTTATATGTGCTGAAAGCTACAACCTCAGTATGAAACAGCATATGGTTAGGCAAATTAAGCACCAGATTTTATTTAACTTTTAATATTAATATGTATTTATGATTTAAAAATATTTCACCATAAAATTAATAATGCTGCAATCGTGCAGTGATAGACTTGATTTGGGGCTTGCACAATATAGGCCTGAATATTGAAAAATCATTAAAAATGTAAAACGAAAGTGCTTTACATAAATAAATAAATATAAAATCATATATAATATTATTAATATATTAAATTATATAATAAAAACACAATATTAAATAATATCATGATATATATATATTATATATAAAACATTTGTCACGTCAGTCTACCCGATGACTCGCCTAACCGAGCATAGCACCTCTCGTCTGTAGGGAGTTTCAGTGCACTTACTCCCATCCCTGAAAATCTTCTGCACCCCCTTACTTTGAGAGCCCTGGTTTAAAGTATCTGTCAGTCTACATTTGTAGGCAGTTAGAGAGGATCTGAAACGAGTTAATTAAACATGACATGACATTAATTGGTAAGAGAGACAATTAAAACAGCTACTGTACCTCTGCATTGGATGGTTAGTAACGAATTGATTAACATGTAAGTCGCTATCGCGATTTTATAAATGTAACTAGACGACTGTAAAGAATACACCTGTATATAAGCCTTGAAGCAACTCCATATCTTATCGGATCTATTTTGTCCCCTGTGATTTATCGAGAGCAATAACTCACTATGTAGCTGGATAAGTTGCATACCTTCCAGGCAAATTGTAAACACGCGATATTGGCTAGGTCTCCCGCTGCGCCTTATCATAGAAAGGAGTTTTGAAATATGTATAACTATTTGGGATAACTGTAGACTGCCTCAACCATAAAATGTTTACAATTTTTAAAATTCGAAAAAAAATCCAAACACACACACACGCACACGCACACACACACTCACACACACACACACACACACACACACACACACACACACACACACACACACACACACACACACACACACACACACACACACACACACACACACACACACACACACACACACACACACACACACACACACACATATATATATATATAATATATATGTATAATATATATATATATATATATATATATATATATATATATATATATATATATATATATATATATATATATATATATATATATTAAATATGGTGATATGTTTTCTTGTAATATAGTTAATAATTTAGAAATATTTCAAAAACAAGAATACTTTTAATGAATATATTTATTCTTATGAATATTATATTCTTATATTATTATTATATTATTATATATTTTATTATTATGAATAAATATATTCATTAAAAGTATTCTTGTTTTTGAAATATTTCTAATTTATTATATTTATCTTTGTAAACGTTTCCTCGAAAACTACTCCAAGAGGTTTTTAACCTCAGCAATCCAATGGGCTAAGTGAAAATATTGTGAAAAATCGTTATAAACATTTTTCAAAAATTTTTAAACATATGACTTTCTTTTCTAAAAAAAAGTAATCACAGCGGGATATCATACTGTGACTGCCATTATAGTAGTCCCCTGTGAATAAAATGATATACACAATTTTAAAATGACTCTTTTAACTATTAAAAATACTCCAATCAGTTCATTTTTTAACTGAGTTTTTAAACAAACTTTTAAAATTAATATCTTATAGATATTAATATCTATTGTGTCTCATAGTCGTCTTCTAAAGCGACAGAATTTTTAATTTTAATGCAAATAATTCAACTTTACCGAAATCCGAGTCTGATATCCTGAAGAACGCAGACAGCAATGTTTAGAAGAACAACGGCGTCGAAATGTTAGGAGTCAAAGAGAAATGGTAGGGAATACAAAACAGACCTATAATCTGTTCAAAACAATATAACAATTCATCGCTCAGGATAATACAATTTTGCTTGGGATCACTGTAAGGTTTTGTATTTTGAGAAGACTTTGTAGTACTCAAAGAGATCCCGATTTTTTTGGAGGTTGCTGTTTATATGGTCGCGTCAAGTACCCACACCTAACTTTCCAAATGAATTGGGAAGAGTTCTTTTGAACCGTCATCTCAGTTGAAGTATGACCCGATCGTAGATCGGCTTCATCAGTGTAATCGTGTTTAGAGGAAAAGATTGTAAATTTTTCTAAATTTTGCTTGAACTATAAATTCATAGACGTTTGCGAATTTCTTATTTAAAACGGTTAATTAACAAAGAATGTATTTTAGATTCATTTGGTGTTCCCGCTCGTGATGTGGGACATGCCTGATGATACATATATTAATCAACTTAGTAAGGTACGGAAAAACGTTCTTTTCTCTTTAATTTGGCTTTTAAATCATTTAGTTATTTTTAGCAATCTTCCAGTAATGCTCGTTCAAAATCCTAGTAATATTTTTGGAACTCTGTTTTATTACGTTAGTCAAGTTATATTTATAATTATTTTATCATTTAGATAGGTATGTAAATCTTGTGTACAAGCAAGAGGCTCTCTTAGTTTGTTACATTATGTGTTTAGTTTGCAATAATGTATTTATATTTTCAGAAGCATGCTAGTTTACTCCAAGCATTTCATTGGGTCTGTTTCATATGACGTAAGTGAAACAGCTGCTTGTATATCGGATAATGAGTGTATTTTAGAGCTTTTTCTTTGTAAAACCATTAAAACCCTCCTTGTACTAGTAGGCGTTCGACGCAACACGTTCTTCTTCTTACACTTCCTGAAATCCCTCTAAGACATGGATTTCCAATTTGGGGGCGAGAAAGCAAGTCAGGGGAGACAAGGTGGAAAATAGTGAGATAAATTCTCATTTAGTTAAAATTTAAGTATACAATTTATGAAAATTTAAAATTAAATTTACACATCAGATTTTTTTACATAGGTAATATTATTGAGAATGATGTTCGGAAAATATAAATGAAATTTATGCATTTATAAAAAATAATAAAGGTAAAAGTTTATCAAATTTTGTAAATTTGAGAAATTAAATCAACATGACAGCTTGAAAAGAATAATAGTACAAAAGTGTCGCAAAAAGAATGGTTGCCTTTCAATGTGGCAACAGCGCCACAATTGACAAATCTTGATTTTAGATAAAATACTTAAAGGTGTATCACAGGCAGCTCTTGGATTACACTTGCCTTTTTCAAGCACCTAATTGCGCGAAAAAATATTTTAGCATTTGTTGCATTAAAAATAAAATTTAGGAACAAACGATCCTTCTAATGGCTTTATGCCTTTACTAAAATAAAATCTAAAATAGGCATGCTAGTGAAAAAAAATCAATCTCATCCATCTCACTAACAGATTTTCCTCATACCAGTTAAAATTTACCTTGCCAATTAAAACTTGAAATGTTATATCATGTTTCTTGCGATATACTAGGGGTACCAGAAGTTTGGGAACCCCTTGCTGCAGTAGGTACAATAATTTGGCTTTTTATAATTCGTAAACATATCAAGCCATGTCAATGAATCGTATACAGGTGCTCTCGTCTATTCATTCTTTATCTCTGCATCAACTAGGCATTTTTTGGCACATATTGTCCGTGTTATCTAGGAAACAGATGTCGCTGACTCTGAAGAATTTCCGTCTATTTGGGAGTAATGCTAGAAGAATAGCTAGCGGAGTTTTTAGTTCTGGTTCTTTTCCCAATTTTCAACGTTTTTTTTGTGAAATGGATTTATGTCCATCTCCCGTTATTTTACTTGTTAACCAGGTTGTTAGACAAAGAAGTGACGAACTGTTTTACTAACAAACAATGAAAGTAGTGACAGAACAGTGACATTGATAATGAACTTCGCGTTACTTCTATTAGTAACTTTACGTACCCCCTTGAATTCTCGTATATATGTCAGTCCAATGTGTGTTCCTGTACTAAGCCTCAAACCATAAGTAAATATTGACAATGAATTTACGGTAAGAAATTTCTGTATCAAACACTGTTCTTCTACACATATAAGTCCATACAATATTCTTATCTATCTTTTACTAACTTCATTTGTGACTTTCTTTTGAAGAGAAACAAATTCATTAGCGAAAACGTTTTACAAATGAATTGATGTTCAGGCAAAATTTATTAATTTTGCAGAAATAAAGAAAACAAGGTCTTTTGATAAAAAGGCAAATATTATATTATTGGCTAGTTATTAACGGGAACAATGATGTTTATGACAATATGTCTTATGATTAGGAGACATTTTTATGCTTTTTTAATAATTACTCTATAAAATAGTCAAAAATGCGAAATAAAATGTTTTTTTACGAAACAAAAACGTTTTATTGCGAATAGTTATGGCTTTATTCATATAACATTTTTACTTTTGATATTATCGTGTATATGTATGTAACATGTTTTTATCCTCGTAAATCATTGAACATTTCATGAACTAAACATTTTTACCTACGCCTTATATATAAGGAGCTATAAAAATGAAATCATTTTGTACAAAGACATGTTCCACATTTTATTTCATTACATTATTTTTCAGTTCATTACAACAAAATTATACATAATACAATATGTTTCATAGTTTTTTAAAACATTTTTCTATAAAACAGTCAAAATGTAAGACTTGCTCATAGTTGCGATTTTTTAAAATTTCAATATAGTAGTTATATTCTTCAATATAACTTTGTTACTTATAGGTTTATTAAAAAGTGAGGAAAATATCCTTATTTTTTGTGTTCAAACGAAACAAGAGCAGTTTGTACAATTTATGTTCTACATTTAATTTCATTACATTATTTTCCAGGTTATAACGAGAAAATGGTATATATTACTATACGTGTTTTGGTTATGGTATATTTTTTAAGATAAACAAAATCTTCTACACAAACTCAGAACTGCCGAGCAGTTGGCGGTCTTTCGAGGGGGCTTAAATCTCTTCTCAGGCCGCGCACCCATCATGATCGATAAAACCATTTCAATGCAGTCAAATACGTTATCGCCTCCCCCCCTCCACCCACAGCAAGAGCACAATTTGTAGCGTCAATATTCAGCGTATGTTTTGTTTTATCACTGCTTATTACGAAATGAGGCCTCATTCAAAATGGAAAAGTAAATTTTACAACCTTTCATTTCTCCAAACACAGGTGTCGTATTTTTATTATGGCTACGAAAAAACCTATAAACATAACATAAACGGCTATAAACTGTCTTCAACCTAATTATATTATTAGGTTCAAATCCCTGAGAAGCAAGGTATTTCTCAATTGTAGCCCTAATAGAGTCCTAAATAAAATTAATGTTTTTCTCAAACTTTAATATATCAACCAAGAAAATATAAAATAAATTGAAAAAAATCTCTGCTTTGAGACTGATCTTGTTTTGAAAACGGAGCTGAACCGTGATAAACAATTTGATTTTGATAAATCTAGATAGTGTTAAGCCATCTTCAACCTCGACTATGAGTTCACACTTGGCCATTTTAACATGTATTGTTATTTAAACATTTGTCTCATTTTTTGTCTGAATAATCTTAAATAAAATCTTAAATTTTGCACTCCTCTACCAAGTGTCTGAATCATTACTGTCACCTTGTCAGTGGTACACATCTTCCGAAACGGATGTTGTCATTTATACAAGAAGCGGAGTGTTAGCACTTTACTAAAGCCAGTGTTTAGTACATTCATAGACTTTAGAGTATGTTTAAAACCACACATATTAAAGAATAATAAACAGAAACGATCAAGAATTTATTTCCTAAACGCTTTTCAGTAACGTCATCATCATATATTAGTTATAGTTAATAGGCTATAGGTATAACACGCAAAATATAATTGTACGTTGGACTTACTACTGGCAATTCTCACGGATGTGTTGGGTTTGTTACTGAAAAACGTTGATGAAATAAATTACGGATTGTGAGTTGGTGTTTGTTATCATTATTCACAAGGGTTGTTCATAAAATAAGGTTCCCATGATCTTTAAACATAGACAGCTTTATTTTTGTTCTTAATGCAATACATCATTTTAAAACGTACGCTATGTTTTCACATAATCACCGTTTCTATCCAAACACTTTCGAAAACGGTGCTCTAACATTTCTATCTCCATGTTATAGAATTTTGCCACCAAATCTTTGAGGAATCAAGTAACCTCTTCCTTGACTTTATATTCGATACTAAAGCGTAAGCCACCCAAGTGTTTTTAGTTTTGGGAATAAATGATAATCACTTGGCGCAAAGGTTCGGACTGTAGGGGAGGGGTGGGGTATAACAGTCCAGCCAAAAATATGTCAGCAGTTCTTAAGTTTGATGTGAGACATGAGGTCTAGCGTTGTCATGGAAAAGCCTCACACCATTGGACAATCTTCCTCTCCGGTGGTTCGTCGCAATATCTGTCGGAGTTAACTGTTGTTCCATGTTGCAAAAACCCGATTAAAAGCAGGTCCTTCCTGTCCCAAAATACAGTTGCCATGACTTACCCAGCAGACTGTGTTTCTTTAAACTTCTTCGGCTTTGGCCAAGTTGAGTGACGTCATTCACGTGATTGCTACTTGGTTTCGGAGGTAAAGTGGAACGCCCATGTTTCATCGCCTGTGACAATGGAATCCAAAAATTCATATTTGTTGTCTTCACATTGCTGCAAAAACTGCTAGGCACGCTCGACACTTTCCTGTTTGTGGTTTTCTGTAAACACTCGCTGTACCCTTAGCGCACACACTTTGTGATAGCCTAATTTTTTGATTAAAATGTTTGAATTGTGGTGTTGAAGTTTTAGGAATTCGCGAAGCAAGTTCCTTAATATCAATCCTACGATCTTCAAGCAATATTCTTCCAACTTTATCAACAATTCCGTCTGAAACAGACGGCTTTCCGCTCCAGTCTTCATCATGAAATTTCGTGTGGCCTACACTGAATTCTCAACAACATTTGCGAACATGTAGAACAAATAAGTTTACACTTTTCCCCGTAACCTTCGATTAACTGACGATAAAGGTCAATAGGTGAAATCCGTTTTGCATTTAAAAAAAATGTATCACAGCACGAATTTCGCAACTAGCGGTAACAGCGATGGGGAGCTCCAACTTCGAAGGCTGCTAGCCCGGCACAGAGCAATGTAGCGAGGCGGGAGTGGTGGGGATAGAGAGAGGCGGAGTTGATCAGTAAGACAGTGTTTCCACATTTGTCTTAGCACGTCGCATTCTTACATAACAGCAATGGGGAGCTCCAATGAAGGCTGCTAGCCCGGCACAGAGCAATGTAGCGAGGCGGGAGTGGTGGGGATAGAGAGAGAGAGAGTTGATCAGTAAGACAGTGTTACCACATTTGTCTTAGCACGTCGCATTCTTACATAACAGCAATGGGGAGCTCCAATGAAGGCTGCTAGCCCGGCACAGAGCAATGTAGCGAGGCGGGAGTGGTGGGGATAGAGAGAGAGAGAGTTGATCAGTAAGACAGTGTTACCACATTTGTCTTAGCACGTCGCATTCTTACATATCAGCAATGGGGAGCTCCAATGAAGGCTGCTAGCCCGGCACAGAGCAATGTAGCGAGACGGGAGTGTTGGGGATAGAGAGAGGCGGAGTTGATCAGTAAGACAGTGTTTCCACATTTGTCTTAGCACGTCGCATTCTTACATAACAGCAATGGGGAGCTCCAATGAAGGCTGCTAGCACGGCACAGAGCAATGTAGCGAGACGGGAGTGTTGGGGATAGAGAGAGGCGGAGTTGATCAGTAAGACAGTGTTTCCACATTTGTCTTAGCACGTCGCATTCTTACATAACAGCAATGGGGAGCTCCAATGAAGGCTGCTAGCCCGGCACAGAGCAATGTAGCGAGACGGGAGTGTTGGGGATAGAAAGAGGCGGAGTTGATCAGTAAGACAGTGTTACCACATTTGTCTTAGCACGTCGCATTCTTACATAACAGCAATGGGGAGCTCCAATGAAGGCTGCTAGCCCGGCACAGAGCAATGTAGCGAGACGGGAGTGTTGGGGATAGAGAGAGGCGGAGTTGATCAGTAAGACAGTGTTACCACATTTGTCTTAGCACGTCGCATTCTTACATAACAGCAATGGGGAGCTCCAATGAAGGCTGCTAGCCCGGCACAGAGCAATGTAGCGAGGCGGGAGTGGTGGGGATAGAGAGAGAGAGAGTTGATCAGTAAGACAGTGTTACCACATTTGTCTTAGCACGTCGCATTCTTACATATCAGCAATGGGGAGCTCCAATGAAGGCTGCTAGCCCGGCACAGAGCAATGTAGCGAGGCGGGAGTAATGGGGATAGAGAGAGAGAGAGTTGATCAGTAAGACAGTGTTACCACATTTGTCTTAGCACGTCGCATTCTTACATAACAGCAATGGGGAGCTCCAATGAAGGCTGCTAGCACGGCACAGAGCAATGTAGCGAGACGGGAGTGTTGGGGATAGAGAGAGGCGGAGTTGATCAGTAAGACAGTGTTACCACATTTGTCTTAGCACGTCGCATTCTTACATAACAGCAATGGGGAGCTCCAATGAAGGCTGCTAGCCCGGCACAGAGCAATGTAGCGAGACGGGAGTGTTGGGGATAGAGAGAGGCGGGGTTGATCAGCAAGACAGTGTGTCCACATTTGTCTTAGCACGTCGCATTCTTACATAACAGCAATGGGGAGCTCCAATGAAGGCTGCTAGCCCGGCACAGAGCAATGTAGCGAGACGGGAGTGTTGGGGATAGAGAGAGGCGGAGTTGATCAGTAAGACAGTGTTACCACATTTGTCTTAGCACGTCGCATTCTTACATAACAGCAATGGGGAGCTCCAATGAAGGCTGCTAGCCCGGCACAGAGCAATGTAGCGAGACGGGAGTGTTGGGGATAGAGAGAGGCGGAGTTGATCAGTAAGACAGTGTTACCACATTTGTCTTAGCACGTCGCATTCTTACATAACAGCAATGGGGAGCTCCAATGAAGGCTGCTAGCCCGGCACAGAGCAATGTAGCGAGGCGGGAGTGGTGGGGATAGAGAGAGAGAGAGTTGATCAGTAAGACAGTGTTACCACATTTGTCTTAGCACGTCGCATTCTTACATATCAGCAATGGGGAGCTCCAATGAAGGCTGCTAGCCCGGCACAGAGCAATGTAGCGAGACGGGAGTGTTGGGGATAGAGAGAGGCGGAGTTGATCAGTAAGACAGTGTTTCCACATTTGTCTTAGCACGTCGCATTCTTACATAACAGCAATGGGGAGCTCCAATGAAGGCTGCTAGCCCGGCACAGAGCAATGTAGCGAGACGGGAGTGTTGGGGATAGAGAGAGGCGGAGTTGATCAGTAAGACAGTGTTTCCACATTTGTCTTAGTACGTCGCATTCTTACATAACAGCAATGGGGAGCTCCAATGAAGGCTGCTAGCCCGGCACAGAGCAATGTAGCGAGACGGGAGTGTTGGGGATAGAGAGAGGCGGAGTTGATCAGTAAGACAGTGTTTCCACATTTGTCCTAGCACGTCGCATTCTTACATAACAGCAATGGGGAGCTCCAATGAAGGCTGCTAGCCCGGCACAGAGCAATGTAGCGAGACGGGAGTGTTGGGGATAGAGAGAGGCGGAGTTGATCAGTAAGACAGTGTTACCACATTTGTCTTAGCACGTCGCATTCTTACATAACAGCAATGGGGAGCTCCAATGAAGGCTGCTAGCCCGGCACAGAGCAATGTAGCGAGACGGGAGTGTTGGGGATAGAGAGAGGCGGGGTTGATCAGCAAGACAGTGTGTCCACATTTGTCTTAGCACGTCGCATTCTTACATAACAGCAATGGGGAGCTCCAATGAAGGCTGCTAGCCCGGCACAGAGCAATGTAGCGAGACGGGAGTGTTGGGGATAGAGAGAGGCGGAGTTGATCAGTAAGACAGTGTTTCCACATTTGTCTTAGCACGTCGCATTCTTACATAACAGCAATGGGGAGCTCCAATGAAGGCTGCTAGCCCGGCACAGAGCAATGTAGCGAGGCGGGAGTGGTGGGGATAGAGAGAGAGGGAGTTGATCATTAAGACAGTGTTACCACATTTGTCTTAGCACGTCGCATTCTTACATAACAGCAATGGGGAGCTCCAATGAAGGCTGCTAGCCCGGCACAGAGCAATGTAGCGAGACGGGAGTGTTGGGGATAGAGAGAGGCGGAGTTGATCAGTAAGACAGTGTTTCCACATTTGTCTTAGCACGTCGCATTCTTACATAACAGCAATGGGGAGCTCCAATGAAGGCTGCTAGCTCGGCACAGAGCAATGTAGCGAGACGGGAGTGTTGGGGATAGAGAGAGGCGGAGTTGATCAGTAAGACAGTGTTACCACATTTGTCTTAGCACGTCGCATTCTTACATAACAGCAATGGGGAGCTCCAATGAAGGCTGCTAGCCAGGCACAGAACAATGTAGCGAGACGGGAGTGTTGGGGATAGAGAGAGGCGGAGTTGATCAGTAAGACAGTGTTACCACATTTGTCTTAGCACGTCGCATTCTTACATAACAGCAATGGGGAGCTCCAATGAAGGCTGCTAGCCCGGCACAGAGCAATGTAGCGAGACGGGAGTGTTGGGGATAGAGAGAGGCGGAGTTGATCAGTAAGAGAGTGTTACCACATTTGTCTTAGCACGTCGCATTCTTACATAACAGCAATGGGGAGCTCCAATGAAGGCTGCTAGCCCGGCACAGAGCAATGTAGCGAGGCGGGAGTGGTGGGGACACAGAGAGGGGGAGTTGATCAGTAAGACAGTGTTACTACATTTGTCTTAGCACGTCGCATTCTTACATAACAGCAATGGGGAGCTCCAATGAAGGCTGCTAGCACGGCACAGAGCAATGTAGCGAGACGGGAGTGTTGGGGATAGAGAGAGGCGGAGTTGATCAGTAAGACAGTGTTTCCACATTTGTCTTTGCGCGTCGCATTCTTACATAACAGCAATGGGGAGCTCCAATGAAGGCTGCTAGCCCGGCACAGAGCAATGTAGCGAGACGGGAGTGTTGGGGATAGAGAGAGGCGGAGTTGATCAGTAAGACAGTGTTACCACATTTGTCTTAGCACGTCGCATTCTTACATAACAGCAATGGGGAGCTCCAATGAAGGCTGCTAGCCCGGCACAGAGCAATGTAGCGAGACGGGAGTGTTGGGGATAGAGAGAGGCGGAGTTGATCAGTAAGACAGTGTTACCACATTTGTCTTAGCACGTCGCATTCTTACATAACAGCAATGGGGAGCTCCAATGAAGGCTGCTAGCCCGGCACAGAGCAATGTAGCGAGACGGGAGTGTTGGGGATAGAGAGAGGCGGAGTTGATCAGTAAGACAGGGTTACCACATTTGTCTTAGCACGTCGCATTCTTACATAACAGCAATGGGGAGCTCCAATGAAGGCTGCTAGCACGGCACAGAGCAATGTAGCGAGACGGGAGTGTTGGGGATAGAGAGAGGCGGAGTTGATCAGTAAGACAGTGTTTCCACATTTGTCTTTGCGCGTCGCATTCTTACATAACAGCAATGGGGAGCTCCAATGAAGGCTGCTAGCCCGGCACAGAGCAATGTAGCGAGACGGGAGTGTTGGGGATAGAGAGAGGCGGAGTTGATCAGTAAGACAGTGTTACCACATTTGTCTTAGCACGTCGCATTCTTACATAACAGCAATGGGGAGCTCCAATGAAGGCTGCTAGCCCGGCACAGAGCAATGTAGCGAGACGGGAGTGTTGGGGATAGAGAGAGGCGGAGTTGATCAGTAAGACAGTGTTACCACATTTGTCTTAGCACGTCGCATTCTTACATAACAGCAATGGGGAGCTCCAATGAAGGCTGCTAGCCCGGCACAGAGCAATGTAGCGAGACGGGAGTGTTGGGGATAGAGAGAGGCGGAGTTGATCAGTAAGACAGTGTTACCACATTTGTCTTAGCACGTCGCATTCTTACATAACAGCAATGGGGAGCTCCAATGAAGGCTGCTAGCCGGGCACAGAGCAATGTAGCGAGGCGGGAGTGGTGGGGACACAGAGAGGGGGAGTTGATCAGTAAGACAGTGTTACTACATTTGTCTTAGAACGTCGCATTCTTACATAACAGCAATGGGGAGCTCCAATGAAGGCTGCTAGCCCGGCACAGAGCAATGTAGCGAGACGGGAGTGTTGGGGATAGAGAGAGGCGGAGTTGATCAGTAAGACAGTGTTTCCACATTTGTCTTAGCACGTCGCATTTTTACATAACAGCAATGGGGAGCTCCAATGAAGGCTGTTATCCCGGCACAGAGCAATGTAGCGAGGCGGGAATGGTGGGGATAGAGAGAGGGGGAGTTGATCAGTTAGACAGTGTTACCACATTTAGCACGTCGCATTCTTACATAACAGCAATGGGGAGCTGCAATGAAGGCTGTTATCCCGGCACAGAGCAATGTAGCGAGGCGGGAGTGGTGGGGATAGAGAGAGGGAGAGTTGATCAGTAAGACAGTGTTACCACATTTCTCTTAGCACGTCGCATTCTTACATAAGAGCATACGGAACTTTATTTTATTAATTACCCTAGTAATTAATAATTATATAATTATTTATTTATTTATAGCCTAATAATATATGTGTAAGGGTATAGGTCCAAAATTATTACATTCAATCTATCTAATGTGTGCCACTGATTCCACTGAGAGCTTGGAAATAGAAAGATGGAGAGTTCTAACTTGCAGTGATATAAACCATTACAAAAACGACGATGGTAAAACAAATCTCAGATGAAGAGATAAGGTAAACTGCTGAGTAAGTAAGGGCATCGTTTCTTGTTATTGAAATGGGTTACGACTAAACGGACTTGTCGTAGCTGAATTATGAACAGCTAGCAGAGAAGTAACGCATTGCAACTTACCCATATTTGACAACCGTACAATTGACATTACAAGAAAAAGGTTGCAAATGTCATCTTTCAAGAGCCAAAAAAACGTTTATCGACATGTCAGATGTTTATTTCCTTAAACTCTAATACTAAGTCAAAATTAAGGGTCTAATTTAAATCTTTTTATAGTTTACAATTGGAAAGTAATTGCTGTGGACTTCTCCGTGATTCCTACACATTTTCATATTTAGGATATTTTAATATGGAACGGTCAAAGGGAAAGAAGGAAACAGTATGTATGAATCGTAGAATCAAATATTGACATAATATTTTTTAAGGCTATTGATCTAAAATGGAAAAATTAAATAAAATAAA
>JBAIZL010000009.1:14700681-14723181 GCA_036971475.1 Prosapia bicincta
GTTACTTTAAAAAAACTGTATAGGGTCAATAAACTTTCCTCTGTAAAGTTTAATTTTATGTTGTTTCAAATTAATCTAAATTTTTAATTTATTTAATAAAAATAAACGCGCCACTATTTAGTTAAATTGGTTGTTCTGAAAATATGTTATTCATTGCTTTCGCATCAATATTCATTAAGTATGGGATTTTACGCCACAATAATGAATCAAAAAGGATTGAATAGAAAACATATTTTTCTGAATTAATTTTTCTAAAAATAAATATGTTTTTCAGAAATGTTTTCAGAGAGCGTTGCCATTTATGAGTATATTTAATATTATATTATAAGAAATTATCATTAACGAGTATAACCTAAAAATAATTGTGTAGAATAGATATTTATGAATGTGTTTTCATACCTCTTTCTATAAGAAGTTATTAAGGTGATTCTCAATCCCCCCTTTAAAAAGCTTATCGTGCGTAGATTTATTGTTGTTACGATAAAGTCTATACAAACTCAAGTTAATTACAAATGATTAACCAATAATTGGTTTCTACATATTTAATTGCAATTAATTTTAGCCCTTAAAAACTTATATCTTATTATTTTTATTAGTTGAAACAGTATGAATATGAGCCAGCCCTAACCCAAGTTGATGACATTCTTGAAAAATCTTTTTTTAATTTTCCATAAGTTTAATTGAACACATTAATATGTGTGCAATTTATAAACTCTGCATCCAGATTCCTGTTATTTAAGAAACTGATCCTACAGGATGTTACAAAAGGCTACAACAGGGTGATAATAATAACCATTAATTGTTCACAATTTACCAGAAAAAATATTTTTTTGCATTTTTGTAGCCCAGAACAAGATTTACGTTGTCGTCATTCTTTAAAGCCTATTATTTTTTTAAAATTTCCATTAATAATGAAAAAATATTAAAAAATGTGCACTCTGCATTCGAATATGCTTCGCAATGTAAGGCTATTCATTTAAATTTGATTAAGTATTGTTTAAAATAAAGTTAAATTTCTGTAAGTGTTTCAGTCGCAGGTCTCGAGTAGGTCACTTGGCAACATTAAGAATAAATATAGTGCATTTGGGTCACGTAATCCGATGGATAATAAAATCCAGCTGCAGCTGTGTCACTTCTTGTTTTAAGGATAAGCTTGTCGCTTATAAAGTCACGTAACAAGAAACATGTACGTGATGTTGTGCCACTATTGTTTACTTTTTTGTTCACCTATAGCACTCTATAGGTTGTTCTGTTTCATTTTGTATAAGCAAATATTGATTTAATTGTTATAAAATTTATTTTCAACACATTTGAAGGACAGACACACATACACATACACACACACACACACACACACACACACACACACATATAAATATATATATATCTTGATATTTTACGTTATTCATTGTTTTTCCGTTGCACTGACTTTATGAAGTTAATATATTACTATTGTAAGTAATTTTTTCCACCATTAAGTGCAATGATTTTACTTTGTGTGATGAGGCGCCTTTCGGTCACTTGACCATTGTCGAATCACTGATTACTTCTTCTCAATTTTTCTGGTGTGGATGTTCGGTCCGTTGTGTTGGTACTTGTTCATACACATTTCCTCTTGTGTCTCGTGTATAATGTTTTTGAATAGTATGTCTTCTGTATATGTTGTTTACGAGACTCAAGAGGAAACGTGTATGACGTCAACAAGTACCAACACCACGGACCGAACATCCACACCAGAAAAATCGAGAAAATTAATCAGTGATTCGACAATGGTCAAGTGACCGAAAGGCGCCTCATCACACAAGATAAAATCATTGCACTTAATGGTGGATAAAATTACTTACAATAGTAATATATTAACTTCATAAAGTCAGTGTAACGGAAAAACAATGGATAACGTAAAATATCAAGGTTTTAACACCTACCAAGGTAAACAACTGTAGCGGAAATATCTTAACCTCAAAATCAAACTCCAGAATTGCATCAACAAAATAAATTTTAATAAAAAATGCTTAACACTTAATATAACACCAAAATACGCTAAATTACACTTAAAAAATAAACAAAATACAATTATCAATAAAGCAACAAAAATAGCCGAATTACACATAATTAAAGAAAACATTAAATCTGCCTACCACAAAAAAGCCAAATCAACTTACAACTTTACACAACCAATTTGGAAATAATGAAAATCTTTGATACTCTCACACTTATTATACACGAAAAAACAAAACAAATTATAATAAAACATAAAACAAACACAATGAATAGACAAAACAGAAAAATCAAAAATTTATCAAAACAACAACATAACCGAAAAAATAGCCTAGAACTAATCCACACCTCTAACAACAAAAAATTCATAAACGTAACTAAAACACAGTTTACTGAAAAAGAAAAAAATAATAATAACAAATTCCTTCAAAAATAACCTACCTAACTTCAACAAAAAACTAATAATAAAAAACCTAATAGTTGACACAGAATCTACCATCCACAAAATTAACCACCAAAATACTGAACACATAAGAAACAATATTAATAATAAAATTAACCTAATAAAAACGAAAAAAAAACAAAAAACGGAACAATATATAAATAAAAAAGAAATTATAATACTCAGAGAAAAACTAGAAAACAACGACTACTTAATATTAAAATCCGATAAAACAAATACACCAGTAATAATAGAAAATACCAAATACATCGATTCAATGACTAACTACATAAAAGAAAATAAATACGAACAAATCCCAGACCCAACTAGCAAATACCTTATTACAATAAAAAACCTAATAGTCACACACCGAAATATCCTAAACTATAACAATAAATTAAAATATCACACAAGACTATACCCATTCAAACCATGCGCAAAAATATTAACGTGCATACCTAAAATCCACAAACTGACACACCATTTAGGCCACTAATAAATTTCACAACAGCACCATCTTACATAATAGCAAAAATACTAGACAAAATAATAAGATCTAAAATACATATCAACAACACATACAATATAAAAAATGGTTACGAATTAATTAATAAAATAAAAATCACAAAAAGAAACAGCAACACAAAAATAATAAGTTATGACATAGCTAACATGTACCCTGGCATCCCAATAGAAGAAACCATAAAAATAATAAAAAAGAACTAATACACAATAACGAAAAAAGAAACACAATAGATAGTATCATTACGTTAACCAAACACATATGTAACCAAAATTACATCCAATTTAATAATAAATACTATAAACAGACAACTGGACTCCCCATGGGATCACCCATATAATCAGTCATGTCAGAAATATATTTACAACACTTTGAACAAATAATAATTAAACCTATTCTAAACACCCATAATATTTCACTATGGACAAGGTACGTAGACGATATACTTGTAATATACCAACCTACCATTAACAACGAACACATCATAATACTAAACAAACTAAATACATACAACGAAAACATACAATTCACTGTCGAAACAGAAACAAATAGAACAATCAACTATCTCGACATTACATTAAATATAACTGATAATAAAATAGAAACTACAGTATACAGGAAACCTACTTCCAACAATACCACAATACACTACAAATCTAACCACCCTTGGACACACAAATTTAACACTTACAGTAAGATGATAAATAAAGCAATAAAATACACACAGGGTAACAAACAAAAATTAAATGAAGAATTAGATAACATTACAAAAATAGCAATAGAAAATGGATACAACAAACACCTTATAAAAAATATATACAATAAATTCACAAAAAACCTAACCTCAACACAACACTACAACCGGAACACAAAAATAATGAAAATAAAAAGTCTACCTAAAATATAAATACACCAATAACAAAATAGAAAAATATTTACAAATATATACAACATAGAATACTACACTCCAACATACAAACCTAACAACAAAATAAAAAAATATCTTACTAACGGAAACCACAAAACAAATTCAGAAAAACATAACCTATCAGGAATTTACAAAATTACATGTAACAACTGTAACGCATTTTATATAGGGAAAACAACCAGATCATTTAAAATAAGATTTGAAGAACATTATAGAGCATTCAAAAACAAAAATTCAAAAGTATCAAATGTTGCAGCACACCTAATATCACATTAACATGAAATAACAAATTACGAAAATAACCTAACCATACTTGAAATAAATAATAACCAAATAGAACTAAACTCACTAGAAAAATACCACATTTATAAAAACATACACAACAATTTAATGAATCTACAAACAACATATACAGAAGACATACTAATAAAAAACATTATACAGGAGACTCAAGAGGAAACGTCTATGACGTCAACAAATACCAACACCACGTACCGAACATCCACACCAGAAAAATTGAGAAAAAGTAATCAGTGATTCGACAATGGTCAAATGACCGAAAGACGCCTCATCACACAAGGTAAAACCATTGCACTTAATAATGGATACAATTACTTACAATAGTAATATATTAACTTCATATATATATATATATATATATATATATATATATATATATATATATAGGCTATATATATATTGCTATCGCTATTAATTATTAATTATAAAAAATTTCTAAATAAATTGTGTAAATTAAAAACAATCAGTTTATTTTTAAAAGAACGAGTTTATGAAGATAACATATATCAATTACTATTTCTACAATTTTAATTTTAAAGACACAATATTTGATTAAAATTGTTTTTGTTTTTCAATAACATGTAAAGTATGTAGTCAATACTATAAAAAAATTATAACGGTCAGAGACAAGAAATTATTAGAATAAGTAAACATTTTATTTAAGTGTTATTAATAATCAGGCCGATTATTAAACAATATTAAAAGATCTGTAGAAATAACTTCAGATCCTAAAATAGAAGAAAGGATAGGAGAGTGGAGAATCGCTAAATGGGGTATCCGCCTTAGGCCAGAGAGCAGTCCTGATCTGATCCCGCCAAAATGTTACTCGTCCCTCTAGTTTTTATAGCCATTCTCATGTCTGAGTAACGGTAAAGAATGTTATGTAAGTGATTCAAAAATTGTAATAAAATTAACTGCAGAATTAACAAAGAATTGTTGAACATAAATATAATAAACTAAAATAGCAATTAAGGAGGAAAATAAACGACAAAAAGAGATGCAGGTATTTGATAGATTTAGAATTATATAGATAGCTGTCTATAATCAAAAAACATATATCGCAGCATAGCATAACGTTCCACGTAGCTAAGGTAACATTTATCAATAAAGGAAACAAAATGTAAAAAAATTACACGAAATTACTAGATTGCTTAAAACAATCGTTATAAAAACGAAAACGAGAATAATAAAGATGAAAACAAAGCGAACAGGCAAACTAACAAATAGGATACGTGAAATTACCACATGTAGCTATCATAACGTAAATTATCAATAAGAAAAAAATACAAGGAATTCTTTATTTGCTGAAAATATTCGTTATAAAACGAAAATGAGAATACTAAAGATGAAAACAAAGCGGAAATACAAATGAATGAATAAGAAAAGTAACATTATCCCATGTAGCTAAAACAAAATAAATTATCAATAAAAAAACAACACACAGGAAAGAAATATGAAAATGTTTAGATTACTAAACCTAATCATTTTAAAAACTAAAATAAGAATAATAAAAACGAAAACAGAGCGAAAAGGCAAAATAACAAATAAGAGAAGTGACATTATTCTATTGGTAGACAAATACAATAAATCATATCGACGTCGGGTAACTTTGGTCTTTAACTTGACGGGATAATTAATTTCCCTATAATTGCTATCTTGCTTAATTAATTGCGTAGTAATTAGTAGAGGGAAATATATAGAAGTTCTAAACGGCAATGTATATTATCTTCCATTATCACGTATATTGATGGAATATGATGGTTTTATAAATTGGGGTTTATTTTTATTGGTATATATAATTTAAATACCATATAAGAAACCGTTAAAACCCCTTGTTTTCACCTTATGGTTATTTGCCCTGAAATCAGAGACAGAAACTGAACCGGGAAAACATAATAATTATCCCTTTAACTCTTGACCAATTTAGCTTTTATATTTGTCTTTCTTTTTCGTATTTACATTACCAACTTCTGTTTTGTTAAACTATATAGTTTTGTAGATAGCCTTACTGTGTGATACCTGAGGTTACTTTCTATTCGTCTCAAGCGAATTTTATGGGTTTTAAAGGTACACAGTGAGCTTAAACGCTTGAGTCTTTTCTGTAAAATACTAATAAAACAAATCAGTAAGTCAGTTCCGCCAGCATAAGTAAGTGTTTGTTTTAAATAAAGACAGTTATCCAGTTTGTACCGTCTATCCGGCCCAACCAAACAATCGCCCCCCCCCCCCTGGAAACCAGCCTAGCTTAATAACCGACAACACTAATCAAGTAAGCATTTTACCTGCAACCAGTGTCAATGAAGATAGACTCTGGAAAACTCACGGGGGTCACCATATCCCCTTCCTTTACGGACTGACTAAGCATGCTAAAAAGTTAAACATTCCTGTTTTTATTTGAAAATGACAAACAAAATGATCCATCAAAGACTTAAAGATGAATTTAATTTACTTTGTGAAATATAGTTTTTTTTAAACTTCAAATAGTTTAATAATTTATCAAAGTTTAGATTTTATAACGCCGCTATATAAACAGCGTGGTTCTACGAGTTGCTATGGCAACAAATTATAAACAAACAAGTTAATCTTTCATGTTTACTGTCGACAATATTTGTGTAAAATGTGTAAAAATACAGCAGTGTGGGCAGAATAATTTGTAATTATATATTCAGTAAGGAATGTTCGAACATCTCTCTATTGAATGAAATCAAAATAATGATAAAACAGGCAATATACAGTTCAGAAAGAATCTCCATAACGCCCACTATACATTTCCATACAGTAACCTTCCTGCTGTCATTTCAGAGAATACTTTGTCCTCAGTAAATTATGGAAATATAGCCTACCTTTTACGATAAAAAAATTAAGATTAAAAATAATGTCTCAAATTGGTTAACAGAAAAACATTTAGTGTTAAGTATAAATATTTGTATTGCTATCAGTTGGCAAAAAACACTACCTACTGGTATTTTTCAGAGACACATTTCTCACTAGGTGCATTGTTCAATGGCTGTGAGCCATGGACAAGAGTCTCATTAATACGTGGTTTTTTGCCAAGTGATATCAATAAAAACATTTTAAAAAGCCTCAAGATGCGCAACACAAAAACTATAAGATGAATATTTATTTACAAAAATGAAGTTGAAAGAAGAATAAAATTAAAGATAATGGTGTACAAGGGGATAGCGCCAGGTGTATGGTACAGGTTTGCAGTGAGTATCGTAGGCAGGACAAACACACCTGTTATTATGAAAGGAAAATTAGAGTAGAAGTACTTCAAAAGCTGACGAAGAATCGAGGCAACTTTGATTAGTAATCGGCATATAGTGTAAAATGGGTTATTCCAAGAAATATTTCCCCTAAAAAATGAAACGCTTAATTATTTCGAAAATATATAAAGTGATAGACGAAACTCTAAGAATTCTGACTTTTTTTTCTAGTTGTGTCAACTAGACAAATTTAGAATTAAACCGGAACTAAAGGATATAGTTTACTACGTTACTGCTAAACTCTGAATAAATCAATATGAGTTCTTAGGTGGTTTTGTATAAAAGGGGAAGATATACACAAGATTTACCAAAAAACGAATGAATTCAATATAAATTTGACCGACTTTTTGATGCTCGCGTTTCTGGTGAATGCAATTATTTCAACCAAACAGGCGGCTGTGAGTTATATAAGACATTCCTAGAAGAGAATAAGGACCCTAAAAGAGGCCCTAAAATGGCGTAAAGCGTCGGAGACGGAGTCACATTATGTTGGCCGATATTGCTTTTATAAGTGGAATACTAAAACGGCGAAAGTGAAATACTTTAGGCCACGACACGTCTTCCAAGATGAAGAACGAATACTAATAAGGGTGAACGCACACAACAACGCTGCATTACTCGGACGGAGGAGGGCCAGCGTTGTCAGTGCAACCAGTAAGTGCATTACCGATGCTTCACAACTACTTAGCAAAGACAGCCTTTGACTATCAAACCCGTAGTTAATGAAGACTCTAGTACTTTTGTTTAAAACTAAAATCTAATTAAGTTTGTAATGACTTTTTGAAGTGATAATTTTTCTACGCGTGGCGAACAAAACATTAGATTAAAGCATTAATTTCTCATCACACTATTTCCGTAACGCATACCTTACAGCAATATCTCCATCAGGTTGCGCTGATTCACATTAAAGTGAATTAAATGATAACATATGATTTTTTATGTAACAGCTGATTTTGTGTTATAGGCTAAGTTGTAGAACAGTCGCTTTTCACGTAGATCATTATTAAATAGTATTGAACAGTTAATAAATATATTAATGTACTTAAATTCTGATAAACCTCAATACAAATAATTCAATACAACTTTTGAAAGTAAATATTTTTAGGCCCGTCTTATACTTTTAAAGAACTCATTTGAATTGAATTTGTTAAAAAAATTTGTATTTAGTTAACATATACTAAATGTTTTTTTGTTACCCATGTTATTCTATTATCAACTACAATAAATATTAGTCATTAAATACATCTCAAATAAAGATGTAAAAATTGAATAAAAAATGCATACATTCATATCTTTGGTGATTTTCGTTGAAACTTTTGGGAAACAAAAAATAGCTCTATTTTGTTATCACTTCTTTCGGGACTCACTCGAGCGCCAAAACCAATTTAAAAAAAAAAATTAATATTGTCACATTTAAATAACATTTAAATAATTTTAAATAAGTAAATAATATATAACGTCGTTGTACCTTTCTCTGTTCGGTTCACGCAATACAAATACAGTAGTATTCGGTCAAAATACAGTAGTAAACCGAAAATAAAATAAGACGTGACGTCATCTTATTTATTATGTATAAACTAATATCAATACGAATATATTAAAAATTATTAAAATTTTGATAAATTTATCACAAGTCTAAATGATTTACCTAAACTCTTTGCTTTTTAACTGTTTTTAAGAACTAAAAAGTCTTTTACCAAGTGATTCCTAAAGTTCTTTACAAACTAAAGTCTTTTTCCTAACAAATTTTAAACAAAACAAACACAGTTTTGTTCGAAAATATATTTATGCACTTATATGAATACTTTAAAATAAAAAAAAATGTTTTTTAACTAGCGCCTACTTTAGACCTTTTCAGAAAAGGAAGATGCAATAATCTAATAAAATAATTGCGTCCTTGTAAAGAAGGGAAAGCACATTTAAAATGTTTTTACTTATCTGTTGCCCAAATTATTATTGCAATTGTTAAAATATCGCATAATCTAGCAATCTTTGTAAATATTTGAAACTATGAATACGTATTTGTATTCTAGATACTGACTATTAGGAGGTTTAAAGAGGGAAGTCTGTATGTAGAGGGCGTGGACTGTCTCACTTTTCATTTCCCTCATTCTCACTTTTTGATAGCGCTATGTAATTGGAAACATGATCGAAGCTCAGCACTCCAAGGAGTGTAGTGTAGTTTAACAAGTATTGTAGTAACGCGAAGAACCACTTTAGACAGAACAACTCTTATGCAACATTAACAAAATGTTTTTAAGATCCATTCTACAAAAAAATAACATATTTTCGGTTTAGCCCACTTTCGGTTTAGTTACGCGAAGTTGGTTAGGCAAGGTTAGGATGGGAAGGTAAGGTTAGGTTAGGTTGGATAGCTTGGGTTAGGTTAGGTAAGGCTAGCATTGGTTTTGTAGGTTATATCTAAATAAAACTGAAATAGGATGCTATGAAAGTGAAGTTGACATAACTATTTTCATACTATGTAAGTAAACCTTTATTTTAATTTTACCCTATAAAGCTCATTTGTAAAAGTTGCTGACCTTAAAACGGTAAAACGGTTTATTTAAAATGATCAATATTAACTTTTCAATTTTTAATTTATCCTATAGTCGTGCAAGGGGTATATTGCACCCTATAAAAAATTGTTTTTGTGTAAATTTAATTTTGACGTCCCCTGAGTAAATATGGATTTTCACATAATAATTACAGTCAGTCTGGCATGCACACTTTATTAGAGACGGTCAGAGCGATTGTTGTGTATTGTTTTTAGACATCGTGTTGTCTAGCTGTTGTTTAAATTGTTGTGTATTTTGTGTGTATTATTTGCTACTTACGATTACTAAAGACCAATAAGTTCAATTTAAAAATATTGGTTTTATAGATTTTTTAAAAATTATAATATTAGCCCTCAAAAAGATTCGCCTTTTTACTAAAGAATCTGCCTTTTTAAATCTATCTGTCTAAGTAAAAAAATAGTTTTAAAAAATATAATAATAGTATTTCAGTATATTTAATAAAGATTATGTTCAGTCCATTCATAATAATATTTTAAAATATTGTCTTTATTAAAAAGTTTTCATACAGAAGCCTATCTGTCCACACTAATCAAATTAACCTATTGAATTACCTAGCAATGAATATCTAGCAGCTGTTAGTGACAGGTGTTCAAACTGGCAACCTACCCTCCCTTCTCCGTCTCAGTTTCCTCTTCTAGTGTCATTCACACTATAGGTTAGGTTAGGTTATATCAACGTTGTCATCAAAGTCGTGATTTAGTGATAAAACAATGAAAATAAAACATCCTTCAAAGTAAAGTGAAAATATACGTTTTTCCCATTTCACTATTCCGCGTTTATTCGATTTACTTCCAATGTTTTAGTCTTATTTTTTCTATTTTATTTTCCGTAGTAGCACTATAAAACATAAAACTATTATTATTTGCTTAAAAGCCAGGCAGTATCAGCCCAGTAACACTGTGGCCACATATGACACAACAGTAATTACATTGTGGCAGTGTTTTCCTTTGTAGCTATCTAATTGCCTTATGAAGTCACGTCGCCATAATTAGTTACAGTTGTTTACTCTGGCGAGCGATAATTCACGTTACGCTAAGCATCGTGTGTTCACACTACGACCATTAGGTAGTTAGGCAAGTTAGAAACTTCAGTAATGTAGTCGTTAGGCAGAAATTACTATCTAGGCATAAAAAGTATACCATTTAGTAGAGCCACATAATAATAAAACAAACAAATACAAAATGAGAGCCAAACAAAAACCTGCGGTAATTCGAGCAATATGTCAAGGAATAGTTAGTACCGAATAGCTTAACTCCCAGAATCGTGGCCCCAGAAACTACAGGTTATCTATTTGTAGGGTTCTATTACTGATCTTACAACCACTACTGCTCCCGTACTAAGTTTACATTTCACCACCACTTCTGAGAGCCTCTCTACGGCGCCCCACTATTTTGGTAAATGGGCCTCCACTACTGTATTGCAACTACTAGTAATCTATTAGTAGCCTTCTTTACTGATCTTACTACCATTGCTACTCCCGTATTAAGTTTACATTTCACCAACACTTCTGAGAGCCTCTCTACTAGGCTCCACTACTTGGCTTACTGGGCCTCCACTACTGTATTGCAACTACTGGTAATCTATTAGTAGCCTTCTTTACTGATCTTACTACCACTGCTACTCCCGTACTAAGTTTACATTTCACCACACGTCTGAGCCTCTCTACTGGGCTCCACTATTTGGCTTACTGGACCTCCACTACTGTATTGCAACCACTAGTAGTCTATTAGTAGGACCTTATTAGTGATTCATCAACCACTATGACTCCCGAACTGGGTTTTCATTTCCTCTCCACTACTGGGCCTCTCTACTGGGCTCCATTACATGGCTTACTGGGCCTCTACTACTGTATTGCAACTACAGGTAATATATTAGTAGCTTCCATTACTGATCTTACTACGACTACGACTCCCGTACTAAGTTTATATTTCACCTCCACTTCTTAGCCTCTCTACGGCGCCCCACTACTTGTCTTACTGGGTCTCCACTACTGTATTGAAACCACTCGTAATTTATACGTAGCCTCCATTACTGATCGTACTACCCCTACTACTCCCGTAATAAGATTGCGTTTCACCTCCATTACTGAGCCTCTCCACTGTGCTCCACTTCTTGGCCTACTGGGCCTCCACTACTGTATTGTAACTACTTGACCTCCACTTTTTGTGCCTTCCACTATTGGATTTCCAATACTTTCTACTCGTTCTTCAGCAGTGACGCAACAACAGTGATTTCACACTAACAGTTCAAACCGCGTTTGTTGCTCTAAAATAACTGATTTTTAACCGAGATTGTGATTTTAACTGTGATTGTCAGTTGCTATTAGTTATAGAGTAATGATGTGTTAGTTGACCACGTCAGTATAGTTTTGTCATAATAAATAATATTTGTGTGTGTGTGTGTGCTAGTGCGCGCGCAAAATGTCATTACAAGAATACCATTTGACGCTTTGTCTTTTACTTTCCCTATCATACTCGTCCTCAATAAACAATGTCCAAATTTCGCTCTGATTTTCTCTCCTGATGGTTATTTTGTTCACACTATAGAGCTCACGTTCAGGCACGGACTCTATGTATTAATACTATGTAATATATGGTAAATTAACCTCTTAAAATAATCGGCTTGAATTAAAGATATTATCTATAAATGAATAACGAACTACTGCAAACAAAATTGTTTCAGAACTTTTTTTAGCCATCACAATCACAATCACAGTTCCATGTTTCGCCGTCACACGTTATAGTCACAGCGAGTGAGAAAGAGAAACTGAGAATTACAACCATACTAAAAAACAGGTTCTTATTTCCAGTTCATTTCATTCGTTCCGTTTTTCAAGTCAGCCACTGTCAGAAAACCCGATTCGACCCCATCCCCCATCAAGACCTACGAGATTAGTTCGTTTACTTGGGTGTGATGATTGTGAAAGGTTTGGGGCACTGGTAGAGGTGTGATTTGCCACGTCGTCGCAGCTGTCACAGACAAGTACCTGCTATTTCACCTCGTTACGTAACACGTCTAACTATGATTTTTGTATAACAGTGACTAAGCCACAGGTTTGTAAATAACTTTCCATCACTGGTCTTTACTACTAGGCATCCAATACTGGTGTTCTAACTACTGGGTGTTTATTACTGAGCCTCAGATACGTCGAATTCCATATTGGGTTTACACTTGGCCTTCGCAACTAGACCTCTATAACGGGCCCCCACCATTGCTCCTCCAGTACTAGGCCTTTCTACTGGATTTAAAGTACTTGCCATTGACTACAGGGCCACTATTATTGACTTTTAATTACTAGACCGTCATTACTGTGGCTCTACTACTGGGTAGCTATTACTGTGACTCCCATATTGAGTTTACTTTTGGCCTCTATTAGGGTCTACTGGGTTGCTGGAGCTCCGCCATAAATTGAAAGACTAAACTCTTCCCACTAAAAATAAAGAAGACTTTCTCCAAACAGAAATTAAGAAAACTCTACTTTAAAAAATCTTCATTTCCGATACGCTCCTAAAATGTGCTATTCTATGAGCCGGATTTATGTTAGTCTTGATATGTTAAAATAGGAAGCAATGAACGAGCGTTATTTCTCGTAAATGGAAGATCAACTAGGTATTTTAAAAGAAATTGGGGCGTTTGAAACCCTCGTTATTACGAATAAATATTATAGCAAACCAAACGATATTATTAACTGAAATGAAAAGGAATGTGTAATCTTGAGCTGTATAGAAATTTAAACCCACTTTAGAAACAACAAAACGTAATTTACTTGCACACACAGAATAATTGCCTTACTGGTGGATTACATTTACACTGTGGTTCTACCATCGTGCGGCATTGAATAACCAAACACAGTAGACGGGCCCTGGGGAAATTCCACACGCCAAGTCCCCAAAGAGCTTCTGGTATCATCCTTTGTTATAATCCGGTTAATGGGGTGTTAGTATGAAACTTATATCTCACGTGAGAAACTCGCCTTTGCGCAGTTTAATATGCAAGGGAACGTGGACTGTTACTATAATAGAGTAAGTACTATAATACTATATTATAATACTATAATAAGAGTTTTGTTTTGATTACTAACTAGAAACCAACACTGTAGTAGAGCTTCTGGTATTACGAGATTTTTAAAAATTTTAATATTTAGAAGTTTAGATTGTAATTTTCTTTAGATTTTATGCAAATTAGATTTACAAATGTACAGTTTGAACACAGTTCAAGCTTTATTTCGCACAATTTTATTTGCCTTTATTATTTTCTTTCACGTTTTTATCATATGCAGTCCACTTTAAAAGACACAAAATTCAAAATGTGTTTCTAAGACAGTTTTATCATGTCTTTCTATGATTATAAATGGGATAAATTATTAGATATTTATGAGAACATCGTACATAATACAAATAGCAGAAACTTTGTTATAGTTCATTTCATTATTACGAGTACTTATTAAAATTACAGTTACCCTTTACATACATTTTTTTTGACGTAATTGTATTCGGAGGAAGGTTTACACATAGATACTCAGTTTTCAAGCTTACTGATATATATATATATATATATATATATATATATATATATATATATATATATATACACACACTACATTCTCGAAAACTCAAGTCCTGATTTTCGGAACTTACATTAAATTCGAGCCTTTTTCTATCTGAGCCTATTTTATTTATCTGAAAGGAAATGTGGCGGCCAATGGGTTAAAAGTATCTATCTTTATTTACGCTATAAGTTTCGACAGTCGACAAATATCCCTTATAAAGAGAAAATGTCTACTCTTGGGCGTGACTTACCAGAAAATAATCTCTTTTGAAGGGAAGAAATCAATAAAACAATTGCGTTTTCCTTCTCCTTGGAAACAGATAAAAACTCTTTATAAACACACACACACGCGCGCGCGCGCGCTCAAACACACACACACACTCTCATATAATTTTACTTTCTGGAAAATAACATTGAAATATTTATAATAAGTAGAACAGAGTAAATTTAAAATTTACTTTTTCTTGGTATTGCTTTTTCCTGGGCTTGGAAAACACCGCTTTAAGGAGATGAAAACGTTTTCATTAAATAAAGTAAAGAGTGGAAAGAATTACTAATTCTAAGGAATGTTTATTTTAATGTTTTTTTGTAATGTAAATGTTTTTCAAGCTATTCCAGGATGAAACTGCATATTTGTCTTAGTAAAAGCACGTTTATAAACAATTTTCTCAAACTCTCAATATGGTGTTACAAAATCATTATTTTAATCAAATTTTTCATTCGTGCTTAGTGTGGCCTTTAAAAAATTAAATAGCTTTAGTTATAGTTTGTTATTATAGACCAGAGCTATTGCTTTTTGAAGGTAGGTTTGCTAAAGATTTTAACTTCAATAAACTGAGTTGTGTGAATTATTTAGCTGTGTGAATATTAATACCCATAACAAATAAGATTTTATTATTTTATCAAAGCAGCTGCTAAAACAAGCCTTCAAATTGCGACCGCTCTTTCCAGCAGCTCGTACAGTTAATGAGCACATAATGAGGGTGTACTTGTAAGTCCAGTTGTGGCTGGTAAAAAAAATAATAATCCACTTGATTGGGGTTCGATTATTATTGAAGGAGTACTATATATAATTAAAACGATGAATGCCCGTGCGCCTGAAGATTTTTGAAAATATTTTGCAATTGTAAAAAATGAGGGGTCAGTGTGTGGATCTGCCAAAAGTTTGGACTGTTCGACTTTTAAAATCTGCAGTGGAGACGACTGTCAAAACAGAGCCCAAATTATGGATCAGGAGGAGATTGAATTGAAAATGAGGAGGAGACCGAGAGAGAAGAGGAAAATAAGATGAGGGAGAGAAAGAGAGGGAATACGACGAGAGAGTGATGGAGGAAGACGAGAAGGTGGACTAGAGAGAAGAAGAGGGAAGGTGAGGAGAGATTGGAGGAGGGAGGGGAGAGTAATAGTGGTAATGCATTTTGATTATTTATATATTTTTCATTACAGATGAATAATTACAACATTGTCATAATTTTATAAAAATAAACAAATTAAAATATACATACAAATAAGTTTTACAATGCTTGTAAAATTATGTTTATTTCGACTTCATAATCAAAATTATGTTTATTATAAAGTATTATTTTAGTAGTTATTAAATTTGAAGTTATTAGTTAAAAGGAACCTAACGTTTAATCTACTATTGAAGATTCATACGAAAATATTGTATATAGGGCAGTGAGTTTCGGCGATTCTAACGGATAATTTTGCTAAGTATCTTTGGACATGACTTTTTTAATAAAATGTTACACATAATTCATTACAATGTTAAAACATGTTTTTTTAGGCTAAATAATGCAAATTGTTTCAATAAACAAAAATTCTCATTTTTATGTTGCCACTAATCAATTCTGCTATGTCTTTTTATTTCATAAATACGCAACATGTAATTGTATAATGCAAATGTTTAAATATAAAAAAAGAACATATTCTCGTTCTTATGTTGCCACTAATGAATTCTACTACATATCTTTGTTTCATTAATACGCAACTAGGCTCTATAAACACCGCACATCCTATAGACTACTTTAATTGCATGTAATTGTATAATGCAAATTGTTTCAAATATTAAAAAAATATTCCTGTTCTTATTTTGACACTAACCAATTCTACCATATTTCTTTGTTTCATAAATACGCAACTAGGCTCTATAAACACCGCACACCCTATAGACTACTTTAATTGCATGTAATTGTATAATGCAAATTGTTTCAAATATTAAAAAAATATTCCTGTTCTTATTTTGCCACTAACCAATTCTACTATATTTCTTTGTTTCATAAATACGCAACTAGGTTCTATAAACACCGCACAACGTATACTTTAATTCCACGTATTTGTATAATGGAAATTTTAAAAAAATTCAAAGCAGTCTTTTATATATTAAATATTTATTTAAAGGTTATTTTGTGAGGTAAAATGACTGTCGCATAAGGCAATATTTATAAAACATTATAATTTTGATTAACAATAAGTTATTTTAATTTCGCAAAACGTATCTACTGTACTTTAATAACCACTTAATTACAAACACTATAACAATATCTATTCAATATTGATTAACCTGGCTATATTAGCGTACGCATTATTAGGTGTAGGTAAATTGTTGATGTAATTGTAATATCTACTCCCCTAATTAGCTTACTTTGCCTACCTGATTACTTTATATTGAAACTTAATTACGTGTATAATTACAAATAGCACGTTAGGTTTGCTTATGA
This sequence comes from Prosapia bicincta, assembly GCA_036971475.1. Taxonomy (NCBI): domain Eukaryota; kingdom Metazoa; phylum Arthropoda; class Insecta; order Hemiptera; family Cercopidae; genus Prosapia; species Prosapia bicincta. Next base: position 14,717,983 of record JBAIZL010000009.1, read on the forward strand.
TAGAGTATATTTAATGACTATGCAAGTACCAAGCGGTACTTTGTTACAATAAAGCAATACAGGTTCAGTAATAACCCAGCTCTAGTTCTGACCTAATTTGTTAAGCAATACTAGTATGCTGTAAAATATTAAGTAATAATACTACAAAACGGAATCTTTGTTTTTAAAAACTATTTTCTTTTAATACATAAATTGTCTACCACATTACAATTTTACTTGATACATTAAGTAATAAATTTGGAAATCAAAACATTTATAGCAAACACGAAACCTTATGAAAATAATTTATTTTTATAAAACACTCCGCTATGGTACAACATAGCCTGCAGTATATCGGTGAAAGCTACGAAGTACAAGTTAGGATAATTTTAGTAAAAAAATATTGTACTTGAATGCAAACTAGTCAGATGCGGTTATGGAAAATTACTTCCATTTTGAGTGCTGAGTAATAACGTTTACTTAGATACAATTCCCTTCAATTGTCAACCGGTTAACTACTTGTAGCTGGATATTTTGGAAGTATATTGTAACGTAGTGTAACATAGTGTTCCGTTTTGTAAAAAAACCTTGTTTTTATAGTTTTATTTGTGTTCAAAGTAAGTTTTTTTGTAGATGTTTAAAAATTTGTGGAGTGTCTGCAAATTGTTTTACCGTTTTCCTTGTTCGTTAGATTTCCTCATCGTCTGGTATATATTTTTTACTAATGGTATCGTGTGTTGCAATATTATATTAATACCTTAATGTTTCTAGTATTTATGTTTAAGTATTTTAATAAAACTATAATACATTATTATTAATAAAATAAAACTTCTGTTTACAATAATAGAATTTAATTATTTTTTTAATATCTGTTTTTGTTTATAATTATAATTTTATTATCTGTTTTAATAATTTTAAAAAAATAATTGATTAGGAAAAGTTCTGTTAAAATTTATATTTTATATTGTATATTTTTTTGAAAATTTGTATGAAACAGGTGTATGTGATGAAGCCGCTCACAATGTACGAATTTATTGTTTTGAAATGTTTATAAAAATACTTCGCAACAATTATTGCCAGTCGCACATGTTTCCGTTTGCAATTGTTTCCCGTAGGGAAGTGTTGGCAAAATATTTCACAACGGTAAAAAATATTTTACAAAACAATTCCACACGTCCCAAACAATCAGCTTGTTTAATGTCAATAAAATACCAGTCATTTCAGAGGAAGGTAATTCTTTTTAGCATAATATTTCATTTGAAATAAGTTGTTTAAGAATTTTAATAACGCTGCTGCCTTGATTTACTGAATGGTCTTTTAGAGAGTAAATGCGCCTATTATTGAAAATTGTGAACTATTTAAGAATAAACCTAATAAAACATCATTTGTCAGATTTGAAGCTCTTTGGTAGAAAGTTGTAGTCGTCCGCTGAAAGTTTCTATTTAATGTATCTGAAACTGTATCTTTTATTATCCAACGTCGAATATGATTAAATTCAGATTTTTCAATCAATTATTTTAATTATTAATATACTCATCTTCATTTATGTTCGGAATATTTCTATATGTTTGAGTACAGTTTTCTGTCATTTCTAAGGTTCAGTTAGGTTGTTAAAAGAATACAAGATGCAAAGACCACTACAGATTGAAGGAGGATTTCGATTGATATAGAAAATCCATACCCATCAGTACCAATTAAAGAAACTATACAAATTATTAAGGAAAAATAACAAGAACAGAGCCAAAATAAGGATTTGAATAAGAAAATTGTCATATCAATAAAGATAATTTTAAACCAAAACCAATTTCAGTTTATCAACAAATTATATAAACCAAATGACCATAGTGAAGGCTAGATAATGTTAAATAAAAGGCAAGAAAGCGCAAGAGTACAATATGGCATTGGGAGGATCCCTTGAAGAAGAACAGCCCATTACTACAGTGAAGAGTCTAGCCCTTCTTCAGAAGTAGGAAGGGAAGGGTAGATGAAGTTAGATAGAATGCTGTAAAGGGAGAAAAACAATACGGCATGAGGAGGATTCCTTGAAGAAGATCTGAACTTTCCCGTAGTGAAGAGTCTAGCTCCTCGTCAAAAGAAGGATGTGGAGTCTAGATAAAGTTAGCTGCCTCTGGAAAGGAAAAAGTACAATATGGCATGGGGGAGGATCTCTTGAAAAAGATCTGCACTTTACCGCAGTGAAGATTCTAGCCCCTCGTCAGAAGAAGTAAGAGAACGCTAGATAAAAGTGTTAGATAGAACGGAGGAAAGGGAAAAGTATAATATGGCATGGGGAGTATCCCTTGAAGACAATCTGCACTTTATCGTAGTGAAGAATCTAGCCCCTCGTCAGAAGACGTAAGGGAACGGTAGATAATGTTAGATAGAACAAAGGAAAGTAAGAAGTATAATATGGTATGGGGAGTATCCCTTGAAGACAATCTGCACTTTATCGTAGTGAAGAATCTAGCCCCTCGTCAGAAGACGTAAGGGAACGCTAGATAATGTTAGATAGAACAAAGGAAAGTAAGAAGTATAATATGGCATGGGGAGTATCCCTTGAAGATGATCTGCACTTTATCGTAGTTGAAGAGCCTAGCCCCTCGTCAGAAGACGTAAGGGAACGCTAGATAATGTTAGATAGAACAAAGGGAAGTAAGAAGTATAATATGGCATGGGGAGTATCCCTTGAAGATGATCTGCACTTTATCGTAGTTGAAGAGTCTAGCCCCTCGTCAGAAGACGTAAGGGAACGCTAGATAATGTTAAATAGAACGGAGGAAAGGGAAAAGTACAATAAGGCATGGGTAGGATTCCATTAAAGACCTGCACTTTACCGTAGTAAAGAGTCTAGCCCCTCGTCTGAAGAAGTAAGGGAACGCTAGATGTAGGAGGCAGGAAAGGGAAAAGTACAATATGGAATGGGGAGGAAATCTTGAAGAAGATCTACACTTTACTGCAGTGAAGATTCTAGCCCCTCGTCAGAATGTGGAAGTGGAGTCTAGATAATGTTAGCTACATCTCAGGAAAAGGAAAGGTACAATGTGGCATGAGGGAGGATCTCTTGAAGTAGATCTGCACTTTATCGTAGTGAAGAATCTAGCCAATCGTCAGAAAACGTAAGGGAACGCTAGATAATGTTAGATAGAACAAAGGAAAGTAAGAAGTATAATATGGCATGGGGAGTATCCCTTGAAGATGATCTGCACTTTATCGTAGTGAAGAATCTAGCCCCTCGTCAGAAGACGTAAGGGAACGCTAGATAATGTTAGATAGAACAAAGGAAAGTAAGAAGTATAATATGGCATGGGGAGTATCCATTGAAGACAATCTGCACTTTATCGTAGTGAAGAATCTAGCCCCTCGTCAGAAGACGTAAGGGAACGCTAGATAATGTTAGATAGAACAAAGGAAAGTAAGAAGTATAATATGGCATGGGGAGTACCCCTTGAAGATGATCTGCACTTTATCGTAGTTGAAGAGTCTAGCCCCTCGTCAGAAGACGTAAGGGAACGCTAGATAATGTTAAATAGAACGGAGGAAAGGGAAAAGTACAATAAGGCATGGGTAGGATTCCATTAAAGACCTGCACTTTACCGTAGTAAAGAGTCTAGCCCCTCGTCTGAAGAAGTAAGGGAACGCTAGATGTAGGAGGCAGGAAAGGGAAAAGTACAATATGGAATGGGGAGGAACTCTTGAAGAAGATCTGCACTTTACTGCAGTGAAGATTCTAGCCCCTCGTCAGAATGTGGAAGTGAAGTCTAGATAATGTTAGCTACATCTCAGGAAAAGGAAAGATACAATGTGGCATGAGGGAGGATCTCTTGAAGTAGATCTGCACTTTATAGCAGTGAAGATTCTAGCCCCTCGTCAGAATGTGGAAGTGGAGTCTAGATAATGTTAGCTACATCTCAGGAAAAGGAAAGGTACAATGTGGCATGAGGGAGGATCTCTTGAAGTAGATCTGCACTTTATAGCAGTGAAGATTCTAGCCCCTCGTCAGAATGTGGAAGTGGAGTTTAGATAATGTTAGCTACATCTCAGGAAAAGGAAAGGTACAATGTGGCATGAGGGAGGATCTCTTGAAGTAGATCTGCACTTTATAGCAGTGAAGATCCTAGCCCCTCGTCAGAATGTGGAAGTGGAGTCTAGATAATGTTAGCTACATCTCAGGAAAAGGAAAGGTAGAATGTGGCATGAGGAAGGATCTCTTGAAGAAGATCTGCAATTTACCGTAGTGAAGATTCTAGCTCCTCGTCAGAAGAAGTAAGGGAACGCTAGATGTAGGAGGCAGGAAAGGGAAAAGTACATGGAATGGGGAGGAACTCTTGAAGTAGATCTGCACTTTACCGCAGTGAAGATTCTAGCCCCTCGTCAGAATGTGGAAGTGGAGTCTAGATAATGTAAGCTACATCTCAGGAAAAGGAAAGGTACAATGTGGCATGAGGGAGGATCTCTTGAAGTAGATCTGCACTTTATAGCAGTGAAGATTCTAGCCCCTCGTCAGAACGTGGAAGTGGAGTTTAGATAATGTTAGCTACATCTCAGGAAAAGGAAAGGTACAATGTGGCATGAGGGAGGATCTCTTGAAGTAGATCTGCATTTTATAGCAGTGAAGATTCTAGCTCCTCGTCAGAAGAAGTAAGAGAACGCTAGATGTAGGAGGCAGGAAAGGGAAACGTACATGGAATGGGGAGGAACTCTTGAAGTAGATCTGCACTTTACCGCAGTGAAGATTCTACCCCTCGTCAGAATGTGGATGTGGAGTCTAGATAATGTTAGCTACATCTCAGGAAAAGGAAAGGTACAATGTGGCATGAGGGAGGATCTCTTGAAGTAGATCTGCACTTTATAGCAGTGAAGATTCTAGCCCCTCGTCAGAATGTGGAAGTGGAGTCTAGATAATGTTAGCTACATCTCAGGAAAAGGAAAGGTACAATGTGGCATGAGGGAGGATCTCTTGAAGTAGATCTGCATTTTATAGCAGTGAAGATTCTAGCCCCTCGTTAGAATGTGGAAGTAGAGTCTAGATAATGTTAGCTACATCTCAGGAAAAGGAAAGGTACAATGTGGCATGAGGGAGGATCTCTTGAAGTAGATCTGCACTTTATAGCAGTGAAGATTCTAGCCCCTCGTTAGAATGTGGAAGTAGAGTCTAGATAATGTTAGCTACATCTCAGGAAAAGGAAAGGTACAATGTGGCATGAGGGAGGATCTCTTGAA
>JBAIZL010000009.1:14728181-15165681 GCA_036971475.1 Prosapia bicincta
TGCAACGGAGCTAACTTCACTCCCCTTACCTACCTTATTTATCTTATCCTACACGTCTGCTCTCTCTTGTTGTTTTTCTTTTGTGTTATTTATAAATTATTTATATTGACATAAATTAAGCTTTGTGACTCTAATACTTACTCCTCGACCTTTCACCCGTGTTGTGCAATTATGGGATAGCTCCATCAATGCCATTGACATCTCGTATTTTCTCCTTTTCTCGAATTGTTGGGCTACTTTAGGATATCTCCCTAGATGTCTTTAACATCCAAACATTTACCCCATACATACATACAAGTTACGTGTTATATTAAGCTTGAAAGGTTTTTAAAAATGATTTTATTTTTACTAACCTTTGTTAATTACGAAACATTTAATTTTGAAATGGTTACAATAATTTAGCCTAATAAAAACAAATACAATTGATGTACATTCAATCGGAGTTAGAACGTCTGTATGATACAGAGGCGACTTGCACACTTTCAGGGCTCTAATCTCACCACCTATATAATACAAAAGCTGCGTAAGCAGGAAACGTCCTAGCAAGCATTTTATTATGAAAGGTTCACATAAATTGTTCACATAACTCCTCCATCCCTAAACAAAACTTCGGGGGTTGGCGAAGTTTCGGCATCGGTTGAAGTCCTCTTCATCACTTTGGTGAGGGCGAAGTATATAAAGCTTCTGAATAGGCCTCCGTAAAGGGCAATTTTCGGCATCGGTTGAAGTCCTCTTCACTGGAGAAGGTCGCCAGGCGAAGGTCTGGGATCCAGTTAAATGGGTCGTCTGCGATTTCCAACACAGTATACTCGTAGTTTGTAGGCGTTATTGTTTTTGATGATGGGCATTTTACAGTCAAATTTTCTGTTCATTATAATTCAACTGAGCAAAAGTATTTGGAATTGATTAATACAATTTATAATGAGTCTTTTCTATCATAGGATAGATACAACATGTTTATAACATATACAATTGTTATCAGAATCTAATTTATAATTAACTCTAATCGTGTTTCTAATTCAACAAAGTTATTTTCATTATAATTCCCAATACTTGACTTCTTTTTTTAATTCTACAAAATTTTCATTGATTACAATAAAAGTTGTATATAATTTTTTATAATTTTTACCATCATTTACATTCAAATTGCCTGTTATAGATTTGGTAAAGGATCCTAGTCCGTTGATAAGAATTCTTTTCTTTATTTTTGTTTTGTTATCTCTTTAAGAGTATAGTTTCTAATTTGCTTCAATTACATTTCTTTTTGTGATTAACATATTTCAAATAATTAACAATATTTATTACCATAATTAGTTACATATCATTTAATTAATTACAAAAGTTTGTAGCACAAACAATTAATAAAACAATGTTGTTTAAAAGTTTAATAAAGTTTCTTGCATAGAACTAGTGGACAAAGGTATGGTAGGGATTTTAATTTGATTGTGTTGAATATGAACAAGAAAGATTTTGGTCATTAATTACACTTATTATCTTCTTAGGCCTTTTAATTTTCGACAAATGTATTTTGTCTTTTGTGTTATGATGTCTAGGCTTTATTTTACCAGTTTTTCTTTCCTTGTTTATTGAAGCTATTTCTTCCCTGCTATATTTGTTTTTTGTTTTGCTTTGCTTCTGAACTGTCTTTACATAAACTTCAGATGGTATTTCTGGAAGTGGTTCTTTGTTTATATTCCTTTTTTCTAAAACTTTTTCTTTAATTTTATCATTACTATTCCTAATGTTTTCATAGAGTATTTTTGTTTTTTCTTTATGGTTTAAAACGTAGTCATTTACAATTTGTTTTTCTAAATCTATATCTAATAAAGTGTTTGAATTTATGTGTCCAAATAAGACTTCGCACGGCGTTAATTTCGTGACTGAATGTATGCTATTGTTATAAGCTATTATAGAATATTTAACTTTCTTAATTATACTGTCTTTTTTAAATTCGGTTTGATTATTTAACAGCCTTATGTGTTCTATTAAAGTGGAATGAAATCTTTCACATAATCCGTTTGATTGGGGGTTTTGTGTGCTTATAAAATGAATTTTGATCTTATGCAGGTCTAATATCTCTTTTACAATTCTATTATTAAACTCCGTTCCATTGTCTGAGATAATAACTGTTGGTAAGCAGAAATGTGTGAAGTAATCTAATAACTTGTCTGCAATCTCTGTAGCTTGAGAGCTTCCCAAGCGTTAAGCTTGAGCATATCGTGAGAAAGCGTCGACTATGCTGATAAAAGAATTCTTTTCTAAAGCGATTGTGTCAACGTGAATTATTTGAAATGGTCTGGCAGCTGTTGGTGTCAAATTCATTTCTAGCTGTAAAGGAATTCTGTCGTATTTAGTTCTTTGACATATGTCACACTGATTTATGAAATTTTGAATTAGTGATTTTAAATTAGGCCAATAATATCTTCGCTTAATTTGTTCGTATGTTTCTTGTATCCCACGGTGGTTAGTTTTGCTAACATGATAATTACTTATCGTTTCTAAAGTATCTTCTTCCGAAGTTAGGTCTAACAGTTTGTTATTACACTTAACTAAATTTAATTCAGTTTACTTGAAATTTTTGGCTATGCATGGTGCAAATTTCTCATAAAAGTCATCTTCAAAATATAGATTATATTTTATTTTGGGTACCAAATACGATTTTACAAAATTAACTATGTCCTCTTTAAAATTATTTTCTGATATTTCGACTATTAAACGAATTTTTGAAGTTCCAAATAGCTTTATAATTTTTACTTTCTTGGGCTCATATTTTACTAATGATAAAAATATTTGGTTTTTTCCAAAGTTTACAGGCTCGTCGGAAGTTGGTATTTCAATTTGGGTGTTCCCTTCAAAATTGGAGTGGATAGTTTGACTGTCGCTTTCTTCATTGTCCTCTAAGTTGGCGTTATCTGTTGCGTCGAGTTGTACAAGCATAGATTCGTTATCATTCAGTTCTGGGAAGTAACGTTGCAGTAAGTCAGCTGCAAATAAGTCAAGGTCTGGTTCTACAGTGTGTTGGGTGTTCGTTGACCTTTTATCAGTGATGTTTAATTGTATTCTGGACAATGCGTCTGCATTTTGGTTTAGTTTGCCTTTTTTGTATCTTATGTCATAATCATATTCTTCTAATTTTAATCTCCATCTTAAAAGTTTGGAATTTGGTTCTTTAACTTAAAATAACCATTGTAAAGGTTTATGGTCTGTTTAAATTTTAAATTTTCTCCCAAATAAATAAGGCCTGAAATGTTTTGTGGCCCATACGATTGCTAATAATTCTTTTTCAATCGAGGAGTAATTAGTTTCGCTGTCGTTTAAAGTTCTGCTGGTATACGCTATAGGAAGGTCTTTTCCATTTTTGTCCTGGCTTAAAATTGCTCCTAGTGCATAATTACTAGCGTGTGTCGTTAGAGTAAATTCCTTTTCAAAGTCTGGGTATTGTAGAAGTGGCTCATTAGTCAATATATTTGTACATGTTTCAAAGCATTCTATAAAGTCTGGATTTTTTATATTTATTTTTGCATTTTTCTTTAAACAGTTAGTAAACGGCTTTGTTATCTTGGCGAAGTTTTTAATAAATTTTCGATAATAGCCTAATAGTCCTAAAAATCCTTTAATTTGTTTGGTGGTTTTAGGTATTGGATAGTCCTTGATTGCCAAAATCTTTGCTGGGTTGGGTTTTACGCCATCTGGTGTCACAACATGTCCCAAATATGCTACTTCTTTTCTTAAAAATTCCGTTTTATCCAGCTGTACTTTAAAGTTGGCTCGGCGTAATCTGTCGAATACTTCTTTAAGTCTTTGTATATGTTCTTGGAGGCTAGTAGAATAAATTATAATGTCGTCTAAATAAAATAAACATGTTTCATTTTGGATGCCTCTCAGAATATTATTCATAATTCTTTGAAATGTAGAGGGGCTATTCTTTAGTCCAAAGGGCATTCTTAAAAATTCGTAGTGTCCCGTTTCTGTTGAAAACGCTGTTTTTTCTATGCTATTTTTATCCATTTCTACTTGGTGAAATCCTGAGACTAAATCTAAAGTTGTAAAATACTGGGACCGTCCCAATTTATCTAATATGTCTGTAATGTTCGGCAAGGGAAATTTATCGTCAATTGTTTTTTTGTTTAATCCTCTAAAATCTATTACTAATCGAAATTTTCTTTTGCCAGAAGCGTCTTGTTTTTTGGGTACAATCCAGACAGGAGAGTTCCATGGAGAATTCGAGGGTCTAATAATTCCTGGTTTAAGCATGTCCTCAGTTTGTTTATTAATTTCGTTCTTGTAAATCTCTGGATATCTATAATTTCTAGAGTATACGGGAATTTCATCAGTAGTCCTAATAACATGTTTTATTTGGTTGGTAAAAGTTAAATCGTTTCCCTCAATATGGAATAAATCTGCATAATCTTCTATTAAACTTGTTATAGCGGATTTTACTTCCAAGTTCATATGTTTCATTCTAAATTTTGATAAATCTAAATTTTTCCTTCCCGATTTTTTTTGTTTATAATCTAATAAATTGAAATTAGTGTTCTTTTGCATTGTATCAGGTTCAAGGATATTGTATTCTTTTAAAGATTTTAATTCTAATGGTTCATTCACTGTTAATTTTACATTTTCTTCTGTGTTGTTTATTATAGGGCAATAGGCTTCTCCCTTGTGTACTGAGACTATACACTGCGGAATTTCTAATCCATTTAAGTGTTTGTATGGTAAGAGTCCTTCTCCATCTTGAATATTTTGTATTCTAAATTTAATCGTTTGGCTAGTGCGGGCTTGTATAACGTAACTTGTTCTCTTTTTAGCGTTCTGTTCTTGACATTAGCCTTTATTATTATTATTATTATTATTATTTTGTTCTTCTGTGTTAAAATATTTAATCGGGATTTGCTTATTGCGAAATATTAATTTATCATTCACAAAATTTTAATTAATTTTTAATTCTTTTATGTTACCTAATCCAAGGAGTAAGTCGAAATCTTTATGGAAATCAAATAAATAGAATTTGGTTGTTTCTTTTCCCAAAAGTGGTAGTGTACAACTGTATTTTTCTTTTGATACTCCATGAGCTGTACTCACTTCAAATGGTTCTTGTTTTAGGGTGTTTTTGAAAAATTGGAAAGCTATTGATTTTTTAATATATGATCTCGTGCTTCCAGTGTCAATCAGCATCTTTAGGTTGGTCTTGGGATCGTGGATGTAAGGTAGTTCGTTTGTGTCGTCTTCGATATGCATTATGGAAAATGTCTTTTTATTGTGGTTAGTCCTAAAAAATGATTTTGGGTATGATTGTCCTCTTGAGTGAATCCACATGCGTTTTCCTCTTGCGTTGAATCATTAAAGTCTATGTAGCTGTCAGGGCCATCTTGCGGTTCATAATCCGTTTGTTCGGTCAGATAAGAGTTAGTCATCTGTTCAGTCAATCGATTCATAGTTTGATCGTAATTTTCTTCTTCTATTGGTTTCCCTGTCATCTGATAAAATCTATTTTGTCTAATTGTGTTCCCTGTTTGACGTGTGGAAATGCTCATTGGTTGTGGTTCAAATTATTGATGAACTTTTAGTGGTGTGTAATTGTTAGATTGTCTCGGTTGTTGATTTTGCTGTACGTATGATTTAGGTTTAGTAAATTGGTTAGGATTATTTTGGTAGATGGGGCTATAATTTTGGAAGGTTTGTTTGTTAGGAATGGGATTGCGAATAGGCGGGTATTGTGGGGCCCTAGGTGGAACGTTCTGTTTAATATTTTGAAATAATTTGTTATTTTTAAATTGAAAGTCATTAGTAAGCATGTTAAGTGCTTCGCTAAGAGAATCTGGATTTTTTGTGCGCATTAGCGATCCTACGGGTTCATGTAAACCTCTAAGGAGAACTCTTAACCCTAATTTCTGTACATATTCTATCAAAACATCTTTGGCCAATTGTCATTGAGGCTCTTTATTAATAAAAAATGAGATTTGTAAATTTAATAGTTTTTGAATTCTCTCATAAAATTTAAAAGTTGATTCATTATTTTCTTGTTTTAAGTCAGCCATTTCTAAATTTAAAGTAAAGCAATCTCTTTTGTCTGAATAGCTGGTTAATAATACTTTTTTAATCTCATACCAAATATATGAATTTGAATTTACTACCATTTCTAATGCTTGACCTTTTAACTTAGCTAGTATAGAAGAAAACAGATATTCATTTTGAAAATCCTCTGGATTTTCGTTTACATAAAACTTATTTACTACCTTATCGCATATTGAAATAAATCTGTGGAGCATAGTGGGCTCTCCACTATACTCAGGAATCACTTCAAGATATTCCTTCTTTAATGTTGGCGTTGCCATTTTAAAATATTATTTTCTGTAAAATAATAAAATTAAAATCAATGATATAAAATTAAAAAGTATTTACTCTACTTTTTCTTAATTCTATTTCTTACGATCTACTTACAAGTGGATCCAAAATACTTTGCTCATTTGAACAACTTTTCACTTTTCACGATATTCACTCGTGCTCTTAATAGATATGTGCTCTATTAAGTTTTTGTAGATAATCACTCTACTAAAGTTTTCTTGATGTCGTTACAGATATGCGCTCTGTAACGAATCGCTTTTTGCAGTATCTCGGTTAACGATTGAAATAAAAAAAAAATTATGTTCATTAATTTTCCCGAGATATCCTACCGACTACGCCAGTTACGTGTTATATTAAGCTTGAAAGGTTTTTAAAAATGATTTTGTTTTTACAAACCTTTGTTAATTACGAAAAATTTAATTTTGAAATGGTTACAATAATTTAGCTTAATAAAAACAAATACAATTGATGTACATTCAATCGGAGTGAGAACGTCTGTATGATACAGAGGCGACTTGCACACTGCCGGGGCTCTGTTCTCACCACCTATATAATACAAAAGCTGCGTAAGCAGGAAACTTCCTAGCACACATTTTATTATGAAAGGTTCACATAAATTGTTCACATAACTTCCATACATACACACACACACACACACACACACACACACACACACACATATATATATATAGAGAGAGAGAGAGAGAGAGAGAGAGATAGATAGATATAAAGAAATAAGTCAAAATACAAATACAAGTATAATTATTGAATTGTAGATTCAATAATTATTCTTGTATTCGTATTTTGACTTATTTCTTTATTAATACACAATAACACACACACACACACACACACACACACACACACACACACACACACACACACACACACACACACACACACACACACACACACACACACACACACACACACACACACACACACACACACACACACACACACACACACACACACACACACACACATATATATATATATATATATATATTCTTGATATTTAACATTATCCATTGTTTTTCCGTTGCACTGACTTTATGAAGTTAATATATTACTATGTGAGTAATTTTATCCACCATTAAGTGCAATAATTTTACCTTGAGTGATGAGGCACCTTTCGGTCGTTGACCATTGTCGAATCACTGATTTTTCTCTGCTGTGGATGCTCGGTCCGTGAAGCCGGTGTTTGTTGACGTTACGCGCACTTTTTCTTGATCTGTGTGTATGATATTTCTATATAGTATGTCTTCTGTATATGTTGTTTGTAGATTCATTAAGTTGTTGTGTATGTTTTTATAAATGTGGTATTTTTCTAGTGAGTTTAGTTCTATTGGGTTGTTATTTATTTCAAGTATGGTTAGGTTATTTTCGTAATTTGTTATTTCGTGTTTATGGGATATTAGGTGTGCTGCAACATTTAATACTTTAGAATTTTTGTTTTTGAATGCTCTATAATGTTCTTCAAATCTTATTTGAAATATTCTGGTTGTTTGTCCTATGTAAAAAGCGTTACAGTTGTTGCATGTGATTTTGTAAATTCCTGATAGGTTATGTTTTTCTGAATTTGTTATGTGGTTTGTGTTATTAAGATATTTTATTATTTTGTTGTTTGGTTTGTAAGTTGGAGTGTAGTATTCTTTGTTGTATATATTTCTTATTTTTTCTATTTTGTTATTGGTGTATTTATATTTTAGGTAGATTTTTTTATTTTTATTATTTTCGTGTTCCGGTTGTAGTGTTGTGTTGAGGTTAGGTTTTTTTGTGAGTTTATTGTATATATTTTTTTTATAATGTGTTTGTTGTATCCATTTTCTATTGCTATTTTTGTAATGTTATCTAATTCTTCATTTAATTTTTGTTTGTTATCCTGTGTGTATTTTATTGCTTTATTTATCATGTTACTGTAAGTGTTAATTTTGTGTGTCCAGGGGTGGTTAGATTTGTAGTGTATTGTGGTGTTGTTGGAAGTAGGTTTCCTGTATACTGTAGTTTCTATTTTATTATCATTTATATTTAAAGTAATGTCGAGGAAGTTGATTGTTCTATTTGTTTCTGTTTCAACGGTGAATTGTATGTTTTCGTTGTACGTATTTAGTTTGTTTAATATTATGACGTGTTCGTTGTGAATGGTAGGTTGGTATATTACAAGTATATCGTCTACATATCTTGTCCATAGTGAGATATTGTGTGTGTTTATTATAGGTTTAATTATTATTTGTTCAAAGTGTTGTAAATATATTTCTGACATGACAGATGATATGGGTGAACCCATGGGGAGGCCTGTTGTTTGTTTATAATATTTATTGTTAAATTGGAAGTAATTTTGGTTACATATGTGTTTGGTTAGCGTAATGATACTATCTATTATGTTTCTTTTTTCGTTATTGTGTATCAGTTTGTTTTTTATTATTTCTATGGTTTCTTCTATTGGGATACTAGGGTACATGTTAGTTATGTCATAACTTATTATTTTTGTGTTGCTGTTTGTTTTTATCTTTTTTATTTTATTAATTAATTCGTATCCATTTTTTATATTGTATGTGTTGTAACCAAAATTACTTCCAATTTAACAATAAATATAATAAACAAACAACAGGCCTCCCCATGGGTTCACCCATATCATCTGTCATGTCAGAAATATATTTACAACACTTTGAACAAATAATAATTAAACCTATAATAAACACACACAATATCTCACTATGGACAAGATATGTAGACGATATACTTGTAATATACCAACTTACCATTCACAACGAACACGTCATAATATTAAACAAACTAAATACATACAACGAAAACATACAATTCACCGTTGAAACAGAAACAAATAGAACAATCAACTTCCTCGACATTACTTTAAATATAAATGATAATAAAATAGAAACTACAGTATACAGGAAACCTACTTCCAACAACACCACAATACACTACAAATCTAACCACCCCTGGACACACAAAATTAACACTTAGAGTAACATGATAAATAAAGCAATAAAATACACACAGGATAACAAACAAAAATTAAATGAAGAATTAGATAACATTACAAAAATAGCAATAGAGAATGGATACAACAAACACATTATAAAAAATATATACAATAAACTCACAAAAAAACCTAACCTCAACACAACACTACAACCGGAACACGAAAATAATAAAAATAAAAAAATCTACCTAAAATATAAATACACCAATAACAAAATAGAAAAAATAACAAATATATACAACAAAGAATACTACACTCCAACTTACAAACCAAACAACAAAATAATAAAATATCTTAATAACACAAACCACATAACAAATTCAGAAAAACATAACCTATCAGGAATTTACAAAATCACATGCAACAACTGTAACGCTTTTTACATAGGAAAAACAACCAGAACATTTAAAATAAGATTTGAAGAACATTATAGAGCATTCAAAAACAAAAATTCTAAAGTATCAAATGTTGCAGCACACCTAATATCCCATAAACACGAAATAACAAATTACGAAAATAACCTAACCATACTTGAAATAAATAACAACCCAATAGAACTAAACTCACTAGAAAAATACCACATTTATAAAAACATACACAACAACTTAATGAATCTACAAACAACATATACAGAAGACATACTATATAGAAATATCATACACACAGATCAAGAAAAAGTGCGCGTAACGTCAACAAACACCGGCTTCACGGACCGAGCATCCACAGCAGAGAAAAATCAGTGATTCGACAATGGTCAACGACCGAAAGGTGCCTCATCACTCAAGGTAAAATTATTGCACTTAATGGTGGATAAAATTACTCACATAGTAATATATTAACTTCATATATATATATATATTTCTTCGACTTTGTCAGTGTAAATATATTACCTTTATGGCTTGTCTAATACTTACCTGTAATGGTGAAGACCTAAACTGGGAATTCAATCTTATATCCAAACCTGATTTCCCTAATCTCTGAACTCTTAGGAAATAAAAAAAAACAATTAGCTAAGTATTTGGCTCAGTTAGCATAATACCTGTGGGGTAGGGGATTGGATGTTTTAGAGGTGTTATTTTCTTGAAAACCTTTTGTTTAAGGAACCTGAGAAACTATATGTTATTTGTTTATGCAAAACTAGTAACAGGTAATTAGAAACTAACCCTTTTTTATACTTACATTCTTTCCCTTACAGGATTTTCTGAAATCATTCTTTTGATTTTCTGGCTGACAAATTTTATTTACAAATACAATGATTTGTTGGCCTATATAGATTGGTTGTGACCTGTACTTTCTAATTAAATTTTGCTTCCTTTTTCCGGACTCGAGACTACTTGCAAGCCACTGTTTTTATACAAAATTTTACTTCTAAACGTATTTGGGTCTAATTTGCTTCAAATTATTACTAGCATGCTGAAAATTTAAATATTTACTTTTATTAGTAAATAAGTTAATAAAACGGTAAATAAAAAACTGTGGTTAAAAGCTCCTAAAAACACACAGCAATGCACAAATGATCACTCTTTTAGAAACGGATTTGTCAAATATTTAGTTTTCAAGTACTTGTTTTCCTAGTAGTCATTCCCCTTCTGACAGCACAGTCTCCTTCGGAAAGCTAGTGATCATAATGACAAAATCCTGAGGCACAATCTTCTAATATTCGTGTACAAGATATCTATTATCCAGAAAAGTACTTGTTTTCCTAGTTGCCATTCCTCTTCTGACAACACAGTCTCCTTCTTAAAGCTAGCGATCATAAAGACAAAATCCTGAAGCACAATCTTTTAATATTCTTGTACAAGTTATCTTTTATCCAGAAAAGTACTTCTTTTCCTAGTTGTCATTCCCCTGCTGAAAACACAGTCTCTTTTGGAGAGCTAGTGATCATAATGACAAAATCCTGAGGCACAATCTTCTAATATTCGTGTACAAGATATCTTTTATCCAGAAAAAACCTTTTTTCCTAGTTGTCATTCTCCTTCTGACAACACAGTCTCTTTTGGAAAGCTATTGATCATAATGACAAAATTCGGAGGCACAATCTTTTAATATTCTTGTACAAGATATCTTTTATCCAGAAAAGTACTTGTTTCCCTAGTTGTCATTCTCCTGCTGACAACACAGTCTCTTTTGGAAAGCTAGTGATCATAATAACAAAATTCGGAGGCACAATCTTCAAATATTCGTGTACAAGATATCTTTTATCCAGAAAAGTACTTGTTTTCCTAGTTGTCATTCTTCCCCTTCTGACAATACATTCTCCTTCGGATAGCTAGTGATTATAATGACAAAATGAGCTCCTGAGGCCCTTATCTTATAGTATTCGTGTACAAGATATCTTTTATCCAGGATAAATGGTTTTAGTTTAAAAATACATTAGCTTACCTATTAGCTGAAAATAATTTTTATTAAATAAAGCAAAGACCTCTTTTTAAATAATTCAACCTAATAGTTTCAAATTAAATAATTCAACTTTCAAAGCAAACGAGTGATATAACTATAGCAATTTCCTAGTGAAGAACTTGCACAAATTTGGAATAATTTCACCTCAAGTTATACCACAGTAAAAATTTGAAGTTCTTAAGTACTAGAGTAATAAAACATCAACTTCAGAGAATTAATATAAAAATCTTATGAGCATTCTAAAAAGTGTTAAATATATCTGTACAAATAGTTGTACCCAGTATTTAAATAATTAAAACCTGGTTTTAGAAATAAACAATTCGGGCGCATATAAAAATATGATGTGGTGAAGAGTATTTTCAGCTCTAAATATTTCCTTTGAGATGGATTCACGTAGTTTTACATCATACTTGCATGGAGCTCAGCCTTGACTTTGACGCATTGCTGTAACCGCATTTCCCAAGGGGATTAACGGACTGTGTATTCTAATTTTTATCCACAATTTATCACCCAGTAACTCTTTGTTAGTATAATACAACAGTTTATATGCCTTACTTTGTAGGAAATATATGCGTATTGAACACATGTTAGATGAGCAAGCATTTCAAATTCTTCTTTTTCTCATGCCTCAGCTTCTGGAATGTTCTTAATAATCACCTTTCTAGTACAATTATCAGATAATATAAATCGATAATTTCTTTGTATTTCGATGTATTTCTTTACACAAGCTCCTTTTGATTAAGCCTTTTTTTTAAAATGGTTATACTTTAAAATTTTGTATTAAATAGATGTTGACATAAGTAGGTTTTGTTTGAATACTTTTGAAATTATTTGCTACTCCATATATATATATATCACAGTATCAATACGGCAGCATTTCATTTGGCATATCAATATGGCAACCTCTTGAAAGAATGAAGTATATACTCTTTTCGTCGTGTATAATTTATTTCTAATAAACATGGTACTACTCCACGAACTTTATTTCATAAAAACATAAAAATAGAAAATTGACGGAATTAATATCAATATGGCAGCATTTCATTTGAGCATCAATAGGGCAGCCAGTGTATATTTCGTGCAACCCAATAACAATATGGCAGCCGTATTCCCATAGTCATATTATTCCCTAAGCCACTAACAATACGAGAACTAACAGTGTTGCCACTATAGCGAGGCTGTCTGACTACTTACATGTTTAGACTAAAAACACAGGATGTGTGTAATTTTGGCGAAAACATAAACAGCACAATGACCATTCTTGCCTTCAGAAGGCCAATTCTGTACTCATTTTAAAAAAGTCCTGTTTTTTCCTTGTTACAAACGTGTACAACTATCGACAGCAAACGGGAAACACGGGTGTGGCTCAACGGGAATAGCATAGGGAAGAATTAGGGTAACAATAACGGACCCTCAATAAAAGCTAGAAAATAATTAATTGTGGTGTTATTGAGGGTGATGGGCCCAATTCCGTCACCGAAAGCCAATGGGGATGCAGGGGTGATGCTCTTCGGGGGTATCAAAATAGTGAATTGTGGCAAAATTGTCTGAAGGCCAAAAAAGCGGAAGGTGATCACTCGGAGGGTTTTAAATATGCTGAGTCCTATACCAATATCGATTGTCAGTGGAAATGCACGGATGTTGCTCTATGGAAGAAGGAAGCGATGAATTGGGGTAAAAATGTCAGAAGGCAAAAAAAGCTGGAAAGTGATCACTCCGGGAGTTTTAAGGATACTGAGCGCTTATCGATCGACAATGGAAATGAACATGTGTTGTTCTATGGGAGAATGAATTGGTGAATTAGGATAAAAATTTCAGAAGCAAAAGAGGCTGGAAAGTGATCATTCCGGAGGGTTTGAGGGTGCTGAGCCCTATATAGTTATCGATCGTCAGGGAAAATGCACGGGAGTTGATCTATGGGAGAAGGAAGTGGTGAATTTGAGTAAAAACATCAAATGCAAAAAGGCTGGAAAGTCATCTATCGGGGGGGGGGGGAGGAGATAATTATGCTGAGTCCTATACCGTTATCGTACAATCGAAAGCAAAAAAAGGTAGAAATTTGATGACTTTGGTGTGTTTTTAGGATACTGAGTCCAATGCCGTCATTAAACGTCGACGGGGATGAACGGGTTTAGCTATAGGGGATTAGCGAAAGGCTGAATTGAGCTAAAAATATCAGTTGGCAAATAAGCTAGAAATTTATCACTTTGGGGTTTTAAGAGTGCTGAATCCAATGCCGTCATTATATGTCAACGGGGATGAACGGGTGGGACTCTACGGGAGCATCAAAGTGATCAATTGCGGTAAAAATAACCGAAGTCAAGAAAGATACAAAATGATTAAGCGGAATGTTTTGGAATGTGCTGTTCCAATGCTGTCAACAAAATTAAATAGGGATGCACGGGTGTGGTTGTACGGGAGTAGCAAAGGGGTAAATTTGGCTAAAAATGTCAGAGAGCATTAAAAAACTAGAAATTGATCATTCTGGGGTTTCAAGAGTGCTGAGTACGATTTACATGTATCGATCGTCAGTTGGGAAGAACGGGTGATGCTCTATGGCAGTAGGAAATGGTGAATTTAGGTAGATATATCAGAAAGCAAAAAAAAAGCTAGAAGTTGATCAATTTGTGGGTGTTTAAGTCTGGTGAGTCTAATGCCGTCGTCAAACGTAAACGGGAATAATCGAGATTAATCAGCTAATCCGCCGGCGTTTATAAACATTTCAACGTCAGCACTGCTGGTTTCATATAAAAACTGAAGTGCTGATTGGATGGATAGAGAACAAAGAGTGGTTTCTTAATGAATTTGTGCAAGAAACCGAAAAGTTTTTAAAAGCAAAGAGTTTATCTCGGAAGGCTATTTTACTGTTAGACAAGGCACCGTCGCGTCTCGATGAAAATCAACTGTGCTCTGATGGAAACTGCACTATATTGAACAACATCCCACAGAAGTGCCTCTGATAAGACGTCTACGCGACCCCGTAGCACGAAAACGATCGGATAAGCAGACGCAGAAGACACATTACTTTTTCGAAAAAATGTAGCAACCATCCGAGGTGGTCTCGGTCCTATTTACCTCTAATTATTGAGACTCTACTGTGTATGTATATATATATATATATATATATATATATATATATATATATATTCTTGATATTTTACGTTATCCATTGTTTTTCCGTTGCACTGACTTTATGAATTTAATATATTACTATTGTAAGTAATTTTACCCACCATTAAGTGCAATGTTGGATATTTTACCGCCTCATCACTCAAGGTAAAATCATTGCACTTAATGGTGGATAAAATTACTTACAATAGTAATATATTAACTTCATATATATACATTTTATGTATACATTTTACTCCTTAACTCAAGTTCAAATACATTTTTTTAAACGTGAATTGAATGACTGAATTAATGCATCATATGAAACAAACATAGTTGATAAACGCAACTCAATAATGTATAGAATAATAGCAGAAAATTAGGAAATAATACAGTTTTTTATACAAGATATATAACATATTTAATTAGGAGGTAATACATTATAAAATTAATTAGTAATATACAAAGTTGGAAGGATTGCTAAACATCGATGTGTTTTATGTTGGACAGAAATGCTAGGAAGATAATTAATTTTGTGTTAAGGAATGTTATTCTTTAATAAACATAATTTCTTTTTTATAAAGACTTCTGCAATGCAATAACTATAAATCATTTGGTTTACCGCCACCAGGTAACTCAGGTAGAAATCTACGATGCCTGGAGCATCGTATCTTACATCTTACTAATAGTCTCTAGATCCCCAGATCCAGTTCCAAGTAGAAACATCCTCTTCTTGTGCCCTTTGCAGAGAATATCAATACTTGTACTTTGTATTTACTATACGATCGTGGAGAAATATGAGTCTGAAATTCAAACGTCCAATTTCTAATCGCGTAAACGCCCTACAAGAACAAAAAGGTTGGCTTCTTAATTTTTCTAGAGTAAAAATAATATTATAAACCTAGTAGTAAAAATAAAAATAATATTATAAACCTAGTAGTAAAAATAAAAATAATATTATAAACCTAGTAGTAAAAATAAAAATAATATTATAAACCTAGTAGTAAAAATGAAAATAATATTATAAACCTAGTAGTAAAAATAAAAATAATATTATAAACCTAGTAGTAAATATAAAAATAATATTATAAACCTAGTAGTAAAAATAAAAATAATATTATAAACCTAGTAGTAAAAATAAAAATAATATTATAAACCTAGTAGTAAAAATAAAAATAATATTATAAACCTAGTAGTGAAAATAAAAATAATATTATAAACCTAGTAGTAAAAATAAAAATAATATTATAAACCTAGTAGTAAAAATAAAAATAATATTATAAACCTAGTAGTAAAATTAAAAATAATATTTTTCTAACCAATAATTTTCTCTACAAATTAATTTTTAAAATTATCGATTATTTTATAGGTTTAGTTATTTATAATTTACAAATAAAAGTTACAGCAAATGAATTAAATAATATAATGAACAAATTAATATTGTATGTGTTGCTTTCCAAATGGAACTTGAGCTACTAGTAGATGTTGGCAAATAGTGTGTTTAGAAAAGTAGATTTCATCTACTTTAATAATGCTCTAATAAAAAGTAAACTCAGTAGAAAGAAAAGGTTAAAAATACCAGGTCACGTGTTAAAAGACGATTCGATAATTTTATTATTTGTTTACTATTAATTAACAAAAACTCATTTTGCCATTATAGTTAAAAACTAACAGGTACATTCTGCGTCATCAGGATAGGTAATAATAAAAATAATGTAAATTGACTTGAAGAATGTTGAAGACATTTAACCTAAAGCAAGTAAAGTAAAACCTCTCATATCAGGAACAATAAAAACTCCGGGTATGGGAGGGTTTATGTAGTAATGTACAACTATTATTATTGATTGGGTTGGTAATGGTACTATATAATCACTTATTACACTTTGATATTACTTGTGACCAGACTTTTTGTTAACTATAAGTTGTTAAATTGTTAACTTACACTTGGAGGAATCGATTTCGTCCTACTTCTTCTAAGTTACACTTATGGAAGAATGTAATTATCTTTTAATAGCAATATAGAACTGAACGTAGAATTTAGCTACATGCCTGTATTATGTACAGTTCCTTAATACTGTAATTATCATTAATATGTAGCCTACATTAATTACCTATTTTGGTAAACAGATTTAATAAACATATTTATTTGATGAAATATCCCTCCACCTACGAAAGAGTAGACAATCGACTGCGTTGCTTCGTCTTGTTGTTTCGATATTCGATCCGCTGGTCAAATGTCACGAAAGCTTTGCTATGCGCGTTATGGTTTGTTTTCTTTCGACATCATCGGCAGGCTCAATAAATGTGTGTGCTCAGTAAGTCTGTAATATCACTGTTAGTAACCGCATGTACTTCATACTCTTTCATCCATTCATTCACGCCAAAACCGTTAATGTCCTTACAGCCAGGAATGTTTTGGAGAAGATCTATAATTTCTTTATTTGTTTTACTAACTAGGGTTTCCGTTTGTAATACGTTTTCAATCCCCTCACTCTTTGTCTTATGATTCAATAGTTTTTACCGTGATTTATAGTTTTATTTAAAACAGAATAGGATTCGATGTAGGCCAAATCGGACAGAAGGAGTGGTGGGGAAAGCTGTCTGGTCGAATAGGAACTTCACATCTTGCTCCGTGGGTGAACCTTGTTGCCAAGTCGACTTTAAACTTTCGTTCGTCGCTCAGTTTCATTGCAGCTGTGGTGGAGTGATTTACTATTACGTTTGTGGTGCTTCGTTCTGCAATTTAAATTTTAGTTCCCTTCAACAGTCTTTTTCAAGACTTTACTGTCTCGATCTATACAGACAGTTTACTCGGAATGTTTTAAAATTCCTTCTATTAGTTCAAAATGTCCTTATATATATAAATCTTGTACAAATTTGTAATCGCTAATAAAATACGTTTTTATTCGCCCAATCGAGTTCAAATACCTCGTCTCAAAGATCTATATGTAAAACCTCTATTTTATATCCCTAATTTGTTGCCATGGTAACAATATCATGCCATCATGGTAATAACACATTGTCATAAATAATGCTCTAAGATTAATAATGAACTAAAAGAATAAAATTAACAAACAAACTGGATTAATGTTATCAAACATTGCTTCACAAACGGACAATGCGAAAGGAAAGCGAAAAGAAAGCGTATAAATAGTAATAAATGAAAATAATAGTAAAATACCATACATGAAAAGGAAATGAAAAATTACAGAGAAATTCGCTTTTTATTTAGCCACTTAATATTCTTATTCTGATATACGTATGTACATTTTTATATTAATTTGTAACTCATATTTTAGAAAGAAATAAAAGAGCAGAGTTGCGCAATGTATGTAATGTGAATAATAAATTGATATAATTCTTAATGAATTATGATGTTAAGTATTGCAGTAATTTGTTACACAATTAGTTATTTGACCTGCAATGTCAAGAATATAATTTAATTTTAGAATGGTTAGTTCAATAATTAATTTAACCAACAAATATTAATTAAAATAAATCAAGTTTTACTACACAATAAATACATAAAATACAAAAGCAAAATTACATCTGAAATGTTTACGCTACTTTATGTTTTACATTCAATTGTTTTACATACATAAATTTTTAAGAACTTTATATTATTAAAAAATCTATAGCATGGCACATGATATCCACATGAGATTGCTTTTACTTAATTTATAATACATTTTAATTTATCTATTCCACATTAAAAATTAGCTATTACATCACACAAATGAATTTACACTTCCCGCATTTCAAAAAATAGAAACTTGTGTTATTATGCCGTGACCAGTTAAAGTTTGAAAGTTGAATTTAGCTTTTTCCGTCACTTTATGTCTAAAATTATAACTTATCTGAACTGTAACAAGAGAAGTAGAAACATGGCTCCGGATTCAGATCTCGCCATTCTGCAATTTGGATTGGCGTTGGTTAGGATTTGGAACCTAGCCCGGTGTGCGTAGCAACATTTCTCCGAACAAAAAAATAAAATTATAGTAAACTTTCACATAATTAAAATTTTAAAACAAAGGCATCCATTTTGTTCTTCGGATCTTGAGACGTCTGTATCGACCTACATTTCGCCAAGGAGAGAGAGTTACTTGAAGCAAATATGCGAGTTTTTCAACTTCTGCTCACCGTACTACGCATCTTACGATATCAGGTTTTAAAATATGGATATCTGTCTCAGCCAGGACCTTTATTTTATAATTTTCAATTTTTTTTATTTTACATTTTAAAATTAATATCTCATTTTGTTTTCTGAATCTGCTTTAATATGCAACATTGCCTAAAATAATGTTACAAATTGTAATTATAAAATAAATTGAAACTAAAATAAAATTTTTGTTTGTTGGTTTAAGTAGGAATTCACTTATAATTTGTTTTTTTATTATTTATTTTCTTGTGTCACGTGTTTCACAACGCAATACTAAGGCAATGTAAACGCAGATCCATAATGCAAATAACGTAAACGCAGATAATGCTTATTTCACATCTAATCTATTTATAGCCTTGATTAGCTGACATTTGTTTACATTATTGTGACAGACTACTCCTTCGGACGTCCATGCATTTTGGTCATTGTCTCTTACTTTTATTAGACATTTCAGTCCCTTTTATTGACAGTTATCGTTTATCGGTGTGTTAATTATATATATCTAGCCATTAGTTATATAATTCCATAATATATTTATGTAATAAATTACGCATTTTATGTAAATTTATCTAGATAATAAATGGTGAATGTGTATATATTTAGTGGTTATTTTTGTGTGTAAATGAATTAAATTTGTTTACGAGTGTAAAAGGGAAACGTACATCGTATTACTGTCAAACTAAATATTTCGTTGTACAATCACTTCAAATTTCTAACCTATATGCATGCAGAACATTTCACTATATAATATAGTAATGAAGTAATTGATGACTTTTATATATTATTAACTAACTCCGGTTAATAATTAAGTGGTATTTATGAGAGATACTTCACACCTTATTATACCAAAAAAAAAAAAAATAAAAATTAAGACAGTTCTAATAGAGGGGATTAGAAATTAAGAAAAAATATGATAACTTTAGGGGGAAAATGTGAAAAAATCTGTAATAGCCGCTGGCGATGGCGGGTTGTCTGTCACAGCGTTCGACCTGACAACACCGCATCCCTAACCTGCCACAAGCCCATTCCTATTCTACTTTAAATAAAAGTATAACTAGTGTTATCGGCCTGATTACAACCCATGCTTTAGCAATCCATAAAGTGATATCCAGCAAATCTATGTTTTAAGGTACTAGGAAATACTTCTTTCCGCATTCACGCCTACTATTATAAATGTTAGTACCTTACAGCGATATAGAAGACACAGTTTTTTCCCGTAATACTGTATATTCCAGATTACATATTCTGGGTAAAATAACTAAATAAATTATTTAATTTCGACAAAATCCTTTGGAATATGAATAAACCGAACGTTACGGAAACAAACACAAGTCACTAACTGATAACGCCAGAGAACCGGTATTACGGCAAGACGCCTTGCGGAATAAAGACGCTTACTTTCTTATTATTTTACGTCCGTGTATCGAAGGTTCCGGATATGAGAGGTTTTACTGTAATTAGATAACCTAAGAATTTTCATGAATGTAGTAGCTTATCAGACTTTTGGAACTTCTTGGAATGTTAGTATTTTAGATCAGGGATAACAACAATTTTTTCAAATTACCTTGCTAATACGCTTAGTATTAAATTACACCGAAGATGTTGAAGCTATGTCTTCACCAGCTGTTATATTTATAGCCATGCTGCAATAGTTTAGTTTTTGTTATTTATACATTCTTGTTTTGCTTTTACTTACTGGAGGAATTGGACAAGAAGTGAAACTGGTGTTTGATGCAGCGAAAAAGTCATCTATAACTCCAGGAACAAATTTGTTCAAATCAATGCAGCCTTTCCTCAGAATAAAACTAAACACCTCCTTCCAACGATCATTTTCTAAAACATTGCCTAAAAGTTTCACCTGAAACATAGTATTTCCAATTCCAAGGATCACTAAAAATGTCTCAAAATACTTCATTTAAACTATGTTATTTAAAACTTTTAGTAAAAAGTCTTCAAAATAAAACTAAAAATTATGATTTTAAAACAAAAACATTCTACGACATGGGTTATAATAGTACACCCAGAAACTGGACTTAAACTAAAACTAATTGGCACAATGTAATATTTAAAAATATTAATAAAAATGTAATGCATGTTTCTTTTACAAGCCAAAACTAGAAGACTTTTTAAATGTTAGTCGTAGAATGGTATTCGATTACGAAAATACTAAAAAAAATTACAATAAAATAAAATTAGGGCTTAAAATGAACGATTTATGAAACGAAATTTTTATTTAACTTTAAAAATGGATAACTATTTCTTAACAAAGAGTTTTCTATTGAATGTGTATGAAAAAAAATATACACATACAAATGTAAAAATGGTAAGAACGCCGTATGTTAAATACTGGAACCTTATAGAAGTAAGGAGATAGAAACTACTGGAAACGGCAAGTCGATAGATACTACCAATTTATTCTAATTATTTGTTATTAAAAGTAATAAAGAGTAATTTTTACTGGTTTCTGTCTAAAAACCATCAAATTCAAGGTTAGTCTAAATTGACCGTACGGTAAGGTATTTTCAAAATCTTTTGCTGGCCATAGCTCGATAACCTAAAACAGTATGTTTGAAAATTTTAAACTCAATCATCAGAATCCTAGAAACTACCGTGAAATCCAAACACAGTCTAAATATAAATCCCGCGAAAATTTTTCCAGGTTGTAAAATGAGATATAATCAATTTCCAGACTTTTACTGTTTTTACAACAAACATTTGTTGATACAGCAAAGCCATTAGCTTCATGTGTAACACAAAAATATGTGAGACATTACTATCAGCCATTTGTAATTAAATCTCCGCAATATAATTATGTATAAGACAAAAAAAACTATATATCTGGAGGGCTATTCATTTATAAAAATCTCACTGTGAGGTGACAATAACCCTGTTTCATTTCATATTCAAAATTAATATAATATAATATATATATACAATTTATTTTTTGATAATCGATATTTGTTGAAAGGTGAGAAAGAAAACCAAATATAAAACATGTGTAATATGTTTTACGAAAGAAGGTATGTACCCCCCGCAGTGGCGTAAATATTACCTTCTTGTGGTAGATGGATGAAGACCAAACGTTGTGGCCTCAAGATGCATGATCGAACTATAAGGGAGAGTGAAACGAGAGAAGTTATGCGCCCACAACAGTGGTATAAATAATACCCACCCAGTGCAGGGGCGTATCATTACAAACGGTGTGGTGTCAGGATGCTTGTACGAAACTATAAGGGAATGTGAAACACATATACTGTGATCCACGATAGAAGTTATGCACCGACAGCAGTGGTATAAGAATACTTACCCAGTGCAGGAGGTTGTTATGTCAATTGGTGTGGTGTTAGGATGCTTGAACGAAACCATAAGGCAATAATGAAACGCCTATACTGTGTTCCACGAGAGATGGTATGTACCCCCGGCAGTGTTGTAAGTAATATCCAGTCACTGTAGGTTCGTGATAGTTCAAACGGTGAGGCATTATGATGCATGAACGAAATTATAGGGGAATGCCAAACGCTTATATTGTGCTGCACGAAAGAAGTTGTGTACCACAATAAGTAGCGTAAATAGTGCCCACCCATATCAGGGACCTAAAGATACATTAACGAAACTATAAGAGAATGTGAATGCCTATTATGTTTTTATACGAAATATGTTATGTAGGCCCTTCTCCTAGCATTGGTGTAAACAATACCCACCTAGTGTAAGGACGTGTTTGTTCACACGGTGTATGCATGAACGAAACCTACTTGCGTATCCTTTGTATGGCCTTTAGTTCCTACAAGAACCCCGATGTAGGGGAAGGCTGTAGGGGTGATGAAGTGCTATTCTAGTCCCATATTTCTAGTATATCCGAAGTGAGTTTGTTATAGTTAGTACCTACTTGCGTATTCATTGTATGGCCTTTGGGTGCTACAAGAACCTTGATGTAGGGGAAGGCTGTAGGGGTGATGAAGTGCTATTCTAGTCCGTAATTTCTAGTATATCCAAAGTGAGTTTGTTATAGTTAGTACCTACTTGCATATCCTTTGTATGGCATTTAGGTGATACAAGAATCTCGATGTAGGGGAAGGCTGTAGGGGTGATGAAGTGCTATTCTAGTCCCATATTTCTAGTATATCCAAAGTGAGTTTGTTATAGTTAGTACCTACTTGCATACGCAACCCCGATGTAGGGGAAGGCTGTCGGGGTGATGAAGTGCTATTCTAGTCCCATATTTCTAGTATATCCAAAGTGAGTTTGTTATAGTTAGTACCTACTTGCGTATCCTTTGTATGGCCTTTAGGTGCTACAAGAACCCCGATGTAGGGGAAGGCTGTAGGGGTGATGAAGTGCTATTCTAGTCCCATATTTCTAGTATATCCAAAGTGAGTTTGTTATAGTTAGTACCTACTTGCATATCCTTTGTATGGCCTTTAGGTGCTACAAGAACCCCGATGTAGGGGAAGGCTGTAGGGGTGATAAAGTGCTATTCTAGTCCCATATTTCTAGTTTATCCAAAGTGAGTTTGTTATAGTTAGTATCTACTTGCATATCCTTTGTATGGCCTTTAAGTGCTACAAGAATTTAGATGTAGGGGAAGGCTGTAAGGGTGATGAAGTGCTATTCTAGTCCCATATTTCTAGTATATCCAAAGTGAGTTTGTTATAGTTAGTACCTACTTGCGTATCCTTTGTATGGCCTTTAGGTGCTACAAGAACCCCGATGTAGGGGAAGGCTGTAGGGGTGATGAAGTGCTATTCTAGTCCCATATTTCTAGTATATCCAAAGTGAGTTTGTTATAGTTAGTACTTACTTGCATATAATTGTATGGCCTTTAGGTGCTACAAGAACCCCGATGTAGGGGAAGGCTGTAGGGGTGATGAAGTGCTATTCTAGTCCCATATTTCTAGTATATCCAAAGTGAGTTTGTTATAGTTAGTACCTAGTTGCATATCTTTTGAATGGCCTTTGGGTGCTACAAGAATCTTGATGTAGGGGAAGGCTGTAGGGGTGATGAAGTGCTATTCTAGTCCCATATTTCTAGTATATCCAAAGTGAGTTTGTTATAGTTAGTACCTACTTGCATATAATTGTATGGCCTTTAGGTGCTACAAGAACCCCGATGTAGGGGAAGGCTGTAGGGGTGATGAAGTGCTATTCTAGTCCCATATTTCTAGTATATGCAAAGTGAGTTTGTTATATTTAGTACCTACTTGCATATAATTGTATGGCCTTTAGGTGCTACAAGAACCCCGATGTAGGGGAAGGCTGTAGGGGTGATGAAGTGCTATTCTAGTCCCATATTTCTAGTATATGCAAAGTGAGTTTGTTATAGTTAGTACCTACTTGCGTATCCTTTGAATGGCCTTTGGGTGCTACAAGAAGCTTGATGTAGCGGAAGGCTGTCGGGGTGATGAAGTGCTATTCTAGTCCCATATTTCTAGTATATCCAAAGTGAGTTTGTTATAGTTAGTACCTACTTGCGTATCCTTTGTATGGCCTTTGGGTGCTACAAGAAGCTTGATGTAGCGGAAGGCTGTCGGGGTGATGAAGTGCTATTCTAGTCCCATATTTCTAGTATATCCAAAGTGAGTTTGTTATAGTTAGTACCTACTTGCATCTCCTTTGAATTGCCTTTGGGTGCTACAAGAACCCCGATGTAGGGGAAGGCTGTAGGGGTGATGAAGTGCTATTCTAGTCCCATATTTCTAGTATATCCAAAGTGAGTTTGTTATAGTTAGTACCTACTTGCATCTCCTTTGAATTGCCTTTGGGTGCTACAAGAACCCCGATGTAGGGGAAGGCTGTAGGGGTGATGAAGTGCTATTCTAGTCCCATATTTCTAGTATATCCAAAGTGAGTTTGTTATAGTTAGTACCTACTTGCGTATCCTTTGAATGGCCTTTGGGTGCTACAAGAAGCTTGATGTAGCGGAAGGCTGTCGGGGTGATGAAGTGCTATTCTAGTCCCATATTTCTAGTATATCCAAAGTGAGTTTGTTATAGTTAGTACCTACTTGCATATCCTTTGAATTGCCTTTGGGTGCTACAAGAACCCCGATGTAGGGGAAGGCTGTAGGGGTGATGAAGTGCTATTCTAGTCCCATATTTCTAGTATATCTAAAGTGAGTTTGTTATAGTTAGTACCTACTTGCATATAATTGTATGGCCTTTAGGTGCTACAAGAACCCCGATGTAGGGGAAGGCTGTAGGGGTGATGAAGTGCTATTCTAGTCCCATATTTCTAGTATATGCAAAGTGAGTTTGTTATATTTAGTACCTACTTGCATATAATTGTATGGCCTTTAGGTGCTACAAGAACCCCGATGTAGGGGAAGGCTGTAGGGGTGATGAAGTGCTATTCTAGTCCCATATTTCTAGTATATCCAAAGTGAGTTTGTTATAGTTAGTACCTACTTGCATATAATTGTATGGCCTTTAGGTGCTACAAGAACACCGATGTAGGGGAAGGCTTTAGGGGTGAGGAAGTGCTATTCTAGGCCCATATTTCTAGTATATCCAAAGTGAGTTTGTTATAGTTAGTACTTACTTGCATATAATTGTATGGCCTTTAGGTGCTACAAGAACCCCGAAGTAGGGGAAGGTTGTAGGGGTGATGAAGTGCTATTCTAGTCCCATATTTCTAGTATATCCAAAGTGAGTTTGTTATAGTTAGTACCTACTTGCATATCCTTTGAATTGCCTTTGGGTGCTACAAGAACCCCGATGTAGGGGAAGGCTGTAGGGGTGATGAAGTGCTATTCTAGTCCCATATTTCTAGTATATCCAAAGTGAGTTTGTTATAGTTAGTACCTACTTGCGTATCCTTTGAATGGCCTTTGGGTGCTACAAGAAGCTTGATGTAGCGGAAGGCTGTCGGGGTGATGAAGTGCTATTCTAGTCCCATATTTCTAGTATATCCAAAGTGAGTTTGTTATAGTTAGTACCTACTTGCGTATCCTTTGAATGGCCTTTGGGTGCTACAAGAAGCTTGATGTAGCGGAAGGCTGTCGGGGTGATGAAGTGCTATTCTAGTCCCATATTTCTAGTATATCCAAAGTGAGTTTGTTATAGTTAGTACCTACTTGCATATCCTTTGAATTGCCTTTGGGTGCTACAAGAACCCCGATGTAGGGGAAGGCTGTAGGGGTGATGAAGTGCTATTCTAGTCCCATATTTCTAGTTTATCCAAAGTGAGTTTGTTATAGTTAGTATCTACTTGCATATCCTTTGTATGGCCTTTAAGTGCTACAAGAATTTAGATGTAGGGGAAGGCTGTAAGGGTGATGAAGTGCTATTCTAGTCCCATATTTCTAGTATATCCAAAGTGAGTTTGTTATAGTTAGTACCTACTTGCGTATCCTTTGTATGGCCTTTAGGTGCTACAAGAACCCCGATGTAGGGGAAGGCTGTAGGGGTGATGAAGTGCTATTCTAGTCCCATATTTCTAGTATATCCAAAGTGAGTTTGTTATAGTTAGTACTTACTTGCATATAATTGTATGGCCTTTAGGTGCTACAAGAACCCCGATGTAGGGGAAGGCTGTAGGGGTGATGAAGTGCTATTCTAGTCCCATATTTCTAGTATATCCAAAGTGAGTTTGTTATAGTTAGTACCTAGTTGCATATCTTTTGAATGGCCTTTGGGTGCTACAAGAATCTTGATGTAGGGGAAGGCTGTAGGGGTGATGAAGTGCTATTCTAGTCCCATATTTCTAGTATATCCAAAGTGAGTTTGTTATAGTTAGTACCTACTTGCATATAATTGTATGGCCTTTAGGTGCTACAAGAACCCCGATGTAGGGGAAGGCTGTAGGGGTGATGAAGTGCTATTCTAGTCCCATATTTCTAGTATATGCAAAGTGAGTTTGTTATATTTAGTACCTACTTGCATATAATTGTATGGCCTTTAGGTGCTACAAGAACCCCGATGTAGGGGAAGGCTGTAGGGGTGATGAAGTGCTATTCTAGTCCCATATTTCTAGTATATGCAAAGTGAGTTTGTTATAGTTAGTACCTACTTGCGTATCCTTTGAATGGCCTTTGGGTGCTACAAGAAGCTTGATGTAGCGGAAGGCTGTCGGGGTGATGAAGTGCTATTCTAGTCCCATATTTCTAGTATATCCAAAGTGAGTTTGTTATAGTTAGTACCTACTTGCGTATCCTTTGTATGGCCTTTGGGTGCTACAAGAAGCTTGATGTAGCGGAAGGCTGTCGGGGTGATGAAGTGCTATTCTAGTCCCATATTTCTAGTATATCCAAAGTGAGTTTGTTATAGTTAGTACCTACTTGCATATCCTTTGAATTGCCTTTGGGTGCTACAAGAACCCCGATGTAGGGGAAGGCTGTAGGGGTGATGAAGTGCTATTCTAGTCCCATATTTCTAGTATATCCAAAGTGAGTTTGTTATAGTTAGTACCTACTTGCGTATCCTTTGAATGGCCTTTGGGTGCTACAAGAAGCTTGATGTAGCGGAAGGCTGTCGGGGTGATGAAGTGCTATTCTAGTCCCATATTTCTAGTATATCCAAAGTGAGTTTGTTATAGTTAGTACCTACTTGCATATCCTTTCAATTGCCTTTGGGTGCTACAAGAACCCCGATGTAGGGGAAGGCTGTAGGGGTGATGAAGTGCTATTCTAGTCCCATATTTCTAGTATATCTAAAGTGAGTTTGTTATAGTTAGTACCTACTTGCATATAATTGTATGGCCTTTAGGTGCTACAAGAACCCCGATGTAGGGGAAGGCTGTAGGGGTGATGAAGTGCTATTCTAGTCCCATATTTCTAGTATATGCAAAGTGAGTTTGTTATATTTAGTACCTACTTGCATATAATTGTATGGCCTTTAGGTGTTACAAGAACCCCGATGTAGGGGAAGGCTGTAGGGGTGATGAAGTGCTATTCTAGTCCCATATTTCTAGTATATCCAAAGTGAGTTTGTTATAGTTAGTACCTACTTGCATATAATTGTATGGCCTTTAGGTGCTACAAGAACACCGATGTAGGGGAAGGCTTTAGGGGTGAGGAAGTGCTATTCTAGGCCCATATTTCTAGTATATCCAAAGTGAGTTTGTTATAGTTAGTACTTACTTGCATATAATTGTATGGCCTTTAGGTGCTACAAGAACCCCGAAGTAGGGGAAGGCTGTAGGGGTGATGAAGTGCTATTCTAGTCCCATATTTCTAGTATATCCAAAGTGAGTTTGTTATAGTTAGTACCTACTTGCATATCCTTTGAATTGCCTTTGGGTGCTACAAGAACCCCGATGTAGGGGAAGGCTGTAGGGGTGATGAAGTGCTATTCTAGTCCCATATTTCTAGTATATCCAAAGTGAGTTTGTTATAGTTAGTACCTACTTGCGTATCCTTTGAATGGCCTTTGGGTGCTACAAGAAGCTTGATGTAGCGGAAGGCTGTCGGGGTGATGAAGTGCTATTCTAGTCCCATATTTCTAGTATATCCAAAGTGAGTTTGTTATAGTTAGTACCTACTTGCGTATCCTTTGAATGGCCTTTGGGTGCTACAAGAAGCTTGATGTAGCGGAAGGCTGTCGGGGTGATGAAGTGCTATTCTAGTCCCATATTTCTAGTATATCCAAAGTGAGTTTGTTATAGTTAGTACCTACTTGCATATCCTTTGA
Organism: Prosapia bicincta; assembly: GCA_036971475.1. NCBI lineage: Eukaryota > Metazoa > Arthropoda > Insecta > Hemiptera > Cercopidae > Prosapia > Prosapia bicincta. The sequence continues at coordinate 14,756,830 of JBAIZL010000009.1, forward strand.
ATTGCCTTTGGGTGCTACAAGAACCCCGATGTAGGGGAAGGCTGTAGGGGTGATGAAGTGCTATTCTAGTCCCATATTTCTAGTATATCCAAAGTGAGTTTGTTATAGTTAGTACCTACTTGCGTATCCTTTGAATGGCCTTTGGGTGCTACAAGAAGCTTGATGTAGCGGAAGGCTGTCGGGGTGATGAAGTGCTATTCTAGTCCCATATTTCTAGTATATCCAAAGTGAGTTTGTTATAGTTAGTACCTACTTGCATATCCTTTGAATTGCCTTTGGGTACTACAAGAACCCCGATGTAGGGGAAGGCTGTAGGGGTGATGAAGTGCTATTCTAGTCCCATATTTCTAGTATATCCAAAGTGAGTTTGTTATAGTTAGTACCTACTTGCGTATCCTTTGAATGGCCTTTGGGTGCTACAAGAAGCTTGATGTAGCGGAAGGCTGTCGGAGTGATGAAGTGCTATTCTAGTCCCATATTTCTAGTATATCCAAAGTGAGTTTGTTATAGTTAGTACCTACTTGCATATCCTTTGAATTGCCTTTGGGTACTACAAGAACCCCGATGTAGGGGAAGGCTGTAGGGGTGATGAAGTGCTATTCTAGTCCCATATTTCTAGTATATCCAAAGTGAGTTTGTTATAGTTAGTACCTACTTGCGTATCCTTTGAATGGCCTTTGGGTGCTACAAGAAGCTTGATGTAGCGGAAGGCTGTCGGGGTGATGAAGTGCTATTATAGTCCCATATTTCTAGTATATCTAAAGTGAGTTTGTTATAGTTAGTACCTACTTGCATATCGTTAGAGAAACCTTCGGGAGCTATTGCAACCCCGGTGTAAGAGAAGGCAGTAGGTCTGATGGCGTTAACATTAATGCTGAAACTCAACTCCTGTTCTGATAGGTCCTCGCAAAGGTACATATTCTTGTAAATAATCTTGAACGGCCCCTAAATTAATAAAAATAATTAATATAGGGTGTACAAACTAAAATAGAGACTAATAGAATATATGCTGATATATATTCCTTTACGGATGGAAAAATATGATGAAGAGTTATTACTTGGAGTACATTCGTTCATTCTGAAGTGCACAAACTCACAGTTCCGACGTTTAGCTATAATCTCATCTAGCATTGACGAGGTGAACCCAAAAACAGTTGAAGAGCGAGACTGTTATGGGGTTCTCCTCGTCAATGCTAGATGAGATTCTAGCGAAACGTCGGAACTACGATTTTGTGCACTTCAGAACGAACGGATGTACTCCAGATAATAACTCTTCATCATATATATATATAAATATATATATATATTAAATATCGCAATATATATGCTTGGGTATTAATAAAGAACTATGTCAAAATTCAAATACAAGAATTATAATTGAAATTCTTGTATTTGTATTTTGACTTAGTTCTTTATATATATATATATATATATATATATATATATATATATATATATGTATATATATATATATATATATATATATATATACATGTATATATATATATATATATATATATATGTATATATATATATATATATATATATATATATATTAAATATGGTGATATGTTTTCTTGTATATATAGTTAATAAATTTAAAATATTTCAAACACAAGAATACTTTTAATGAATATATTTATTCAAAGCTTTTCGCCGATAAAAAAGTATCAGCATCTTCAGGAAAAATAATTATCTAATAAAATACTTTTACAAAATTAAATCATATGTACTACAAAGAATCATATGTTTATAATTATTGCACTTATGTAAATTTTTCTATAACATCAATGACTTTATAAATAGTTTGGTGCCTTGATCTCACTTGAATTTGTTCATCAATTAATTTGTCTTTAACTTTATGCTTATAAATTTCCAATGTTTCAAATATATTCATTTTTAATCCTTTATTTAATTCTTTTATTAATTTCATATTTTCTATTTCCGGAAACTCATGTCCATTATTAATACAATGCGTAGCTAAATTGGATTTGTATATGTTTGGTTTGATATAAGCGTTTAAATGTTCTTTGTATCTTTCTTTTAATTTCTTTTTTGTTTGTCCTACATATAATTTATTACAAGTTTGACATTTTATATTATATACTCCATTTCTATCGTGCATATTATTTTGATTTTTGTTATTGTTTATTAAATTTGTAATTTTATTATCGGTTTTATATGTAATTTGTAAATTTGTTTCTTTAAATAATCTTGTAATTTTATTTATTTCGTTACCAGTGAATGTAAAAGTTGTCCAAATATTTTCTCTCTTATTAGGTACAAAATTATTTTCGAGTTTCTGTTTTCTTATTATATTATTATTTAATTTATCTATAGTTTTTCTTTTATATCCATTTTCTAAGCCAATTTGATATATTATATTTTTCTCCTTTATTTGATCATTTAAACTCATTGGTATTTTGTGCATTCTATGTAGTAAATTATAAAGCGCTGCCATTTTTTGGTTGTATGGATGGTTTGAATAATTGGGTATTATTTGATTTGTCTGCGTTGGTTTTCTATATATATTATATTCAAATGATTCTTTATTTCTAGTAATTGTAATATCTAAATAATTTATTTTATTTTTTATTTCAAATTCATGAGTAAATTTTATATTTTCGTGTATATTATTTATACATTTTAATATTTTGTCAATGTTTGAACCATTATTATTTGATATGTATAATCCATCATCTACATATCTAAACCAGTGTCCATTTTGATCATATGTTTTAATAATCTTATCTATATCAATGTCTATATTTTGTAAAAATATTTCCGATAATATGCTGGACATTGGAGAGCCCATTGTTAATCCATCCTTTTGTTTATAAATTTTATTATTATATAAAAAATAATTTTGATTTAATATGATTTTTAATGTATTTATTATTTCTTGTGTTAATGTGTTATCTTTTTCAAATGTGTCTATATTATTTTTTATTATTTCAAGCGTTTTCATTATAGGTATGTTATTATACATGTTAGTAACATCAAATGATATTAATTTTGTATTATTATCAATTTTAATATCTTTTAATTTTTCAATAAGTTCAATCGAACTTTTTTATCGGCGAAAAGCTTTGAATAAATATATTCATTAAAAGTATTCTTGTGTTTGAAATATTTTAAATTTATTAAATATATATATATATATATATATATATATATATATATATATTAGTGTAAAAACTATAACCTCTTATAATGTATAGTGATACTTGATTAAATAGTATTTTTTAAAAATTATGTTTGAATTTTTATATTCGTTTGACAGGTATAAATTTTAAGCAAGGAAACCGTGTTTTGGAGCCGCAAAACATAGATAGTGCTGACAAAGTTACATAAAATATACTCCATACAAACATAATCGTGGAGGAATTATTCTTTCATTCATACATAATTTGTCACAATACATCACTGTATTGACATACAGCTAGAAAGTATCTGGTAAAATAGAGTTGTTTTCAAGAAAAAGTAAATTAAGCATATGTAAAGGTAATCACGCGCTCCATATCCGGGCTTCGATGAATAAACATTCATTTTATAAAATATCTGAGTGTCAAGATAGCTTGAAGAACGATTGTGCGGCTCCCCTTTATCGTGCTGTCACAATATTGTACACAATTATTGCTTTTATGCGTGTTGGACAATTTCCCTTTTTCATTGTTATTGTTAGTAGGGGTAATATACATTGATAATGAACTCTAACCTAGCCGGATACTTTCCACGCTATTTTAATTGAAGTTTATATAAATGTTGTTACATAAAAACACTTTTAATACACTTTGCTACACTGGTTATTCTTCATATTAAGAAAGCATTAAGTATTTGTGTTTTAAAGTCCTCGAAAGCACCTTAGCTTGTATATAACGTATATTTAAGTAATATATATGAGAAGAAAAACATCGAAATTGAATATCATTTGTTTAAGCCATACCCATGAGTTAATGAAAAGTATGGAGATCTTGTATTAACTTTTTAAAGGCTGCTCCTAAAACAACAAACCCAGAATACCTTTAAAAGGCAAGAGAGAAATAGGGATTTTTGTCAAAGTGTTATTGCACCATTATAGTTGGTTGTATTATAAAAGAATTGCCGCGTGTGAGGTTATTAAATCGTACCATTTTTGTCACTAAACGCGCAAGAGACTGCTGTAAACATTAACTTATGTATTATACTAAAATTTAAGTAATTTGGCGACTTATATTAAATAGTGAACTTAGGAATGGTATTTTGAGTCACATTTTGTCTCGTTTGTACTTTTATAAGCTTTCTTTTCCCTTATAATTACTGAGTACGTTCAAAAATCCTAAAATATCATACTAATTTCTTCACCACGACTTGTGGGGGCTGTTTAGTGGATCACCTGTGGATTGTTTAGTAGAGCTTTCCACCTGTCAAGTATTGGAAGCCTCTAAGTTTATACATACAAGGGGAATGTACACAGAGTTTGTACATTCAAGGTGAATGTAAACAAATTTTTGTACATTCAAGGGGATTGTACACCAAGTTTGTACATTCAAGGGGAATGTAAACAAAGCTTTGTACATTCAAGAGAAATGTACACAAAGTTTTGTACATACAAGGGGATTGTACAGCAAGTTTTGTACATTCAAGGAAAGGAAATTCTTTAATACGATCTGTCAATGTCCCTGATATCGTTTAATATGCTTAATTTTGATTAAAAGATTTTCTGACATTAAAGAAAAGCTATTTACTGTTTCAAGTATCAGCATCTTTAAAAACGTCTAGTTTTGAAAACGTACTTTTTTATACACATGGTAATCAATTTGTATTTTTCATTTAACTCAGCAGGAATATTTAAGCTATATGCATTGCTCTAATTATTCTTGTCACAGCAGTATTGAATTATATAGTAGTATACTAAATATATATTGAAATCTTCTTGCTGTTCATCACGAGCTGGTTGTTAATTCTTATTACACTTTTGCTATTACTAGCGACCAGACTTTTTGTTAATTAAAAGATGTAAAAGTTCCAAGGAGGCTGAAGAAGTCGTAAGACGAAAACGTTTCCTCCAAGTGTAAGTTAACAATTAAACATCTTTTAGTTAACAAAAAGTCTGGTCGCAAGTAATAGCAAAAGTGTAATAAGGACTAAATATATATTACAGCAAGAAATCAAAAATCACAATATTCCGTAATACAGGCAGATGGTAGAGTCCGTGTTCATGGAGGCGAACAGTTTACCAATGACTGTCTGGTGTAAGCAGTAGAAGTGAAGATGTTTGAATATGAAGTTAAAGGCCTTCCATTATGTTTGTTTGTCTTCTCCTAAGAAGGTGAAAACTAAAATTGTAGCGCTTGGTGTTTAGAGTTCGCATTAAAAATGCAGTTAAATAAAGAACGTACCGCATAAACAATAAATAAATAAATAGCATTACTTAATTCCTATACAATATAATGAAGTTAACATTTAAGTAAAAATAATTAAAAACTTCTTGCCCTATATTGTTTTCCTATAAGGAGCTGGAGTAAGGGAATATCATAGTTTGATTCAGCTTTTGTTTTAGAAGAAGCAAAACTGTTTATATCTTCACTTATTGATTATTTACAAATTCTCGACTTTTCAGTCTATAACTTCATGTCCAGTCGAGTTCTCAATTTTATATGATGACAAAAAATAAAAATCGGATTACAATGAAATCTTTGGCTAAGATGTTATTTGTAGAAATAGATTCTTTTTTAACGGAATAGTTGAATATTCGGATAGTATTAATTGTTCAGGTAATATTGTATTGTTATTATATTTAATGAATCAAATTACATATATACCTCGTATACATATAAATAAATAAATAAATAAATAAATAAATATATATATATATATATATATATATATATATATATATATATATATATATATATATAGGTGCTGTGTTTGTTGCAACGGGCTAAAATGTCACATTTTACCGTTGCAAGTGAAATTTTAAATTTCATAAATTTTAATAAGTGTTATAGTCAGAATATCGAAGGTAAAACAAAATAAAACGTCCATATGCATAAAGTACTTTAAATGTCACGAGTTTAAGATGTATAAACAAAGCCATAACCAGGAGAAAGAGTTTCGTTGTATATTTGAAAGAGGGATAAAGGGTTAAAACCTACCTAGAAAGACTATCGACATTCGAAAGAGATACCAAAAACACGAAGAAATGCATACAGAAAGAGTTAAAGGATAATGAAGTAATTTGTGCAAAAAACGACCAAATGTATGTATATTGGGGGGGGTAGAATACACATGAAATAACGAAATTCCTTGCAATCAGCAGTAGTCAGTTTAGAGACTGGCGATTGGATGGAACAAGAGGCGGGGTACAAAATGCGTAGGAAGACGCACAAATTTTGGTTTCAAACAGCAAATGGTAAGGTTGTGTAAGACGTGCTCCGTTTCGGGAACGCCTTTAGACAGTGACAATAAAAATGCAAGGCTAAGATCGGAAGTGAAATCTTTGAGATGTAGTGTCGTGTGTTTTAAACCCCTTTTGGGGAGGAAACTCTCCAAAAGTGGTTTTCGTCGTTTAACAGCAATGAGGTGGCGTCCTCGAGAAAATTTGCTGCAGAAAAGTATGTCGAATAAAAGTTTGAGTCAGTTCGAATATAAAAAAAAAACAGCGCCTAAAATTGAAGTGTTTGAACAATTTAGAGTAAAAGTAACTAAATTCACTCATAAAATTTAAATTTAAACAGTGTAACGTAAAACAAAGAGTAGATCGAAACCGAGAGTGAAATTAAATTGGAAAATTTAGAGACAGTGTTAAAGTTATATTAATCGACTAGATCCAGGAGTTTAAATTAAAAACACAAATAAAGATGAATAATTTCGCGAGACAACGCGTAACGCTTTGTTTTGGTCAGAAGACGCCAACTTTAGACGAGTCCAACATCCAAGATGGCCAGCCACAAATACGGGAACGTTGAAATTTAAAGTTTAAATTTAAATAAATTTTGCAAAAGATGTAAAATTAGATAAAAACCACTTAGAATAGTGGCTTTGTTTCAGAAAGAAAGTGGAGGTAATAGCGTTAGTTGGTGATAGCTACCTCAAACTAAAATGGCGAAGTCTGCCTTTGTATATTGTAAAGGTACAAATAAAAATTATTGGAAATACATTTTAAAAAGTTAAAATAAAGTAAAAACAATTGTGAACATAAAATTAGTAAATACAAATTTAAGAGTTAAATTTAGTTAAAAGCAAATAAATAATTAGTATAAAAAATTTTTAAATTGTTGGTCAAATAAATAATATTTAATTTCCACATGGCTGTTTTGTAACGTAACTTGTTTAGAGTAGAGGTTGACCTGGAAAAACAGGTATATGAAAGAAAATAATTAATCTCCGAATTTATTTAAGCGTTTTATAAAGATTTTAAGAAAGAAAAAGCATTACAAAAACGACACTGAAATTTTCATTACAAAAATTACAAGTGAATTATTTTGAGTTTTGACAGAACGATTTAAAATTAGAAACTAAAATTTTGAAAAAAAGGATATGTGGATCCTATGAGGTAATTTCATGTCATAAAAAAGCTTTAAATAAATTTCAGGTATAGAGATAAGCTATGTTAGAGATAAAGACTATGAGAAGTTTTAATTGTTTTCATGTGGTTTTAAAATTAATTGTTGTAGAATTTTAAGAAAGATATAAAATATTTCAAAATGTTTGTTAGAAAGAATTTGGGTTTTTAAATGACTGTTTTGTATATGGTTTAAGATACCAGAGTAAAATATTAGGAGATTTCTTGGTACAATGAAAGGTTTGTGTAAACAAGTTAAATTGAAATAAAGTTTTGGAAAACAAAGTAAAATCTTGTAGAGAAAAGTAAAGAAGAATTTTTGCAAATTAAATTAGAAGTTTTAAATTAAAGAATCAATAAAATAATAAATTTTGAGTTTTTAGAAAATAATAAAGAGAGGATTAATTTGGATTTTAAAATTAATTATAGTTTTTAGTAATCTTTATAAAAGAATGAAGGTAAGAAAAATTGATATAAAACTTGTTTGTTTACGGAAGAAGTTACAAAGTTTTTAATGAACGAACAGAATTTTGTTTTGTAAATGTCTGTGGTTTTTTATATTTGGTTTAACATAACAAAGTCAAATGAAAGGATTGATTAAATGAATAAATTTAAATGAAGTTTTGGAAAATAAATTAAAATCCTATAGAGAAAAATAAAGTAAATATCTGCGATTAAATTAGACGTTTTAAATTGAAGAGATAATTAAGTAATAAATTTTGAGTTTTAAATATTAGACCCTAACAGAGAAAGGATTAATTTTGAGTTTAAAATAAAAAAGGAAATTACTAGTAAATTTTGTAAAAAAATAAAGATGAGAAAAGGGGATATGAAAATTAATTGGTTTACAAAAGAGGTTACAAATTTTATATTGAAAGGTTAAAGTTTGGTCAAGAATTTAAGAAGAATATATTATACAAAATAATTACAATCTGTGATGTAAAAAAATTAAAGTAAAAAAATCAAGATTTTTACTATCAAACAAAACAGTAGTTATATGGTATTTATTTAAACAAATTTCTTTCACAATTCTAAACCAGATGGTCAGTGGGCCATATATGACTTCAAATGTACTCACTCCCCGGGAACGGATACCCAAAGGGTTAAATCTCAGCGAGTTAGGTTTTTAAATAAAGTCCAGAGACTGGTTCTCTGGCAGATTTTGGCGGGCATTGCAGAGGGTTTGGAACGTGCAGTGTGTGTGTGTGTGTGTGTGTGTGTGTGTGTGTGTGTGTGTTTGTGTGTGTGTGTGTGTATACACGAGTAAATATATTTAAATTAAATAGTTCATAAAGAAATAATATAAATCATATTTTTAGGACATTTCTACTTGAGTCAAAAAAGAAAACTTTTATTGTCATTACATTTTATTAAATAATAAATATATAAAGAATTTTACATAGCCTATGGTTTAAAACAGCTTTTCTACCTCATAACCTATGACATAAAATAAGCTCTCTTATGAAATCCTATGTTATCAGTTATTTTAAACCAAATGGGACATATTGCATACCTTGCATCTTTTGTGAAAATTTGTTCTCCGATATAAAACTAAAACTAATTCGACATTTAATTTAATTAATGAAATAATATTTGAATAAAACTGTATTAACATCAAATGTCAATCACTACAAGCTTTAAAAAATGTGTTTCATTTGAGTGTATAAACAATCAGTATTGTATTAACGATTGAGAATTTGAGCCGGAGAGTGAACCACCTAATTATATAATAGAAGGAATTGAAAAAAGAACGTTTAGCAACACAATGTTCGAAGCAGTTCTCACAAACTGCGTTGACTGTGCGGAACAAGACATGACCAGATTCGGTACAAAGTTAGACATAAACGGTTCTTGATAATACTGACAATGCGTGTTGACAAAATATTCTGAACATTTTATATAAAAATATTCTTGTTTATAAAGGTTTTTTTTTTTTTTTAAATAAATAATAAACTAAGCAAATACTACCTGAACTAGTCGTACTTAAGATTACCTGAGCATTCAACTAAATTATATATATATATATATATATATATATATATATATATATATATATATATATATATATATATACAGAGGTTAGTTCTATTAGTAATCCATCTTTAACAAAAGATTTAAATTTATATCAGAAGCGTAAAATTCAATTAATGAAAACTAATTGTAATATATTTTTTAACAAACAATGTATTATTAATAATATTGTTCCTAAATATGCACGAATTAATATTAAAAATAAAAGTAATGTAGCACAAAAAACACGTAAACAAGCAGAAATTCCGTGGGTTAGAAATGAAATCAAATTTCTATATAAGAAGCAAAACTAAATAACTTTTGAAATTTATAAATTACATTTAAAATTAGCATTTTTTATGGATAAAACAAAATGGGAAGAAAAATTTAATAAAATTAATATCTTTTTGTTTAAATATAGACAAAGAAAAATGAACACTCTAACCAAAAAATTAGATATATTAAAAATTAACAAAGATAAAAATAATGAAGTAATCATACATCATAAGTTTCACCCCGATTTTGTTAATTTAACAAATACAAAATTCAGCCAAAATGAAATAAAAATTTTAGAAAATAATAATAAAATCAACCTTAAAAATGATATGAAAAGAAATATTGATACAATAATAATAGATACAGAATTGGCGATCAATAAATTAAAAATAGAAGAACAAGAAAATATGCGAATAAAAACATCACATGAAATAATAAAGTTAATTAAAAATAACAAAACTAATCATATACACATAAAACAATAGTCGCAAGTTCATCAAATTAAACAAAAATTACACCCTAATGATCTTATTATGACAAAGGCTGATAAAGGTAAGGCTGTAGTTATTATTGATAAACAAGAACATATAAATAAAACTGAAAATTATATATCTAAAAACCAATATACACATATAAATAAAGATTCCACAGACAAATATCAAAATGAAATAAAAAAATATAATAAAAACATCATCTAAATTATTTAATCAAAAATATACTAATAATTACATAAATGAGAATCCTAAAATTCCAATTAAATTGCACAAAGAAGATAAACCAATTAGACCATTAGTTAATTTTACAACTGCTCCTTCTTATAAAATTTCAAAATATTTGGCTTTATTACTTAAAGGAAAGGTAAAATTAAATAATACTCATAATATAAAAAACTCGATTTTGCTTATTGAAAAATTAAAAGATATTAAAATTGATAATAATACAAAATTAATATCATTTGATGTTACTAACATGTATAATAACATACCTATAATGAAAACACTTGAAATAATAAAAAATAATATAGATACATCTAAAAAAGATAACACATTAACACAAGAAATAATAAATACATTAAAAATCATATTAAATCAAAATTATTTTTTATATAATAATAAAATTTATAAACAAAAGGATGGATTAACAATGGGCTCTCCAATGTCCAGCATATTGTCGGAAATATTTTTACAAAATATAGACATTGAAATAGATAAGATTATTAAAACATATGCTCAAAATGGACAGGGGTTTAGATATGTAGATGATGGATTATACATATCAAATAATAATGGTTAAAATATTGACAAAATATTAAAATGTATAAATAATATACACGAAAATATAAAATTTACTTATGAATTTGGATAAAATAATAAACTAAATTATTTAGATATTACAATTACTAGAAATAAAGAATAATTTGAATATAATATATATAGAAAACCAACGCAGACAAATCAAATAATACCTAATTATTCAAATCATCCATACAACCAAAAAATGGCAGCGCTTTATAATTTAATACATAGAATGCACAAAATACCAATGAACTTAAATGATCAAATAAAAGAGAAAAATATAATGTATCAAATTGGTTTAGAAAATGGAAATAAAAGAAAAACTATAGATAAATTAAATAATAATATAATAAGGAAACAGGAACTCAAAAATAACTTTGTACCTAATAAGAGAGAAAATATTTGGACAACTTTTACATTCACTGGTAACGAAATAAATAAAATTACAAGATTATTTAAAGAAATAAATTTACAAATTACATATAAAACTGACAATAAAATTACAAAAGTTAATAAACAATAACACAAATCAAAATAATATGCATGAAAGAAATGGAGTATATAATATAAAATGTCAAACTTGTAATAAATTTTATGTAGAACAAACAAAAAAGAAATTAAACGAAAGATACAAAGAACATTTAAACGCTTATATCAAACCAAACATATACAAATCAAATTTAGCTACGCATTGTATTAATAATGGACACGAGTTTCCGGGAATAGAAAATATGAAATTAATAAAAGAAATAAATAAAGGATTAAAAATGAATATATTTGAAACATTAGAAATTTATAAGCATAAAGTTAAAGACAAATTAATTGAACAAATTCAAGTGAGATCAAGGCACCAAACTATTTATAAAGTCATTGATGTTAGAGAAAAAATTACATAAAGTTGCAATACTTACAAGCATACGGTCGTTTGTAGCACATATGATTTAATTTTGTAAAAATATTTTGTTAGATAATTATTTTCCTGAAGATGTTGGTACTATTTTATCGGCGAAAAGCTTTGAATAAATATATTCATTAAAAGTATTCTTGTTTTTGAAATATTTTTAATTTATCAACTTTTGTTAACAAGAAAACATATCACCATATTTAATATATATATATATATATTGAAACAACATAAGTTATTCAAATACAAGAATATTTATTAATTTATATTCAATACTTATTAAATCTTGTATTTGAATAACTTATGTTGTTTTAAAATATATATATACACACATTCAAAAATTCAAGTTTATAATTGTAGCTTTTGCGTTTCGTTTTGATAATTTAAGGACTCTTGTACAATAATTCAAGAATTAAAATAAAGACTCTTAAATTAAAATGTACATTTCTAATATACCATAAATGTAATTCCATATCCATAATATATAATCTTACTTTAATTTTTATAGAGTAAGAAGACACTAATAAATATCCAAACAAAACTAAACTGAGCTTTGTTGCCATCATTGCGCGTCAGCTATAGTAACCGAATGAAGAATTTGTTTACCACATCACCAGTAATTTTAATTGTCAATCAGATCATTATTTATGGACAATAAACTACATAAATGAAGTAATTATAGTGCATAATAGGTAAAATGCATATCCATTTGCATAGATGCTATCTAGTGTCCGTTGCTTTGTGTTTAGACAAGAGCGCAATCTAGGTTCCAGATCTTGGTAAGTCCTCGCAAAGGCTTGTTTGTCCACAAATAATGTTCTAATTCTGCTACCTATCAGGTATTTACTATCATACAATCTCAAAGCCATAGTGTACAATCCACGTTATCAAAAAATCATTCATATTCCAGTAGAATTTCTACTGCGAAATCACTATCGTTAAAATCCAGATTTGAAACAATCGTTGTTGCTAAAGGGTTTTACACTGGCAGTTTCCAAACTCCGCCACTAGCAGTTCAGTGGAAAGTTATTATCTAGACACTTCTCCACTAACGTAAAACATTAGGTATTGCTTTCCAATAACAAGTCATATATCTTATTTTCATGACCATCTTGGACTAACGTGTTAATAAAAATTCCTGTCCTTATAAACTGTCGCCCTGTATCTTCCTTCTAAGACCATCGCGAAGTGATGTCTTCTTGTTGAGCCTAATTTTCATTAATATTTTTCTCGCATCTTCCATTTATGACTATCGTTAAATAACGTGATTGCCAAAACCTCTCTCTTCATAAACTGTCATTTGTACATTAGAGTCTCGAAATTCCGAGTCCCGATTTTCCGTTAAATTTGAGCCCGTCTTCGAGTAGGCTAAATCGTGGTATTAATCAGCTAAGCCGCCGGCGTTTAGAAACATCTCGTCAGAAATAGCAGTTTCATATGAATAGCAATGCTTTATATCTTCCCACAAATTACAATCCTAATCCAGCAAATGGGTCAGTGTGCTATGTGAAAAAAATACACACGCCACCTTTTACAATATCTGTTGGAAGCGACTGAAGGCAAAGAAAGCATTGTAGACTTTCTAAAATAAAAAATACAGTTAAAGGAGTTGTGTACTGGGTAGCTGAATCATGGAACAAAATACACACGCCACCTTTTACAATATCTGTTGGAAGTGACTGAAGGCAATGAAAGGATTGTAAACTTTCTAAAATAAAAAATACAGTTAAAGGAGTTGTGTACTGGGTAGCTGAATTATGGAACAAAATACACACGCCACCTTTTACAATATTTGTTGGAAGCGACTGAAGGCAAATAAAGCATTGTAGACTTTCTAAAATCAAGAATACAGTTAAAGGAGTTGTGTACTTGGTAGCTGAATCATGGAACAAAATACACACGCCACCTTTTAAAATATCTGTTGGAAGTGACAGAAGGCAAAGAAAGCATTGTAGACTTTCTAAAATAAAAAAATACAGTTAAAGGAGTTGTGTACTGGGTAGCTGAATCATGGAACAAAATACACACGCCACCTTTTAAAATATCTGTTGGAAGTGACAGAAGGCAAAGAAAGCATTGTAGACTTTCTAAAATAAAAAATACAGTTAAAGGAGTTGTGTACTGGGTAGCTGAATCATGGAACAAAATAAAAGAAGAGACATCAAGTAAGTTATGGCGTAAAACCATGTCGTAATGAAACAGTTGTCTATGTTATTGATCCACAAGAAGGAACAAATTGACATTTCTTACCAAGAAACTTCCAAGTTGGGAAAATTCCGATATGAAGAATTTGAGATAAATGTTACGATTATTGAAATGGCCAGGAAAAACTATTGAGGGCAGTGATAACTAGAATAAAGATAAAGGTTCAACCGAGACAAAAAGGAGAAAATCGTCACGGGGAAGGAACGACCACCTCGGAACCTGCATTACGCTATATTGAACAACAGACACCAAGCAAAAAGATGTGCTTCTGTTATGACGTCTACGCGACAAAGTAGGACGACAACGATCTGATAAGCAAACGCAGAAGACACATAACAACTTTTCCAAAACATTTAGCAAACGTGATGAACAATGTATTCCAAAGCAACATTATTTTTATGTAAGTATTCTAATCAATAAAGTTCTATAAACGTATTATTATCGTATTTAATTATAGTATTATGGTTCATTAGAACTCCATATTTCTCTAATGTACAGGGACGTATTTCCGTCTGGGTCTAATCTTAGTTTTCGGTAATCCGAGGGGTCTCGATCCCGTCTACATCGAATCACCAAGACTCTACAGTATTATTTTTCCAAGACCATCGTGAAATGACTATAGAGACCCTTGTCGAGAACATTCTTCATCAACATTCTTCTCGCGTCTTTCTCCGTGAAAACCGTAAATTAACGTGCTTGTCGATATCCTCCATCTTCAAAAGTTACCTTCTATGACCATCGTGAAATGACGTTTCCGTGTTGACACTATTTTTCCATTAATATTCAACTTGCTTCTTCCTTCCATGACTATGGCGAACTATCGAGTTTCGATAGTTAGTTAAAAAAATCCTCTCTCCATTAACACTCATGTTGTACCTTCCAAGATCAACTTGGAGTGACGATATCTTGTCGAGACCATAACATTTGTCTCACATCTTCCTTCCATGACTAACATGTTTTACGAAAACATTCTCCATTAACTTTATCTTTTTCTTCCAAAACTATTATCTGACACACTCAATGAAAGCAGATTATCATATATAACTACACTTTTAATTATTGTAAAGACATAACGGTTAGGCGGGGCACATAATCTAATCTCCTCATTATAAATCTCCCCATCTTTACTTCTGATTTGAAACTGTGTACTAACTTCTATACACCCAAATATTCCCTGATGTTTTCTTCTTAATAATTGCCATTACTACAAAAAGCTTATTAACATTCATATTGACCAAGCATAAACCTATGGATGTCGCTAAGTTCCCCCGCACTCTGTATCGTTTAGTTCTTGCCGCAGTATTTTATGACGCGTCTCTTTCTCTTTGGAATACAGGGACATACGTTCCCCTGTTGGAGCCATGCATGCTAATGAGCACCGTTCTTTCAGCAGTTCCATTTACACAAGATTGTTCGGAGCGACACATACCAACATATGCACCGACAAGTTTAAATCCTAATTAGAATTCTACTCTAACATGTCGGTAAATTTTGTACTTATTTGGAAAACGTTCTAGAATAACGTGTTCTAAAATGACAGTTTTTCCCCCTGTTGCAAGATATATATATATATATATATATATATATATATATATATATATATATATATATGCATGAAAGTGTATTATTAATAACTAAAGAAGAGGTATATATCTTTTTTTAAATTTTGTAGTAAAACTGGTTTTAGTAGACCATTCATAGATAAACTAAAGTTTGCCAATTTTGATATTCCTTTTTGTCTTCACTAATCATAACACCACAATATACCCACCTCGTATGCTTTGCTACTCTTCAATTTTCTCGAAGTCTGCTGATTATCTTTCTTGGAGAGCCTCTGTGTTCGGATGGTGATGAAGTATCTCTCCATGTGCTCGGGCCATCTCCTCCATTTCATCTTATATCTTTTAAAAATTCAGATATCAGTAAATATAGTAATTTTTACTATACCAAAGGGCGGTAACTTGATATTATCTTATTCTGGAAAGTCTGAAGAATTTCTAAAGTTGATACTTGTGCACTTCCCCATAGTTGGCTTCTTACAGTTCAAACTTGTTTTATAAAGTGTTTATATATTAATACAAAGAAAAACCGAAATCTTGTTGTTCAATACGAGCTGGTTGTTAATTACTTATTATACTTTAGTTAACAACTTTTAGGTCTCATGTTTTTCTAATAGTGGTTGAAATTTTAATAAAGTAATGTTATATGTAAACTAAAGTACTATACTGATAAATATAAATGTTTATATGTGATCTAGTATTTAATTTATTGTTATCTGGGTGACGGTTTCTAAAGATTTATAATATTTTCTTAGTATAAATGAATTTCCAAAAATTTCTACAAAAT
The DNA here is from genome assembly GCA_036971475.1 of Prosapia bicincta. Classification (NCBI taxonomy): domain Eukaryota; kingdom Metazoa; phylum Arthropoda; class Insecta; order Hemiptera; family Cercopidae; genus Prosapia; species Prosapia bicincta. The sequence goes on from JBAIZL010000009.1 coordinate 14,773,412, forward strand.
ATCAACCTGCTTATTTTTTAAAGTAATATGTAAAGCAGGCTATCACGTCACTTAGTTATGTAATGAATAATGGAATTAATTTTACTCAGAAAATCAGATCCAGTTATTTAGAACATTACACGCTAAACTTCTGCATAACACAGTAGTAGACACAATATGTAGACAGTAGATGTAACATGTAGACGCAAGATGTAGCTTCCCTCTTAGATGTAGACATGAGAGTGTTGGCTCTTGTTAAAGGCGTTGGGGTGATATCAAACCTAGGATAGAGAACAGGCCTTGGTTCGAAGCCTGAGTGCGGATAGCTAAATTTTGATTTAACTCTGCACACAGAAGACTCGAAATGGATTTTACCTGGATGGCTGTTAAAGAGGTTGAAGAGAGGGTAGAAATGAAGAGAACAGTTAACAGAAAGTAGAAATGTAGAACTCTAGGGGTTTCTACTAATTTATCAAAAAATACACTTCTAGCGCAGCAGTAATAAAACACTCCGCTCCTCCAAATCCGGTCACGATCTCATGGCATCTCGATTCGCTTGATAACCATCATTTCTAAAACGGGCATCTTGGTTCCATTATGCTTCTTAATGTAAGTCCTAAACTGGCCATCCATCCATTCCTGAGAAATCAGGATGTCGAACAATTGCTGATGGTTATCGACAGCTTTTTCAGAAATATTTGAGACCAGCAGAACCTTACAGACGGCCCAATTTCGGTATCGCTAGTAAACTCCTACTGATCCAGGTGGTTCTTTCCAAGTTGTGTAATCGAATTATTATCAACTTTCGATAGGCCTTACCTTGAGACTTAATGAAGTCGTAGCCTGATCTTCCCACTAAACCTTGTCAGGTCTGAATAGGGAACTGTTCTTAGAATAAAAGTAGTTTGGGTGTTCTTGTAGGTTGGCTTCATAATATGAATGTCCTTCACATGTCTCTACCACTATAGTGTCCCGCCAGATGCTCATCAGTTAGGAAGGAATCAGTTTCTTCCTACAGAAAAGCAACTTTAATACCTTTGAAACTAGCGAATTACCTTTCCTCCGAAATATTCTAATACATATCACGATTCCCTTCCGTTTACTCTGAAGTCTTTTCAACATCTTGCTCTAAATATTTGTATACAGACTCTATAAATACTCATAGTAACCAAAGTGTATCTTTTAATAATCAAATGTGACGAATTTCAAAAGTTTTAATCAAATTAAAATGCACATCTAGAAACATATCTAAAATATATTGGACCTGGAATACAATATAATCCTAATCTTCCTAGCCATTTATCAGTTATACGTACTTCCGGTTACAAGCGAAAGGGAACGTCTTTATTTATATAGCCTAATGTGTAACGAATTCAAAGAGAAATTTTAAATCCAAATAAGACGAGTCTTATGAGGTTAAGGCTCCATACATACATAACTTACGTACATTGATTTAATTTTTCTGACAGTCGAGTCAGTAAAAATGTCGGTTTAAATGCCTTTCTATGGTTAGTAATTAAGACACACACACACGCACACACACACACACACACACACACACACACACATACACACACACAACCACACACTCACATACCACACACACACACACACACACACACACACACACACACACACACACACACACACACACACACACACACACACACACACACACACACACACACACACACACTTCATTAACGTCCAATAGTATTATAACCTAAAAATATTATATTTACATAAATTAAAATTTTAAAAATTTTAATATAAAATATTATACGTGATAAAGAAGTATATAAGAACTAACATATCATTAAAAAACTCTTGTTATTCTCATACTATAACTTACTTAATGCATACCTAATGTTCTATAGCGAAAAAATAAATCTCATACAATAGAGAACATAATATAACTAGATAGGAGTCATAGCAGTTTGACGAAAAATACCATCCTAGCTTAACAAATGTGCCAACTGCTAAAATTCCATCCGTTTGAGCGCGTTTATTTTGAAATTTATTCGGGGGCGATTTTTAGTACGCTCTAAACGCCGTTTCAAGCGCTAGGGGAGTAGGGTCGGTTTACCAAGAAAAAGCTGTCTGCTTGTATTAAACTAGTGGGTTATGTTTCCTTTATGTTAAAATCAAAATGGAACAACGACTAGAAATATATATATATATATATATATATATATATATATATATATATATATATATTGAACCATCATAACAATACGAGTTTCGTCTGCAAAACAGAATTCTTTTCCGTTCTTACATTTAGAGTAAAGTTGATAAAATTTTCTTCATATTTTAAAAACAGCGAATTTTCAGTTCAGAAACATTTTTTGTTTATATTATACCACACTTTGATTTTATTAACGTATGGTATAACGTAAATAACTCATAGTCGGGAAGCAAGAATTATTAATGAAAATTAGTAGAGAAAAATGTAGAATACGGACATTTCGTTTATTTAACATTTTATAACATTTTATTATACATCCAAAGCGTAATAAATGCCCAAGATCCACTCCCTAAGCCCTAATTATGATATTTATGTACCTTAGTATTTATAAGGATAAATTTTGTCTCGACGCGACGGAAGGGACAATAATGCAAAATTATTCAAATTCCCGTGAAGCATTTACACACAACAGTTGCTCCTAATCCTTCACAGATGCTGTGACAAGGGGCTAACTCTATATTCCTCTATTTATAATTTGCACAACAAAATTTTTAAAATCGAATAAAACCTTCCATTAAGTTTGCCCTATTTTCTAGCGGAGGTATTCTTTATGTCATACATTTTCGAGTAGAAAATTAATTTTTAAATGTTTTTTTAAAGCATTATTGTTCTTTTCTATATAGGTCTATAGTTTATACATATTTAAAACGATACAATACTTTCTAACTATTGCATTTATATTACAATCTCTTTCACCACGACTGATTTATTTATAATTAAGACTCATTATACTAGTTTCCAAGAAGGATTTTTTTTCAAACTGGCTTTTATGGTTTTCGTAGAACTAGTGTGCGGTCGATTGAGATTACTTCCTTTTTTCTAGTACATTGTTATTAAAATTTGAATAAATGTATTGAAACAGAACATAAATAGAATATTAAGCAAACATTAGCCAAGCTTGAAACTGGAATTGCTTACTTTACATTGGGGAGCTACTTTAATGCGCCTCGGGGCGTGTACAAATGGAAAAGCTACATCAGGAAATGATTAAGAGTTGAAATATCCAGAAAGGGGAACCCAGATGTTTCGAACCAAATGCGCACCAACCGCTCAATATTACAACCAGCTCACCATTAGAATGGTAGGTGTTACAACCAGCTCTATATTCCTATTGTAAATATGACTAGAATCAACCCTAACAGACTATAATACTAATCAAATATTACAAGGCTATATATTATAATATTACCAGGTCAAATATTATTAGACTCAATATTCCCAGGCAAAATATTAGTCTACAAATAAAGTCAATATTATCACTTTATTTATTATTAATATAAAGTCATAATTATCATTATTATTTTTGTTAGTATTTTTAAGTTTAAACATTTCAGGAGAAACACATATTAAAGGTATAAAAATAAGGGACATATCAACTCTCCCCAGTATGCATTGTATCACAACAAATGTTACTCCAACAAGAAACACCGGCACTATGTGGTAATTCACGCCCTAGGGGAACAGTAATTCAACCTCTTTGTATTCATAACGTGATAATGTGTTCACCATGAATGGTGTCTTATGAGTAACTGTGGGCCTTACATACAGAAGGAAGTAGGATAAAAAACCTATTACTAAATATTATTATCTTCTGTTATCTAACAAACAATTCAAAAAAATAACATGCAAAATATTCAGGATCTTCAAAAATATTACATTGTAATGTTCAACGTTAAGATTGAATAACAAATGTGTTTATTGTTAATCATCTAAACTGAAAATAGTGTCTTTTTCTAACACTTATAAAGTTATTGTTTGACTAAAAATTATGGTATAGTAGTATATGCTGATTATAATGTGTTACAGTAATATAATGTTTTTTGTTTATATTCTTCTAGGATGGGATTGAAAAGTATGACCCATATATTTTACAAATTACAATAAAGGAGCATGTCAGAATAAAGGAGCGAATATAGAAAATATGATGACACATGTGTGCAGGGTTACACACACACACACACACACACACACACACACACACACACACACACATACACACACACACACACACACACACACACACACACACACACACACACACACACACACACATACACACATACACATACACACACACACACACACACACACACACACACAAACACACACACACACACACACACACACTTTAATTACCCTTTCAACTTACCTTTAAGACTAAAACGTAATTTGCAGTCTTAGTAGGCAATAGGAAACGTCTACGGCAGCCGTATCGAATATAAATAAACGAACGGGCAAATACGGGTTTTAATTATAAATTGATTGCTTTCTTTTCAGGCATTAAAGAAGGATTTGTTTACTCTAAATACGAATTTTTTAAAAAAATATGTACATTTTTTTAAAAGTGGAATGTTATTTTTTGATGCTTATAGATGGTGCCGAAACGGTCTTCTTCCTTTGTTATGTCTAAATTAGTTGAAGAAGAATGTAGTCATAATAAGACGTTGCTTTTGTTCCTGATTATTTCCCTATAATTGCATTCAAGGATTTGCTACTGTTTTAATTATGAATGAATGCCATACTATAAATGTTTTCACTCTATGGAATATAGTAATTAGTATGTGTATTTTTTATAAATAGAACTACAGTCCGGCCATCGGTCTTTCGGGGTCTTCTGTAATGTACTGTAAGGGTAATCAGCAATTACTGTAGTCTTATACGTTTAACTTAGGGAACTACAGTATAATATTAGTGTGATTTTCATGTCATAGTATCAACGTAGTGCAATATTTGTGTTTACTGTACCCTGTACTAAAGTTTATACATACAGTATGTAGTTTTATTTATGCTATACTGAATTTTTTTTTTTACTGATAAAAATTGTGAAAAACAAATCTACGTCAAAAGTTCCAGTAGCTATTGTATTATGTTCTCTTATTATAGCGTGTAAAAAAGTACACTGTAGTGCAATTTAATTACTTTTCATTTATGTGTTTTAGTTTAAATAGTTACTTGAACAGAAAGTTTAATGTTTTAATCCTATAGTTATTATACTTGAAGCTCTACTTTTTATTTTGATGGATGTACTGTAACCTACTTTTCAGTTGTTCATATTACTGTTTGTTGTTGTAACACAATTTATAACTTTTGGTCAACTATGACGTACAGGTAAAAGTACAGAAGCAACGCACTTAAGCTTAATTGTAGCTTGACATGTTGCAGGGGCTTATTACGTTTTTAAAGTGCTATAGCTAATGGCCGCTCGGACGTCCGGCTTTTGTGTAATAGCTGCTTATGGGTCACATCATTATGCCGGACTAGCGAGGTCGCACTGTATTACAACCTCTTTCAGCATATTCAGTGTGTCTGACGTCAGACGTTAGATCAAATATTTGGTAGGGATTATTTTATTTTCCAAAACTTGTTCCCGAAAGTACACTGAAAAAGTACATTTCATAAAAACACTGAAAAAAAACAGCCAAGATTTAAATATTAAATCCTCATTCAAAACCTGGGAAAATTTATAATTACGCAGGCTTAGAGGTTTTTGCGTTTACCAACTTTCTCTATGCTTTCTAGCAGACGTAATACTGTTAAGCTCTTTAAAAGGAAATCCCCAACCTTAAGACATTGATCTGTTCTCAAGAAACGATCGTAAGAAATTTCAAAGTCAGTTTAGGAATACGTTTGTAACAAGTTTTCTCATTTTGCAGTCACAAACTTTCTTTGTTCCAAGAAATTCCTTGTGTGTGCAAAATGACAACAATACAGAACTATTTCACTTTAACACTTTTATCACTGAATAAAGAGGTAATCTCATGCATTATACATCTAACTGAAAAAGAAAACCAAAATATGCCCGTTATGTCCAAGAGAAATGGATATTTGTGTTACATTGTTTAGTTTTCTTGTTTTTGTTTTGAAAAATAGGTTGACGAATGAAAACCATTTGAATTCTAATTATTTGAATTTTGCTATTTGCATTGATCCGATACATTATTTATATTGGAATTCAAATTGTGCATAATTATGTATTCAGTCTCAGGAACAAAGACAAATAGTTTGGCGTTGATACCCTAAATATTAAAAATATTGAAAATAGGCAAACAAAATGTCGATTTATAACATACAATCCCTCTCTCACACACAAACAGAACACCACACACACACAAACACACACACACACGTTTTACTTTTTAAAAAAAGTATATATATATATATATATATATATATATATATATATATATATATATGTATATATATATATATATATATATATATATATATATATATATATATATATATATGTGTGTGTGTATATATATATATGTGTGTATATTTTTAAGATTAAATAATATACATTATTACAGGAATAATTTATTGAACAATACACTCAAAGCTTTTCGTTGGTTTACATTATGAACATCCTCAGGAATTACAATACTAAGAATGATTCTTAGTATTGTAATTCCTGAGGATATTGGTAATGTCAACCAACGAAAAGCTTTGAGCGTATTGTTCAATAAATTATTCCTGTAAATGTGTATATTATTTAATCTTAAAAATAATTCTAATAGGAAAACATATTTGATATATATATATATAAGTTACGTTTTATATTAAGCAAGAAAGGTTTTTAAAAATGATTTTTATTTTTACAAACCTTTGAATTTAATAAACAATTAATTTAGAAAACTGTTACATAAATTTTACTTAATAAAACAATACAATTGATATGCACTCAATCGGAGTGGAAAACGTCTGTGCGATACAGAGGCGACTTACACACTGCCGGGGCTCTGTTCTCACACCTATATAATACTAAAGCTGCGTAAGCAGGAATTTTCCTAGCACGCATTTAATTATGAAATGTTCACATAAAATGTTTATATAACTCCTCCATCCCTAAAGAAAACTTCGGGGGCTGGCGAAGTTTCGGCATCGGTTGAGGTCCTCTTCATCTTCTTGATGAGGGCGAAGTACATAAGCTGCTGAATAGGCCTCCGTAAAGGGCAATTTTCGGCATGGGTTGAAGTCCTCTTCACTGGAGAAAGTCACCAGGCAAAGGTTGATTTCCAAGATCCAGTTAAATAGGTTGTCTGCGATTTCCAACGCAGTATCCTCATAGTTTGTAGGCGTTATTGTTTTTGATGATGGGCATTTTACAGTCTAATATTCTGTTCATTATAATTCAACTGAGCAAAAGTATTTGGAATTGATTAATACAATTTATAATGAGTCTTTTCTATCATAGGATAGATACAAAATGTTTATAACATATACAATTGTTATCAGAATCTAATTTTTGTTCTACAAAATTTACATTGATTACAATAAAAGTTTTATATGTTTTTTTATAATTTTACCATCATCTACATTCAAATTGCCTGTTATAGCTTTGATAAAGGATTCTAGTCAGTTTATAAGAATTCTTTTTGTTTTGTTATCTCTTTAAGAGTATAGTTTCTAATTTTCTTCAATTACAATTCTTTTTGCGATTAACATATTTCAAATAATTAACAATATTTATTATCATAATTAGCTACATATCATTTAATAAATTACAACAGTTTGTAACACATACAATTAATAAAACAATGTTGTTTAAAGGTTTAATAAAGTTTCTTGCATAGAATTAATGGACAAAGGTATGGTTGGGATTTTAATTTGATTGTGTTGAATATGAACAAGAAGGATTTTGGTCATTAATTACATTTTTTATCTTCTTAGGCCTTTTAATTTTTGACAAATGTATTTTGTCTTTTGTGTTATGATGTCTAGGCTTTATTTTTCCAGTTTTTCTTTCTTTATCTATCGAAGCTATTTCTTCCTTGCTATATCTGTTTTTAGTTTTGCTTTGCTTCTGAACTGATTTTATATAAACTTCAGATGGTATTTCTGGAAGTGGTTCTTTGTTTACATTCCTTTTTTCTAAAACTCCTTCTTTAATTCTTTGATTGCTATCCCTAATGTTTTCGTAAAGTATTTTTGTTTTTTCTTTATGGTTTAAAACGTAGTCATTTACAATTTGTTTTTCTAAATCTATATCTAATAAAGAGTTTGAATTTATGTGTCCAAATAAGACTTCGCACGGCGTTAATTTTGTGACTGAATGAATGCTATTGTTATAGGCTATTATAGCATATTTGACTTTCTTAATTATACTGTCTTTTTTAAATTCGATTTGATTATTTAACAGCCTTATGTGTTCTATTAAGGTGGAATGGAATCTTTCACATAATCCGTTTGATTGGGGGTTTTGTGTACTGATAAAATGGATTTTGATTTTATGCAGGTCTAATATCTCCTTCACAATCCTGTTATTAAACTCCGTTCCATTGTCTGAGATAATAACTGTTGGTAAGCAGAACTGCGCAAAGTAATCTAATAACTTGTCTGCAATCTCTGTAGCTTGAGAGCTTCCCAAGCGATAAGCTTGAGCATACTTTGTGAAACTGTCGACAATGCTGATAAACGCATTCTTTTCTAAAGAGATAGTGTCGATGTGAATTATCTGGAAAGGCCTTGCAGCTGTAGGCGTCAAGTTCATCTCTAGTTGTAAGGGAATTCTGTCATATTTGGTTCTTTGACATATGTCACACTGATTTATGAAATTTTGGATTAGTGATTTTAAATTAGGCCAATAATATCTTCGCTTAATTTGATCGTATGTTTCCTGTATCCCTCGGTGATTGGTTTTGCTAACATGATAATTACTTATTGTTTCTAGGGTATCTTCTTCCGAAGTTAGGTCTAAGAGTTTTTTATTACACTTAACTAAATTTAGTTCAGTTTGTTTGAAATTTTTGGCTATGCATGATGCAAATCTCTCATAAAAATCGTCTTCAAAATATAGATTATATTTTATTTTTGGTACCAAATATGATTTTACAAAATTAACTATGTCCTCTTTAAAATTATTTTCTGATATTTCGACTATTAAACGGGTTCTTGAAGTTCCACATAGTTTTATAATTTTTACTTTCTTCGGCTCGTATTTCACTAATGATAAAAATACTTGATTTTTCCCAAAGTTAACAGGCTCATCGGAAATTGGTATTTCAATTTGGGTGTTCCCTTCGAAGTTGGAATGCACGGTTTGACTGTCACTTTCTTGATCGTACTCTAAGTTGGCATTATCTGTTGCGTCGAGTTGTACGACCATAGACTCATTATCTTCATTCAATTCCGGGAAGTAACGACTCAGTAAGTTCGCTGGAGATAATTCAAGGTCTGGTTCTACAGTGTGTTGGGTGTTTGTTGACCTTTTATCAGTAACGTTCAATAGTATTCTAGATAAAGCATCGGCGTTTTGGTTTAATTTGCCTTTTTTGTATCTTATGTCATAATCATATTCTTCTAATTTTAATCTCCATCTTAAAAGCTTGGAATTTGGTTCTTTAACTGAAAATAACCATTGTAAAGGTTTATGGTCTGTATAAATTTTAAATTTTCTTCCAAATAAATAAGGCCTGAAGTGTTTGGTAGACCATACGATCGCTAATAATTCCTTTTCAATCGCGGAGTAATTAGTTTCGCTGTCGTTTAAAGTTCTGCTGGCATACGCTATAGGAAGGTCCTTTCCATTTTTGTCCTGGCTTAAAATCGCTCCTAGTGCAAAATTACTCGCGTCTGTCGTTAGAGTAAACTCCTTTTCAAAATCTGGGTATTGTAGAAGGGGCTCGTTAGTCAATATATTTTTACATGTTTCAAAACATTCTATGAAGTCTGGGTTTTCTATATTTATTTTTCCATTTGTCTTTAAACAGTTAGTAAACGGTTTTGTTATCTTGGCGAAGTTTTTAATAAATTTTCGATAATAGCGTATTAGTCCTAAAAATCCTTTAATTTGTTTGGTGGTTTTGGGTATTGGATAGTTTTTGATTGCCAAAATCTTTGCTGGGTTAGGTTTTACGCCTTCCGGTGTAACAACATGCCCTAGATACGCTACTTCTTTTCTTAAAAATTCTGTTTTATCCAGCTGTACTTCAAAGTTGGCTTTGCGTAATCTGTCGAATACTTCTTTAAGTCTTTGTATATGTTCTTGGAGGCTAGTGGAGTAAATTATAATATCGTCTAAATAAACTAAACATGTTTCATTTTGGATTCCTCTCAGAATGTTATTCATAATTCTTTGAAATGTAGGGGGGCTATTCTTTAGTCCAAATGGCATTCTTAAAAATTCATAGTGTCCCGTTTCTGTTGAAAACGCTGTTTTTTCTATGCTATTTTTATCCATTTCTACTTGGTGAAATCCTGAGGCTAAATCTAAAGTTGTAAAATACTGAGATCGTCCTAATTTATCTAATATGTCGGTAATGTTTGGCAAGGGAAATTTATCGTCAATTGTTTTCTTGTTTAATCCTCTAAAATCTATTACTAATCGAAATTTTCTTTTGCCAGAAGCGTCTTGTTTTTTGGGTACAATCCAGACAGGAGAGTTCCATGGAGAATTTGAAGGTCTAATAATTCCTTGTTCAAGCATGTCCTCAGTTTGTTTATTAATTTCGTTCTTGTAAATCTCTGGATATCTATAATTTCTGGAGTATACGGGAATTTCATCAGTAGTCCTAATAACATGTTTTATTTGGTTGGTAAAAGTTAAATCGTTTCCCTCAATATGGAATAAATCTGCATAATCTTTTATTAAACTTGTTATAGCGGATTTTTCTTCCGAGTTCATATGTTCCATTCTAAATTTTGATAAATCTAAATTTTTTCTTCTCGAATTTTTTTGTTTATAATCTAATAAATTGAAATTAGTGTTCGTTTGCATTGTATCAGGTTTGAAAATATTATATTCCTCTAAAGATTTTACTTCTAATGGTTTACTTATTGTTAATTTTACATTTTCTTCCGTATTGTTTATAATAGGGCAATAGGCTTCACCCTTATGCACTGAAACTATACACTGCGGAATTTCTAATCCGTTCACTTGTTTGTGTGGTAAAATACCTTCTCCATTATGAATATTTTGTATTTTTAATTTAACTGTTTGGCTAGTGCGGGCTTGTATAACATAACTAAATTGTTCCTGCTTTATTGACGTGCTGTCTGTTTTATTACAACTTCCTTTTTCAGTGTTAAAATATTGAATAGGGATTTCCTCATCACAAAGTATTAATTTATTATTTATAAAGTCTAAGCTTATTCCTAAATCCTTTATATTGTCTAGCCCGAGTAATAGGTCGAAACTCTGATGAAAGTCAAATAAATAAAATTTAATTGCTTTTTTAGACAACAGAGGTATGGTGCAACAAAAATTTTCTTTTGAAGTGCCGTGTGCGGTGATTACTTCAAACGGCTCTTTTTTAATGCTTGTTTTAAAATTTTTCCAGCCTAAAGATTTTCGCATAAATGATCTAGTACTGCCTGTGTCAATTAATATTCTAGATTTGGTGTTTGTGTCGTATATAAATGGTAGCTCGTTATTTTCGCTTTGTAGATTCATTATTGAAAATCGATTCCGAGGCTTGTATGTCCTAAAAAATCGTCCTGATTGATTTTAACGGTCTCTTCTTCGTAGTTGTCGGTTAAATTTTGGGATTCTTCGAAGTACTCTTCTTTCCCGAGATCTTCTTCAAAAGCGTCTTTTTCGGCTCCTTGTCCGGTCATTTGATACAAATTAGTTTGTCTAAAAGGCCTGTCTGTTTGTCTAGTGGAAATACTCATAGGGGTAGGTTGATAACCCGTATTTCGCTGAGGATACTGAGGTTTAGTAGTGTTGTTGTTTGGTTGTCCCCTTTGAGGCTGACCCTGATTAGCAAAAGTTGGTGGTCTATAGGAAGGATTTGGGTGTTGATAAGGTTGTTTAGGTATTTGGTGGTATTTAAATTCAGTATGTATTGGTCTTCTTACGTTATGAGTTTGGCTTTTCTGAAAGACTGGTTGTTTGCTTGGCTGAGTAAACATTTTATTATTTTTAAATTGAAAGTCGTTTGTGAGCATATTAAGTGCTTCACTAAGAGTGTTAGGGTTCTTGGTACGCATTAGTGACCCGATGGGTTCATGCAAACCCCTAAGGAGAACTCTTAAAGCTAGTTTCTGAACGTATTCTATTAAAATGTCTTTAGCCATCTGCCTTTGAGGCTCTTTATTCATAAAAAATGAAATTTGTAAATTTAGTAACTTTTGAATTTTCTCATAGAATTGAAATGGTGATTCGTTACTTTCTTGTTTTAATTCTGACATCTCTAAGTTTAATGTGAAACAATCTCTTTTGTCTGAATAACTAATTAATAATACTTTTCTAGTTTCGTGCCAATTGTAAGAGTTAGAGTTTACAACCATTTCCAGTGCTTGGCCTTTTAATTTAGAAAGAATAGAGGAGAACAGATACTCATTTTGAAAATCCTCTGGATTTTCGCTTACATAAAACTTATTCACTATCTTATCACATATTGAGATAAATCTGTGGAGCATAGTGGGCTCTCCACTATACTCGGGTATCATGTCAAGATACCCCTTTTTTAATATTGGCGTTGCCATTATTTAGTATTATTTTCAAAATAATAAAAATTAAAAATCAATTATATAAAATTAAAAAGTATTTACTCTACTTTTTCTTAATTCTATATCTTAAGATCTACTTACAAGTTGATCCAAAATACTTTGCTCATTTGAACAACTTTCACTTTTCACTTTTCACCTACACGATATTCGCTCGTGTTCTTAATAGATATGCGCTCTATTAAGTGGTTGTAGATATTCACTCTACTTAAAGTTTCCTCAATTAACGGTTAAAACCGACGGACGTTATATTCACTAACTTCCTTGAGGTGTCCTACCGTTTTCTTGATGTCGTTACAGATATGCGCTCTGTAACGAATCGCGTTTTTGCAGGATCTCGGTTAATCGATTGAAATCGAAAAAAATTATGTTCATTAATTTTCCCGAGATGTCCTACCGACTGCGCCAGTTACGTTTTATATTAAGCAAGAAAGGTTTTTAAAAATGATTTTTATTTTTACAAACCTTTGAATTTAATAAACAATTAATTTAGAAAACTGTTACATAAATTTTACTTAATAAAACAATACAATTGATATGCACTCAATCGGAGTGGAAAACGTCTGTGCGATACAGAGGCGACTTACACACTGCCGGGGCTCTGTTCTCACACCTATATAATACTAAAGCTGCGTAAGCAGGAATTTTCCTAGCACGCATTTAATTATGAAATGTTCACATAAAATGTTTATATAACTTATATATATATATAGATTTTTAAACCATTCAGTAAATAAAACCATCTGTAATATCGTTACGAAGTGTAAATACAAGCTAAATAAATGTCTTCCCTGTATTTGTGTTTTGTTTATCGATTGTTGAGAGAAACCATATAAAATAATTAGGCTCAAACATATTATGAAATTGTGTAATACTTTGATACGTCGACTTGAGCCAATTCGAAAATGACGGCAACTGTTGACACTTTCTTCATTTAGATTCCACCTAATATCTGTAGTTTTAAGTCGATTGGTTGTTGTAACTAATATCGCCTGCGCAAGATAAAGAATGGTTGTAAATAGAGCGAGGATGGAGGTAGCGGATAATAGGCGAATCATAGCATCACCTTTGTAGGTTATTTACACCTCAAGTAGACTAACTTTCTATCAGGATCATAAGGAGGTGTTGACTCGTGCCTATTTTCTAAGAAAGGAGGGTAGACGAAATTAAATAGTTCTGAAGAAGGGTCAAAATGGTATCCTAGTACTGGAAGTACTGAGGCCTTTAGAAATCGCTCTGTGAGATCGCTTAGTTGAAACAGACCGTTGTGTCAACTACTACCTGGTTCCCTTTACTAACATTTTGTATTCTTAATGAAATAAAACTAAGTAAAATTACTTAAATTACGTTAGTATGTGAACATCTTGAATTGCTTTACTAAATTTCACTTTGAAGTGTTTTACAACATTTTTTTAAACAAATTTATATTTAATCATTAAAACTGTTTAAAAACTAACACTAATTTCACTTACGGGTATTTTCTTCACACTACAGTGGCAGCATTCATTATTCCCTCACTTGATATAAATTTCTGTTTACGATAATTTATGAAGCCAATGCTGGCAATGAACAAATTCTCTAAAAGAGTTTATCTACATTGTTACATCTATGGTTGTTTCGATTACACTCACACTACTGCTATTGCCCAACTTGCTGTTATTAATCCCAAGCCGCAAAACGTGACGTTTGTCAAATATCGTAAGTAATAATTTACCTCCTACGTATTAACTGTTATAAATTACAATTGTCTCAGGGATTAAAGAATAATATTTTTGTAATACTTAATTTATAATACTAATAAGTTAAGTGCAAGTGGCTGGATGGTCTGGGAAAGTAGGAAACTGGGCGTGATCTTGTAGCGCTAATGAATATTCGTGTACATATTCATTCAGTGAGAACTACAGTACAGCATCATTATAACTGCCTAGATGGGGCTGAGAGTGGGTAAGTTTTAATGAAAGCCCGTTGTAGAGCAAAATGTTCTCGTAAAGGGGCTGAAATATAAATAAAGCAGATGGAAAACTGTAAATTGTCAATACATGTAATAAGAAATGAGCTCATTTAAAACATGTACATCTTCTTTACAGTGTTCAAAAATCAATTAACGGATTCATTGATGTAACCTAAAATTCATCGAGTGTTGAAAATCATTTTACTATTAATTAGAAGTCTTCACATTGATGTGGAAAGCATTTTGAGAGTTTTTGGAACAAACGTGACGTTTCAGGAACGTGCGGTCAGCATATATGGAAGATGTTTTACAACACATTTGTCATTACTTGATAAGTTAGTTTCATACATATTACTGATATCTCTATATTAATTGTACTACTCTTGTGTCACGTGAGGTAATTAACAAACAGGTGTAAAATTTTAACTTAATGAGTATATCACCTTGGAACACGGCTAGTGCAAATTATCGTCAACAAATCATATATAAGCACTCAATAAATTAGTATTAAAATTATTATAAATATTTATACACTATTATTGCGTAATTTGGAGTAAAATGACACAAGAGGAGGTATAAGCGACTGCTTCAATAGCCGTTTAAGGATTTTGTAAAGTGATAATTTACAAATTATCTAATTATAAAAATCAAGATGGGTAACGAATTGAGCATATTATTAAAAAAAAACAAAGTGTTTAAGACAAGGCTGCGGTTTATCACTTACCCTATTTAGGATATATCAGGACCAATCCTTAGAGAAACGGAGTAGAAAATGGCGAAATATGGGGATGAAAGTGGAAGAAGATGAACTCTTTACACTATTCTTCGCCGTGTAACTATAATCAGATCGTGATAACGGAAGATGAACACGAGTTTTGCGTCCTAAACTTAGAAACAACGAAATCAAGGGGCTAAAAACATGCCAATATCTAGGGGCGATAGTTATAAGGAAGGCGATAGCGAGGACGAAATCAGAGAAGGAATAAACAAAGTCATAGGGATGACACTAGATTAAAACTCTCTTCTTTGGCAAAATACCATCACGAGAGAAACAAAGAAACACTCTCGTATAAAAGAGTGTATAAAAGTATTGTTCAGAGTGTTACACTCTACGGTTCAGAGGTATGGGTTGTTGCCAAAGCTATTAATAACAAAATATTGAAATTGTAAAAGGACTATATAAGATGAAGCTGCTCTCAATCGAGATTGTAAAGAGTCAGAAATGAACAAATTTTTTAATGAAAGTTAAATGGATAAGAGTATAAAAGACTGGTTAGAGAGAACGTAATTGGCATCGTTTAGACATGCAAAAAAAGAAAAGAAAAAAGAGGTGAACATGAACAGTATTGGGAAAGAAGTGGATTCCCTCAGCGAATAGAAAGAGAGGCCACGAAGAGGTTGGGGTGATGTTGACGTAATGACTGCAAGAGGCATTAACGTGTGACAGGAGAAATTGGAAATTGAGAAGCAGCGACAGCTGTTATAGATCCGTTATGCGCGCGCGCACACACACACACACACTCACATATACACATCCACACACACACACACACACACACACACACACACACACACACACACACACACACACACACACACACACACACACACACACACACACACACACACACACACACACACACACACACACACACAATAACACACACACACACACACACACACACAATAACACACACACACACACACAGACACACACATACACACACACTAACACACTCACACACTCACACACTATATATATATATATATATATATATATATATATATATATTAAATATGGTGATATGTTTTCTTGTAGTATAGTTAATAAGTTTAAAATATTTCAAAAACAAGAATACTTTTATATTTATATATTTATTATTTTAAGAATAAATATATTCATTAAAATTATTCTTGTTTTTGAAATATTTCAAATTTAATGTATATATATATATATATATATATATATATATATATATATATATATATATATATATATATATATATATATATATATTGTATATCAAAAACAACTAAGGTTATTCAAATACAATAATTATTTATTAATTTATGTTCAAAGCTTTTCCTTGATAAACATATACAGTATTTGTATACACACACACACACACACACACACACATATATATATATATATGGTGAAATAAAATAATTTTCATAAACAAGAATATACCAGTATTACTTCATTTTTTTGTTGATTGAAGCTTTTCGCTAATTTACATTATTAGCATTTTCAAAATTTATAAATCACTTTCCAGTTATGTGACTAGAGTAAGACAGTCTTACTCTAGTCACATAACTGGACAGTGATTTATAAATTTTGAAAATGCAATTAATGTAAATTAGCGAAAAGCTTCAATCAACAATAAAATGAAGTAATACTCGTATATTCTTATTTATGAAAATGATTTTATTTCACCATACATATTCAACAAGAAAAAATATTACATGTAAGGATTACAATATATATATATATATATATATATATATATATATATATATATATATATATAACTATTAAATCTATACATTTATCTATTATTATTGAATCTACATATATAACTACAGTATTATTTATACAAGTAATTGTACTACAACACTAAAGATAATATAGGTTGTTTACAATTCTGTGTACTTAGAGAAATGAGGGAGGATAACGTGAATGCAGTTATGCCTAAAATAGCAGCCGTACTGTAACAGACAAGATTCCCTCTGGGATTTATGGTATACGGCTTGATAGGTTTACAAGTCTTTTCATGTTTCAAAGAATATAACAGCTATACTGTTCTGCTTAACTCTAGAACTTTGTAAGAAGTGAAACGGTTAGAAATTACGATATTTTGTTTTAAGGGTCAAACTGATGTATAAAGTTATTGTTAAGGTCAGTGTTTATAATGTAGTGAAAATAGTAAAACCTTTATTGGCGAAGTGGAAGTTTTAAGTGTAAATAGAATATTAGCGAGCGCGGTAGTTACTATTAAGCTAAATAATACAGTGTTTAATTATGTTAGATGTGTGAATATTAGTAGTCAAAAAAGTTTCTAAATTAATAAATAGTTGTTTAGTTTAAAATTTAGAGTTTGAGCAAAAAATCTTTTTATTCAAAACAGTGGTCATGTGTTTTCTTTTGAACAAATACTGATGAACTGATATTAGTTGTGTTCTGTTGGTATATTTTGGTGGAAAAAAAGTACAATAGTTTATTTCACAACAAACAAACGTTTTATTACATTTTTTCTAATGCAATATAAGAGTCAAGCAGGAATAAAATAGGGTAGAATTTCTGTATTTCTCTGCCAAGCCTCACTAAACATAAACAAGAACTTTTGCTATATACAACCCTCTACCACTAAACTACCAGCCTATTTAAATCTATACAAATCCCTGTTGTTTGGTTTTGGTTTTATTTAGGTAAGTTTTTTTTCTCTGATCTCACGTCAAGTCGTTAAAAAATATTTCAATAAAAGTGTAATAAACGCTGTTGTAAATAACGATGAATTATATATATATATATATATATATATATATATATATATATATATACATTAGTATTAAAGTTAACCACTTACATTTACGTATTTATAATGACGATTTGTCTGGTTAGGTGGGTACATATTTAATACAAATACACTCAGTTACTTCAACATTCACTTAGGCTATTCTCAGACCTTGCCATAGGAATATCACTTGACCATATAGCCAGCTGATAAAAGACACATCACAAGTGCTATATCAGTGCTTTATTATACAATTTATAGTTTACCATTTTATGGATTTTACCATCAATAGTCATCCCAAATGATGTTTCAAACCTTGATTCTGCTATTTATCTCCTTCTTTCAATTTTACGATCTCCAAGTTCATAGGTTTCTACGTTTATCTTGGCTAAACCCTTTCTATTCTTTAGCTTTTATTTCTTTAGATTAAATATCTCTGTGGGTATATATTATAACATTTAAATATTACTAGAAGCGCTCGTACAATGTAAGCGTTTATTTTAATTTGCTAACTCTAATTATTCCAATTATGTGTATAACATCAACGCTACTCAAATACGTACTTTAACATTGTGTCAAAAGGCAAGGAATATTTTATGTTAAGATACAATAATATTACACAAATATTCAAAAAGTGTTTAATTAATATTTAAAACACATAATTGGGTAGTCTAGCCTTCTTTTGTCATTCACTTTTGAAAGCGTATATTTTATTACAAGTCTCGGTTGTAATTCAAACTTACCTACACAAATCCTGCCTTTTTCTCCAAATAGTTACTCATGTAAATATTTAAATAACATAAAATAAAATGTTCTCCAACATAAGTTCTATTTAAAAATATACAACCCTTCAATAAAATATAAGAGTAGTTTCAGCACATATAGATTAAGAAATACTAAAGACAAATTGACTGTTTTACAAAATTCCAGAATAATGAAATAGAAAATCGGTTGTATGTATTAAACTCCAAAGTGTCCTTTGCCGTTCAAGATACTTATAGCTTATATAGGGATAGTCTTTTTACATTCCAAGACTTGACAAGGAACTGTGCAAACCACATTCCCTCGCCGTATTGTATCCATCAAGGTATTGTAATTTTAACCTAAATTTTGGGAATTCTCTCTTGTTTAGTATAATTTGGCAGTTTATGTGCATTGCTTTATACGTTACCTATTCACCACAGTGAGCAACTCGCCATCTACTACATGTTTGGGTTATTTTGCACAATGTACAGCAGTACGTTACCAAAATACCCTCAGAATCAATGCCAACGAATGTTTATAGATTTTAGACAAATTATTTTAGTAGTGTAAATTTCAATAGTAAACGATATCAGCAAACCCTTTTCCACCTTAATTCCAACCATCCTTAACCTCCTTGCCAAAGAAGACTGTCACAGATCCGTAATGTGAAGAATCTCTAGTTTAGCGTATGAAACCTTCACCCCATGAATACAACCTCAAACTCGTGACTCCCGCCTGGGTGATTAGCGGCAGCCCTCGATACATAGGAGGGGCTCAGTGCAAAGATCCGTGGTAATAGTTCGCAAGAATCTTACGAGCTCATTGTATGGCCTGGAATTTTATTCGGCCCTCCCAAGGAAAGAGACGAGCTCCAGGAGGTCTTAGGTGGGCATAAACCTATTCGGTTGGACCTTGAGAAACGTAGACTTGCAGAGCATATGCTGCCATTAACCACATTCCTTTCGAAATATCTTTTTGGCATATACATCTTCCTCATACAAATTTATTTTTTCCCATATGCCCTTTAATTCTTTTTCTATATGGTGTCCATTTCCAAGCTCACATTCGTATTTGTGTCTTAATCATATTTATCATCTGTTTATACCAAATCAGTTTTTGTTTTTGTATTTCTTCTTTTAGTTTCTCTTTTACATTCATTTGTTTAATTGTTTTAATTTTGTACTTTGTCTTTCAACGTCAGTCTACAGCTTCTTCCCCAAACATTATTCCCATCGTATTTATTCGGTTTTCCATTCTTTTATTTATCACCAATGTCTCTGAACCGCACGGCGAACCAAGTTCTACTATTGTTTTAAAAACTTCCGATAAGAATTCCTTAAAATACATATAGTGTGTCCACTGATAATGTATTCATGAAACAGTTATTATGATTCATCAAACCAAACTTAATGATGCTGCTAGTACCTTTTAGTTACAACATGTAATATAAAAGAACAAAAAATATTTCTCTGTGGCTTTGCGGTATTAGGTTTATTTGTATTTCGATGACGTACTCTTGAAATTTATACCCTTAATAGGTTTTTTCATATGATAGTTTTAGAAAATTAATTTTATACCAAATAAATAACGTGCAATTGTATAAAATTTATATATATATATATATATATATATATATATATATATATATATATATATATAGTGAGACCTATAAAGTAAACAATAGTGGCACGACATCACGTACATGTTTCTTGTTACGGACGTGACTTTATAAGCGTCATGGTTATCCTTAAAACAAGAAGTGCCACAGCTGCAGTTGGATTTTATTATCCATCGGATTACGTGACCCAAATGCACTGTATTTATCCTTAATGTTGTCAGGTGAACTACTTGTGACCTGCGACTAAACACTTTCAGGAATTTAAATTTATTTTAAACAATATCTTTTGTAGAATTTTTAAAAAGTTTGTGAAGAAAATTTAAAAACACAGGTTTATGCTCTTGAAATTAATTTGAATGCAGAGTGCACAAAATCTTTAATATTCGTTCGTTAAAGTGATTGGAAATTAAAAGTAAGAATAGACTCTTAAGAATGCCGTCTAAGTATGTTGCTTTAAAATTTTGTCTGAAATAAAAAATGCAAAACAAATTGTTAAAGGTAAACCATTATTCGAATGATCTGTTGTAGCCTTCCGTAGCTATTTTAAACCTATCCAAGCTTTCTTCATAAAATGTTACATAAGTAATTGTGGAATAAAAGTCAAATACTGTTATACAGACTTGATCTTATTATTAATAATTCAAAGGGTATTATTGATAAGGATATCGCTCTAGTTGCCGAAACGTTACGTAATTAAAATAAATCTCTTTGACTTGATTAACAACCGTTTTCTCTTATACTTATTACTTACTTCGAGCTCTTAAATAAACCAGAACTAAGCCGTCATTTATATTTTTATTTAACTTACAATTGACTCCGCGGTGGCATTGTCGATACATTTAACTGTTGTTAAAATTTCAAATTGAGAAATAAAGAAACGCATTTTGTGATAATTTTAAAAGGCATTTAAAAATGTTTCATGTTTAGAAAGTAAACATGTTTAAAGGGATCCTCCTTATTACTTTCTAGCCACTATATTGTCAGGAGTTCAATTGTGTAATTGTGTAAAGGTTATGGTATGTCACATGTTATGATAGATTTTATGTGACTCGCAGAATAAAGAAAACCAAAGATTGGCAGCAAGCCAAAATAAATATACCAGGCACGTAAAGAATAAAAGCCAGATGAAAAATAATCCTGGAACTGCCTCAAGCTATTTCCTTGTATCTTATATTATCTTACTGTTTCTGTTGACATGGTTTGTTAGCTAAAGTTAAATTAAAAAATGAAGTACCAAACATAGCTAAGATAATGCCATATCTAAAGGTACTCTATTTATTAGTACTACATCATTAGCTAGGCCATTGCGCTAAATATATTGCTGCCTTATTATTACTTTAACTGCAAACATTTTAAAATTATATAATATATAACTTATGAAATTAAAAAATACTCAATTTAAAAATGTTTTCCGAAATTTTATTCATTAAAACAGCTAAAAGTTAAAAAAATCTTTTACATTTCATCCTGAGTTTAGATAAAGGCCTGCAGTTAGGTCACGCTTCCAACACGTTTTTCATAACATAATTCAGTACCTCTGATCAAAGTTTCTTGGGTGCGAAACGTATGTATAATGCACTAGCCTAAACCAGTCTAAAGTAGAGTTTACAATTCTGTAATCAAGTTTTTAGATGCGTGTAAAAAGTCCACGTTATTGAATTATATCGATCTACCTTATAGAGATCGATAGAGAATTTTCTTCCAGCTATTTGCATCTATGATATTTAAGAATCGTAATTTTACAAGTTCTCCCATGGAATAAACTCTAAAAAAATATTTTATAATTTAATTTTTTTAAAATTTAT
This sequence comes from Prosapia bicincta, assembly GCA_036971475.1. Taxonomy (NCBI): domain Eukaryota; kingdom Metazoa; phylum Arthropoda; class Insecta; order Hemiptera; family Cercopidae; genus Prosapia; species Prosapia bicincta. The sequence continues at coordinate 14,795,718 of JBAIZL010000009.1, forward strand.
AATTTAAAAGCATTTACAATATTTTAAAAATACATAAATTATCCACAAGTTGTCATTACAACTTTGTGGGAGGTAGTTTCAGAATTGTGTCTGTTAATATCTGAAATTGCTAACCCTCTATTGTTTCCGGAGAGTAAAATGATCTTCACCTATTCTAGTAAATACCGTGAGAATGGTTTCAATGAGGCTTTTGTGGCATCTCTTTACTCCATATAACCGTCCTTCCATAAGTAACTACTTCCATTTTTGACTACTAATTACGTTTGAATTGTTGGACCCAGACGCATTTTACAGACTCCAAAAAAGGAGGAGTCTATATTCGACACGTATGGTTTTTTAATGCTTGTTCCACGATAATTTTGAAGTATTAAACCGATCAGATTGATATTGCTTGAAAATGAAAGAAGAAACCCTTTAGATAATACAATAATACGCTATTTTAAACATGAATGGAAACAAACCTTTTCAGTAAGGATTATTACTATAAGCAACTATAGGTGTGTCATATAAAGATAAATAAAAGTTATTGAACTGGCAAAATATTATTTTACATCTAGTAGAGAATCGATTATTTGAACTAATTGGGACCGGAGGGTGTTCGAATAGTCAAGTTGTTCGTATGGTCAAATATATATATATATATATATATATATATATATATATATAATGTATATTAAATATACAGCTGCAGTTTTCGTTAAAGATAACAATTAGAGCAACTATTGAGCTGTGTATACAGTATTTTACATCCATAATATTGTGATATTCTTATATCACATTACTATGGATGTAAAGTGCTACCTTTGTGCACCTAATGTGCTACTGTATTCTAAAGGTTATTTATATTAAAAGCGGAATAAATAAACGAAACGAAGGCACACATAAATTACGTTATATAATTACCAGAGATATTGCATCGCACCCATTCATATCTCTAACTACCTTTAACCATCTGCCTACTGTTTAAAATGCACATAAGCGTAATCAACGACACGCCGACTTGACTTGCTGCGGTGTAGACGCCATCTAGCCTCTAGATTGCCCTGCCTAGCTACAAACCGACATAGAAACGTTCTTGTAGACGCCATCTGGTCTATTGACCCTTTTGTCTATCTGGAAACCGACATAGTTTCGTTCGGCACTTGTAAACTTTTTATGTTTTCGGACTCTAAAAACTCTTGTGCTTTCCCCCTCCACCCCCTTGATCTCACAACTCCGACAGTTTATTTACGTGTTTTAGATTGTTTCTCCCTTACGTGAACCAGGTTGCTTGAAGGCTGTTATCGTTCTTTCCACTCCTAAAATATCTACATTATTTAGTTTTTTTATTTACTAAAGTTTTATGATTTCACCATTGATTTTCCACACTTTATTTGTTCTTTAGAAATGTCAATGGTGGTTGTAGGGGGTCAGGTTCACTAGATAGTATTTTTTAGTAATTTCTTGCACTTAATTATTTATCGGCGCTACATTTTCGGAATGTCAAATTTATTTGTTAATTACAATGTTTATTATCTACTACAAAATATTGGATTTTTCCACTCTGTTATTCTATGGTTAGCTTTAATTTTTCTTTATTACAAAAATTTTTACATTTGATAGCTATATCTTAATTTTTTTAATTAAAAAAATATAACAATTTCAGTTTTTCTAGATTGCAAGGGCAACTCCCCGTTGCAATATGTATAATAATGTGCATCCTTTTAGTACTGTAAGTATTGTGTAAATGTATGCATTAACTTTAAAACTTACATGTGCAGAATACGTACTACAGTATTTTTATGCTACCATTGCAAAACAATACCAATAAATAGTTCTTAAGAAATAACTTTGGAAATGTTCCATTAAAAAACACCCCATACACACCCTATAAAATCTGTACCCTACATCATGTGCTCCGCTATTGAAATAATATTTTCGTTTAGCAAATTCTCCATTCTCGGATAATTGATATTTTGAAAATTTAACACTCGGATAATTGACGTTTTGAATATTTGACAGTCATATGATTGACGCTTTGGATATTTAACGCTCGAGTAATTGACTGGTGGGTATTTGTTGCCCGAAAAATTGACATTTTGGATATTTGTCGCTCGGATAATTGACGTTTTGGATATTTAACACTCGATTAATTGACGTTTGGATATTTGTCGCTCGGATAATTAATGTTGTGGATATTTAACACTCGAATAATTGACGTTTTGGATATTTAACTCTCTAATAATTGAAGTTTGGATATTTGACGCTCGGATAATATGGATAATTAAGATTTTGAATATTTGACATTCGGATAATTGACGTCTGTATTTAGCTTTTTTTGGTCAATTTTATTACTAATTATTGTGAATATTAATGTTATCTTTTAATAAACATTTATGTATACAACTATTACTAATTTATCTGTATATATATATATATATATATATATATATATATATATATATATATATATATGACTACATCAACAATTTCATTTGCCTTATATGGTAGGTCTACATATTTAAAGTTATATATTTTTATTTTATTCGTGTATGTGTCTGTGAGTTCTTAGTAGGTATTGACTATAATTAATTAGTAATTAGTTATATTTGAGGTGTGTAGGAATTTAGAACCAGGAATGAGAGAAGTCATAGTATGAGTGAGTTAAAACGGAAATATAAAAATACATTTAACCTGATAAAAGCGAGTGAGTTGAAACACAAAGCTGTAGAGAACTATTTAATAGAAGAAATATGCAGTGCTTTGAAATACTACAAAACCGACATTGTACTTGAAATACAAACGTCATTTCCTATTTTCTTATGGAAATATTTTATCGTTTCTTACCTATTTTTTGCAATAAAACAGAAATTAAATATCACAAGACTCTTTCTTTTACGATAGAACTGTGGGATTCTAAACGACTGAAAATCTAGGGATTTGTGATAATTGAATTGAAATTAATTTAGTTCCAGTTTCCTTCCAATCGTGTCACTGTTACAAAATAATTACATGTGCGCTTAAAGCATCTCAGCAAATGTTGAAGCAGCGAGATTAAGCCCAAGATAGACCCTTGTCGGTGTATATGTGATAGATTAGTTTACGTTCCGGTGCAGAAAGGTCACTGAGCAAGCTAAATTATCTGCATTACGTTGAATTGTTTCATATTTAATGTTTCCATTTTATAAAAGTGTTGCAAAAGTTACTAGGCTAGTAAACAACTTTACGTAGGATCAACTATTTTTAAGGTAACAATTTTATTAATTATCTTTTCCAATATGCTTCGAACAAAGATCTGATTTTATAAAGCTAATTAGCATTTTAATTATACACTATAATATATATAGAAGAATTGAAATATTATAGTTTAAATAAATAAACCTCTTAACCACAAATAAAATATTTATATAAATAGTTATGCTCATTTCATATATAAAGCTCTCTTGATTACAGGAAATAATTACAAACATAATTACTCCATTATATAATATGTGTCCAAACAGTCAATAAATGTCGTGTTAACTTTCCCGAAATTTAATAATAATTATGAACATATTATCTCATCCTATTTTAAAAATTATAATAGTAACAATAAATAATGAAATTGTTAAAATAATAATTAGCCTAAACTTGTTGAGCGACGATTAGCAAAAAAAATTTGGAATGAATTAAATACAAGTTAAATGACGATACAGGCGGAATGGAATGTTAGTTTAATTAAAAAATAAGCATTAGAAAAATTTCGAAAACTGAATTTAGTTTCACTTACGACGAAATCGATTCTTATCCTCTTTTAGGTTTTATAAAGAATCGAGTTCATGAATTCTAACAATGTTACTGGAAAACAGCTATAGTGATCGATCAATATAAGCCTATATAAAATTTTTCGGCATCATAGTTACTAAATAAATAACAATCGGTATTTCCAGAGCGTAAACGAAAAATAATAACCTAATTCGTATCTTTCACAAAACAAAACAATTTATTTTCATTCTACATCTATTACGTTCAAATAATACGTTAACACACAAAAAATAGAATCTATATTTATTTTAGCAAAATAATAGAGTAAGATTTATTTATTATAAATTAATAAATTTATAAGTTATAAATTGAAGACGTTTTCAATTCAATAGCATTTTAACTAATTATTTTACAGTAAATAAAGTAATATAACCTATCCGTTAAAACTGCAGTTTTTTAAACTAACCTAACAACATATAAATTTTTTTTTTGAAATATTACTTTCACTAAGTTAAATATCAACTGTATTTCTACATCATAGCTTGCTTACCGCCATCTGTTGATTATTAGTTGCAACAACATATTATTTCTTAATTTCAATATAAGTGACTGAATGAGGGGTCAGAAAAGCAGAGGGTTGTATTTAATTTATATAATTTTATTTTTTATAGCTTGGCGCCCTTATTGTACTACAAATTTGCCAGAACCTTCCGAATGTTTCGTGTCGATCGAATGAGTGGTTTAGGAAGGCTTAAGAGACATACAGATATTAATTTTTATTTATGTAGAATTCTATGAAGAATATTGATTTACACATAAAATCCCCATAAGAACTTAAATAAAGTTCATTTATCTAAATTAAGAATTACCCCTGGGTTGCTCCAAGTTTGTATTGAAATATATTTATTTTATTGCTTTTAATATCCTTTGCGAGCTGTACATTAATTAAGACTTTGTTTTATATAATACTAGGATGACGTCAAGTAAACATTAAGCTTGCATAACCCCGGCATTTGTGCAACTGTAATGTCGGAGAAACTTTTGATACCATATTTGTTGATATTTAAGTTGATTTCCTGTTCAGTTCTTTCTATTAAAATCTCTACAGTTACGTGTCTCATGTCTTTAGTTTCAAATATCTAAGTAAGTATTAAAGTTTCTGACATTCATATGCTATGTTCGTGGTTTGAATTAAACGGTCATGTGTTGAAGCTCACACGATAAAATTGTCATGGATATTTTGGTAGAGAGACTTCACAAAGCCTAATTGTTGAATAAAAGATAATAGTTTCATAATCGTTTGGGTAATACAAATCATAGAAGCTAAATGGATACTATTGTTTCTGCATATAATTGGCATATCTTCTAGCATTCGTAATTTAAAAGCAATAACTGATCTTTTTACGGAGTTTGATTCTTGTTATATATCTCATACATCTCTTTTATGCATCGGCCTATAGGCCTATTTAATTAGGTTACAGATATTTTTATATAGATATTCAAACCACTTTTAATTTGAATACTTTCTGCTATTTGGCTTAAAGATATTTACTGTCAACACAACCTTTCAAAAATATACAATATAGAATATTCATCATTCAGAATTCGAACGGAGATCTGTATCTCAGTGTTTCTAAATAAACATAACTATTTTCAATATGGGAATATATTTTAAAAACCTAAAATATTTCGAAGCTTCTTTCTATTTATCACTACGCAGTCAGCTTTATAAAATACTTTTGTTTAGTGCGGAACAATTCACCGTGTACTTGACCTTGAGAGATCGCAGTAGTTTAGACGGGAGGTAGATACTGAAAGACACTGGTCCATTCAGTGACTTTAACGGATCAGTGATTTTAGTGACAGCTCCAGGTTTGAATCAGTGTCTTTTACCGGTGTCAAGGGATAATGAAAATGCTCTGTATGTGCCAATAACAGGCAAGCATACCACACTGGTGAAATGATTCCACCCATAGCTTTTTTTGAAGGCTCATGACTCAATTTATTTAAAAATAAACTCCTACGAAATTAGGACCAAACTAACGACTGCGATGTACCGTCTACTGTATACATCACTGTCACTATCAAGAAACCTGACACAAATAGACCACCCACACACCACGTAAACGAGTAGAACCAGCGACAGGAACAAGTCAATCAATGTCAGCCGTGGTAATATATCAGTAACTTTTCAGTCGCGACAGCGACATTTTGCTCAATCGCAACAGATACATTTCCCATTTCCCTTGCAGTCAACGGCATTGCACGATAATCGGTGCTGCTAGCCGAGCGGTGAGAGGAGAGCTAGTGATAGCGACAAATCAACAAATGACATCCTTTCCATCCAGTGACAGTGATAAATCAACCAATGACTGCCGTTTCATCCAGTGCCTGCGACATTTTGCTCAATCACAACAGAGGCAACTTCCGATCGATCTATTATCACTGAAACTGGCATTTATCCATATTTTGTCACTGGTACCACCAGGTACTAAGAAATATGAGTGACCAGTCACCGTGACAGAAAGTATCTACCATCCCTAGAGATAAAGAGTCAGTACTTTCCTACAAACGGACCGTCAAAACATTGACTCGCATGAGACGGTCGATATTAGATAAATTAGATTCGGTATGAAATAACAAACATTCTAGTAATATGTGTAGACATATCGTATGCAGAAGGTGTTGATATAGCGTACATTCTCAATATGTAACATGTTTTCAGTGGTAGTAGACTCAAGGTCTAGTGCTTGGTTACGTGGTCCACAGTATACCCTATTGCAGTTCAAATACAACACGGTTGTTAATAAAGTGTTGTATTTTGTTCGATATTTTGTTCAGATATGTTATTGATAATGCTTATAATGTCACTTAGTAAAAAGCTATTAACAGTGTATATTGTTGAAAATAAACTGCTGTCTTTAAAACAGTTATGCTCAATAAATACTTATAACAAGGAAGCCTAACGCTATATCACACATATAAATGTTTTGTGCCATCTTTATTATTTTCTAAATGTACAAAACATTACTTTATATTATTGCTTTGAAGCAATAATGACGCAAAAATATTATAAAATAAACATAATGTTAATATTAATTGTTTCCCTAATACCATATTATTAGAAAATCTTTATTCCATAATTTCACAATTCTGCTCCCCCGTTTTCAGACAGAGTCTTCAAATTATTAATTTTGGTAGGTATTTGTATATGTAACACATTCTAAAGTCCGTGTTGCAAATAATTAAGCGATTGAAAATTCTTCAAAGCCGCTACATACGTTTTAAAATAAATTATTGAACTAATGTAAAGTTTTAAAACGTTTTTCATTAAATTACATTTCCATTGGAACATCCGTTTACATTGAAGAAAGAATAACTAAACTTCATTAACTCCTAAAAGTTCAGAATTTGTCGCTAAAAACTTTTCCGTTTTAACTTAGTCACTTGACAAAGTTATAATTAAAATTGTAACGGACTAGGTTACTTGGGAAATAAGAATTGGAAGTTTTAAAATACAAAATTAGACAATTTATTAATCAATAACCAATTACAATAGAACAAAAGACACCAATGTACCAAGTAATTATCTTTTAATTACTGCTAATTATTCCATACATTTTAAATACTTATTAACCTTTAATATTTTATATGTATCGAGAAGGTAGTAACTTAAGATTTCCAATTAAATTTTTAGAAATGAATATTCAAAGAACAATTTCTACCGTTCATGTGTTAACCGTTTATCAATTAGAATTAAACTTAGTTAACATTAAAATACATTTTCTTTATTATTATCTAAAACGTACCTGGTTGTGCACATTACTTGTAAAACACTTTAAACATTGCCCATGGCTTTTAGAATCACTAATCACTGCACATCGCTCCTGGAATCAGCGCTCTTATACAAAATTGTATACACTTTTACTTATTGGAAACACATAAATAATCGATTCTGACTTCTTCTTTTGTTGCGTTAATAAAATTTGGTACCGGCCTTGACATCTTAAATTTTGAATACTGGAAGCTTATAAATTTCTAGGTTACGTCCGAAAATGCCATCACGTCCGTCTCGTTCGGAGACCTTTTGAGACGAGGGGTTTCTGCAAGGGCACGCCAACGGAATTTCCCACCCTTGGTTATTATTTTGAATTTTTTGATTGGTGCATCGGATCAGGTGATATCAGACCATGCTTACGTCACATGGGGTGATGTGGTAATTGCCCTAAGTTACTAACTCGTACGATATTTTACAATTTTACCCGCTAGGGGCGCTACTATCTATGCTAGTTTCACAATGTGCACCAATAAAACAAAAATTTTCTTTTATATTGGGAAGATATAATTATTAAATAAAAATTAAATATATAAATGAATTTATATGTAACACCTTATTTTTAAGAGTGTTACAAAGTAAATTTAAAAGATACTTAGACATAATGTTTTGGAAACTACTAAGTAATCTTTATTAATGCTTTCCACTATTGTCTTTGTGTTAGTGTTATTAGTCTTTCTTAACCACTGTTGAAGTTGGTAGAATTCGTTTGGAGACAAATGTTCTACAGTGTTGTCAAAGAGTGTTTGGGATTTTTATTGTGTTCATATATTAGGCCAGACCACCCGCAAACACTCTTACTTTGCAAAGCGTCTTATCCCAAGATGTTGCTTCAGCTGCTGAAACAAGTGTAAGTCACTTGGGGCAAGGTCGGCGAGTGAGGCAGATGTCGGAAAATATCACATAGAAACTCGTCAAGTACGTATTGAGTCGTACCTTGTGGGCGAGCGTTGTCGTGGAACAAAAAATTGTGATTGTCAGTTTTGATATACGCAAATAGTCGGAAAGGCATGCACGCATTATCTCAATATTCGGAGACAATTGAGCTTTGATTTCGTCGAACGTTGGGCTGCGTTCGGTGATAATTGCCCGTCGGACATCTTCGTGATCAGTCGGAGGGCGAAATGTGGTATGGAGGTTACTTCATTGTTCCTCATAAAATCTTGCTCTCCTTTTAATAAATATCTGGCACCAACAAGAAACAATTGGCCTTCATATAATGTATCCACCCAACCATAAACACTACACAACTCGTAATTCATATCTGTCGCAGTTTTTATATTTTGTCTATTAAAAAACGAACAACACCACAAACTTTGCAATCAGCGACAAGAACAAGTGTAACATTCTTAGTGGCTAGAGCCTGACTGTCCGCTCGATAGACGCATGTGAAGAGGAATTTTACTGTGCTGCCACTACACCCAGACACAAATTCTCCACGATTCGCAAACTTTTCCCGCTTGCCACACGGATTAAAAAAAAAAAAATAAGGGTAACTTACTTATGAGACGTCCCTAGTATTTCTATGATCTTTTGGTATATTTTAAAATTTACCATTGATCCAGAGTTTTGAGATATAATCTTTTTTTGTTGACGTAATGAGTTTGTACGTCTTGAATTTATGCCTGTGTAAGTGTACTATTGCTTGCTTTTAATTTTTCTAACATTATCTGAGTTTAGTTTAGATGATTAGTGTTGAATGTAAGGTTTAGTATAGTAATGTAATCAAATTAATTTAGGGAAAATAGTTATCTGTAGGTTATTAGTTATTCACAATATTGTATTCGACGCTGTTAGATTATAAAGTATAAACTTATTTTTTTTATAAAATTGAGTTAAAACAGAAAAGGTGTGGCAACATGTACTTTTTACTACCAGAGTAGTCTAATTTCAGTTATGCTACTTTCTGATAGATAACAGCACTGTAATGTATTGAGCCATAGGGGCACATCCGTATCTGCGTACAAGCCCCGGGTTCTGTTAATTACACTCGCGATTAAGAAGTCCTTCTACAGACCTCCAGTAGGGTAGTAATCGCCTGGGACTTGCATTCTAAACACACATGCTGGGGCTGTAAGTCTACAAACACAGGATTCCTGAAACTCCAAACCTTCATATAAAACACAACAGCTATAATGCTGGCCTCTTCTAAGCCAACACACCACAGCACGTACCATTTGGAATACATTTTGGATGTAGCTATTGGGAAAGGTTTGCTAGTGTCACCGCAACTTCACTCGATAGAGATCTAAATGCAGATCACTATCCCGTGATAATAGCGTTTCTGGAAGTTGTGCTCGCAGAGAGCTAAGGAAGGTGATGAACTACAGATTAGCTGACTGGGAGTTATTCCGGTACCAGCTGGACAGCACTCTACCTGCCTTCCTAAATGTCGACTCACCACTGGACATAGACAAGCCGTCAGTAGCCTCACGACGGCAATACGTACTGCGATTACTAACGCGGTACCAGTTAAATATCAGCCCAGACACTGTGTACACATACCAAGGCACATACTACAGCTAATCTCCCTGCGAAATAGGATTCGGCGGGCATTACAACACGGGGTAAACAAAAGCGTTCCACACGCAACTCTTAAACGCCTTATGAGGCAAATTTAGTGGGAACTAATTCAGAACAAAGTCGACGGTTTCCAAGCAGAGTTGGCCACCTTAAACACAACAGACCTTAAACAACCATTGGGCCGATGGTTAAAGACTTCACGCTAGAACCGCTGCGTTATCCCCCACTCATCTGCCCGACTGGGCAAGTGGGCAACCGTGTCAACAACGTTAACTTGTTTGCGGACACGCTTGAGAGCACCTTTGCACAGAGCACTATTTAGAAACAGCACAGTTTAATACCCTACATTAGATCCAAACACTGACACTACAATCACAGAGATAAAGTGGGCAATCTCACAAACAAACAGCTGGAAATCTTCTGGACCAAACACCATCACCAACACAACGCTGAAAAACCTCACGGAGAAAGCGATAACTTATCTCTCAAACATCTACAATTCTATACTCCAAACACAACACTTCCCGTACGCTTCGAAGGAGGCCAAGATCTTGGTCTTTCCCAAACCGGGAAAATACCACCGCAAACCTGACTCATACAAACTGATAATCTTGTTGAATACGATGGACCAGGTATTTGAAAAAATCCTGCTCAAAGGTATCAACAAGCATATCAGCACACACAACATACTGAGGCCAGAGCAATTTGGCTTTAGGACAAAACACTCGGCCACGCACAACATGATGAGAGTGGTGGAGCATGCAACCAAGGTGTTCAATAATTACTGTTCGACGGGGGTAGTCTTCCTGGACATTGAAAAGGTCTTTGACCGGGTCTGGCACAACGGGCTCAAAATGAAATTACGACACTATAGCTTTACAGACATTCTTATACACCTAGTTAGATCATACCTGTCCAACCACAATTTTAGGGTTGATGAAGGCCAAACTCAATTTACACGACGAACTGTACGGGCCGGAGTCCCTCAGGGCTCAATTATTGGGCCCGTATTGTTCAACATCTACATAAACGACAAACCGACAACACTCAAGACACAAGTGGCCATATTTGCAGATGACACCGCGTAATCCGCTCAGTCAATGAAACCACATCTAATACACTCCAATTTACAGCGCCAACTTACAGTACTAAAATTATGGCTGAGCAACTGGAGAGTTAAGGTGAACGTGGCCAAGTGCCAGGCTATGCTTCTCTCCGAACGTAGGACACACAAACTCAACACACAACTAAAATTATTGGGCGAGGACATTCACTGGGGAAACCAGGTCAAATATCTGGGAGTCATACTCGACAGAGGCCTTACTTGGGACCCTCAAATTACAAACAAGTTAAGGAAAGCAACATTTAGAATATCACAACTATACCCTATGCTTAATAGAACAAGCCCACTTTCACTACGGGCGTCCACTACTATATAAGGATCTATGTTGCCCAGCATACTTACGTACCCTTACCTCGTCTGGGGCCATGCAGGCAACTCACGCACACGCAGACTCCAGTTATTCCGATACAAGGTTTTGCGAATAATTACGAAGACTCCTATGTACAAGATTAACACTGATTTGAAAGTGCCTCTCATCAAACAACCCCTCCGACTCTCAGCAACAAGGTTCTACAAATAGGGTCACGCACATACAACATCCACACTCAATTCTTCACTGGGTAGATACGACCCCACCCATGAAACACACAGACGGCCGCTGTCCCTACTGACCACCTAGCTCCAACCATAATGCAAAAAATAAATATATACATACTAAGACATTCTGATTCACAGTTATGTTCCAGTTGACGCAGGGACACATCCTCAGGGCCGCAGCTTAGTATCAACGGAAGTACTAGTTTGACTGCATGCCTTTTCAGTTTTGAGTAGGCAGCAGAAGAAGAGGTGCTTGCCATTCCTGCCATAGACTCACTAACAAGGTAATACCACTATATGTAAGGTAATAACCATCCTTATCCCTTAGCCTAAGGTTATTCAAGCCGCCAGGGTTCCTGCATGATCTGTGGCAGGTTTTTCCGGACAGGGTTCCTTGCCAGATTTTTTCATCCCGCTCTTAGCTCTACACTTACAGTACTGTTTAATTCCACTATCTCCTGATTCTCCATGGAAAGAGTTTATGAGCTTGGTACATGGGCAATCAATCCTGTTTCCTTCACTCGCGGTAGGGATACTAACCGCATGCGCATGTGAGACGTAGGAAGCTCGCTAGAAGTTGGCTGTCACGAGGGCTGGGGGCCCAGATCCTGGTAAAAAAATAAGAAAAGAGGGGCACATCCCAAGAGTCGCAGTTTAAGTACTAGTTTTAATTGCATGCCGATTTGTTTTAGAGTAGGCAACAAAAGAAAATGTCATTCCTAGCATAGACTCACTGACAAGCTATTTATGAGGTAATACCCCTTCTTATCCCTTAGCATGAGGTGATTTAAGCCCCAAGGTTCCTGCATGATCTGTCATGGGAATATTCCTTGTAAGGTTTCTTTTTTGCCAGGTTTTTGTCATCCCACTCTTAGCGCGACCTTACCGTACTGTTTCATTTTACTATCTCTTCATCCTCCATGGAATGAATTTATGATCTTCGTTCATGGGCAATACATCCAGATTCCTTCACGCGTGGTAGGAATACTAGCCGCATGCGTATGCGAGACGGAGGCAACTCGCTAGTGCTTGCTAACTTGAGGGCGGTTTATGGGGATCCAGCTAGATTTGGCAAAACAAATATGTTTCAATCTGTAAACAGCTATACCAGGAAGGCTCATGTGGTATGGGGAATCATTTTACCATACCAAAACTACTTCTAATATAGTAATGATGATCAAAACCTGTCTATCATACTCAATTCTCTTATAAAATAATGAATTCTAGATTTGAGAGAATCTTTACTATTTATTACGTACTATCAGACCCACCCTGGCTCTAAATGATTCATTTATCCTATGGTAGATCGGAATTAGGTGTTTATTTTTTTATTAAAGGGTCAAATTCGTTTTACGAAGATATATATTTTTATCAATTTATATTTTTAATGTAACTTACAATAAGGAATATTCCTGCTATGCTTAGAATCCAAAGGAATCCTGAAAATTGGCTTTAGTATGTTAACTAGGACGCTACACAGAGCAGAATAAATCTTTTCTGGATTAATCATTTCTCAACACATTTAATTTCTAAGATAATTCTCGACGTCTATTTTGCAATTACACCAACAAAGGTTTGGTAACACAGGTTACAAATATAACTTATAATGCATGTTTATTACACGAATATCACCGAAGAGCGTTTTTAAATAAAACAATGTCCGAAGCACAATGGGAAGACTATAACGTCACGTTTTGACTTTTTATATGATCAACGTGACTTTAGGCTTGGTGCCATTAATGCTCGTCTTTAAAACAGAAAATGTTACAGCTTTAACGGAAAGATATTCTTTTCTCATCCTAAACCTTATGTAAAGCAAAAATATGTAAACTTATTTAACAGGTTTAATCACGTTACAGAATCAGTAAAATCGACATCACGTATATTTTAAACGTAATTTTGCTATAGAAATGAATGTAAGTTATCTTAGAAAGTCATTCATACCAGTTCTTTAATTTAAAAAAGCAATTCTTCTAATATATAATTTTATATTGCTCTTGTTAGTGAATTTGAACTCATAAATAAATTCTTAGAGAAGGACCACATATCTGGTGTAGGGGCCTTCAATCTCGACGACCTTTCCTTGATCGTATGCTCAGCGACCTATTTAGTCGCACACGACATTGTAATATACATATTTAAAATACGACACTGTACCTTTTGGTACCCAACGAAAAAAATAAATTGCTGAAATTGTGAACTTTCATTCTCTTTCACAATACATTTTTTAAGGAGTATTTATTATGCTACAAAAAGTATCCAAATGTATTAATGTTCAGTGTGTATTTTAATTGCGTGTTCCTTCTCCTTAGAAACAGATAAAAACTCTTTATGAACACACACACACACACACACACACACACACACACACACACACACACACACACACACACACACACACACACACACACACACACACACACATACAAACACACAAACACACACACACACACACAAACACACACACACACACACACACAAACACACACACACACACACACACACACACACACACACACGCGCGCACACACACACACACACACACACACACACACAAACACACACACACACACACACACACACACACACACACACACGCGCGCACACACACACACACACACGCACGCGCACACACATACACACATACTCTCGCGCGCGTTTGGCTACTGTATTATGCGAATTCCCTCACACACATACACATAAACAAACACACACACACACACACATACCCACACACACACACAAACACACACACACACACACACACACACACACACACACACTCATACATTCACACTGTAAAGTTTAGGCATTTTTACCTCGGTAAGTTTATCTTTTATTTATAATGTGTGTTATTTATTAATTGCTTATTACCAACATAATTAATTTTGCTTACCAGGGCTCTAAATCTACGCCACAGATCAGGCAATTACTGTCTGGGACGCTCTTCTATCTTGAAGCTACAACTAGGTTACTTGTGAAATAAGAATTGAAAGTTTTAAAGTACAAAGTTAAACAATTTAATAATCAATGACAAATTACAAAAGAACAAATGACACCAATGTGTCGAGTGAATAACCTTTAATTATCGCTAATTATTCCATACATATTTTAATTACTTGTTAACCTTTCAAATTTATATATATCGAGAAGGTAGTAACTTAAGTTTTCCAATTTAAGTTTAGGAATGAATATTCAAAGGACAATTTCTACCGTTCACGTGTTAATTTTTTATCATTTAAAATTCAAGTTAGTTAACATTAAAACACGTTTTCTTTATTATTATCTAAAACATACCTGGTTGTGCACATTACTTGTAAAACACTATAACACATATCATTAATTACTGCACATCGCTTTGTACACTTAACACTCAACACATCGCTCTTACAATCAGCGTTCTTAAACAAAAATGATATAAGCTTTTGCTTATTTGAAACATATAAATAATCGCTTCTGACGTCTTCTTTAGTTGCGTTTATAAAATTTGGTACCGGCCTTTACATCTTAAATTTTGAATACTGGAAGCTTAAAAATTTCTAAGTTATGTCCGAAAATGCCATCGCGTCCGTCTCGTTCAAAGACTTTTAGTGAAGTGGGGTCGTTGCAAGGACGCGCTAACTGAAATTTTCAAACAAACTCCCACCCTTATTTATTTATATGAATATTCTGATTGGTTCACAGATATCACCTCATGCTTAGTCACATGGCGTGATGTGCTTAATTACCTTAAGATACGAACTCGTACGATATTTTTCAATTTCACCCGCTAGGAGCGCTTACTACCTACGCTAGATTCACAATGTGCACCAAGAAAACAAAAATTTTCTTTTATATTGGGACAATATAATTATTAAATAAAAATTAAATTGAATTTATATGTAACACCTTATTTTTAAGAGTCCTCCCTCTTTGATGTCTCCAAATACGCTGCTTATTTTAACCCCGCTAGGCCTTCTCGTTCCCACGAGACGTATCGTACCACATTTTGTAAACCAATGGGGGGGGGGCTTCTAAAATCTACGTCACGACATCATGCTATTTTTTCCTCCGCTGGGCTTCCGCTTTCGCACACAAAGCAAGCTCACTCAAAAATGATCAAAACATTGTCTGTTTCTTTAATTTGGGTTTAACTCTTCTATTTGGCGTTTTCGCGAATTTTGGTACAGGGCATCTCCTTTCCCCCTTGACAAGCCGCGTCTTCTCGCATGTCGATGGTGACTATAGGAGTATTTTGAGGTTTTCTCTCCTTTACATGTAATTTACTTGTATTTTAAAATATACAAAACCCCTTATCCCTTCTAATGGCTTTGCTTTCACATTTTCACTTTACGAAATTTTAATATTATTGCGACGGTATTTGCTAATTCCAATCCTACCCGTTGCAACACACACACACACACACACACACGCACACACACTTAAATACACACACACACATACACACACACAGACACACAGACACACACACACACAGACACACACACACACACACACACACACACACAACACACACACACACTCACACACACACACACACACACACACACTCACTCTAATACATACACACACACACACACACACACACACACACACACATACAGACACACGCTCCCGCGCGTTAATGAAAATTCACACACACAACACACACACACACACACACACACACACACACACACACATACACACACACACACACACACACACACACACATAAACACACACACACACACACAAACACACATACACACACACTCACACATATACATACATACAGACACACGCTCGCGCGCGTTTAGGTACTGTATTATGAAAATTCTCTCTCTCTCTCTCTCTCTCTCTCACACACACATACACACACACACACACACACACACACACACACACACACACACACATACACACACACACACACACACACACATACAGACACACGCTCGTGCGCGTTTAGCTACTGTATTTTGAAAATTCTCTTTCTCTTTCTCTCTCTCTCTCTCTCACACACACACACACATACTTACAGACACATGCTCGCGTGCGTTTACCTACTGTATTATGAAAATTCTTGTTATGAATTTATTTTTAATATAAATTGGGAAATTATTGTTAGATGGTATTTCATTTTTATTTTGGTTTTTCAAGTCAAGCTGCATTTATATGTTGTCAAAGCATAGCGTATAATACATAAATTCCAAGATAATATAATATCCCAAACTATACTCGTTCTACTACATTTCAAGTTTTAAAAGTATAAATGGTCTGAATGAAAACAATCGGAATAAGTTTTCTAAAGCAAACATAGAAGGTTAGAGCCAGATCCAAGTTAATACTTGGTGACGTCAGGCGTATTTGAACCAAAGCGTCTCGTGCCTCAACGGCTATTTGGGAAGTGCAGAATCACAAAGTGGAGTTAGGTCTTGCGTCGTGCGATTTACTTTTGTGACTTATGGGCGAAAGTAATTTCTGCAGTTGAATTATAATTAATTAAAATCACAATTTCATTGATACCATGATGAAACGTACAAATTTCAAAACCCTAAATGATGAATAATTGATTTCTAAATTGTATGCATTTTTTACCCGGTGGAATTATGTTTCATATAATCTATAAATTAAATATAGTAATAACGGAAAAGTTTTAATTTAATCCTATTATTACATTTCTTCGTATCATTTAATCACATGTTAGGTTTAATACTGTGGAGCTGCATTTAATATTATAATCCGTAATTATTACCGTAATCACATATTTTATATGGTTTATTCAGATTTGAAACCAGTACCAACATTTTCAAATAATAATTTATACTTTTTGAGTAGAAAATATGATTTAAATTATATAAAGAGGCCATGTAAGATTTTCCGTACACTTTTGGCGATTGTGATTCTAAATTTATCTGAGTTTGTAGTTTATCCAAAGCCTGAAGCTCTCTGATGTGTTTTTTTTACGCCTTCAGCATTCTTTCCAGGTCTATATTGTGTGTTTTATTATGTTAAACGTTATTTGTTAATTCTGTATATTGATATGTTGTAAATTTGCTGTGATTTATTAATAATTAACTAATTATTTATATATTGCCTCTTTTTGGTCATTTCTTATAAGTTAGGTTTTTGTTTGAATTATATTCAGTAAATTTTACTATTTTAATATTTAGTAATTAAAAGTGTCCGTAGGGAAAAGCATAAAATTATGCGTGTTTCACATAACGCTGTTCTTATTCTATATCCTTATTTATGCCCTTTTTTAATTAAATTTCCAATTTCATGTTCTTGAGAAATGAGGATATACACTATTGACTGGTGAATAAGGTTCTTGATAATGTCAAACACACACACACACACACACACACACACACACACACACACACACACACACACACACACACACACACACACACACACACACACACACACACACACACACACACACACACACACACACACACACACACACACACACACACACACACATATATATATATATATATATATATATATATGAAGTTAATATATTACTATTGTAAGTATATATATATATATATATATATATATATATATATATATATATGCATATAGACATTGTAAATTTATTACAACAGTTTACCTTGAATCCATACATAAAGATTGAAATATCCAAGTGAAGATTAACACAACGCGGGTTATTCGAAGATACGGGTTGTTCCGAAACATAGTTACATATCAGTCATCCCAATAGTATTTTATTACTTTGAAAGAATTAAAGGGATTATTAGTTAGAAAAATACTTTTTTGTTCTTACAAGACGTATTGCAATCAAGTTAACAATAAATGAGATATTAAGCGAGATATTAAGCCCACAGGATATGTTGTGATCCATAGGGAGTAGCCTTCAGAGATTAATTGGTCGTCAGTATGATGCCATGTTTGCTGGAGCAAGCATGTGAATGTTATTGGGTAGCATGTCAGTTTTAATTAATGGTCTAGAGAACAATATTTTACTCCAGAGAGTTGGATATTGTAAATTGTTGCTCTACGTTAGATTCTTCACATGAAACATAATCTATGTTTTTTTAGAAGCAAAGGTTGCCTATTCTTTTAAACCAGTGTTTTTCAACCTGTGGGTCGGGGGTCGCGGCGCCTCTGTAGCGGGGCCGCCAGGAAGTCGAGAGAACTAGGTATTTCAGTAACACAAAATTAATAAATGTTAACAAGATAGATATATTAAGAAAAAGTTGACAAAATGATACCCACTATACTATTCTACTTTAAAAAATGTATGTTTATCCTCATTTATACTTCTATACAAACAAATTTAAAAAAATAACTGTTGTTTTAACGGGTAAAATAACTCGTATATTTTATTGTGAAGGTTGCGCTTGATTTTGTTCAATCAATTTCTCCCATCGTGGATCCGTTTTTGCAACTTTAAGTATTGAATCGTTTTCCAAATTTAAGCGATTTCTTGCTTTACTTTTTATGTGGGCTATTGATGAAATTGTCAACTCGCAAAAGTACGAGGTAGAAAATGGAATCAGACACTTCAAGTCTCAATTATCAATTCTAAGTATTCGATTTAAAACGATGTGTTTTACGTTCTTAATTATATATATAGTACCGAATCCTAATAACGCAAACTCATACAACTTTTTTATGGATTACAATTTACATATGTCTAGCATATATGAAAAAAAGGGTCGGGGGGTCGCGAAAAGTGGTTCTGATACTAGGGGGTCGCGTTATGAAAAAGGTTGAATAACACTGTTTTAAACTATTGATTACAAATATATGTAAAGTGCAATAATCTATTAAAAGTATGATTGGATTTTATTTAGATTGCTGATGATGTATATTACATGATTTCTAAAAATTAATCCAACAAATTTATTATTCTGACTAAGAAAATTAATATTAAACCAAATAAATACTCATTTAGAATAGTAACTAAAATAATTACAATGAAATTGAAAAAAATATGAGAGTAATCATCTCGGACTGTAGGATTAAAGAGTTATTGCAACCAAAAATTAAAGGGGATATTAGTTACAACAGACAACCGTAGCTTGAATAGGATATTTATGACAATAATATGAAAAAAATAAACAATACCGAATATTTATTTTAAAATAAATATAGAAAAACATTAAAATTTTGGAGATAGAGACACAGAAATCTTTGACTTACCTATCTTTATAGCCCAAAGAAACACACTACAAGACGTTAACCTGAAGGTCTGGCTGTTAGCGGGAATTGTTTTGTCCCTATTTATACAATGTTTTTATATTTAAATACTTTATTATAATCAAATGACTTTCTGCATTTTTTTAAAACTCTGTAAACTGTAACAATATATTTCAGTTAGGGTGATGTAGTTATTTGATATGGATTTAGAGTATGAATAGTTTTTAGGTTTAGTTTTATTAAATTTGATTTGGTTCTAGTTAGTTACCCCTGGTTAGGTCAGGTTAGATTAGACAATAATAGGTTTGTTTAGGTTATATTCATTATTATGTAATATGTTTATTTATTTAAATTTGTTTTTTATATCATACTTTCCTAAAACATTTGAGAAAATATAAAATGTAGTTCAGACATTTATATAAGACCAACAATCTATCTCTTTTGATAAAAACAACATTTCATTTTATGTATTTACTGCGTTGTATGTCATTAATCATTTCGGGTGTTGTGATAAAGGGCCTAAACGGAAGGTGTCTGTATTAGTTTGGTGTGGCTTGCGGTTGGGACACAAATCGATGATTTTGGGGTTGCTTTAACCTTAAAGGGTTTCGTCGGAATTCTCTTACTCTATGAAAGTATTGACTCTATTACACCTCTTTGTTCCTTGTGAAAATATTTTAAAAACACCAAAATACTCCACACATTTTTATTTATTGTAATTCTTATCTTTTAACTGTTTTAATAGCTAATAATATATATCCTGTATGAGTTTAACAAAATTAGATATTGCTTGTGTAGAATATTTCCAAATTGAAAGCTTAAAAATGTTGATTGAAAGTAGAATTTTTAAAGTCTGAAAGACTACAAAAGTCCAGTTTTACTGTGGTTTATGATTGTTTTGGGGACATTTATAAACATATAGAAATAATGTTTTGTACACATAAAATTAAAAAAAAAAAAACCACTGAATGAAAATGAATGGGTTCAATTATAAATTATAAAACATTATTTCTTGAAATACATTTTGTAAGTAATCACACCTAAAGAAAAGATATTTTGAATTTGTCCCAGATAAATGAGAGCACTGTCGTATTACGGTAGTAGAAACTATAAAATATTATAATTTTCTACAAATTTTTTTCTATAAATTTATAACATCCAACTTATTTTCGGTGTAGTATTAGTTTCACTTTGATAAGGGTAAAGATGCAGATTAATTTTTATATTAATTATAATTTGAATGTAACCTCTAATATAATGAGAAAAATATGTATGTATCTTATTGAAAACCTAATATAAGAGTTTACACTGTTTTAAAAATATTTAAATTGTGCTATATATGAAATTAGTCTTGTTTTAAAATAATTATAATAACATTAAATTGATTAGATAAAAGAAGGAACTACTATATTCGAAACCTTGTTTTCTTACACAAAATGTTTGGTAGGTTTTAGCTTTATTTATCTTCAGCTTCGTTATTTATAGTTTCTTGGCTTTGTACTTTTTGACAAATATTTCCATTCTGATTACATTGGTATACCTATATACATATTTCCTGTGAGTTTTAAGGAAGAAACCTTTGGTTGGTAGCAAACTTGCATCTACATTTGTGAACTATTTATTTTATCACTAGCCTACGTTTATACTCCTATAATTTAAATATTTTCTTCTTTCAAAATTTTCCTAAACGGTAACTAGTCTTTATTTTACTTACATTTGTTAAATTATATATTAGCTGTTTATTTTTATAGTTATTTTATGTTAAATAAGACATAATTCAAGTATAAAAATAATTAACATTTTGTCTTTAAAACGAACTTATTTTTACATACGGGAGCGACTATAAAATAGTTTCTGATAATGAAGGTGCCAATAAAAAAAACATATCCTCTAAGCTTATATAAATACGCAGAAAATAACGCAACCGTATGATTGAAATTTTAATTGTTTTATAAAAAGATTTATGAACTGATTCAACGTATTTTCGCAAGTTTGTGTGGGTTTTATTAAAACATTTTGTTACAAGAATAATATGAATTAGACTGCTCTAACCTTTTTGCCGACATATATTGTCACCATTCGATAGTAAACTGTTGAGTAACAACACAATACTCAACATTAAATGTGCATGTGTGAGCGCGCACGTGAATATTTGCGTGTGTACGCGTGCGTGAGAGGGTTTGGGTTAGGCGAGAGAAAGAGAGACGGAAAGAATGGACATTATTTACCAAGCAGTATCGCAAAACAGCAAATACAGAATTATGCTCATAGTGAAACTCAACGCGAATTCTGAGTTTTACGTGGATTTATAAAAACAAGAAGTGAGTAATATATAACGAAGTAAGAAGAACTTTAGTAAGGTATAAATATCTCAAAGTATATTTCTCTACTCAGGGCAAGTCGATACAGCTGCTTGGATTGCTTTCACGAAAGGGTGAAGGCTATTAAAATTCCAGAAATTGTTTCATTTCTTTAACATGTAAAGGGATTTTTTTTATAATTAAAATATATTTAGAAATTAAAACTTCAATCAATTAATTGTATAATAAAATTACACTTTAAATAATTTTAATCGAATGTAATATCTATTTGAAATAAGCAGTAATACAAGTAAATTCTATGAAAATAAAATTTGACTACTATACTATTTTAAAATCTTTAGATTTATGCTATATTTATTTTAATTCTGAGACATAAATAGAAGAAAGCTAAATCTAAGTCAGAAATTTTAAAAAAATATAAGTAAACCATATTATCATTTTAATAAAATCTGTGTCTTATTTATTTAAAAGACTTTGTTAAACTTCAATATTATCAACCGTTTCCTAAGTTTACTACAGTTTATTACCCTGAAACTTCAAATAAAATGTATTTGTTAAAAATATCTCAAGAAATGTTAAAACAAATACAAGTTTAAAAATTAAAACATGAAATCATAATTAGTCCGTAAACAAACAGTTAAACACAAAACATTTCCCTCAGCTTTAAGAAATTTAAATAGATAAATTCTTCATGATTTCGTTCATGTTGAACAATTTATCTGTGTATTTTAATTTTAAATTATTTAATAAATCAAATTAATGTAAATTTTCGCACGTTTTATTGGCATTACTTTCATTATCATTATTTTTTACAACATACTAAATTATTAATTAATTTAATTTTCCGGATTTTAACCAAACTGAAGAACTTCTTTAAGAACTTTGTTTGATATATTTTTTTCTAAATGTCTTGTAAATGTTATTGTAACACCTTTAGAATTTGTTTAGACATTTAACACCTAATTTAATTAGTAGTTTTATTAGTTTGACATATTTAAATTATATTTTTTTAAAATTAGGTGTTTAGGTGGTTTTTATTCAATATTACCTCTTTTATTTTAATTTATTTCATTTAAAGTCTTTTTTACTTTGTTTAGCTTGCCAACTTTTAAAATGACGCTACTCCGTTGAAGGTTATATAGGTCTCACTTTCAAAACAATGTAGGAATTTTATTACCTACTGTCCAAGTTCCTAATGATATTAGTTTTGTGTCTTCATTCCTTGAAGCATAACAAAAAGATTCTATTTTTTTGTTACTTTTTATTTAACATTCATAAAAAATATTTTTTAAATGATCTAAAACAGGTATACTCCCAGCTTTAATCTTGGTTTTCCTCTCGAAAGCACAATTTACCTTATACGATAAAAACAATTATAAAATAGTTTTTCCCGTTAAACTGTGTAATTGTTTTCTCGAATTTATTTTTCGTTTAATTTTATTGTATATAAATAGTTTTTTTTTAAAACAAAATAGTTTTCAATCGTATTTTTATATTTGGGACATTTTTATTTAGAGTGTTTTATATTTTCTTGTACAGTATTTTTTTCATATTCATGTATTTTATTTCTTAAAGGGATCTTCAATGTCTTATTACAACGATTATATTTAACATTGTGAAATCCTAATATTTTTAAAAATAAAATGCAAATAAAACCAAGGTTGAATAAGTTAATTTTACTTCTTAATATAGTATTTTTTAAACACATTCGTGGGATATGAATTACAAAAATGTTTACGCTGACTAACTGTAAGTATTTGTGTTAGGTGTAACCTAGGTGAGTTACCGGCGACAACCTATTTGGGTTTGTTAGTTTTTAACCTAAGCTACAACCCCCTGAAAATGCGGACATTATTATTGTCATCGAAGCTTGGTACTGTTTTTTACTGTTTTAAACCTTTTTTGTAAATAAGATATGAATGTAAAACAAGAAAACGATTAGTTGCGTTATGTACAAGGGGGTCCATAAATATATGACAATTCTTCGGGAGCTGATTCTACTTGTAAAGACAAGGAAAACAGATTACATAAACATAGGCCTGGAATAGCTTCGTTAGCGAGTTATGGCTAGTTAAGGATTCCTACCGGATTTCGGCTCATCCCGTTATATAAAATTCTAACCAAATTTTCAAGAGCGTTAGTTAGGAATAAAAATGCCCGTTACTTATGAGCTTTTCCTCTGACAAATCCACAAATAGGTCCTATAATCATATCTTGACTACTTTTGGAGAAATCAGGGCTTTAACACAGGTTTTTCGTCCCTAAATCTTAAACGTACAATGAAGGAATGTTGATTTTCAATAAAACTAGTTTCAATAGAAATATTAATGATGGAAAAATGGTATGATTAAATTATAGACAGAGTGAACAAATGTTAAATAAATGATCCTTAATTTCAAACAATACAAAGCAAAATGATTCATTTTGGGCATTTGGTAAAAGAAATTCCTCCTTCTCATTATAGTAATAAATATATAAAAATATAAACTGTAAATTACGTATTTCAGACAGTACGGTATGAAACCAACACGTAACCAATTTTTGAAACCAACACTCATTGACAGAAGTGAAACAGTCGAACGTAACTTTCAATAGAATTTTAGCATTGATTTATTGTGTTGGCCCTTTTAAGGCCAGTTAATTAGGTCGTTTATTTTTCAAGAATCCTCAAAAGGTCAAGCACACTTATAGTATCTTCAAGAAAAATTACCAATACATGTTGAAGGTGTTCCTTCGGTAACTCGTCGTTGGATATACTGTAAGTGTAAGTCTATGCCGTACGATGGGGCGTCATATGATAATGATACTGTTACTTAATATTTAAATAATAAATGTTCGTATTGGTAGATTTCACGTTGAGGTCCTGTAAATTAACCAACTAGATAATCAGACCTTTCGACATGGGACCTTACGTTATTTTTACATGTGGGAATAGATGGAGGAAAACATAAAATCAAACTCTCGCACTCTTTAGTTGCCTGTATCTTGTATGCTCTTACAAAAGCAGATAAAGTATAGCCCTGCTAAACTAAAAAAAGGAGCAAGCTATAAACCTAAAGCTAGTACAAGACATAAATAAATGTTCTGAAAAATGTTTTGAAATTGAAAAAAAACACTTTCGAGTATTTACTATAAATTACTATTAGGAAGGTTTTAGTAAATTGTTTCACAAAAATTGCACTTTGTACTGGTTAAAACAAAACGTCATTGGATTTAAAATTTGTTCACTTTACCTAACTCCATTCACATCATTTTATTCGAAATGATTTGTCGGATTTTTATTTTCTGTGTTTATTTACCTATTTAACGAAGTTTGAGGACATAAAGAATAAAAATAAGTCGTATTAGCTCCGATATTTGAAAACGTACTCAAGATATGGTTTTTAGAGCTAGTTTACTCGCTTCAGGTGATAAAATATACGAAACCTCTTTTTTGACTCTTGTTCAATGTACTTGAATATTCGCCGCGAACCGGGCAAAGTCTTTCGGTTTCCGAATCTATGTTTCTATTTAAGTTTTTTTTAGTTTCATATGTGGAATGTATCCCCAAATTATTGCCATATACGATAGTTTTAATGTTAAAGATTTATATATATATATTATAACATAAATTCCCTTGGGCTTTATCTATGTTATTTCAAGTTTGTTAATTTAATTGTTATAGATTAATTAATTTGTTTTAAAGTGTTGGGCGCCAGTTTACCTATTGTTCGACTGAAGTTCTAATTAAACATTTTGCTTATATTGTATAATTTTAAATTATGCTTCTTATTACTATGACCTACCTTTATTTTAATTATTTTGATTCCTTTTTCTTTATAAGATTTCAACCAAATTTCTTAATTAGAGTAGGCCTTACAAAGAAATACAAGACTTTTTAGTTATAACAATTGCTTTAATATTTTAGAACATTATTAATTCCTGTTGCCAGTTAAATACAAAGTATACATGTTAAATCTACATTTAATTACAAATTATTTCAGACTATAATGTCGAACCAAAATCTTATACGGTAAACAACCTGTTATTTATTTCATTCATTTTATTTATTATTATTTAAATTTGACCAGCTAATAAATTAAAGACTTTTGGGGCGTGTTTAGATTCTTACCTTATGAAATTACTTTTTTCTTTTGAAATTTAGAGTTACTTGTATATTAGAAAATTTGTTTTATTGACCAGAAATTTATTATTATTTTTTTAATTAGTTTTTAATTAAAGTTTTTACTTAAGTGCAGTGACGTTCTTTCCCTTTTTGTGTTCCGTTAATCCTTGGCATTAGTTCGACGATTTTTTGCAACACTTCACTCACAATTGGTATCTGGTACTCTGACTCAAGGATACCTTTATTATGCAGTGATTATAAATTTAATAAATTAACTATACACCAACTTCTTAACACCACATTTATCGATAATTAAATTACTTATATTTCTTTTAAACAATTTCACACACTTTCTTCAGGAACATCCACACACGTCCATCTATCTACTTTTTTGGTCGGAAGAAGACTGCCTCTCTTTTTCTGCACTTGAATTTGTTTACCGCGTATTTCCCCTTCTCGTTCATTTTCTACCCAATGAAAAACATCTATCTTGGCTTCCACCAATCAAATTTGAAATTCGTACGTTATACTTTTTTTTTTAACTATCCGTTATTTTTTAAAGTGTACGTGACACATCTGTCGTTCTCTCCCGTCCCTTTCAACTTTCTAAAACCTAACAAAAACTCTACCCTAGTTCTCTAAGGGTTTTACAAATTGTTTATTGCCTTAAATATTTTTTTTTTAAAACTTTTTTTTTTTTTTTTGTTTAATGTATTCCTTTGTCGGCTTTTACTAAGTCAACTTTTGGAAGTATTGTTTACTGTTAATGTTTAGTTTTTATTATTATTATTATTATTATTTTTTAATATTTATAAATTTAATATTATAATTTATATATATATATATATATATATATATATATATATATATATATATATATATATATATATTGAAAGCTCGTTCTAAAATTGTTGGAGGGTTCACGTTGTCAATGCTAGATGAGATTCTAGCATTTTATGCACTGCAAATAACTACGGTTATTAACTCTATTTATCATATTGTTTCATCCTTGGAAGAATACATATCCATATATACATATATATATATATATATATATATATATTTATATATTTATATATATAATCGGTTTTCTGATATATCAATCAAAACAACTGAGGTTTTTTATTTACAAGAATTATTTATTATTTTTTTATTCAAAGCTCTTCGTTGGTAAAC
Source organism: Prosapia bicincta (assembly GCA_036971475.1). Lineage (NCBI taxonomy): Eukaryota > Metazoa > Arthropoda > Insecta > Hemiptera > Cercopidae > Prosapia > Prosapia bicincta. The sequence goes on from JBAIZL010000009.1 coordinate 14,823,218, forward strand.
AGTACCAACATCATGAGGAATGATTCTGATGGTGTTAGTACTAATTACTAACGAAAAGCTTTGAATAAAAAATTAATTAATAATCCTTTGAAAACAACAGTTTCTTTGATATAGGTAAATAAAGAAATATATATTTACAAACACACACACACACACACACACACACACACACACACACACACACACACCACACACACACACACACACACAGACACACATACACACACACACACACACACACACACACACACACACACACACACACACACACACACACACACACATATATATATATATATATATATATACATGATCCATATATTCTTATATAAACAACTTAGCTCAATCTCTATTTGGCTGTTTTTGTGTAATGGGTTGGAAATAGTGGAAACTCGTGTTCGTGTTTATACAAGTTGGATAATGATAAGAGAGACTGTGTCATACATTATCCGCTTTGGTTCTTTGTGCAGAGAAAGTTCTGGAAATGTACTGACAGTCAATGTGTTTAGATATGGTTTTCTGTTCAAATAAGGTATTTATGTTCTGGTATTCATGTATTAATATTACGTCAATTAAAGTTAAGTTATTTTCCAATGTACTAGTGTTACTATGTTTGTAATTAATTTAGTTAATTAAGTAACGCTAGTGTGGATATACATTTTAACATTAGACTAATGAAAATCGACACAATGAACCACCCTAAGCCTCTTTGGGGGTGCTCTGTGGAACGATCTACACTAAACGTCACACGAACCATCCTGGGAATATATTAAACAAACCATCCAAATATAAGTAACTTGTGTTCAGCGGTTTATAGGTCCATAAGATATATGCATATGTACAATACAAGTATACAATACATACATCGTTATATATATATGTAGTAATGTTTTTACATAAAAACACAAAAGTAATAAATAAAAATAATTCAGAATATAAAAGAAGTAAATTAAAAATGGATGAAAAAAATGTTAACAATGGAACCATAACTTAAAAAAAATAATCATAAAATATTAAAACCAAGATGGCAGCTGGTATAATTATGAAACAGCTGATGTTTTCCAAATGTAGAACTGTACAAATTCTAAAAATTATTGCATAGAGGATAAAACTTAATTGTCCAGGTACGGACATGAAGATCAAAAAATCTATGGGTTAAATAACAGATGTTTCAACAAAGGAAAAAGTTTTATTTTTTCTCTAGAAATTTCAATTAGAAAAAATTAATTGTTAGAGAAGCTTGCATTGGAATTGGAAGTAAAAACTTAGTTGGGCAAAATTTTATTTAAAGGAAGAATTCAACCATAAAAAAACATAGTTTCTGAAAGATTGGTTTATAGAAATAAATTTAAAATGCTAGAAATTTGGACAAAAACATTAAACGTCAGATAAGTAATTAAATTTAAGAAAAGATTGTAAATTTTATTATTGTAAATTTAAAATTAATAACTTTAGGCAAAGGCGTTCCTTTTATAAATTTTTTTACAACATTATTTGCATAAACTAAATTTTAATTTGTAATAACACCCACCGAATAACCTGAAAGAAGGAGTCTTGCGATATTTATCTAAATTAGGAAATAGAGACAGTGTATTAAAAAAAAATATTGTAACTAGAATCAGATTAAAAAAAACTAAATTGTTACTATAAATGGTAAGTAATAAAAAATAAAAGTAATAGCAATCTAAATTTTACTGTTAGGGTTACAATCATTTTGTAATTCTAACTGGCACCCAGCAATTTATTATTTTCTAAAGATTAGTATTATTAAATCTTGTTATTATAATGAAATATATTTAAATTATTCAAAATTATAAAAATAAATATATTATATAAAAATATTACTATATATATATATATATATATATATATATATATATATATATATATATATATAGAGAGAGAGAGAGAGAGAGAGAGAGAGAGAGAGAGAGAGAGAGAGATTAGGAAAAAAACGAGAAAAGCAGGAAAGAAATCATTAGAAAAGCTGTATAATAAACTATGTTAAAGATATTCATTATAAAATTCAATTGTTTATAATCATCTAAGTAAGATTAAATATTGTATAGTAAACTTAACGAGGTTATTTAAAATTTAATTTCACTGAAATATTTTAATTGTATAAGAATAAACATTGACTTTTACAAGAACTAAAATCTATGGTGGTACCTAGAGATACACAGAAAGGGGGGGGGTGTTAAATGTTACGGAAAAGCTTGGATTTAAAACTTTTTTATTCTTAAGTTACGCATTAAAAAAAAAATAAGACCTAGCACCTTTTCGGAATGTGATTGACGGCAGTGTAATTAATTTCGTAAAGCTGTGTTCTCCCCTGCACGAATCAAATGACGTCATAGGTATTTGCTTCTTCTTACAGCTTCGGTTTTATAGATCTACAACGTCAGGATTACGACCTAATCATATTTATCCGTACCTTAATTTTATTATTCATTTCTTTCCATCATATTATAGAGATTAAGTTTGTATTTTTTCAATCGAAAAACTAGTTTTCTAACATGGTTATCTTGCCTCTTTAGTTTTTCCTATACTTTGTAAATTTAGAAATGTTTGTCTGTTGTTATTCTCCAATTAAATTAAAATCACATTTAAAATATAAAGTTTACTCTTTATTTATTACTTCTATGTTGTTATGTGTATTTTTATCTATTGGTTTTTCTAATTAGAAGTGAGGTAATGTTTCTGCCTCACTTTCCTTTTTCATCCTTCGACTTGAGAGATTGGTATTATTTGTATTAGATTTGTATTTGAGTGAACTTTAGGCTGTATTAAAGGCTTTTGGATATTGTTCAATGCTTCCTTTACATTTTATCGTTAGGTATTTTTATAATGGAGGAATATGTAATACATTATTTAACTTTTCTAATACCTTTTATATTTTCAGCACACATGTTTTTTTAAAATGTTTAGCTTTTATAAAACTTAAGGCTTTTGTAGGTTTCGTCCTCAAATCAATTGTGTCCCAATATCTTATATTTTTATATGAAGCAATAACATATAATTTTATGACTTATTGAGAGAGTTGTTGCTACGTATTTTTAATCAAGAGCTTGTATTGATCGAGGGTATTTAGATTTGATCCTCATTTCTGTTACATGTATTAGCACTGTGCACCAAGCATTCAAGCTCTTCAACAGGATTTCCAATTGTTATGTTATACACAGCATTGACCAGTTTATCTTATTCTTCTTTTGGTTCCATGTTGTACATGCAGTTGGAAATCATCATCGTTATTTTTACTTCATTAACTGCGGCAATAAGCAATACGTCTGAATTACATCCACAATACTCTAAGACTCCGCATTCAACGTCCCATACTTCGCGTTGCTTTAATCATACCTTACACCAGGGATGACCAACTTCTTAGCCCTCAAGGGCCACTTCAAATTTTCAGTAAAGACAAGGGGCGCACAACTAATTTTACACATATATCAATAAGCCAAATGTAGACAATCCGTATACAATATAGTATGCGTCGTATATGAAATAACATGAATTTATAAAAGTTACGCAAAATATTTTCATATACATATTATTATCAAGCTCAATGCACAATGGATCAAAATAAGAATAATATTAAATTTTTAGTTGCTATTTAATCGTGTTGTTTACACTTATCAGAACACAGTCTATTGGACAAAACTTTAACTTGTGTAAACCTAAAATCATCCTTAAGATTGTACCTACTTTGCTTAACGGAGAGCACTATTGGTGGGCCAAAACGTTCAATAGTTCATAAAATTCAATCTGAATTAAGTTGGTGGCAACCTTAAGCAGAACTAGAAGATGGTCTGTTGCGATGAGTTGGTCTTATACATTCCATTGTTGAAAAGGTGCACTCACAAAGGTATGTGATACCAAACATTGAACCTATTTTCCTACCGAAGACACGTAGTTTGGAATATTTCTAATCAATCACTTGACTCCAACATTCAGTACCCGGTTTGGATCTTTCCTAAAAAATTGGATCACTTTGCAAGTCACAGAGCTCTCACTGGGTGTAGAGCCGTGTTCAACCCGTAACCTATATCGATCTATACTTTTATGTTTTAATAAATAAAAAATCTAATGTTTTAACTTTCGTCTGGGGTCAAATAAAAACAAAGTTGCTGGCCGCTAATTGGTCATCTCTGTCTTAGACTATGACATACACTAGTGAGTATTTTCTTCTTTATATGGCTTAGATATTCCTGTTTTCGTGTTCTTTTTTAATTTACTTCTTTTTCTATGGATGACATCCTTTACATTTAAAAGCAAATATACATTCATGTGATGTACTTCACTTTATATCACATTCATGTGATTTAATACCAAATCTCAAAAGTTTGAATTGTCTTGACTGTTTCTGATTTAATGCCCGAACTACCTCACCTTATAAATATAACACGTAAGTAACATAACAACGTAATATTTTCGGTCTCGGATTTAAATTAAATTTCCAACTGCATAGGAATCTATTTGTTTTAGTAAACGTCTAGCAGTTTTCACTTGTTTTATAATATTTTTAGCTCGTTCGTTAATTTTAATGATCCGTTACTCAAGAAAATCGTATGAAGAGACTCGACAATATAAATAATTTTTAATAGTTACCATTAAATCTTGAAACTTTATTCACCATAAAATAGGAATATGGTGTCAATTATTGAGTACTCTAGAGTATTCACCCTTGGACTAAACTCTCTCAAATATCTAAACTAATAACTGAAGACACACTAGGTATTTATAGCAGTCATTTTAAATCCTGGAGCTAATAAGTTTTAGAATTCTAAAAAAGTAAACTTTTTATTTTTGTCTGACAAAGAATAGGTAATATCAAAAGTGTAAGAGATAACATTTATGATAACGTTACGTTTCGTACAGATATTTCTAAACAAAGGTTTCTTTAAAAGGCTAGAATAGGGTCTTATTCCTTCACATTGCGGCTGCTTTGTTAAATAATCCCCACTCAGACATATTAACTCCGCAGGAAAAGCTTTTAGTTGTCTCTATTAGAAGTTCCTTTGTTGCACACAATTAAACTATCGTTGTAATGTACGTGGGTTTTAGAAATGATGCTAAGCTGGTTATTATGAAAGTAAGGGGCTTCAAGGGTTGGAAAATGTATTTTACAACTATGCTGCTATTCAAGAGGTATTATTCCTATCAGTAAAACTGAGATAAAACGTTTTGTATTACAACTTTATAAATCGTTACAGTAATCACTTAAATAAAATCTTCAAAGTGATCTAGCTTTTAGTTCAAACTCGATAGATGTTATCAATGAATTCATAAACACTCATTTGAATTACAACACGTTTAATAAAAGATGTAATTTCTACGTTACTCTTATCTTTATCACGTGGCTTAGCGTGTAAGTGGAAGTAAGGTACGTGGGCACTTCTGAGATCTGGTTCTTTGTGAGTATTTCATACATACGAGCTTATTTTTCGTGCTTTTGCTATTAGAATTGGGGAGGTTTACCAATGGTGGTTGGTGGTTATAGGAATAAAAAAAAAACTAGCATTCCTTAATCAACTATTTCAGTTAAATAATAATAAAAACTTCACGGATTTCTGTTACGCCTTACATACTGAATCAATATTTATCATAATATTTGGAATATAGTAAAGAAGGTTGGGTTAGATTAACATTTCGTTACACGCCCAGTGGGGAATCTCTGCATTTTTAGTTACTAATATTGCTAAACTTGCAGTAATATGTGAGTGAAACTCGAGGACGTCTTTCCTTTACCCACCCCTCACCAGAGAAATCCGGTTCAGTTGGTCTTGAGACGATAGACTGTAATGTTTTATGTTGAAACTGTATTCTTTTATTTAGTGATGTATATAAATTGCTATATACGCTACATTATTAGTTTTATTTGTCAACATGAAAGTTAATTTAAAAGGACTTTATTAATTTAGTGATTGTATTATATAACTACTTATATAAGTCCTAACTCGGCGAGGAATTCCCAGCCTACGCCTGTGACCACGTTACATAAGGTATAGGTCTGCTACTGGAATTCGAGACATTTAGATAAATAATTTATCGAACTTTACCTTTTAATTAACAAACGAATCTTTTTGTACAAAATTGTTAAGGCTCCAAAGATTGTAAAAGTAATTAATAAGTTTATTTTTAAAGCAAATAATTCGAACAAATAAAAACAATTTAGAGTGATGGATTCCCCCTGATGCGTGTAACCGTGTTACATTTTCTAGGCGTGTATAGGGGTGTTAAGTTATATTACATGGGCTATAGTTCTCAACATTTATTCTGTATCTGAGGTGAAACCTATGAGTAGGTAGTTGTAAAATTTCGCGGTGAACGATGACCACAGAAGAGGTGATTACTTTTCACATCTAGAGATGGTAGATGTGAGGTTTTACAGCGAAATCTTCATATGTGGCAATATATAAGCTTCTACTAGAGCTGGTATATGTGCTTTTACTGGGTTATTTTGTTATTTTGCTATATACAGTCTTTTACAAATATCTTATCCTGATTTGGAAAAGAATTGTTAACTTTTTATTTTATTTATTTTGTGAGTGATAAAAAAAACATGTGAGCTTTAGCGACAGTACTATAGATTTGCGTGATCACTAGTCAACAATTTCATAAAACTTATGCTTTAGAGTATTATTATAACTTTTATATTACAAATTAACATTATAGAATGGTCTCAAGTATCACGTAGCAAAACCCAATAAAGGGACATTTTATTGTCCTGATTATTACGTTTGAATATAATGAGGAAGTTTGATATTTTTAAAAATAAGAGTAAATCATTAGGGCCTATATAATCTACAATAATAAAATAGGACAGTAAAAAGGCAATTATTGGAGAGGAATTCAAGGAATGTTCATATACATAGGAACTTATGAAATGCCAATATAATGAACTTATATACTATAATATAATATATTATTGAACGAATATAATATTTATATAGGAACTTGTTGGCGTCCGTTGGTTCGTCGTTGAAAAAAAATGTTTTTGGAATGATGAGATTAAAACAACCCCAAAACCCTTTCACTAAGTAAACAAAAACATATTACAACTGCAAATACTGTAGATATATCGCTATTATTTATAATACTGACTTGTAAGGTGTTACAAATACTTTGTAAAGAGATCCTGCGTTACCCAAAATATAACTGAACTGAAGCATTATTTTGTTTATTAAAACAACCCCAAAACTCTTTCCCTAAGTAAACTAAAAACATATAGCACTCTCGTTGAATTGTATGCTACAGTGAAGTGGTAATCAGACAAATCAAATCAGTTAAATGGGTTTTTAATCAATGGAAATAATCTTCTCACATGTTTTATATATTTCTTTTATAAGGAATTTACTGTTTATAAATTTTTTTTGCATTTTAACCACTGCACAAGAAGTTATTGCTTTATAGCGAACTAACACTAAAACTTTCAAACCTCAACCCAAATAGCCCGGTATAATGAGGCTATACTATATACGTATCTGTAATCATAATAATATGGTGGTTATTTTATTGAAATAAATATATTTATAACTATTTTATGTAATCAATAAATCGAAGCTTTGATGAGGATCAAATTTTATATTTTTGGGTTTTACTGGAAAAGCTTCCATTTAGAAATTTCATAATTCGTACGCGAATAAAGGCAAATGGAATATGTTCTATGGCATAGTAGAATATGCCCTCAATACACTTCAATTGTAGTTGGGGATGAGATTTTCCTGAATAGAAACTTGACCGCGTTCTTCTGAAAACGGATTTGTACTTGGAACTATTCCCGAGGAGCTTATTACTGGGATGAAGAAATTCGCCTCCAATCTCGACTTAGTTCTGTGACTTTGTACAAAACTTGAATATTATTTATTGCCCTACATGGATAACAAGAATCAAACATGTTATCTAGAGAAATTGTCATCACTTTCATCCATTTAAATGCTTTTATTTAAAAATGTTAGATTAAAAGGTAATACATTACGATAGAAAAAGAAAAATACACTATATTTTTAATTCATATTAATCACTTGATTTTCGGGAAGTAAAACTTTGTTAATTTTAAATAAACTATTATATAAACAAAAAAATTATAATCTATTTCATATCTTTAAATACTTTGTAATTTTATTTTCCTGCAATTTTATATTGTTATGCATATCTTATAATATTATTGTAAAGGGTAAATAAAATACAAGATGAATAATTTTGAAATAATCTGTAATTAAATTTAAAGCATATGTGAAGAGAGGGAGAATAAGACATATACACATAGACAGAAAGAGAGAGAGTGCATGCAAGCGCGCGCACACACAAAGATAGATAGAGGATTACAGACAGAGAGAGAGGGGGGACACACATAGACACACAAAGAAACATAGACAGACAGATAGAGAGTTAAAGACAGCGAGAGAGAGATAGAGAGAGAGGACACACACACTCACAGACACAGAGGTAGAGAAAGAGGGGAGAGAGAAACAGAGAGAGGGACACACACACACACACACACACACACACACACACACACACACACAGAGGGGGGGAAGGAGAGCACACACACACACAGACAGATAGAGGTCGTGCGGAACGAGTCGAGCCCCGAGTAGGGGAGGAGGTAGAGTTAGGAGGGAGTGATCGCCGGCGTAGGGGCAGCTAGGACATAGCCTGGAAGTGACAATTTTTTAACTCTTTCGACTACAGTTTTCGAGCTTTGAGTATAATAAAAATCAATACAGAATCTAAAAATATATCCAATATATATGATGTAAGAGCTTTCGAAAAACAGTTTAAATTACTCTAGCATGAGTTTAGCAACCAGTTTAATCAGATAAATGATCTATGTATGGTACAAGGCCACTGAATAATATAAAGTATATGTATGAAGAATTACAGCCCTATGTAAGATATAAGGACCGCTTATATAAAATAAAAATTCTGTGTAAGTTATCTAGCCTATGTAAGATATGAATTCTACAGAACCTATATAAAATTGAAGACCTATGTATGATAGAATGATTATGTAAATTATAAGGCCTATGTAGGATATAAATCCTACGTAAGATGAAAGCCTTACGTATTATAGAAATACTGTGTAACATATTAATATTGTAACATACAAAGCCCAAGGTAATACAAAGGGTATGTAGAATATAAGCCCTATGCAAGATACAAGGCCTATGTAAGATACAAGAGCTCTATGTAAGATACAAGCCCTATGTATGATAGAAATCCTATGTAACATATAAATTCTGTGTAATATACATAGCAGATGTTGACAAAAAGCGTATGTAAAATGAGAGCCCTATGTAAGATACAAGGCCTATGTAAGACACAAACCCCATGTATTACAGAATTCCAATGTAAACCTGTAAGATACAGAGATTTGTATAAGTAACGCTCCAATAAGTATACAATGTAGAATAGATTAAATAATATGATTACAGGTAATGGTATCAACATTGTAATGCTGTTATTTGAAGAGATCTGATTAGGATCATATATTTTCCACACCATAATTTGTTCCAAACCAAATTCATACGGTTTCACTTTACATACGTTAAAATGTGTTTGTTAGGACGTTTAGGACAAAAAACGATAGTGAAGGTCTATCACTGATATAAACATTCGGAATGAATATTAGGTTGTTTTAATTATAGAATCTGCTATTTTGGCCTGCAAGTAGAAACTAATATCATAGAGAGAGATCCGTATTAAGGCGGTCGGATATGTAATACAGTAAAGTAGAGCCTGTGAGTCTGTGCAGCGACAGCCAAGAAACTCTTTACTGTTACTGTCTTCGTTTTTTAATTTCGTTGCCTGAATGGAATTCCCATTTCAGGAAATTTGATTCCTGCTTCTGCAAACGTTCCTGTAATAATACAATGCTTATCTTCAAGAGGAGAGAAAAACACATTTTCTCCAGTTATAACTTGTGTTTATAAAGTTCTTTGACATATGAATGAGCAATAGATTTTTTCATATTCTTGATGGAGTTTTAATTTTTGTATGAAACAAGTTTAGCTACATTGTGACATTACTTGATTAAAAATTATAAATATATACATCATCGTACATTTCAACACATTCCAAATAGTAAAAGAGTTATTTGTTTCATTTTTACTGTCTCAATGCACAATTATATAACAGTCTTACAATTTCCGTAATTACGTATTAGAGTGTGTATATATATATAAGAAATAATATATAGAGTCTATTCTAGAGTCTAGTAATAAAAGAAAAACAACGTTGTGGTCGTATTTTTAAATAATAACTCATCGTGCAACTCAAAAAAATAAAGTACTTCAAAACACATCGAGGGTTTACAAGCGCGACTCATAGCGATATTGTAGGTTATACAAGGCTAGATAAAATTGGTCTATTAATGGCCTATACTTTGACGCTTAGACAGGGAGAGAATGTCCTCCAAGCAGAACGACCAAGCAAAAGATAAAATATATAAGAGGCGATTCATATACACTGGATCTTTACTACATTGGTAGTGGGTAGTTCTCTACTGTTGTTTCGCAATCTCTTACCAACCAATAAAACGACATTTCAATTCAAATTTATTGATAAACTCTTTCTCAATTATTCATGTTTTGTCTCTTTTGTATCGTTTTGGTGGGGTCTGGTTCATTGGGCACTTATAGGCTAAAGTCTCTAGTTCGTCATAAATAAATTAATAACGAAGATTAAAGACAAATTTGAAAAAAAATATTTGTCATTATAATAGGACAATTGTTGTTGTCTACTTAATGTTTTTATTTCGTCTAATGAATTTTTACTTTTTAATCAAATTAATTTGCCATAAGATTTACCGCATTTAGTATTATATATATATATATATATATATATATATATATATATATATATATATATATATATATATATATATATATAAAGAACAAAAGTCAAAATACAAATACAAGAATTATTATTTCTTGTATTCGTATGTTGACTTTTGTTCTTTAATAATACACAAGAAAACATATTGCGATATTTATATATATATATATATATATATATATATATATATATATATATATATATATGTATATATATATATATAATACGTTTTCTTATTTAATAATTTAAAACAACATAGGTTATTCAAATACAAGAATATTTATTAAATTATATTCAAAGCTTTTCGTTGGCAAACAGTACCAACATCATCAGGAATGAATAATACAATAATTATAATTATTACATTATTGTAATTTTCATTCCTGATGATGTTGGTACTGTTTGCCAACGAAAAGCTTTGAATATATATTAATAAATATTCTTGTTGTTGAATAACATATGTTGTTTATATATATATATATATATATATATATATATATATATATATATATATACGTATATTACTTATACGGTTCTATAGTAAGTAGGCCTAGAGTATATATACTCGTATAGGTATAGTACTTATACGATACTATAGTAAGTATAGTATAGTATAGTGTATATATATATATATATATATATATATATATATATAATAAATTAAAAACATTTCAAAAACAAGAATACTTTTAATGCATATATTATTTCTTATATATATATATATATATATATATATACACACACTCTAATACGTAATTACGGAAATTGTAAGACTGTTATATAATTGTGCATTGAGACAGTAAAAATGAAACAAATAACTCTTTTACTATTTGGAATGTGTTGAAATGTACGATGATGTATATATTTATAATTTTTAATCAAGTAATGTCACAATGTAGCTAAACTTGTTTCATACAAAAATTAAAACTCCATCAAGAATATGAAAAAATCTACTGCCCATTCATATGTCAAAGAACTTTATAAACACAAGTTATAACTGGAGAAAATGTGTTTTTCTCTCCTCTTGAAGATAAGCATTGTATTATTACTGGAACGTTTGCAGAAGCAGGAATCAAATTTCCTGAAATGGGAATTAAATTCAGGCAACGAAATTAAAAACGAAGACAGTAACAGTAAAGCGTTTCTTGGCTGTCGCTGCACAGACTCACAGGCTCTACTTTACTGTATTACATATCCGACCGCCTTAATACGGATCTCTCTCTATGATATTAGTTTCTACTAACAGCATTACAATGTTGATACCATTACCTGTAATCATATTATTTAATCTATTCTACATTGTATACTTATTGGAGCGTTACTTATACAAATCTCTGTATCTTACAGGTTTACATTGGAATTCTGTAATACATGGGTTTTGTGTCTTACATAGGCCTTGTATCTTACATAGGGCTCTCATTTTACATACGCTTTTTGTCAACATCTGCTATGTATATTACACAGAATTTATATGTTACATAGGATTTCTATCATACATAGGGCTTGTATCTTACATAGAGCTCTTGTATCTTACATAGGCCTTGTATCTTGCATAGGGCTTATATTCTACATACCCTTTGTATTACCTTGGGCTTTGTATGTTACAATATTAATATGTTACATAGTATTTCTATAATACGTAAGGCTTTCATCTTACGTAGGATTTATATCCTACATAGGCCTTATAATTTACATAATCATTCTATCATACATAGGTCTTCAATTTTATATAGGTTCTGTAGAATTCATATCTTACATAGGCTAGATAACTTACACAGAATTTTTATTTTATATAAGCGGTCCTTATATCTTACATAGGGCTGTAATTCTTCATACATATACTTTATATTATTCAGTGGCCTTGTACCATACATAGATCATTTATCTGATTAAACTGGTTGCTAAACTCATGCTAGAGTAATTTAAACTGTTTTTCGAAAGCTCTTACATCATATATATTGGATATATTTTTAGATTCTGTATTGATTTTTATTATACTCAAGGCTCGAAAACTGTGGTCGAAAGAGTTAAAAAATTGTCACTTCCAGGCTATGTCCTAGCTGCCCATTTATATATATATTTAGGTATGATTATTACGACGCTATTATTTTTAATTGGAACAAGTAATTTGAGAAAAGATTAAAAAGCATTACGTTATTCGAGTTGTATCTAACTAAATTTAAATATATTAAATGCAATACATGAAAACTTTGACGAAGGTGATCCTCCCCGTGTGCGTAATGTCTCTCTCTATCTCTCTCTCGCTGTCTGTAACTCTATCTGTGTGTGTGTGTATGTGTGTGTGTGTGTGTGTGTGTGTGTGTGTGTGTGTGTGTGTGTGTGTGTGTGTGTGTGCTCTCTCTCTCCCCTCTGTGTGTGTGTCCTCTCTCTCTGTTTCTATCTCACCTCTTTCTCTCCCTCTGTGTCTGTGAGTGTGTGTTTGTGTGTGTGTCCTCTCTCTCAATCGCTGTATGTAACTCTCTAGAGGTCGTGCGAAACGAGGCGAGCTCTGACCTTGAACGGGAAAGCAGTTATACAACTGGTTTTGGAGTGGTGGAGCGGCAGGTCGTCAGTCTGCTGCTCTCACCCGCCGGTTTAACATCGTAAATAAGCGTCTTGCTAAAAACATTGTTAAACATCTAGTCTTACTTCTTTTGATTAGTTAGTGTTAAGTTTAATTTTTAGTGTAGTGTAGTGTTTGGTTTTACTAGTTCGTTGACTGTTTTCCATTAAGTGTGACGTTAAAATGGCTGTCAACAGGCCAAACAATAAGGTCGGTGGTAAAATTCTACATAGCCAAGCAAGAGAAATCATTTTTAATTTGCACAATTTTATGAAAAGAGAAGTTGAAGAAGGACCAATATTGTTGAAACATGTTCAACAACGTGTTGCGAATGCTGCGGGAGTGTCCAAGACAACTGTGAAACGAATTTCGAGTGAACATAGAACCGCGCCGGCAACAGGACCTCGCTTTTCAACGCCAAGGAAAACATGGAATAAAAAAAATAAAAAAACATCTTATGACGACTTCGACAAGACTGTTATTAGGCGGACTGTACATGAGTTCCACAAGATGGATTGACAACGCCCTACGCTAAAAACGTTGCTTCCTGTATTGAAAGAAAAAATTGGGTTTAGGGGAGGCATATGGGCTCTGAGACAAGTTCTTAAGGAACTAAACTTCAAATGGAGGATATCTGCAGATAACAGAAGCTGCTGACGGAAAAACATGAAATAAGAGAACAGAGGGTCCGTTTTCTTAGGCAAATAAAACGCTATAGATAGGAAGGTCGACCCATTATTTACACAGATGAGACATACGTGCATGCTTCCCATACTAAACCCCAATCGTGGTCAGACGGTAGTAACAAAGGCCTATTAACTCCAATTTCGAAGGGTCAGTATGCAATAATAGTCCGTGCAGGAAATGAGAATGGGTTTGTAAATAATGCTTTGCTTATTTTCAAGTCTGGTCAAAAGTCAGGTGATTACCACGACTCCATGAATTATAAAAACTACAAAACGTGGCTAAGAGAAAAACTCATCCCAAACTTACCTCCAAAATCAGTGATCGTTATAGATAATGCATCATATCACAACAAGTAAGTAAATCCGGCCCCAACTAGCAATTCCAAAAAAGCAGACATAGTGCAGTGGTTAGTAAATCACAACATCCCCTTCCACGACAGCATGTTAAAAACAGAACTGTACCAACTTGTAAAATTTAACAAGAACCCTCACAAAACCTTCGAAATCGATGGTCTCCTTGCTGAACACGGCCACTCTGTCTTGCGCCTTCGTCCTTACCATCCCGACCTGAACCCGATAGAAATGATATGTTCCTTCATAAAAAACCACGTTGCCCTAAAGAATGTGAGTTTCAATGTAAATGACTGCATCCAACTTGTACAAGAAAAGGTTCGAGACATTACACCAGAGGAAAGGGCAAAGAGATGCCAGCACGCTCGAGACGTTGAACAGAAGTATATGGAATACGAAATATCACTTGATCTCATCACAGACGGACTCATCATCAATGTTGGTGGGGACAGTAGTGATGACGACAATAGTGACAGCGAGCAGTCTAGCCACGGAGAAGAAAGTGACGGGGAAATATCACTTGATGACATCACAGACAGATTCATCATCAATGTTGGTGGGGACAGTAGTGATGACGACAATAGTGACAGCGAGCAGTCTAGCCACGGAGAAGAAATTGACGGGGAAATGAGTGGCGTGGAAGAACCTCATTAACAAGGCCTAATGTAAGAATTAAGTAACGCCATATTTGTCTATTTACTAAATAAATTGCATGAATAAGAATTTTCAAATAGGCTGCCAGTATTTGTTTATATAACTTTTTTCATTAAAATTTATCAGCATTACTTTTTGTCTTTACTGGTTTATAAACGGTATATTACACGTGCAGTATTTATACGTGCAGTAGTTATTTATTTATAGGCAATATTTAAACTCAGGGTAGTACATCGCCGCTTTGCCGGCACGCCGCGCCGGCGCTTCCCCTACGCCGGCGATCACTCCCTCCTAACTCTACCTCCTCCCCTACTCGGGGCTCGACTCGTTCCGCACGACCTCTATCTGTCTGTGTGTGTGTGTGCTCTCCTTCCCCCCCTCTGTGTGTGTGTGTGTGTGTGTGTGTGTGTCCCTCTCTCTGTTTCTCTCTCCAATCTTTCTCTACCTCTGTGTCTGTGAGTGTGTGTGTCCTCTCTCTCTATCTCTCTCTCGCTGTCTTTAACTCTCTATCTGTCTGTCTATGTTTCTTTGTGTGTGTATGTGTGTCCCCTCTCTCTCTCTGTCTGTAATCCTCTATCTATCTTTGTGTGTGTGCGCGCTTGCATGCACTCTCTCTCTTTCTGTCTATGTGTATATGTCTTATTCTCCCTCTCTTCACATATGCTTTAAATTTAATTACAGATTATTTCAAAATTATTCATCGTGTATTTTATTTACCCTTTACAATAATATTATAAGATATGCATAACAATATAAAATTGCAGGAAAATAAAATTACAAAGTATTTAAAGATATGAAATAGATTATAATTTTTTTGTTTATATAATAGTTTATTTAATTTGAACAAAGTTTTACTTCCCAAAAATCAAGTGATTATTGTGAATTAAAAATATAATGTATTTTTCTTTTTCTATCGTAATATATTACCTTTTAATCTAACATTTTTAAATAAAAGCATTTAAATGGATGAAAGTGATGACAATTTCTCTAGATAACATGTTTGATTCTTATTATCCATGTAGGGCAATAAATAATATTCAAGTTTTGTACAAAGTCACAGAACTACGTCGAGATTGGAGGCGAATTTCTTCATCCCAGTAAAGAGCTCCTCGGGAATAGTTCCAAGTACAAATCCGTTTTCAGAAGAACGCGGTCAAGTTTCTATTCAGGAAAACCTCATCCCCAACTACAATTGAAGTGTATTGAGGGCATATTCTACTATGCCATAGAACATATTCCATTTGCCTTTATTCGCGTACGAATTATGAAATTTCTAAATGGAAGCTTTTCCAGTAAAACCCAAAAATATAAAATTTGATCCTCATCAAAGGTTCGATTTATTCATTACATAAAATTGTTATAAATATATTTATTTTAATAAAATAACCACCATATTATTATGATTAGAGATACGTATATACTATAGCCTCATTATACCGGGCTATTTGGGTTGAGGTTTGAAAGTTTTAGTGTTAGTCCACTATAAAGCAAAAACTTCTTGTGCAGTGGTTAAAATGCAAAAACATTTCATAAACAGTAAATTCCTTATAAAAGAAATATGTAAAACATGTGAGAAGTTTATTTCCATTGATTAAAAACCCATTTAACTGATTTGATTTGTCTGATTACCACTTCACTGTAGCATACAATTCAACGAGAGTGCTACATGTTTTTTGTTTACTTAGTGAAAGAGTTTTGGGGTTGTTTTAATAAACAAAATAATACTTTAGTTCAGTTATATTTTGGGTAACGCAGGATCTCTTTACAAAGTATTTGTAACACCTTACAAGTCAGTATTATAAATAATAGCGATATATCTACAGTATTTGCCGTTGTATTAATTGCCTTTACCACTTGACATAAGGTACACCAACGTTGACAGAAGCCGCTTAAACAATACGTCGTGAGGGATGTGGGGCGCTAGTTTACAACGACGTGAACTACTCGTATTTTTAAAACACAGTCCGCAATAAGCTACGTCCGGTTTAATAGGGTTTATTAATAAGCGACGTTTGGTTTAACAGGGTCCCAATATAAGCTACTCCGGTTTAATTGGGTCCGTTATAAGAAACGTCCGGTTTAATAGGGTCCGTTATAAGCAACGTCCGTTTTAATAGGGTGCGTTATAAGGTAAGTCCGGTTAGTTAGCGTGCGTTATGAGCGACGTCCGTTTTAATAGGGTGCGTTATAAGCTAAGTCCGGTTAATTAGGGTGCGTTATAAGTAACGACCGCCTTAAAAAAGTCTTTTATAGGTGACTTCCGGTTTAATAGGGTCTGTTATAAACAACGTCTGGTTAATTAGGGTCTGGTTAAAAGCTAAGTCTAGTTTAATTGGGTCCATTATAAGCGAAGTCCGGTAAATTAGGGTGCGTTATAAGCGACGTCCGGTTTAATAGGGTACGTTATAAGCTTAGTCTGGTTAATTATTGTGCGTTTAGGTGACGTCGGGTTTAATAGGGTTCGTTATAAGTGACGTCCGGTTTAATGGGGACTGTTATAAGCGTCCTGCGGTATAACAAGGTGCGTTATCGGCTAAGTCCGGCTTATTAGGGTCTTTCATAAGATACGTCTTGTTTAATAGGTTCCGTTATAAGCGACGTCTGGTTTAATAGGGTCCGGTATAAGTGAGGCCCGGTTTAATAAGGTTCGTTATAAGTGACGTCTGGTTTAATAGGGCCCGTTATAAGCAACATCCAGTTTATTAGGGTCCGTTATAGGCGACGTCTGGTTAAATAGGGTCCGTTATAAGCTAATTCTAGTTTAATTAGTCCGTTATAAGCAACGCCTGTTTTAATAGGTTCTGTTAAAATCGACTTCCGGAGTAGTAGGGTTCGTCATAAGTGACGTCCGGTTTTTAGGTTCTGTTGTAAGCGACGTCTGGTTTAATAGGGTCCGTTATAAGCGACGTCCGGTTTAATAGGGTCCGTTATAAGCGACGTCCAGTTTAATAATTTGTTATAGCGAGGTTGTACATGGAATTTTTTTTTTAATATTTAATATTAAATTAAACAGAATAATGAATTTATCGGTTAGCACTGATATTACACCGTATATTAGATATTAACTTTTAGAATTTTATAAAAACATGATTTTTATTTTAAATCGTAAAAAATGAACGGAGTAATGACTTAATCGAAAAGAAAATTAAGGATGTAAAGATCGAAAAACTGTCTTTATATTGATTCTATCCTTTTCTGAATGGAAACTTTTATAAGTAACAATTGAATCCATGACCAAAAATTATTGATAAACATCAATGATAGAACTAAGTTCCGCACAGTGTCGTAATCAGTAGTTAGCTCAAAATTTGCAACTGAATTTATACTGCTAATCTTTCTTTAAACTGAATTACTGATTAAAAATGTAATCAGACTTCATTCAGTTGGCAAATCTAGAACTTGCAAAGTTCAGTCTTAGCGGCTGAAGGTGGCTAACAAGATAACAAAACTAGGATTTACTGAAACTATATTTATCTAGCTATTTACCTAAATTTTGCCAGTAAAGATTCGATACTAAGTACATGAGCACGCCTCTAAGATAAGACCTTGTTAACTATACAGGCTTTGCCACAGTCTGTCCCGAGTGGCTTAATATAAATGGACGGCGAGATAAAAACAGATTGACCATCGTCCTTTAAGGCGAACGTTCTCCCATCTGCAAGTACGACGTTTTTATTTATAGTTGTTGCAAGGTCTTACAAATTGGTTTCAAATATAAAAATGTTTACTGAAAAACAGCAACACTAACTCTTGACTGAGAACTACACACTTTGCGAAAAGTAGCACAGTTTTAAAAGGTAAATGTAGCTGTAACGAATAGTCCACGTTAAATTAATTTCAGCAATACGATATACATTTTTTCACTTAAAATAATATCCATAAAAATCAAACAAATATAACCAGAGATAAATTTGATTTTTCATTTTAAAATGGTAAGAATTACGTATTTTCACTGATACGAGGATACGTTGAAAAATCCTGTTTAGTTACAAACATATCTGATTACAATACATTTAACAGCAGAAAAAATATTGTTTTTGTATCTACAAAATATATCGATTTCTGCCCGATCTTCTACAATAAAAACCTGCCGTTACATTTTTATCGTTAAACTTGTAAATTTTTCAAAGAGAAAGTGTTACCTATTAATAATAATAATAATAATAATAGGGTCTACTGGGTTATAGTAGACTAAGTATACATGTTTCTATGCACCAAAAATATATTTATGGATTATTGAGTCAGATTCATTTGAGGAAAATTCAATCACAGAAAAATGGGACGTTGTAAATTTAAAAACGCCCCCTTTATTAACACCTTCGGTATCTAATACAAGATTCTGTGATTATATTAATCCTGTTTTCGCAATTAAGGTCAAAGGAGTTCTAAAATAGGACGGCATTAATGTCTTTGGTGTAAAATTATGTTCTCTAAGTTTGGGCCAATACACGGTCAAAGGCTTAACACTCTCTCTCAGGCTTCTATGAGCTTTTGCCACTTTTATCGCCAAAACACAAAAAGAGTGAATTTAATATAAATTTGCTTAGTTTTAAACACGGGACGCACAGGTTTTTATATAGGTACAGGTTTAAAGTACTTTTTTCCCGAGTGTTTTATCATGAATTTACAAAGAAATCTTTTCCGCAGCCGAAAAGTACAGCAAGTGAATCGCTTCCAAATCATCCTCTATCCTGATTTTCCTTAGCGAAACTGCAGAGCTGTTAAACAAATAATAAGTAAACGTATAGTTGGCTACGCACGACACTGTTCTCAAGGCGCTTCGGCTACAACACGAGCCAGCGAAGGGCTGGCACTGTGACTTTATAATGGGAAAGCCTCGTGCTTTTTTTTTCTCTAGTTTATGAAGGACTCACAACGGATGTCCTAATATTTCGGGAAATTCCATATCCTTGGAAAAGTAGTGTTTTCACCCACTTTGAGTAAGATTTGTTGATTATTTGCTCATGGAGCTGCCTTGGTAAATGAATGAAAATTTTACAATAAGATGTAGAACAATAAGAACGGAGTTAGGGGAAACTAGTCCCGGTCCGTTGGGCCGAAAATCAATCAGATCCTTAGGTCTCCATAGGTGGTAATGAAACAAATTGTTTTGGGATGAATAGCGACCTTCAATTACTGCTTGTTTGTCTTTTATTAACACAATAACATTTCTCTTCAAGCTAAATGGATCACCGGATATAGATTGGGATTGAACACAATATTTTCATTTTGACGTACTTCTAAACATCTCTGGTTATCAAGAAATACATCTAGGAAAGTCGGGTTTACAATAGATTAGCATTTTCAGTCTGCTTGTCGCAGATTATTAATTTAAATGTAAGTTGAAGATCTGACATTTTTACTTTTGGCTACTTGTGGCTTAAAATCACTAAAGTCGGATTCCGAATTATCACAAAATCTTCATTTTAACCTTGTTTTAGAAATTTTAACCAACAACTTTTAATAGAAGCTTATATTACTCACTAAATTTACAATGAAAAAACAAGTTTTTCATCGATAACAGTTTAGGTTATATTTTGAGTTTTAAATCATGCATTCAAATGCTGATTTTGGCATCAAAATTGAGTTTAATGCGTTATTTATGCGAAATCGTTTCTTAATAAGTACTTACGATGGAATTTATGTTAAAAACTTAAAGTGCCTGTTTTTTTTATAGTTGGGCTTAAGTGAGTTATCGATTTTTGAGAATTTCGAAATTTTTGTTTGTAATGAGCACTTACATATGGCCTACTCGTAGGGGGGATAGAAGTTTAAAATGTGTAACTGTAATAGTTTAGGCTCGACGTTGAGGAATCAGTCAGGACATTATCTTCTGGTATAGATTTCTTTATTTTCTATCAAGTTGAATTGGTCTTAATTGATATATGGCAATTATAAATAAGTCAAGATCAATGTTTTTGTTTTAAATAGTACACGCTGCTAAAGTAACAAATCGAATTTTGTTTTTCTATCGACAGGTTCGATGATTAAAGTTAATTATCAATTAAATTACTTATGAATTCAGGCATAGCTTTTGAATTGAATGTCAAACTTTAAATGAGACTTCTGACTTTATGTCAAAACAAAAATTAAGTGATTAAAACGTTTGTAATTTCAAAAGCCTTTTACAGTACGTGACACACAAAGAAAGATTTCTCGTGAAATTGTTTTTCACTTTAAAAAAACAAACTCGAGTATAATCTTTAGCAACTATTTGCGGCATGGTTTTTTTGTTTAGAGTAGAAAAATAATCCCGTTTAATGGTATAATAGAAACATTTTTAACACAGCAAGAGATAACTTGAGCAAGTGAGACGGTCTATTTTTTTTACTTACAAAACACACAGTTAAGTGGTGAATATGAAGCTACATTAAGCCACTCATAAATCTACAATGTACGTAAATGTTCTCACATACTCATTCCTGTACCCTCAATAGTACATTTTATATAAGAGAAAACGGAATTCGAGTCGTGTTCTATTGTATACCAGGGTTTTTTATTTAATTAACTTCAGCAAACACGACTGCAAAAGTAAGGGAAGAATAACACAAGGCCCAAGGGATAGGTCTGGGGCCAGTTCGGTATCTATTCGCCAAATCAACCCTTTCTTATAGCCTATAATTTACTTACTTTGCATGTTCTTGTCAACTCCCTTATTCTTTCAGGCGAGTGTTCTAAATTTTTAATTTAACACACATTGCCTACCCAGTTTAATGAGTCTAAATTGTTGAAATATTAAAAAAAAGGTTTAATATCTCCGAAAAAACTTATGGTATTTAATGTATGACCAAAATATTGTCTAAAATGGTTTTAATCAATCGATATCCTGTCGTTTAGCGAATTACTAAATTTATGCCTAAAATATAAAATTTTTAACCAAACCTTCCCCCAAAACGTATAGGCCTATATTTATATATGTTATAATCATTTGTTATTTTAGCCTACCATTAACACAATAATATTTATACTTTATTCAAACTGCATTGAGATTAGGTTATCTGGTATCCATTTAACCTAAACTTTAGTTTTATACTCCATTCTCGTATTATAATACCCACAAAGCCTAATAATCCTTAACACACTATATTAAATTGGGATATTACAGTTAAACAAAAACATAAATTTACTTGTAATGTTTCTTAACTAAATAAAAATCAAATATATGTAGGTCTGGTTAAGAGTTACCCGAAAGTGGGGTTAACTTCTATATTACCATTTAGCTATACATATTGAAACACATATATCTAAATACAATTATATTTAATAATTCCATGATATAACCAATAAAGAGTTTTACCAATTATATAAGAAATAAAGCCATATTATGCATTGTTTTACTCATTTAAGTAATTTCTCTCCATTGTATGCAAACGGTTAAATAGAGAGTAAATTTCGAAAATTTAAAATTGTATACTTAAATTCAGTTTTAGTTTATTTCATTTTGGCTATTTCTTTTTATTGAATTTTTTATTCGAATTAATATGGATCGAAATAAAGTGTAATTAATGTTAAAATCTATTCTTTTTATAATCTTGTGCATATGTCCTGTTTTCTCTCTCTTGGATCTTGTCTTGAAAACTGCCTCCACACATCCAGTAACCTCGGTAAATATCTTGTATTTGTTAATAATTTTTCTGAACGTTTTGGTTAGTTGAAACGTTTTTCAATTTTATTCACTACATTTTAAAGAATGTTTAATGGAAGGCTTCTTCTACAAATTCACTAAGTTCGGCCTTTTATATTTATACATTTTGCTGGTCGAAGTGGTGTTAATTTGATATTTGAGCATAAAACTCAAATATCTGAACCCTGCCGTATCACATGTTGCACTGTTTTATGCTCTTTACAACATATTTAGACTTATATCATCTAGAGCTAAAAACACGTCCTACCTTGTTGATGTTTTTGATACAACTCACTTCTCCCATTAATAATTCCTTTAGATAATTTTCACAGGCCATTGGAAACCCCGTTTTGTAAACTAACGAATGCGAGGCTCGGTAGTCTTAGCAACCAGTTTGTTATTTTTATTCTCGACTCTTCTCTGCTTGTATTTTCTTTAATTATTTTGTCTTGAATTTTACTTTACGTGTGTAAAGTAAATCTTGATTAGAATTTCAAATGTTATTTCAAAAATTTATTTGTATATATTTATCCAAACTTATTAAATTCACCGTCCTAGTTTAGCAACTACATACATTGGAGCTCTTTTTATGCCCCGTTGTAAGATTTAATAAACAAACTGATTCTCGCGAATTTAACTATCCCAATATAGCTTTATACTTTTAGAACATATTTCGAGGCTATGAAGTTTGATTTATTTTTGTTTTTTAAAACATTTTAACAACAATACATCAAATTGAATCCTTAATTTACGCTACTTTCATTTATTTGGTCCTATTTAGCTACTTTTTGTTTTACTTAGTTAAAAGTTTTACAAATCTAGGAGCTTTGACATAAATTATTATTCTATAAAATTACCGATATCTTTGCAGTAGGTAATTTTGACGTTGACATACACACACACACACACACACACACACATACATACACACTCGCGAGCGCACACACACACACACACACACACTGCGACGGCCCTACCTACGGTTTCTGAACAAGCATCGCCGACCGTAGTCAGTCCTGTGCTAACGCTTGCCAAAATCTGCCAGAGAACCAGTCACTGGACTTTATTTTAAAGAAACCTAACTCTCGGAGATTTAACCCTTTGGGTACTGTTTCCCGGGGAATGAATTCTTTTTAGGCCTCCTAGCTTAATGACCAGGGTGTCAGAGTGTGTAAGAAAATTGTTTATAAAATAAATTTCAACTCAATTTGCAAGTTAGTTAAAACATTGTTTTTTATTTTATTTTAATTTTCGCTTTAGCACAGATTTATCACTTGTATAAAATTTAACTTTTTACAAAATTTCTAAAGCACAAGAAAGCTATTATAAAGGAACATAGTATTTATTTCCTAAATGATTTTGACATAGCTTAGTTATTTGAATATTTCAATATCTTTTAACCATTTGAACCATTTGGTTCCAGATGTGAACATTTGAAAAATGTACTTAATTCTAGCCTACATTTATATCTGAAAACTTATGATTTACTGTTAAATTTAATTTATAGAAAAATACATTAAATTCCCTAAAAGAGAAACATATTATCGTTTCAACGATAATTGCATATTATCGTTATGCAATTATATCACATTTATCTGAAAGTTTTATCTAGGTATTCAAAAAATAAAAATTTATACATAAAATCAGTTTATGAAAAACCAACCACAAAATATTAATATATAACACTTTATAAAGACAATTTACTTATTTAAAATCATTTGGCAAACCTCACCTATATTGAACAATAAATCTTATTTAGAATATAAGCCAAATTGATAAATAGCGTTATTGGTTTATTTACCTAATTTTAAACATCATATTTAGATCCAAATATTAACACACAATTTGTAAAATCAGCATTTTTATATTTATCTAGATATCATACTTATTTAAGTTTGTCAATTAACATTTAAAATATGCTTTTCGACTATTGTTGGTTCTCGAACAATATTTATTTACTTTCTGTAAATCTGAGAGATTTTATTGAGAGGTATATTACTTCAACATAAATTATTTGTCTTCTGATATTTGTTTTCTATACTAATTTTGATTTGTTAATTCCTAACCAGTTTCACTTGCAACCCGTTATGCTATGTTAATTTTTATATCTTTTCCTATCCCAAACTATCTAATTTTTTTAATTATTCTATTTTAGTATTCAAACAAACTTAACAGTTCCTTAATCATAATTACTGTAACATATAAAACCCTTAGGCAAATTTATATTAATTTTGACCCCTTGATTTGTTTGCAAAAAACATAATTGTTTATATATTAGTTTTACTTCTGTATACTTTAAGAAACAACCTTTACCTCTAATATAAATAAAGCCATTATTTTTATAACATCGTTTATTCATTATGTTTTTTACATTTAAAAGAATTACTTGAATTTTCATTTTCCAAAAAATAAATGAATTTACAAAATTTTAGATTTGAACGAGAAGAAAGCAACTAGCTTTTAATTCGTGCCGCTCCTGGACCCTTGTTAATTCCACAGTTTGGCTCCCAGATTTGTGGGGTAAAGATCTTCTCCATTCTTTGACGGCCTTGTTCACATTCCTTTGTTCCTTACGCGTCGCCATGAATTAAATTTTTCAAAACCTTACCGTTCCTAACCCTGTTTTTCTAATTTAGTTTCACATTCAACAGTTTTGAAATTTATTTTATCGAATACTAATGTCACTATTTTCTTAAAGCAATCTACGGTTTATCAACTTTGTAAATCTCCGTCACCCCATTTTGATTGAATTTTGCCAATTTTAATGATCAAAATACCTACAAAAGGCTTGGGAATCGCACAGTTACATTTAGCACTCATATACCGCACTTAGCACATGATGTTATAGTTTTTAACACTTTTGACTCATCTCAAAGCGGAGTATATAACATAATTTTTTTTTGTTCAATTTTTGTTTATATTTCGAACTCATGAACAGTAAACTTTTGATTGTATTTTTTCTAAAAAGTGTTTTTGTTGAAACATGCTGTTTAAGAATTCAATTAGAAGGCACTTAATTTTACTTATATTAATTATGTAACATATAACCGCAATATTTAACATTTATCATCATCATAATTAGTGTTACAGATTAGTGTTCTTTAATTCCTCGACGAATCTCCAGTAGGTAAAAAAGGTCATGAGTCAGTTTAATTTTTTTCAGTCCCCCTCTCCATTCTTTCTCTCTCCAACACACATTCATACAAATACACACTTAATGTAATAATAAAAACAGTATACAGTCATAAAAGTTGTACGAGTGGAAATTACTAATATTATACTTTACAATAAAACTTTTAGATAAAAGAAATGATGAGTTTGGTTTACAATTGTATAAATGTAAGTAAACCTTTCCATATGAGTGCAAAGTTATAGACGGACAGAAGAATGAAAACAACAAATTTCTTACGCCATTACTTTTACATATTTTGTTTTAGTATCGTGCTTAAGGAACAGTATTTAGGGAAGAGTATTAATTCATTTATTTCACGAAAGAAATAAAATGTGTAAGTAATAAAAAAAGGATTAATAATGTAGAGAAATGAGACATGAGGGCTAATGTTATAAAAATATTCACTTGAAACATCACGAAAAGATATAGATAAATAAAACCAAAGTGTGTTACATAAAAAATATTCACATTTGTGTTTCAAATATATACACACATAGGGAAAATTATACGTTTAATACAAAAAAAAAAAGAAACAGCAGGAAGAGCACTTCTCTTAGTAAAGTGTGTGCCAGGGAGCTTTTATCTGAATAGCTCTAATATCCTCTTCCTCCCTTTATGCCAAAGCAGGAAATGACTTAATGTAGACAACCTGGAGGGAAATGAGCTCTTTCTTTAACTAAATACGAAATTTATATAAAAAATAGTAAATAAAATTAATCTTTTTCAGTTACAAATAAATATTATTAATTTACCTGTGTAGAATTCATACAGAATAAAAATGAGATCCATATAATAGGAAAATATTTGTTTTGAATATTTTCCTTTATAACGTTTTCTTAGAAAGGTTTGTAAAACTATGTAAACAATTCATCAAGGAACTATGAATAGAAACATAATTTAGAATTTTATTATTGTAATCTTCTACGACTTTAACGAATTGGTCTTCCATATTTTACAAAACCTTACAAAATATTACAAAATTTCCGTCACGGATATTAAAAATTTTGCATGTATATTTTGCATTTATTCTACAAAAAATAATTGTCTTAGAAGAACAAACACTGCGCCTCCATAAACACAAACATACAGAGAAATATAAATAGAGAGAGAGGGGGGGGAGAGAGAGAAGGATAGAGAAAGAGAGAGTGTAAAGTTTTTACTACTACTTTTCAATTTTAGTTTTAAAACTGTTTTTAATATGTTAATGCTAAATTAATATATAGTAAAGAGCTATTTTTAAAATAAAAAACCTAAAATTAAATTCGTTTTCTGAATTTATGTATCAGTTATTAGGTTTGTAAAATTTATCACTACAAAATGAGAACACAATATTTTAAATTTAGCTTTAAGATGAAAGTAATTCGGGTGTATGTGGTACTGTCATAGTATTAGATCAAATCTTACAAATCATAAGATTTACAATCTGTATTGAAACAAGCTCTGGAGAACCAAAACTGTTGGTACAAAACTACGTACTAGAACTAGTAGAGATAAAACATTTCCTAACACAAGAACGGATAAAACAGCAATAATCGTCTCTTGTAATATATATTTATTTCTAATAGATAAGATATATTAGTTTCTAACGATGTTTATTTAGCAAACATATCAACAGCGGCTATAGTTTAACGGGAAACTAATATTTTCTTATAACTTGGTAATTCTTGTGTTTCGAAGTAAAATTCATTAAACAGGAATAGCGCAATGTGCTCCTCCGACAAGCGATTTATCGCCTCCACGTATCTATTTGAACAAACCAAGTATTTTAAATGTACGAGAGAGACTTAAATGTAAGAGATTAGACTTAATTATTTCCAGACGGAAGCAAAAAGACTTTTCAAAATGTCATAATATAAAATTCGAAGATGTAAATACAATTAGGGTATTTTCCAAGTCACAGTCCATTTAACTAAAGTTCTGATTCTAAAATATTAAAAGCACCTATTTACATTTGTTTCAAAATTATTATTTTGTTTTATTACTTCCAATTTCTATAAATTGTAAATTCTTATTCTGGGGCAAATAAGTCAGAGTTCTTATCAAAGTAAAAAAAAAAACATATATCCTATCAAATACGGCAATTAAATCTTATAATAACGGCTTAATTATAGTATCAACACCATAATAAGAACAGTTATACAAACATCAGTAAGAACTAAAATTCTTCAAACCAAAATATGATAGCCATATCCTACTACAGTAAGGAAACAATATATGTTTAAACATATCAGAACCCAAAATTAGGTTCTAGCAACCAAACAAAGCCAGTACAAAAGGCGTGAAACTTCCGGTTACATTATTTTACACCTGTTTTTAATAAGGGCCATGCCGCCTAAGAGCACATCCTGGCTGTTTACCTGAAAAATAAAGATGAGTTCCATAATGATAGCGTCGTCAAAAACGTTTAAACACTGCGGTTTTTAAAGCTTACATTAAATACATGTGCTTGCAAATAGTAATATTACAAAGTGTAACCTTTAAACCTTCTCTGGATGTCGAAGGACAATTTCCAGAAGAATGTTTCCATTCACAAGGGTGATTTGTGTTACTGGATTGAAAAATATACTTGATTTGTGCTACAAAAGCATAATTAGATGTTTATGTTGTGTATAATACGTAAAAACTAAAGATTTCTGCATTTCCTGTCAGCCCTCAATAGAAATGTGTTAGGCTATTGATTGAATCGAAATAAAATATTTCGTTTTGTTATTCAAGAATTATTTATTTGTCAGTAAGTTCAGTTTAGCCAATAACAATCGAAATGTTAAGCAATAAATCTATAAACAATTGGAGGAAGGTTATTTTGGCAAAGAGAAGTCGAAATATTATTTGTACGTGACGACAGAAGAACAGCAGAATGCCAGCGTCACGTAGGTGTCGGTTGTAGTTACAGACGGGACCTTTTACGTGATCACATACATAACTCACTAGCTTTACCTGCACGTCACCTTAATGCACATCTGCATACGTTTTCAGTGGTTGGAAATAAATTAAATTATTTCAGCGCTGTCAAGTAGCAAATGCAAGTAATCATAAAACGTTAGGAGTTCTAAACAATCAAGTAACTGGAATCGTTAAAGCGTTTCTCCTTACAAAACACAGCCGTAAAAAATATATTTTAAAAATCTTTGTTGTAATCATTTTGAATTCACTGATTAAACTATAATTAAATAATCCTTAAATAAGTGAACACCTAAGGGCTTACTTGCTGACTCGTTTCGAAACAATCGTTTATTTTACGAAGCAAAGCCTACCTTGAGTAGAGGATTTGCTTTCTTAAAAGGAACAATTGTTTCCAAACGCGTCAGCAAGTAAGCCCTTACGTATTCACTAAGTTAAATATTATTTAGTTATAGTATATTTTTAGTTTACCTTATTGTCTTGTTTAAAATTAAATTCCAACAGTTATAGAGAAAATAGTTCACAAAAGACATTAAAAAATCTCCCCTCAATAATAAGGAAAACCTTCAATGAAATTTATTTATATATAAAACTTAATAATTATTTCAATCCTAAGTTGTCATTTCGATCTGGTTGTGACCTGTATTTTTTCAACTTGTTGCAAAATAAAGCAAAATCCTTAAGCTTATAAGCAACAATTACATCAACAACAAAATACTAAATCAAATCAAATCTAAAATAAACAAGAAACGTTTAATAATCATCCTTCATTTTGTACATCAGACATTTCTTCATCTTAACTTTTCAATGACAGTTTTCTTATTAAAAATAATCACGTTTTTAAACTTTATGTTACAGTGAAACTGAATTATTTATCTTGATAATGAATACGTAATGTGTAGCAGGAGGCGGTTTGCAAACCTAGTTTACTAAAAGAATTTATTCTGTTTGAAACGTGTAGAGAAGATAATGTCACTATAGACAGAATAAAGGAGAATATGAATGTGAAATGAAATAAATTTTTAATAAAAAAAAACTTGAACATTAGTTGCGAAAAATACTTATAAGTTAGAAAAAGTACAGAATCATTTATTATAATAAAATAAAATAATGGAAAGCTATTGAATTTTAACATTTATTTAGCAAATTTTGGATTACGCTTGCTATAAATTTTATTTTAAAAATTATTTATGGAATTCTTCCAATTATTAAAATATATAATAATAATTATATATTAAAATAATTTCTAAAGTGGATTACATGCAACGTTTTGGCAGCGTTTTTGGAAAATGCTTATTATGTTTAGTCACATTAATCCTTAACAAAAACATGTAATTTTGGGAAATATTAGCGTAGAATCTTGTTGGAGTAATTGCATGTTTTTTTATGCTAGCCTTTGTATGATTCAGTTTCAAAACACTTGCGTAAGTGAATCTGTTAAAAAGACGAGAGGTGTTTTAAGTCATTCATTCATTAGTATTCATAGTTCCGGCGGGGAACATGTACTGTGAACACATCTATAGGGCAAACAATACGGGACAGTAATATGAACTGAAGTTTATAATGAAAGAACCACTAGCAACAAGCCGCAGGATAGATTTCAAATATAATTCGTTAAATTTATAACAAAAGAAATATAGTTTAATATTGCAGCAGAACGATGTGTTTTACTATTAGAGTATAAAATATGTTATCGTGTTATAATAACCAATAAAACAAGAACATATAAATACAAGAATATTTATTTTACAAAAAAAATTTTAAAGCTTTATGCCAGCCACGGTGTCACCATCATCAAGAAGGATCCCTCTGAAATACTAGACATGGAGATCCAGATATATAGACACTGTTGCCAAATCAATTGTACGGTTGCCGGAACCGTTATTTATATTAGTTTAACTTCTATTATTTTCTTTTTTAATCAATTTATTAAAATTAATTTCTGTACTCATTATTGTGTAAAGCAAATCTGAATAAAATACTTGTAGATTGCTAGCTTATGGTGTTTGTTTTAATAATAATCGTAGTAGAATTAAAATATAAAAATTGACAAAACTTTTATGTCTCGTTGCCTAAGATAATTTTGGATGTGGAATGGTTGAAATTAATTGTCGTACTTCAAGCTTACACGTCTGTCACAATTTAGCAATGAGTCATATGTGATTGTTTACACGTGCTTCAAATATGTACATATATGTATATATATGTGTGTGTTAGTGTGTGTTGCAACGCTGCATCACCCCGGCAATCATCAACCTGTCGAAAGTTGTCTACCACCTAGTTACATGAGCAAGTATTAAAATCCTATCTAACAAGTAAACCCTGGGAACGTTGTCTATAAAATGTATTTAAAGTCATGGTAAGGTCAGTGATCTGTCATATGGTCTAATTTATGTCAGCTGAAAACACATAAAATTTATCACATCATAAATTTGCCTTACCATGCTTTGAAGACAACTCTCCACCATGCTCCTGCTTTAGTGAAGTCCGTGCAAGATAGAGTCTTACCATATCCTCCTAAAAGAGGTCCTGTGTTTCATATGGTAAAACCTGCCAGTGAATATCAACTCCTGGGCTTTAAAGCAAAACCAACTAGTCCTTAAGCTAACTCATAATTTATAATTTAATTTAATTAATTTCTTTGGATGGGTTGCTCGATTATCTTTAGGTTGCACATTGATTTCTAGCTATTTATTATTAAATAAATATGACTGACTCTAATAGGCTGGATTTTATTAATTGCATTGATTTTATGAATTTACTATTATGATTTACTAGTTGGGAAATAATTAAATTTATTATTTTTGTACACAGGATTAATTCAATAAAAATTACTCTTTTGTCTGTTGTTGGAAACTGAATTTAATAATAAAGAAATTTGTAAGTGAAATAAATTCTTAAATAATAAAATTCTGAAATAAAATATTAAAGTCCTTAGCTAACAAACATAAATTAAATTTTCTTTAAATAAACTAAAATTATTTTGATATTTATTACAGGGAGGTTGGCTAAGTTTATTTCAATTATTATAAATTTCAAATTTAATTTATGATCTTATGTTGTGCCAGCAGTTAAATGACATTCATTAAATTTACATATTGTATTATTTAAACGAAATTTGTTACTAATTCTACTGCTACAGAAATCATTGATTTACAGGCTTATGAATTTATATATATATAATTTGAAATATTTTAATTAAAACTAAATTTCAAATTTCATCACTCATTCAAAAATACTAAATAATTAGTGATTGACTTTGTTTAATAATTTCTGGTTGAGAAATTATTTATATTTTTCTACAAGTTAAATATTGATAAATATTTTTTCCCAGTTTATTTAACTACTGGTTGTAACAAACTTTACTGCATTTCCTTAGATAGTATGAATGAATTTATTTTATAACTATGCCTAATCATCTTTCTATCTTTTTCCATATACTTTACTATTTCTCTTATTTGCAAACATTTGAACATTTTCACATAACCATTTTTATAACTAAATAATTTTGTAATTACCAATTTAATTTTCAAGGAAATAAAGCCATTATTTATAATTTTACACATTTAAAGCATTTCTTTGAATCTTTGAAAGTATTTCAAAATCAAATTTAATTTTATTGCTAAATTTGTATAGAAATCATGACTTGCACAATTCTCGCACATTCAAAGATACGGCATAAGGTCCAAGGAGATGACTTTACGCTTCCAGACTGGTAGTTCGTCTCGTCTGGAATTTGGTTCATCCAGGAAGCAGGAACGGACAAATTCGGCGAAGCCAGTTTCTTGACAAACGAAAATTTAACCATGATATTTCATATTTCGATGTCTAGTTTTCCATAGACATAAATTAAGACATACTACATTTCTCCCGCACTCCACGGCCTCGAGTTTATGCTCTAGAAATCCATTTTGGTAATTTTGCTAATTTAACAGAAACTATGACCTTTCTGGTCAGTGACCTAATTACGAGCCTAAACGCTCAGCGACAGTTATCGTCTCTATTCCCCCACCCTCGATTTGCTTGTCTGACTTGGATTTTGCCGTTTTTTCTTGTCTCAACGGTTTATTTTAAATATTGTAGAAACCTGATTTTATCGTAGCACACAAAACACTCCCGAAGTCATGATTGTTGTACAATTACAATTTATTTTAGCTATATAGACTTAATGATCAATATTCATGGCTTGAAAAATTTATTTACATTATATTTCATAAATTGAGATTATTTTAATTTTTTATTGAATTGAAACGGGACGTTTTTTAACCCGTTTCAGTGTGTGTGTGTGTATGTGTGTGTGTGTATGTGTGTGTGTGTGTGTGTGTGTGTATGTGTGTGTGTGTTTGTGTGTGTGTGTGTGTGTGTGTGTGTGTGTGTATGTGTGTGTATGTGTGTGAGTGTGTGTTGAAACGGGTTGTTTATTTAAGGAATATTTAATTTATGTTTTGTTAGCTAAGGACTTTAAGATAATACCAATAGAAGTATATATTCAATTTATTTCAGTTACAAATTTCTTTATTATTAAATTCAGTTTCCAACAACAGCCAAAAGAGTAATTTTTATTGAATTAATCCTGTGTACAAAAATAATAAATTTAATTATTTCCCAACTAGTAAATTATAATAGTAAATTAATAAAAACAAAACAATTAGTAAAATCCAGCCTATTAGAGTCAGTCATATTTATTTAATAATAAATAGCTAGAAATCAATGTGCAACCTAAAGATAATCGAACAACCCATCCATAGAAATTAATTAAATTAAATTATAAATTATGAGCTAGCTTAAGGACTAGTTGGTTTTGCTTTAAAACCCAGGAGTTGATACTCACTGGCAGGTTTTACCATAAGAGACGCAGGACCTCTTGTAGGAGGATATGGTAAGACTCTATCTTGCACGGACCTCGCTAAAGCATGAGCATGGTGGAGATATGTCTTCAAAGCATGGTAAGGCAAATGTATGATGTGATAAATTTTATGTGTTTTCAGCGGACATAAATTAGACCATATGACAAATCACTGACCTTACCATGACTTTAAATACACCTTATAGTCAACGTTCCCAGGGTATACTTATTAGATGGGGTTTTAAATACTTGCTCATGTAACTAGGTGGTAGGCAACTTTCGACAGGTTGAAGGTTGGCGGGGAGAAGCACCGTTGCAACAAACACACACACACACACACACACACACACACACACACACACACACACACACACACACACACACACACACACACACACACACACACACACACACACACACACCCACCTTGATTTGAGAATCTGTCGAAAAATTCTTTTTTGTCTAAGTACACTTACATTATATGAAAATGGCTCCTTCTAAATATGAAGTCTATTTTGAGGGTCAACATGACACTTAAAAACTAATTCTTCAACTCTGGTCTAACGAAAAACTCTCTTAGAGGTCTAGAGTAGCATTGACGATAAAATAGTTCCTTGGCTTGAGAACTGAACTGACGAAAAAACAGAGATGAGCCTAACATGTAGAAAGCTACTTAACCAACGGGTTTTATGAAGGACGTATTTACCGAAAGAAACCATTTGCGTATTTCTTTTTAGGAATGCGAGTCTTTACCAAGTGTAGTTTACAAAGCTGTTTGTGACCAACTAGTTTTACTGTAGATGGCTGGTAAAGCTAGTAAGATTAGGATCCATTTTACTGTGTGCCCAATCCAGAACCGTCTGGTGCCATCAGTAATGCGAATATGCCATGTGACGGAATTTTCCTATTAAATTAACTCTGTCATATTTGCATAAAGTCTCTCTCGACGTCAATTCTCCTGTTCAGCTAAGGAAATGCGTTAGCAATAACATTTTCCCAACCACATTGCTTCCTCTTTGCCAAAAAGCACATACAAAACCTATGGGCATAGAATAAGGTCTTGGCATGTGCTGCAATAAAACATTAAACAATCTACTTATATAGAAGAATACACCTTTATGCTATATAAAACACCAATACGCGAGAAAATCTTGACATTGATGTATGAGGTGATGCCAAGGAGGGCGTGAGGTGTGTTGTATTAAACTGTAACGCGTTTGGCTTTACTTATCATGTCAATGTTCGTGTATCAAATGTATTCACAAGACTGATCCACAAGAGTGCTCCTTCCCTACAAGTAGCTACATTCATTCTTCACTTTTGAACATTAATTCTTTTTTAAGTCCTTTAAATTTTTGAAATTTTGTATTAGCAAAGATTTCCTGTAATGCATTTTGACAACGCGGACATTTTATAGTATTTGTATTTTATTTAGTCGATGTTTTCACTGTGATAAAACAAACATGTTGACCCTTTTAAACCGCATATTATTGCCGTATTACATATTAAATATCTGCAAACACTTTGTATTCGTAGCAGATTACAGGTTGACGTATATTTGTATTGTATTTATTGCATTCCGAAATACAAATATGTGATATAATTAAACTCAAGGTTGTTGTAACGATTTTTATTATAAAAATAATTCATAATAAATATTAAGTGGTAAGGGAGATTTCAACGCCAGTTTAGCGGTGTATTGATGGAATTTCTAAATACAAATAGATCTTTGTTTTAACCAGGTACCGTATGAATATCCATGTAAAATTTCAGCTGAATGGGACCAGTAGTTTTTATGTGGTAAAAGTAATACACACACACACACACACAAACACACACACACACACACACACACTCACACACACATACACACACAAACACACACACACACACACACACACACACGCGCGCGCACACACACACATACACACACACACACATACACATGCATGCACTCACACACACACACACACACACACACACACACACACACAAACACACACACACACACACACACACGCACGACACACACACACACACACACACACACAAACACACACACACACACACACACACACACACACACACACACACACACACACACACACACACACACACTGCAACGGACCGGCCAAACGACTCAACGCCCACAAACCTTTCGCGGAACGCCGCCGCCAACCCTTGTATCAGCTAGGTAAAATATTTGACATGAGCCGGTCAGGCCCATGGCCAGAACCCTGTGCAATGCTCACCGAAATTTGCCAGAGAACCAGTCCCAGGACTTTATTTAAAAACCTAACTCACTGAGATTTAACCCTTTGGGTATCCGTTTCCGGGGAACGAGTTCGTTTGAAGTCATATTGTGGCTAACTGACCATTTTGGTTTAGGATTGTGTAAGAAATTGGTTTAAATAAATATAATTACTGTTTTGTCGCAAGTTAGTAAAAAACTTCGGTGTTTATTCATTTTAAAATTAAGTTAAGTTACAGCACAATTTGTAAACATTTTTATATCTTTAAAATTCTACTTAAATCTAATATTTCTTTAACCCTATATAATATAATATAATATATTATATATTATATATAGATATATAATATAACTATATAAACCTGTTGTATAACTTCTTTATTTAACAAATAATTTTTATAATAACTTCTTCCTATCTTACTTCTTTTTCATAAAACTTAGGATAGTTTACAGTTACTTCAAGATCAAGATTTACCCTTTCTAGGTTAATCATTTAAATTCTCAAAATTGACTTTGAAATTGTTTATTCAATTTATAACATCTCGTTTAATCGCAAAAATTAATTCAAATTTCAAATTAGATTTTAATTTATTTTCCAAACCTCAATATAACTTATTTATTTAATCAATCCTTTCATTTGACTTTGGTATCTTAAACAAATTATAAAAGACAACCACATTTACAAAACAAAAATCTTTTCCTTCATTATAAACTGTGTAACTCCTTTTGGAAACAAACAAGATTTATCTCACCGTGTATTATCTTTATTCTTTCCTAAAATTTCAAATTTAATTTAAAATAAAGATGAATCCTTTCTTATTTCGACAAAAAAAGGGTTTTTGGTTTATGATACAAGTTCTAATAATGTTCTATTGGTTTCACATAATGCCCAATAATATCAGAGAGTACAGTATCTAATTCTTCTAAAACTTTTCCAGACCTTTTTTCTACGCTCATATTTTTGTGGGTGTGGAATTGAAGCTGTATTGGGTTTGGGTGATTTGTAAGCGAAAATATACCAAGTTTGGATTCCGAAAAGAGAGAAGTCAAGTAGAAACACAGAATATAGAGATCATTTGTAAGATGAAAATTCTGAGCAAATGTCGCAGGCGTATTTCCTATAACGAATATTTAGTAAATAAAAAAACAAAATACTTTTAGAGAAGGAATATTATGCACATTGAGTTGAGCAAAAAACGTAAACCTGAAAGACTGTAAAATAAGCACACACAAAATTAATTAAACACATTATTGCAATATTATATATTAGACGTAAAATGTTTGATTGACGAGGGGAAGAATGCATTTTAATAGTTTGACACGAAAACGTCTTAGTTAAACCTATATTTACGTCGTAATATTAAGGATTAAAAATCAGAGATTCATAAAAGAGAATGGCCTTGAAGTTTACATGCACCACAGTCCACTGAATATTTCATAGCCTTACAAAAGACCTCATTAACTTACTTCCTAAAGGGAGCAAAGCAGAGTGTTCCCGCTCTCGAGCAATACACCAATGAAATGATAATTGGGCTTTTAATATTTTTCATGCTTATAAACAGTCAAAGCAATTTTAAAAAGCGTGTGAATATAAAGGAAAGATATAAAATTCACTTCCGCATTGATATACATCTGTAATATATACATAGCACTAGAATGCCCTCATTGAATATTTATACCTAACAAAAATTTATTGTTTCTTTTTCAGGAGCGATCTGCTTCTTTCTTGCAGTTTTTTTAAATTTATATTTGTATTTTATTTTCGTATAAAACAAAACATTAATAAAAAAATAGAAAATTTTGGCATAAACATAATGAAAGCAAAAACAATTTAAACAAAGTCAAACGCTCCCAAGTTTTATGTATGTAATTGATGGAAATTACATAGAAAATTGATAATTGTGTAAAACACGTTTTACTTTTAATAAGAATACATACGTTTTACAAGTAATTCTGTTCGATTAAGTTATTCCTTTCTGAGAATAGTTTTACCCAAGAAACAGACAAAATTAAATACGTAAAGCAATATACTAATTAGAAAATTAGACAATTTTGCCATAAAAATACTGAAAGTAAAAACGACTTGGAGAATCTTAAGAAAAACCTTTCTAAGTTTTATCCAACCCCTGACAGAACACTTAATGGCTTCCACTGAATCTAATCAAGCGTAAACTCTGTAGCTATTTTCTTTTAGAAATATCAAAACTTTGTTGATTATAATATATTATATTTTTTAGAAGTACAAACAATAGCCACTGTGTTAAAGCTATTGCAACCTGGATACAGCAAAGAATACACAATTTTATCCCATTTAAGCCACCTATAAAGATCCGATACCAAGAGAAACATTACGCTTCGATTACGAAATAGGTACTTAAAATTAATTGCATGTACAATACAAAGCAAGAGTTTTGTCTCACTTCATTATTTTGTGTGTATTACCATAGAGTGACACATGTGTTATTTATGTATCCGAGTCTCATTTTACCGCAGCAAAGTAATAGTTATGCTTAGCAAATGGTCAAGTTCCTAGATGGAATCTGTCCCTTTATTCTACAAGACACTTCCACCCACCTAATCTTGTGTAATTGTAATAATGGCGAATCCGCCATAAATTATGACTTTACCAATATTAGAGATCATAATAATTTTGCAAAACCTAATAATATAGCAAAAAAACTAGAAATAAATAATTGGTATTTTTATACGTTTGCTATTCAAATGTAAGTCCAACGCGAAGTGGGATTTATAACATATAAAAACCGAAACTCAAAAACACATTAATACCCCGGCAAATAAAGCTTCAATTGAACGACAACATACTATTATATAGGTGAAACTTTCCCAAGGAACACAACATAGCGAGGAAGGTTACGATAATATATATTACATGTTTTTGGATAGTTTAAAATTATGCCCTATTCAATTTGTGTTATTCGTACTTATATGATAAAAATAAGTGTATCTCATGAGTCGAAGATTTGACGAATCTGAAATAATCTAGTATCGTTAAAAAGTATTCCTAAATTTGTATTGTTTGCGATATATATATAAAGAACTAAGTCAAAATACAAATACAAGAATTATAATTTAATATACAATTCTTGTATTTGTATTTTGACTTAGTTCTCTATTAATACACAAGAATACATATTGCGATATATATATATATATATATATATATATATATATATCGCAATATGTATTCTTATACAATTCTTATATATAATAAATATATATAATTATATATAAGAATATATATATTCTTATATATAATAATAATAATAATTCAAAAAAATTTCGAAGCAAACTCAGATAATAAGGTTTAGTAAGAAATAGAATTATTTCTATTTGCAAATAGTAGATTTGATAAACTTTCAATTTGAATTATAAACATCAGGAGAACGGGATTACATGTATATGAAAGCGCTCACAGAATCTCTTTACATTTCAATAAATTTGCAATGACGTCATTAAACAATAGTTTCAACATGATATTTCCCTAAAAGTTACACATTTTTACCTCAGTATAACGATGTGATATTACTCATAATTTCTAAGTCATACAGTTTGAGTTTTGTTTATGAATATTATGCAACAGTATCTCTGAATTATTTACCTGGTCTAGATGACCTTTCCGTAATGTTTGTATACAATGTTATTAAAATATAAGAACGTAAATAAATATGTAATTGCTATAACTTGTCTTCATCATACAAATTTTTAATGAAATAATATTATTTATTACGTTGATAATAGATACCAAAAGCTTATATATATATATATATATATATATATATATATATATATATATATATATTTAATAAATTTAAAATATTTCAAACACAAGAATACTTTTAATGAATATATTTATTCAAAGCTTTTCGCCGATAAAAAAGTATCAGCATCTTCAGGAAAAATAATTATCTAATAAAATACTTTTACAAAATTAAATCATATGTACTCTAAAAATGTGATTTTAATGATTAAATGACCATTAATTACACACCTACCTAATCTGGTGTAATTGTAATATTGGCGAATCCGCCATAAATTATGACTTTAATCTACCAATATTAGAGATCATAATAATTTTGCAAAACCTAATAATATAGCAAAAAAACTAGAAATAAATAATTGGTATTTTTATATAATGATCATTATAATTAATGATCATTTTAATGATAAAATGAGTACATATGATTTAATTTTGTAAAAGTATTTTATTAGATAATTATTTTTCCTGAAGATGCTGATACTTTTTTATCGGCGAAAAGCTTTGAATAAATATATTCATTAAAAGTATTCTTGTGTTTGAAATATTTTAAATTTATTAACTATATATACAAGAAAACATATCACCACATTTAATATATATATATATATATATATATATATATATATATATATATATATATATATATATAAGTTAAATGAACAATTTATGTGAACATTTCATAATTAAATACGTGCTAGGAAAATTCCTGCTTACGCAGCTTTTGTATTATATAGATGGTGAGAACAGAGCCCCAGCAGTGTGTAAGTCGCCTCTGTATCGCACAGACGTTTTCCGCTCCAGCTGAATGTATATCAGTTGTATTTGAAATTATGTTTTTATTAAGCTAAATTATTGTAACCGTTTCAAAAATAAATGTTTCTTAATTAACAAAGATTTGTAAAAATAAAATCATTTTTAAAAACCTTTCGAGCTTAATATAACACGTAACTGGCGCAGTCGGTAGGACATCTCAGGAGAATTAATGAACATAATTTTTATCGATTTCAATCGTTAACCGAGATACTGCAAAAAGCGATTCGTTACAGAGCGCATATCTGTAACGACATCAAGAAAACTTTAGTAGAGTGAATATCTACAACAACTTAATAGAGCACCTATCTATTAAGAGCACGAGTGAATATCGTGAAAAGTGAAAAGTTGTTCAAATGAGCAAAGTATTTTGGATCCACTTGTAAGTAGATCGTAAGAAATAGAATTAAGAAAAAGTAGAGTAAATACTTTTAAATTTCATATCATTGATTTTAATTTTATTATTTTAAAGAAAATAATATTTTAAAATGGCAACGCCAACATTAAAGAAGGAATATCTTGATATGATTCCTGAGTATAGTGGAGAGCCCACTATGCTCCACAGATTTATTTCAATATGCGATAAGGTAGTAAATAAGTTTTATGTAAACGAAAATCCAGAAGATTTTCAAAATGAATATCTATTTTCTTCTATACTAGCTAAGTTAAAAGGCCAAGCATTAGAAATGGTAGTAAACTCAAATTCATATAATTGGTATGAGATTAAAAAATTATTACTAACCAGCTATTCAGACAAAAGAGATTGCTTTACTTTAAATTTAGAAATGGCTGAGTTAAAGCAAGAAAATAACGAATCACCTTTTAAATTTTATGAGAGAATTCAAAAACTATTAAATTTACAGATCTCATTTTTATTAATAAAGAGCCTCAAAGACAATTGGCCAAAGATGTTTTGATAAAATATGAACAGAAATTAGGGTTAAGAGTTCTCCTTAGAGGTTTACATGAACCCGTAGGATCGCTAATGCGCACCAAAAATCCAGATTCTCTTAGCGAAGCACTTAACATGCTTACTAATGACTTTCAATTTAAAAATAACAAATTATTTCAAAATATTAAACAGAACGTTCCAACTAGGGCCCCACAATACCCGCCTATTCGCAAACCCATTCCTAACAAACAAACCTTCCAAAATTATAGGCCCAACTACCAAAATAATCCTAACCAATTTACTAAACCTAACTCATACGTACAGCAAAATCAACAACCGAGACAATCTAACAATTACACACCACTAAAAGTTCATCAAAAATTTAAACCAGAACCAATGAGCATTTCCACACGTCAAAAAGGGAACACAATTAGACAAAATAGACTTTATCAGATGACAGGGAAACCAATAGAAGAAGAAAATTACGATCAAACTATGAATCGATTGACTGAACAGATGACTAACTCTTATCTGACCGAACAAACGGATTATGAACCGCAAGAGGACCCTGACAGCTACATAGACTTTGATGATTCAACGCAAGAGGAAAACACATGTGGATTCACTCAAGAAGACAATCATACCCAAAATCATTTTTTAGGACTAACCACAATAAAAAGACATTTTCCATAATGCATATCGAAGACGACACAAACGAACTACCGTACATCCACGATCCCAAGACCAACCTAAAGATGCTGATTGACACTGGAAGCACGAGATCATTTATTAAAAAATCAATACCTTTCCAATTTTTCAAAAACACCCTAAAACAAGAACCATTTGAAGTGAGTACAGCTCATGGGGTATCAAAAGAATAATACAGTTGTACACTACCACTTTTGGGAAAAGAAACAACCAAATTCTATTTATTTGATCTCCATAAAGATTTCGACTTACTCCTTGGATTAGATAACATAATAGAATTAAAAATTAATTTAAATTTTGTGAATGATAAATTAATATTTCGCAATAAGCAAATCCCGATTGAATATTTTAACACAGAAGAACAAAATAATAATAATAATAATAATAATAATAATAATAAAGGCGAATGCCAGGAACAAAACGCTAAAAAGGGAACAAGTTATGTTATACAAGCCCACACTAGCCAAACGATTAAATTTAGAATACAAAATATTCAAGATGGAGAAGGACTCTTACCATACAAACACTTAAATGGATTAGAAATTCCGCAGTGTATAGTCTCAGTACACAAGGGAGAAGCCTATTGCCCTATAATAAACAACACAGAAGTAAATGCAGAATTAACAGTAAATGAACCATTAGAATTAAAATCTTTAGAAGAATACAACATCCTTGAACCTGATACAATGCAAACGAACGCTAATTTCAATTTATTAGATTATAAACAAAAAAAATCGAGAAGGAAAATATTAGATTTATCAAAATTTAGAATGGAACATATGAACTTAGATGAAAAATCCGCTATAACAAGTTTAATAGAAGATTATGCAGATTTATTCCATATTGAGGGAAACGATTTAACTTTTACCAACCAAATAAAACATGTTATTAGGACTACTGATGAAATTCCCGTATACTCTAGAAAATATAGATATCCAGAGATTTACAAGAACGAAATTAATAAACAAACTGAGGACATCTTCTTCTGGCAAAAGAAAATTTCGATTAATAACAGATTTTAGAGGATTAAACAAAAAAACAATTGACGATAAATTTCCCTAGCCGAACATTACAGACATATTAGACAAATTAGGACGGTCTCAATATTTTACGACTTTAGATTTAGCCTCAGGATTTCACCAAGTAGAAATAAATAAAAATAGCATAGAAAAAACAGTGTTTTCAATAGAAACGGGACACTACGAATTTTTAAGAATGCCTTTTGGACTAAAGAATAGCCCCCCTACATTTCAAAGAATTATGAATAATATTCTGAGAGGCATCCAAAATGAAACATGTTTAGTTTATTTAGACGACATTATAATTTTTTCTACTAGCCTGCAAGAACATATACAAAGACTTAAAGAAGTATTCGACAGCCAACTTTAAAGTACAGCTGGATAAAACGGAATTTTTAAGAAAAGAAGTAGCATATTTGGGACATGTTGTGACACCAGATGGCGTAAAACCCAACCCAGCAAAGATTTTGGCAATCAAGGACTATCCAATACCTAAAACCACCAAACAAATTAAAGGATTTTTAGGACTATTAGGCTATTATAGAAAATTTATTACAAACTTCGCCAAGATAACAAACCCCTTACTAACTGTTTAAAGAAAAATGCAAAAATAAATATAGAAAATCCAGACTTTATAGAATGCTTTGAAACATGTAAAAATATATTGACTAATGAGCCACTTCTACAATACCCAGACTTTGAAATGGAATTTACTCTAACGACAGACGCTAGTAATTATGCACTAGGAGCAATTTTAAGCCAGGACAAAAATGGAAAAGACCTTCCTATAGCGTATGCCAGCAGAATTTTAAACGACAGCGAAACTAATTACTCCGCGATTGAAAAAGAATTATTAGCAATCGTATGGGCCACAAAACATTTAAGGCCTTATTTATTAGGGAGAAAATTTAAAATTTATACAGACCATAAACCTTTACAATGGTTATTTTCAGTTAAAGAACTAAATTCCAAACTTTTAAGATGGAGATTAAAATTAGAAGAATATGATTATGACATAAGATACAAAAAAGGCAAACTAAACCAAAATGCAGACGCATTGTCCAGAATACAAGTAAACGTTACTGATAAAAGGTCAAAGAACACCCAACACACTGTAGAACCAGACCTTGAGTTATCCGACTTACTTCCGAGTTCCAGCCGACTTACGTCAACGTTACTTCCCGGAACTGAACGATAATGATAACGAATCTATGGTCGCACAACTCGACGCAACAGATAACGCCAACTTAGAGGACAATGAAGAAAGCGACAGTCAAACTATCCACTCCAATTTCGAAG
The DNA here is from genome assembly GCA_036971475.1 of Prosapia bicincta. Taxonomy (NCBI): domain Eukaryota; kingdom Metazoa; phylum Arthropoda; class Insecta; order Hemiptera; family Cercopidae; genus Prosapia; species Prosapia bicincta. The sequence continues at coordinate 14,867,611 of JBAIZL010000009.1, forward strand.
GGAACACCCAACTTGAAATACCAATTTCCGACGAGCCTGTAAACTTTGGAAAAACCCAAATATTTTTATCATTAGTAAAATATGAGCCGAAGAAAGTAAAAATTATAAAGCTATTTGGAACTTCAAAAATTCGTTTAATAGTCGAAATATCAGAAAATAATTTTAAAGAAGACATAGTTAATTTTGTAAAATCATATTTGGTATCCAAAATAAAATATAATCTATATTTTGAAGACGACTTTTATGAGAAATTTGCATCATGCATATCCAAAAATGTCAAACAAACTGAACTAAATTTAGTTTAGTGTAATAACAAACTCTTAGACCTAACTTCGGAAGCCCGGCAAGCTGGCCTGAGCAACCGGGCGGGTCCACAGGTGGCGGATAGTGGGACGGCCTACAGAAATGTAGGTTACCTGTGAATAAGGATTCCGGAAGGTTTCTGAATATGCAGGCCTGGACCAAGGCTATGGTTCAAAGGTGATGAAGTATCCCTCCTCGTCAGTCAACCGGTTGGGCGCGGAAGAAATAACCGAGTGCTCTGACCGGGGAGACTGTAGTAGTTGGGAATTAAGTCCTCACAATGCTACTCTCACCTCCCGGGTGAACCAAGGGCAATGCGACAGTGAAGTATGGGCGGGAAACTACCCAAACGACACAGTTGTAAAAAAGAGAGTAAAGCAGGCTGTTCGTCTGAGCAGTTAATAATGTCCTGAACTTGGGGTGTGCTTCAAGGTCAGTGACTGAATACCCTATCCAAGGTGGAAGGCATCGTGCCGAAGGATGAATGGCTGCAGGGTTATAAATGCAGTCCCAAACGATCCCCTTGAGGAACCAGACAAAACATCATTGTATGTTGTCTTGCCAGGGCAGTGGAGGCTCTGCTCTGGTCGACCGTTATTTCCCCCATACTCGTGGGACTTTAATGGACCAAGTAAGTAAATGAATTGATTTCGAGACTGCACAGACAGTGGGAGCCAATGAGACGGCAAACCGTGAGTCTGTAGCAGATGTGTCAACGGCAACCATCACTGGGGGTGCGGGGGCGGCTGTCAAGCTGCCGACTGCAGAAACCGGTGAAGTGGCTGTAGAGTTGAGCACGATGTCTAGTCCTGGGGCTGCTCTGCGGACCCAGGCGACTGCAAATTAAGCAGAACAATGATCAAGATCCTCCAAGTGAACCTACAGCATAGCAGGGCGGCGAGTGCTGTCGTGTGTAGGATGCTGGACAGGGGAGAGGTGGACTTGGTTCTCATCCAGGAGCCATGGATTTCTGGAGGACGAATATGCGGGCTGGCGATATCTGGAGGTAAGTTGTTGTACGATAAGGACTCCGGTGTTCCCAGGACGTGTATCCTGGTTAGGAGGGGGTTGAGTGCTTTTGTACTAACGGACTTTTGCTGCAGGGACTTAATAGCAGTGACGGTGGAGCTGCGGGCGGAGGGGAGGATGAAGAGGCTGAACCTTGCCACGGCATATCTCCCCTTTGACTACGAGGGGGATCTACCAACACAAGAGCTGAGGAGGCTGGTCGAGCACTGCGGGGCTGTGGATGAGGAGCTGCTGGTGGGGATGGATGCTAACTCCCATCACACTTCGTGGGGAAGTACAGGTACCAACACTAGAGGTGAGGAACTTTTAGCTTATCTTAGCTCTAAGAATTTACTAGTCTTAAATCAGGGGGAAGAGCCGACGTTTGTCACTAGGGCCAGACAGGAGGTCCTGGACATTACGGCGGCATCGAACCAGACGGCTAGGTATGTACTAAACTGGCATGTGTCGGATGAACCATCTTCTTCTGACCACAGACATATTAGGTATGATATCTCTCTAAATCCAGCCATGCTTCGGCCAACCAGGGATCCAAGAAGAACAGACTGGGACTCCTACAGGAGGGACCTGGGAGTTCGGATTGAGGAGGCTGGATTGGAGTGTGGTGGGAGGAGAGAGCTAGAAGACTCTGCCGCATTGGTTGGCGAGGCTATAGTAGAATCCTTTACTGATAACTGCCCTCTTAGTGAGGGGAGAAAAGTAGGGGATCCGTCATGGTGGAGCAAGAAGCTAGCCAAACTTCGGAAGACCACCAGGAGACTCTTTAATAGAGCAAAAAAGAACGGGGAGTGGACCAGTATAGGAAAACATTAACCGAATACAACAGGGCAATTAGAGAAGCACGCAGGAAGTCCTGGAAGGAGTTTTGTCAAGAGATTGACAAAACTCGGGAAGGGGCACGACTGCATAAAGTGCTCTCTAAGGACCCAGTTAACCCGTTGGGGATGCTAAGAACCCCACTGGGAAATATAACAAAAACTGCAGGGGAAACTGTGGAAGAATTAATCATAGTTAATCAGTTCCCTTCCAGTAACCTGAGGAAACTTGGGGGAGCAGACACTGAACCAGTTGCCAAACTCTCCACAAGACGTGGTAAGAGGGAGGACTGGAAAGTGGCGAGGAGGATAGTAACTTCACAAAGGGTAAGATGGGCTATTGGCACATTTAAACCCTACAAATCTCCAGGTCCAGATGGGATCTATCCTGTGCTGCTGCACCAGGGAATGGATTTGCTGGTACTGGTACTTACTAAATTATACAGGCTAAGCATTGCTTTAGGGCATGTGCCGGCAGCCTGGAAAGCTAGTAAGGTGGTCTTTATACCTAAGCCCACCGGTAACCAATCGGAAGGGAAAGGATACAGACCTATTACACTCATGTCCTTTGTTCTTAAGAGACTTGAAAAACTGGTTGATAGGCATATTAGGGGGGTTGCTTTGGCCATAAAACCACTGCATTGGAACCAGTATGCTTATCAACCGGGGAAATCCTGCGAGGGAGCTCTCCATCAAGTGGTTGGTAGGATTGAGCAAATGATCGCCAAGAAAGGTTGTGCCATAGGTGCCTTCCTCGACATTGAAGGGGCTTTCAATAACCCCTCAGTGGAGACGATGGTAAGTGGTGCAAGACGTCATGGAGTGGATGCAACCACTTGTGGTTGGATAAGTTCCATGTTAACAAACAGAAGCATTTCTGTAGAGGTGGCAGGGGAGGTCAGAAGGGCGGAGACAAGTCTGGGCTGTGCACAGGGGGGGGGGGGGTTCTCTCTTCTCTGTTGTGGTACCTAGTGGTTGACAACCTTATTGAACTCCTGAATGAACAGGGGTACTTCTGTCTAGGATATGCGGACGACATAGTTGTTTTGATCCTGGGCAGATTCCCTGATACAGTCCTTGAGGTAATCAGAAATCCTCTACGACTGATTGAAGAGTGGTGTAAAAAGGAGAATCTTAGGGTAAATCCAAAAAAGACTGCTCTCATTAACTTCACCAGACAGCGAAAAGATCTGACGACCAGGATGCACCGCTTGTTTGGTGAATACCTTGAGTTTGTGGGGGAGGTGAAGTACCTGGGAGTTACTCTGGACAGGAAACTCACCTGGAACCCACATCTTGAGAGGACAGTTAACAGGGTCAAAAGGGCACTGATGACTGTGAGAAGAATGGTGGGTAAGAAATGGGGACTGAAGCCATCAATGATGCACTGGATGTATCTGAGGGTGATAAGACCTATGATTACCTATGGAGCTCTGGTGTGGTGGACAAAGGCCAACCAGGCACAGACAAGAGCTAAACTGAGCTCTATCCAGAGATTGGCCTGTCTGAGCACACTGGGAGCGATGTCAACTACACCAGGTGCAGCAATGGAAGTAATGCTTAACCTCCCTCCCCTTGAGCTTGTCCTTAGGGGAGAGGCGAGGCTAGCGGCATGGAGATTGCGCAACTCGAGCAACTGGGCTAACCTCCCAGATGTCTCGGGACATATGAGTATCGAGTGCGTGGTCAAAGAACCCGTCTTGGAAATGGGCAGCGACCACATTACTCGAATGTTTGCACATGACCAGGTACACCAAACTGTGATGGAATGGTCAGGGACATTAACATCGGGAGCTCAGATCTGGTACACAGATGGCTCCAAGATGGACTTCGGCACTGGAGCGAGGGTGTATTGTAAAAACCCAAGGGTAGAACTAGTTTTTTCCTTGGGGAGGCATACCTCTGTCTTTCAGGCCGAAGTATATGCTATAAATGCCTGTCTGGGAGAGATAGCGAGAAGGGAAACACATGGGACCCGGATTGCTATTTTCTCCGACAGTCAGGCAGCAATTAAGGCACTAAACGGACACGTGGTCACCTCGGCCATAGTCAGGGAGTGCCTAATTAACCTACAAGCTCTGGCAAGGCACAATCAAGTCATGATAGGTTGGGTGCCAGGGCATAGGGGAATACTTGGAAATGAAGCCGCAGATGCGCTGGCCAGGGAGGGGTCTTCGACTCCCCTGATTGGACCGGAGCCTGCGGTAGGTATTTCCAAATCCATGGTCAGGATGACAGTGCGAAGGTGGATGGCTGAAAGACACTGTGAGCACTGGATCAGGGCCAAAGGGATGAGACACAGTAAGCTAACCCTTAGGAGACCTTCCTTGGGGCTGCAGAAGAGTCTCATCTATCTGTCTAGGCAGGAATTAAGGATAGCCACAGGTCTACTCACGGGACACTGTGGACTAAGGAAACATTTGCATAAAATGGGTATCTACAAGGATGAACCAGTGTGCAGATTATGCGGGCAGGAACTCGAGACTGCCACACACATTATTTACAGATGTGAAGTACTTGCTGAGAGGCGCTTCAACCTCTTTGGTGATAAAAAAAAAAAACTTCGGAAGAAGATACTTTAGAAACGATAAGTAATTATCATGTTAGCAAAACCAATCACCGCGGGATACAGGAAACATACGAACAAATTAAGCGAAGATATTATTGGCCTAATTTAAAATCACTAATTCAAAATTTCATAAATCAGTGTGACATAAGTCAAAGAACTAAATACGACAGAATTCCCTTACAGCTAGAAATGAACTTGACACCAACAGCTGCAAGACCATTTCAAATAATTCACGTTGACACAATCTCCTTGGAGAAGAATTCATTTATCAGCATAGTCGACGCGCTCTCACGATATGCTCAAGCTTATCGCTTGGGAAGCTCTCAAGCTACAGAGATCCCAGACAAGTTATTAGATTACTTCACGCATTTCTGCTTACCAACAGTTATTATCTCAGACAATGGAACGGAGTTTAATAACAGAATTGTAAAGGAGATATTAGAACTGCATAGGATCAAAATTCACTTTATCAGCACACATAACCCCCAATCAAATGGATTATGTGAAAGATTTCATTCCACTTTAATAGAACACATAAGGCTGTTAAATAATCAAATCGAATTTAAAAATGACAGTATAATTAAGAAAGTTAAATATGCTATAATAGCTTATAACAATAGCATACATTTAGTCACAAAATAATCGCCGTGCGAAGTCTTATTTGGACACATAAATTCAAACACTTTATTAGTTATAGATTTAGAAAAACAAATTGTAAATGACTACGTTTTAAACCATAAAGAAAATACAAAAATACTTTATGGAAACATTAGGGATAGCAATCAAAGAATTAAAGAAAAAGTTTTAGAAAAAAGAAACATAAACAAGGAACCACTTCCAGAAATACCACCGGAAGTTTATATAAAGTCAGTTCAAAAGCAAAGCAAAACGAAAAACAGATATAGCAAGGAAGAAATAGCTTCAATAGATAATGAAAGAAAAAGTGGAAAAATAAAACCTAGACATCATAACACAAAAGACAAAATACATTTGTCGAAAATTAGAAGGCCTAAGAAGATAAAAAATGTAATTAATGACCAAAATCCTTCTTGTTCATATTCAACACAATCAAATTAAAATCCCTACCATACCTTTGTCCACTAATTCTATACAAGAAACTTTACTAAACTTTTAAACAACATTGTTTTATTAATTGGATGTGTTACAAACTTTTGTAATTTATTAAATGATATGTAACTAATTATGGTAATAAATATTGTTAATTATTTGAAATATGTATCACAAAAAAAATTGTATTTGAAGAAAATTAGAAACTATACTCTTAAAGAGATAACAAAACAAAAAGAATTCTTATAAACTGACTAGAATCCTTTATCAAATCTATAACAGGCAATTTGAATGTAAATGATGGTAAAAATTATGAAAAATTATATAAAACTTTTATTGTAATCAATGTAAATTTTGTAGAACAAACAAAAATTAGATTCTGATAACAATTGATTATGTTATAAACATTTTGTATCTATCCTATGATAGAAAAGACTCGTTATAAATTGTATTAATCAATTCCAAATACTTTTGCTCAGTTGAATTATAATGAACAGAAAATTAGACTGTAAAATGCCTATGATCAAAACAATAACGCCTACAAACTACGAGTATACTGCGTTGGAAATCGCAGACAACCCATTTAACTGGATCCCAGACCTTCGCCTGGCGACCTTCTCCAGTGAAGAGGACTTCAACCGATGCCGAAAAATTGCCCTTTACTTAGGCCTATTCAGCAGCCTTATATACTTCGCCCTCATCAAGAAGATGAAGAGGACTTCAACCGATGCCGAAACTTCGTCAACCCCGAAGTTTTCTTTAGGGATGGAGGAGTTATATGAACAATTTATGTGAACATTTCATAATTAAATGCGTGCTAGGAAAATTCCTGCTTATGCAGCTTTTGTATTATGTAGATGGTGAGAACAGAGCCCCGGCAGTGTGTAAGTCGCCTCTGTATCGCACAGACGTTTTCCGCTCCAGCTGAATGTACATCAGTTGTATTTGAATTTATGTTTTTATTAAGCTAAATTATTGTAACCATTTCAAAATTAAATGTTTCTTAATTAACAAAGGTTTGTACAAATTAAATCATATTTAAACCCTTTCGAGTTTAATATAACACGTAACTTATATATATATATATATATATATATATATATATATATATATATAATTTTTATATATGTAAATAAATATTTGTTTATATATGTATATATATATATATATATATATATATATATAATTTTTATATATGTAAATAAATATTTTACAATAAAAATATTGAAAAGAACCCCAATACCACAAAAATAATCAAAAATAACAAATAAGACAAGTTACTTAAGATTAAACCCTTATGTACATTTCGATGACCATGTCATCATCATCAGAGGGTCTAGTTACAAAACACAATCTAGCACACAAGAAGTTACAAACTAGAATGATCTATATTTGTTTATATATATGTATATATATATATATATATATATATATATATATATATATATATATATATATTTATTTATTCTTTCAACACTAAATACAATTTATTCTTCGGTTTAACCTGTACCTGAAATCTTGCTTTATAATTCAAAGATTTCGAGGTATACCACAAAATGCTCCTCGTTTTCCACTTGCTAGGTCTTTTCCGGTCACTTAGAAATATATTATTTAGGGGATTAAGAAATGATTTAAAAACTAGTATAGTTTTAACCGAAACTGTTTTAGGTTAAAAAATTTATGTAATAGTTTATACTATTTATGGAGTCGTTCGCTACATTATTTAACTGACCTAAATAGCCATACGGTAATATTCATTAGCTGTGTATATAATTAGATTTAATAATTATTATATCCAATCTTCATGATTCAAACTTAAATGTAACATTAAATATATAGTTCGTATATAATATGGGCATAATAGCTTATATATATAAATCTTCAAAATTTAACTCAAACCTTTCTTCGATTGAAAATCATGCTTTATAAAGTAAAAACGTTCTCGCTATACCACAAAATTATAGTGTCAAAATAAGTTTGAAAATGAGATCGCGTAATTATTAGTTTTCGAAAGTCCACTCGCAAACATACCAAGTATGATTCTTGTTGGAATATATTAAAGTGTAAGTGAAAACTAGAAAACATTGTTGCGAAGTTGAAATATACATAGTTTATTTCAACTTTAAGTTGAAATCTTTCCTCAATTTAAAATATTGCTTTATAATTTCAAAACGTTTACTATATGCGACAAAATTCAAAATACCACAAATGTTTTCCATTTGCAAGATCCATTCCAATCAAACACAAAACTGGAGTGAATTTTAGATCATTAGGGTGGTTAGGAAATAATTTCAAATTATATATTATAGTTAAAATAACTGTTTTAGCTAAACAAAATCGAAAATACTTGAAAATCCAGTCTGCGATTTGTAGAAATATATTTTCTAATAAAAAACACAATAAAATGACGTTTAAATACATTCCAGTATTAAATACAATGGTCGTAATTTTGTAATCATTATTATTATTTGTTATAGTTGTTCTTTTTATTTGTAATAAAAAGTAAACTGTAGCAAAATGTAGGACACAATATTTACTAAATAGTAAATACTTTATGATTAGGAATACCTTCTTCTTCACTCAAGTAGCTTGAAGCGCGTCTGCTTTTATATTTAGGTAAATGTAATTAAGTAAATTTAAACCATTCAGATATCTTAACTTAAGTTAAAAGTACAAAGTAAGTATTTAGCCGTAATAGACCTCTCCTCGTATAGGTCTCCATAGTTCATAATAAGTGGAAAAAAGTTTAAAATTATTTTCATTAACGATAAAAATCCTCGTTAAATCTGTTAATCCACCCGAGATTTTATTGAAAACAATTTACATCTGACTTTTACTATGTTTAATGACTTCCATGTTATTTTCAGAATCAAGCGCGTCCTTTGGGGCCTTAAAGTATACGCTTTATATTGTGTTGACATAATGTCTGCAGCCTCAAAGAAGAAACAAGCCTCTTATATTCCACTGCCACTAGACGCTCAAAGCTGAAGCCTTGTTAAAATGAAGCTCCCTCTGGAGATTGAGTGCATATTATAATTTGCTATTCAGAGAAAGGTCGGTAAAGTACCCATTCTGTTCCCACCAATATCTTCTCGCTACACACTTTAACGCACTTGCAGTGATGGTATGGAAATATTGTATTCAAAGATTGTCGCTAAAGTTTCTTTAAATCTGGGTAAGCAACATACTGATAAATGTAATAACATAATGTTTCTTAACTTTATTTAGAAGTTCTTACATTTCAAAAAATTTAAACTTATAGCATTTATATTCTTTGAAATAGTTACATAAAATTACTTTTCACTATTATTCTAGCTAGGGTGTTTTTTAGTAGAATACTTCATCGAAGTTAGTAAAACACTTATTGTCTTTCTAAACATTTTTTCCGTTGCCCTTTTCTCAGCACGTTAACTCAGGGCAGTTTGGCAAATTGCATTCCAGATAAACAAAGATGGTGAATTTTAACCTTTACATCATACTTTTTCTTTCCTGTATAAATCTTTGTGACGTGATAATGTTACGTAATAAGGTCACGGTTTCTGAAATCACAGTAACACACAACTGGGATGGTTTTAGTAATCATTGGTGCATAATAATATTTATACATAATTTTAAATCAAATTCAATTGTCATCAATTGTATTTAATTGCAACATTCCATGTATTCATGATTAGAGAGGAAAAGAACTGCAACCGGGTAACAACATAATTTACCACACAAATTAGTTCATAAATAATATTCATATTTCGATATTATTGATGAAGCGACCATGGTTCCATTGTATTTAATATAAATACTCGTAAGTTTGGTTATTCTACTGAGTTAAACCCAGAAATGTTTTAGTTCCAAATAATTAATTAATGGCATTGTAATATTAAATACTAGTATTAGTATTAATTTTATTATTAGGCTTAATTTAGCAATGATTAAATTATGCGAGTTCCACTAGTTTTTTGGTATTTGTATATTAATAATTGAAATAAATTGTTGGTCATCAAATCAGTTGAAAGCTTTAAGAGAGGCAAGAAATGTATTTACAGTTAGTACTACGCTAAGAGAGGGAAAGACCTATTAAAAGGAGTTGATATTACTATAAAATGAAGCTAAAAACTATGTAAAAAATATTTATGTTTTTAAACTAGAAATATTTATTTCCAACACGAACATTCAAATTAGTTTTATTCATGCGAACGTAAGTTCTTTGCTCAGGTATATATTGAAAAAATACGGCAAAAGTGGGTATTTCCTCTATAAATTAACCATTATATATTATTTTATTGGTATCTCTTTCTCACTTCATTTTCTCTCCTCTCACTTTAATTTTTGCTTCAACATTGACAATTACATATGAATGTTTCAATTACTTATGAATTACAATAAAACATGAATGTTTTCGTTTTTACATATTACATTTTTCAAGTGTGTATTCTTATCAATTAAAGTAACCCAACTTCATTTGTCTCTGTAACTCCTAATTTCTTCTTGTTTCTAACAATGTAATACGCCAGGTTTCCTAATAATAACTAACTTCTTTCGCCCTCGTTCCTAATACATTTCCGCTTCCTATCTCTTGCTTTTAATATTAGCTTCAATAAGCATCATTGTTTTGTATCGATTCTTTACTTTAATATTTTAATTTGAATCTTTTGTTCTTCAGCTTTAAATATTTTAACATCAATATCTAAGTTCAATTTCTCTCATCAGCTGACGTCACAGATGTTGTTGCATGGCAAATGCAATTAGGGGTGAAAATTTAAATATTGCCAAATGCATGAATTACAGCCTTGGCGCTATTCGAGTACAAAGTATTTTGAAGAGGGCACGAACAATGGAAGGGCAGCTGAAAAGGTGCTTGGGGTCCAGTTACGTGCATGGACAGTGCCTGCAATCTTCATACGTTCTGGAACCATCGGGCAGGATCTTCATGCCCTGAAAATGATTTGTCCTTAGTCTTGTTATTACTGTTGTAATTTCTCTGCTGTAATTCAATTCTGGCAGCGAGTATTTTTTTCTTTGGGTTTGGGCAGAGCCTTTGTTTTGCGACTGCTTTGGCATCAAAAACCGTAGTAGATGAAGCTACAGGCTCGAGTGTTCTGGCTTCTTTGGCAAGGGAGTCTGCCACCTCATTTCCTTCGAAGTCAACATGAGCCGGGTTCCACTGAAGGGTACATGATTTCTCCAATGGAGAACATAAGAGAAGCGATTTCTTGAGTGAACCTAGTTTTGCCTTCTCTGATGGTTTCAAGGGCAGATCTGCAATCCGAGAACACAATACCGTCGGTGTTAGCACTTCCTGAACGTCACAGATATCTTAATTTATTAACTTCGGTTACAATTTTGTTTTTAACAATCTGTTACTACAGGCTTCAAATTAAATAATTGTTTATTTATCTTCTCCCTGTCTGTTCTCTATATGCCTCTCTCAGTCGCTCTGTCTGTGTCTCCCTGACTCTCTCTCTCTCTCTCCCTCTATTAGTCTCTTTATATCGCCCTTCCTCTCTGTATATTGTAACATACTTCTTTTCCCTAAGATTTTCCAAAGAATGGTTTTACTCTAAGAATTAGATGATTACACAGCCACTAGTTATATTTTTACAATAACTGATTTACTTAATTCTTTATTCAATGGTTAAACAATTACAGTAGTGTTACAATTACAGGTAAATTGCATAAATGTATTTTTTAACACTATTTTCTCTCTCTCAGCACCTTTATCTCTCCTTCTCTCAGTGTCAACCTGTTTTCATCCATGTATCTCCCTCAGTGACTTTCTATCTGCCTGTCTGTAAGTCTGTTTCTGACATCCTCTATGTTTTTTCTATCCTATGCTTGTCTGTCTATCTATCTTTTTTCTCTCTCTTTCTCTCACTCCATTTTATTTCTCTAGCAACAGAATTATAACCTAATTAACTAAAATTCATCTAAATTATCTAATATTTGACATAATTATTTGTTAGCTTCTAATAACACTTTACATTCAACGTGAAATCCACCATTAAATATAAAATACGTTTTCTTCTTTAATAATTTAAAACAACATAGGTTATTCAAATACAAGAATTCTTGTATTTGAATAACCTATGTTGTTTAAAAAAAAAAAAAAAAAAAAAAAAAAAAAAAATATATATATATATATATATATATATATATATATATATATATATATATTTTAAAACAACATAGGTTATTCAAATACAAGAATTCTTGTATTTGAATAACTTATGTTGTTTTAAATTATTAAAGAAGAAAACGTATTATATATATATATATATATATATATATATATATATATATATATATATATATATATATATATATATATATAAACACCAGCATATTTTAATATATACAAATAGATACTTCATTGACATTTGCGGACTCTTATCCTACAACATATAATAACTATTTCGAATATTTAAAATATTTTACGATTTTATTTTTCTTCTAATATAAGTTCATCACCATTTCGTGTTCAAAACCGAGAAATAAAACAAGTTTTAAAACCTCCCATTAAGTAACTCTTGACATAATTTACAAGAGATTACTAATTTTAATTAATTTTCAATAAATGTATTTGATAATTGGTTTTAAAATTAATAATTTTTTTATCATGTATTTTTCCAATTTTCAAGTTCGCTACATACAATCGCAATGAGTTTAAATATCAATGTGCAATATACCAAATACTAAAAATATATACCTACTTTATAACTACATTTAATATTTCATTAGCTGTTTCTATTATAGCTTTATAATTCATAAATAAAACGTAATCTCAGTGTTTGAGTTATGTACATGAAAGCATATTTAAGTTAATTTTTACTTAATTTGTAATTTCTCTTTACTATTTTCGTCTTTTAATCTTATATCTTCTAAATACATCATAGTAATATATTTATCTCTACCATTGTCACAGAAATTGACCCAACTTGAATAGTTCCAATTTATCATTGTGTGTACAAATATAGCCCTAAAATGTTTAAGATTATCCCTCCTTTATCTACAAGATCTACTCACCTCTTTTCCTACACGTGTAGAGGTATTACCTAAATAGCTCATATGCTTGTAACCTATTCTACACAGTTACTTATAAAATTCGTAACTATACTTTCTTGTAGGCCTATAATTATGATAAATACATAGAGCCTTTTGTTTTCCAGGTTAGGAATACATAGAAACAGAAAACATTACGTTTTACGTTTCAACTTGGGAGTTATTACGGTCAAGCAGAACAGCAAGAAAAATTACACTATTTGTTAGGAAAGATACATTTGGTACTTTTAGTATTCAGGTTTTAAAAAATTATTTAGTATTGCAAATAAAAACTTTGTTTGGGTTAAGTATGGGCAGTAGACATAATGTTTCATGATATATCGCATATTCATTGTTATTAGTCCATAACTTATTTAGTAAATATTTTGTAATTGTTGTTACTTAAAAAAAGTAATGAATTAGTTACAAGTATAATATTACAATTGTTAAATTCCATTTTACCGTATATTTCGTCATGCTGTAGTTTCTCCCAGTTTTCCTTTGAAGCTGCCGCCGTCTAGAAAGGCAATGCTGAAGAAATACTGAGTGAAGTGTTAATTTATGTAAACGAATTCTTTCAACTGTTGCAAATGGAGGAAATTTAATTTTCTGTAAAGTAATTAGCATCCTTGTGTCTAACGGAAACAAATCCCTGCGCAATCTTCGTGGATCTCCTAAATTAATCCGTCTAGTTCGTTCAAATACTCAAAGCGTACGCCATTTTAAATTTTGCCCTTAAAATAATTACGTGTGGAAATCATTCCCTTACAGAAGCAATGTCCTTTATTTTATTTGAGTTTTAAGTATTTGTTCTCTTATTACTTTACCAAAGTACCATCATTTTAATACCTAAACCAGTTTTCCGTCTGTATTGTTACATTGTTATAGATGATTTATTTTGTAAAGAAATATGTAGTTAGTCATGACAAGAGGCTAACTCATAACGAAATCGCTAAAGGATGCTCTTTGGCACCGCGCATGCGCACTGCGGTTTCTTGGCCTTTCCACACACAGCTACGTGGTTCTATACATTAATATTGCACATCATAACAGGTTAAATATATTCACATGTATTCGATTAAGTTTACCTTAGTCTTAATTCACTTAAACGTTAGCCTATATCATTCCGTCCCTTAGGTTTAGTCTAGTTCGTAAGTTGAACTATCATTTTGATTTTACATTTGTTTCATATATTAGGTTAGGCTTACTTTGGTCTTAAGTCATTTTATATAAATTATTATTGTAAATCAAAATGCATGTAACAGTATTTATGTTCTGTCCATCATGTTGGGCTAAACATACGTACATACTTTACACGTTCTGCACCACTATTCACATCTATCTCACATACGATACAGCCTATCTTGGTGCAAAAAAAGTCAGTCATCTGGTGTATCCTATACTAAAAACAAACGCTATCCCCAGAACTAAAATACATCTGTTGCAGTCCCGTACATTAAATGTCCTGGCATGCAACTACCCGTTTTAAAAGTCAGTCTTCTACCAAAAGCCTTAATACCAAATTCCTACCCGCAACTAGTGTCTCGTGTTAGACATTGCAAAATTTTGGGAGTTACCAATCCACCTTATTACCTAACAAACTGACTATTTAGTATCAGCACCTTTGCCTTGCTAATTAGAAGAGATTTTAGTCAATTCTACTTACTTACTCGTTGTTTGCTAAATTACACTGAAGGTTAAACTTTCAAACAGTTTAGTACACATAAAAGGTTATTATAAAATATCATACCTATATTAGGTTCTCTTTAAAAATATATAGAACAATTACCCTTGTTTTGATAAAAGAATATTTCATTACACTTGTGTTTGCTATTCTAAACAACCATTTTTATCTGACATGTTACGAATTTTTGTTTCTTTGCGTAGTACCTTTAGTTACACCCTTTAGTTTTTCCCTTAAGTTATCTACCTTTATATACTAACATCTATTTAATCATACGAAGCAGCATTCTGTGATTGAAATATGTGAGATTTTTTAACACAATGTAAAAATATCACTTTATAATTAAAAATGTCGCAATTTAAATTAATTTTGTTTAAATGTGGTCCATTTTGTTTCAATTACAAAATTAATTAAGTCTGCTATAACGGCAACTCAAGGCATTTTGACGTTGTCACGTTTCACACTAAAACCAATGTCAGTCCCTTGTCATATTACCAGTGGTGGTCTAGTTTAGACTCTGTGATGGGGAAGCTTTACGGAGTAATTGATATAATCTGATTATTTCACATTTAGTTTTCTTTACTTTATTTATATTTTACTAAATTAAATATATATTTACCTTTATTTTACTTTATGTTACTAAAATAGTTATAGAACTATAGGGAGAATGTTTTACTTAGTTTATCAACAAGGCCCATTTTTGCCTAAATACACAATAAAATAAGAAACGTTTTGTACATGTGTGTGTTTGTTTGCAGTTTAGGAGCTACTACAGTAAAGCAGTAGAGGAAGTCAAGACTTCGCCAGCCAAAGTTTACATGGTTTCTCCAGTTACGTATGTTTCTCTAAATTAAAAAAAAAAACATGTAAAAACTTTAAATTGTTTTAAAAGTAAATGGTTTAATTTATTGTTATAATGCTAGTTTTTAAATCAATAGTTTGTTATAGCTGGTCACACGTATGATGACGCGCGACATCGACATACGTGGCATAGCCAGAAGAAGGGTAGACGTAGTAAAAGACGGTTCCACAGACATTATAATATGAAGTATACTACAATAATGTAGATTTCACAAGGCCAAAAGACCTCTATAAATATTATTTTATTTGATTGGTCATATTAAGCAGATCATTTACATAAAGGTTTGAAAGAATTTACATATATCTTTTTTCGAACGACCGCAACGCCTGCAATTGCTTAGCGATGACCTTTCATAGAACACGCACTACAAGAAACAATGTTTTTTAATAGGGCTAGTACATGTTTCTATCGATCGATCGATCGACCTCCAGCTTACGAATGACCAGCTATACGTTATTTCTAATGTAATAGGTTAGGTACTATAAATAATATTGCGGCGATAGGCTCCAATGTATTGTATATTTATGTCAAGGAAAGATGAAACACTAAAATCCACTACACCAGAGTGCACAAACATATCCCATTTATTTGAAGTCTTAGAAGCAAAAGAGTTTTTTAAAGCAAACGATCAGAAACGATAAGCAAACAAGGTGGGAAATTAAAACGAACGTGATTCAATTTAATACTTTGTGACGTCACTTCAACCAAATTGTATCATGCTTCAATGTCTATTCGGATAGTGCAAAATCACGATAAGTAATTTGAACTTGAATGAGCGGTTCTATATTTTTAGTGGTAGGTATTACCGACAACAATGTATTATTCATATAAAAAACGTAGGCTATAACTCAATTGCTTTTGAAAATTACGGGCTTTCACATGTATTATAAATTTTAAAATGATAACTAAAGCTTGTTTTGAACAATGTGTATTTTGTTAATAAATAATAAGTATAATTTCCTTTTCTGTTTGTCTTTAAATTATATAAAAGAGTGATACTAAAAATGTGTAAATATATCCCATTCTAAAAACATTTATGGGATGGCTTCATTTAATAAAGGGTCTAATATAAAACAGCCAAATCAGTTATTGTTATGCATTCAATAAAATTAAATTTTAACAAAGGAAAGATTTATTTAATGTTATTAGGCAATACAAAGTGTTAGAAGAAACACAAATTTAATAATTGGTTTTTGTTTATATCATTTATAGTAAAGTGATCTCTAATGTAAATTCTTCACTAATAATCTAATGCTCTTAGGTTAGATTTAGAGAGCGCATAGCATTACCGTGACGTTTTACTACTAGGTAATCTTGAACTGTGAAAATAGAGGCCATTACTTAGGGTCAATTCAAATATTATATTGGTTGCTTGGAACTTAGGACGGGCTGTCATAACTTGACTCATCTAAGAAATCTTACAAGTATAAAAGGAGGCATTATTATTTTATCTACGTTAGAAAATCTACTTTTAAAAAATAAATAAAGGTCTAATTTAAAAAGCTTTCAAATTTTTATTCAAACAAATATAGCAAACCATAAAATATATACTTTTGTTAGGTCTTTCGTGCTTAAAGTTAATACATATAACTAGGCCGGAGATTCTTTACACTTCACTGCGGCTCGTGCGACTACATCTGACCTATTTGTTTCGTTGCTGGAAAGAGCCAAGATCCGTGGAAACTTTTATTAACAGTAAAAGTTCTCTATAATACGGTGATATATTTTAATGTTATTTTCAGAGATACTTGTTATTTTACTTTCATATTTTATTTTTAATAATGCATTTTTGTTTTTTTTTATTAGTGTTTAGTTTATGTTATACTTGTATTAAATTTCTTTTACTAATACGGTCTAATAAATTTAATATTTTTCTCATGTCTTAACAGGCTAATGGAAAAAAAACTAATATTTCACTAAATTAATAACTTTACATTAGTTTAAGACTATCCGATCTTGAATTGTGTGTGTAAGTTTGTAAAAGGTTATTGAGACAAAACGTTTTCATTCGCTCCGTGGTGATCTTCATCAGTGTCTAATTATTCCACTTGGAGTGGTTGGTTTAAGCGGTGACGGTTTTAAATGTAGGCTTTCATTAGTGACAAGGATTTGTATTTAGTATGTTCTTTCAATATGTTTGTATTCTGTGTTTTTGTGTGTTTGTAAATTTCAATCCGTTATAGTGTGTCGAAATGTGGTTCTTTTTGTTGATGTGTAAAACATCTAGGTTATGGTTAATGTCTGTGTATGTGTGTCGTGTTTCATTTAAGAGGTTGGCGAATGCTGAGTCGGTGTTTTGGTTGATATGCTCTTTGAATCTTTGTTGGAAGCTGCGACCTGTCTGCCCTATGTAGAATTTGTTGCAGTCTGTACAATTTAATTTGCATATGCCTGGTGGTTAGAGTTTATCTTTGTTTTGGGTGTTGTGTTGTATTTTGTGCTGCAGTTTGTTATTGGTTTTTTTGTATCCTGGTCTTTTGTTTTTTTTTGATATTTTGAGCTTTTTTGGACAGGTTACTTTTTCCAACAAAGATTTAAAGAGCACATACAAACCATTACGTAAAAGTAACCCCGCCTCAGCATTCGCCAATTACCTACATGTAACTGGGCACACATACACAGGAATTTAACATACCCTAGAAATCTTACACATCAACAAAAAAGAACCACATCTCAACACACTAGATGAGTATAAAATTTACAAACACATAAAAACACAAAATTCAAACATATTAAACGAACATCCCCAGTATAAATTACATACACGCTTTGACACTATTGAAAACCAGCCTTTAAAACCGTTACCGCTTAACCCAACAACTCCAAACGGAACCTTTAGACTTTAGACACTGATGAAGATCACCACCGCGGGATGGAAAACGTCCAGTATGTGTTTACAAATTTACACATAATTAACGGACAATCGTAAACTAATGTAAAGTTATTATTTGATATTAAGCTTCACCGAACGTAATGGACAAAGAAATCTAAGAGTATTATATCACGTAACTGTTCGGTCTTAATTATACTTGGCTACAAAGGCCTACTTGTGAAGCTTTTGAGGTAAATTTTGATTTCTTATCTATTAAAATAATTTGTATTTAATAATAGGATGTGTTGCAAAAATAAATATACGTAATTGTTGAGATCGATTTCATAAGACTGAACTCACATCATCATATAGTTATATTTCTCCAATGGCTTCAATCTTCTGTGATTTTACTAGGACTGCAAACAGCGAACTGAGCTAAAGGGTCTTTTTTTTAAACAAATTTATCCCTTCTCTATGATACTAAACTCTATAGTTTTATAATTGCTTATTTAGGAAATTATATGGCCCAAGCAGAAACGTATGGAATTTTCATATACGTCGGTCACACCCTAAGATTACAAAACCAACATAAAATTGGGTTATTGTATCTAAAGATCTCTGTTCAGTTGATTTAAAGACGGCTCCAGTTACATACATAAACACTTCCATTTGCACACACACACACACACACACACATACAAACACGCTCACATATACATATATACATACACACACGCGAGCGCACACACACGCAAACGCGCACGCACGTGTGTGTGTGTGTATTTAATACCATACAAATATTCTCTAAATGCAAATAAACCTAGAAGATATTTCGCAATGTATGCTACTACATATTACAAAATATACTGTAATATCTCTGGCTGATAATAATTGAAGAGTTCTTTACATAATATTTTAGTTGACCTTATAAACAATGGTTTTAATAACGAATCACTATTTTCTAAGTGGTTCCTATATATTCAACAATTAAAGTAATCAACACGCTTAATTATTTATTTTGTTATTGATTATAAAATTGTCAACTATATTGCTTTTAATGATTTTAAACGAGTTTAGTTGATTTAATAAAGTTTCAGGGTAAAATATATTCTATGGGTATCATAAAGGTACATTAAGGGGATCAAAGTTGAGTAGATGATAAGATCAAGAATGCGATTAAATCTCTTTAAAACGCACTGAATCTAAAAGTATTTTGGAAATACCGACGTAGTAAATTTTTATATTAGAATTTTATAAAAGTACACACACCAAAATAGGGATCAAATATAATACAATGAAGCAAGAACAAATATTTTAGTATTATATAAAATATTACTTTTATGTGTGGGATATACAATACGAAGTACTTGAATTACGACGGTATCTGAAGATCTCCATAAAGATACAACTATTCTTGTACTACGCGTACACTTAGTGTACTTTACCTCAAGAGGATGAAGACAAGGGTTTCCAAGGAACTGCCTCCTGGTTATAAGACTATATTACTTTATGCCTATTACTAACTTTGTTTAAAACAAAAATTACTTGCGTGGTAATAAACAATACCACTAAAAAGAATGTATAACAATACCAACAGCTGTTGCAAAACCAAAACGTTTGACCTGGACAAAAAATATAAGGAGACGAAGTGTTTTGTTCTGTCTTGTGCGCCAAACATTCTATTATTACTGGAACGCTGCCAGATGTAAGTATCAATTTCGCGAAGTGGCAACTCCGTTCAGGCAACGAAATTAAAACCGAACGCAATGAATGGCACAAAGCGTTCCTTATCTGCCCAAACACAGTCCTACTTGGTTGAAACGCGTCTCCGGCAGAGCAATGGAAATGTTTAATCAAGAATATTCTGTAAGCACTGTATAAAAGACATGTACTTATTCTATAATTTGAAAATTATAATTGATAAAAACAATATTAATTTATATTATCACTGACATGTGAAATTTTTCTACTTTTTACTATTGATATCAATGGTTCCTATGATTTTTGCGCTAAATCCGAAAATGTTATCTTTCCGAGAATTGTTTTTGCTTTTTCTCTCTGTTACCTAAAGTTATCTTAATATTTCAGAATTTCTTTGTTGTATGCCTTTTAATACAGACCTACAACCGGTCAGTACAAACGGTTAAGACAAATGTCTGTTAATACAAACGGTTAACGACCGTTAATACAAGTTTTATTATTATAAAGCTTTTTTTTATTACTATGCGGTATTTTATATTAACGAATATTCCTTCAGGTGATGGCTAGGATATATTTGTTGAAAACTTTAAATGTAATCGCCAAAAAATTTACCTAAATTTCAATTTTTTTGTATATTTATAAATTTTATTCGTTTCGTCATGACACTATACCACTCTTTTCAGTCTTTATATTGTTTAGTTATAACTTATTATTCCATATTTTTACTTTTCAAACGAAAATCCCTATTTAAACCAGTCAATAAGTTTCTGATATTAATTAAACATTACATAGCCTATAAAAATATTTTAAATTGTAAAATTGTGTAATGAATAAAAACTAAGGCGGTTTTAAAATTTAACGCAAAACATACATCGGAACCTAACGCTAAAAATTATTTAACTTTACAATTTCACAAAAATACTGACTTGTAATATTTTCATATTTAACCGGATATGTGACAAATAAATACAAAACTAATATTTTATTATTGTGGTGTACTCTCATTTTCATCCAATGTTCCACTTTGAAGGTCGCAAGATTACAGGACCCACAAATATTTTCTTCTTATTCCTTTATTATATTATTGATAATTATAATATTATAAGTCAGACACCATTAAAACCACTAACAAAGCCACCAACCCTACCGCAACCATTACAACCACATACATACACCTAACGCTATATACATGGAATTTGATTATAATACAGTATAAACATTTCCTAACTATGATATAATTATGAATTCCCCTTGTAGGCAAGAATTGGTTATGAACCATCCATAGGAAAAACATCCAATTACAGACCTAGTTGGTAACTAAATAGTTATTTTAGATAATCACCTTCAACAAAATAGTATGACGAGTTTTAATAGAATATTGAATTCCTTTTTAATTACATTGCATGTTTACATTACTTAACAAATTTCTTTTCTTTTTCCACTTATAATATATATGCTTATAATATTAAAAGTTGCATGTCACACACCAACAAAGCCACCATAAACTACAGTCTTCACTACCAAGCACTACCACGGCCACCACCACCAGCCACTACTACACCACTATTATCATTACTATCACCATCATGACTATATTATAAAGTCTTCTCCATAATAATATCAAGAAATAATTTTTCGCTCCAGGCAATAATTGCTTACGAACAGATGAGCCTTTAACATTTTCTTTGGGCTAATACCCCACACTAATCCTGTTTGATAGTTTTGAGTTTTGCATGAATAACTCCAGTATTATAATAAGAAGCTGTGAAATAAAAGTCACTGGTGACAATGGTATAACCTTTAACTAAAGGTTTCACATTTCCTCCATTAGGTTGATAAATTTCACACTAAGATAATTCAAACAGCAGAACCAGAAATATTATACTGAAAATTAAAGGATATTTATGATATTTTTTATATAATAATATTATGTCTTCAAAATAGAAACAGAATTTATATTCTTCCTCTATTACATAGATTTCAGTTCCTACCTCAGATTCCTTTAAATTCTTCTTAATGATGTAATGGGGCTCAAAATGAAGTTTATCCACATCATTGAGCTGAACGTTATTTTAAGTAAATCAATGACAGACATTTGTGACTCAAATTATTGCCATTAAAGTACTAAATAAATTCGAATTACATACCATCAATCAATTATATTCTTTTTGCAAAGTGGAGTAAATGTAAAAATCTCTCTTTAAATTGCCATAAGTTAAAGGATATTTAGAGGTTATTAGAGAAATTGTTTAATTTTCATTTACAGTAACGAGATAAAAGGATGAAGGTGAAGAAAATCAAGGATACTTGATCTATTGAAGTCTGTATAATACGGAAGGATTTTTGTCTCTTGATGTAAACTTGTCTTTCATGAAATCAAGCGCCCTCTGAGTGTCATTGTGACCATTTAAAAATATTCGTTGATCTACAGAGAATCTTGATCTACAGTTGCTAATTATTAGTTATGGAATGAGGTT
This sequence comes from Prosapia bicincta, assembly GCA_036971475.1. NCBI lineage: Eukaryota > Metazoa > Arthropoda > Insecta > Hemiptera > Cercopidae > Prosapia > Prosapia bicincta. The sequence goes on from JBAIZL010000009.1 coordinate 14,889,963, forward strand.
CACGCAAAATATAAGATAAAGTCATTTTATAGTGAAAAAACATCACTCTCAAGACCGGTCTTTATCTTAGTAAAATGACGAGGTATTATTAATTCAAGGTACTCTAAAAAAATTATTTGTTTAAACTAATTGGATGTGTAATAAAACCTGTAAATGGGTAATAAGCACGTTATTTGGAACCAATCTAAGGTTTCGGGCACTCCACTGAAAAGCAAATAGGGATAACCTAGTTGTACGGTAAACCAGACAGTTTGGGACATTCTACAGCTCCCGAGCAGTTCTAAAAAAGCACCTGAAATCTTTAGCTGTAGTTGGAAAATTCGTCTCGTTCCATAGGAGACTTTACAGTAAACATTCTCATCCCAGTGGTGATTTGTCTCGTCTCAGAGGAAATCTTACAGTAAACCTTTTGGGCTCTTATATAATAATGTCTCAGGTGGTGGTCCCACGTTTTGGTCCTGTCGCTAGTTATTCGTTCTGAAGTCACGAGTTTAAGGGTGAATTCAAGTACTGCTAAGGTTAAATAGAATTATTTTGGATAATTCATAATTTCGCATCTATCTTTTACCGCTTCCCAGGTAAGGGACAATTAGCCCAGTTGCGGTATGCCCTTAGTCATACTTCCTTCGAAGTTTTTCCATCTTTTTTTCTTCAAATTGTTACAACTATAAATAAATATATTTTAAGTTCTTCTAATGTAAAATAGTATAATCAAAAGAAGTAGTACATTCTTTTGTTTGCGTAAGAAAGATGCAAAAAGTACAAACTACTTTCGCAGTGACAATATACATTAGCCTATTTGAATTCTCTGATACATGTTTTATTTCGTATTCAGATGTATTTATTTCGTCTTAAGTTTTTGCTATCCATAGCTATTTGTGACATGTAAATACATTTTAGACAACTTTCTATTGGTCTTTTGACGTTTTTAATAGGTCGTTTTCTGATTATTTTGCATTACAATATAATACAACCAATTTATTCATGTAGACATACAACACTTAACTAAGATATTACAAGCCCTTCCTTAATCCATTTTGGTTATATTACTTTCTATGTTGCACTGATGAGAATATTTTATATACTCAAGTCTAGAAAACTGTTCGATGAGGTTATATAAATTGTCAGTTCTAGAATTTGTCCCAAAAAATTCACTTTATGTTCTACATCTATCCTTTACGACGCTTTTGTAATGACAAAATTATTCTTCTTATATTATTCTACTATAATGACTTTATTTTTACTTATTAATAGAAAATAACTATTTTATAGAAATTACAATTTTTGTTATTCTACAGTCAGGGCTATTAACAGCTTTTATATGTAAGAATGTTCGTTATAAACTTATAATAATTTTAACGTGACGATGTACATTGAACTATCATAAAAGTAACAGATACTTAACACCTATCCTATAGGTTCACCTAAGTTATATAATGATGTCTAATAAAAATCACTTAGTAAAATACAAAACATTTACATCTAATATTTGTATAAGACTTAGTTTTATAGTTTAGTACTAACTTGAACACAGTTGTTCCTGACTAATTTATAAATTTACTTGATTGTAATGACTTAGAACATTTAATAGATTGCATACATTGTGAATCAGAATCAAATCATGTGTATTGATCTAAACAAAAAATAGGTACAAAAACTACTAACGATTTAGAAACTTCTAAACATATTATCCATATGAAACTTGGCTCATATGGTTGATTTAAAGTTTTTAAGTACGTTTACGTTAGAAAATTGAACCAATTTAATGCATTGAACACTGAATAAAAAAAAACCAAAACATCAAAATCAAATAAACTCCCAGTTAAGTTTTGCACGTATGGTTGTGAGCTGAGGTTCTTGTAAATGCGTACTACACATTACACTAACTCCAAAGTGAGTTACATCACTGTATAATTGGCACATGCATTTTTAACAATACACACTTACGTATTATTTCTAAACAGGTAACTGTAGGAACAATAAGGTTGCCTATATTATTCAAGCGACTTGTTCTACATGTTTTAAACATAATGTCTGTTTATCCCGACATAAGCAAATTTACAGATGGTAAAACGGTTTCACTCCTAAATTCCTCAAAGTATCGCATTAACATGGTCTGTTGTTATAGCCAGTAAACGTTTTAGCGGCAACTATATGCTACCACGTAATGTACGCTCGATATCTTTTAATTTGTTGTGTTTAGGTGTCCTTTACTAAATCTATTTTATTTAATTATTTGTAATATTTTGTGAAGCATAATACCACCATTTATCTCTGTCCCTCACTTTCTAAGTTTGAAATTTGCAAAACTATTACAGTATACGAAAATAAGTTTTAATTTTATGTCCTTCAATATACATCCCCCGCTATACAATTTTTGCTCATTGAAAATAATAAGTTTATACTTTATTTCTTTATACGGAGTTTCTCTTTACACTACTGTTTTAAAAAACGTTTCTAGAATTCTAACAACAAGTGTTTGCTCTCTTCGTCCCGACGGAGATCTATTTAAAACGTTTGTTCCTCACCTGAATTACGTTATGCCGACGGTTTTATATCTAGCTAAACAATGTACAGAAAATTTTACTGAAAAAAAATATTTCATTCGGATAGAATGTTAAATGTTCGTCCTTACTTACTTTAGTGTAAAAACATAGAGAACCTAGAGAGAAATATTAGTCGAGATGTAATATATTAACCTGGAAAACAGATATATATATATATATATATATATATATATATATATATATATATATATCCTATATTGCTACTTTAGAAGTAGGACTATAGCCGTAATTTTACTTTTATGTCACCAAGTAAGATTAAATGTCACGTCCTTATAATAATAATCTATTCGAATTCACAAATATTAGGTATTATTATTGCTTGGTAGAGGATAAGTAATAATACTAAATAAATAACATACTTTGAAACGTCACAACCCACCCCCTTAGACTCCGACTGTTTGAGGATTCTATGTTGCACCTACTATAAAGGTTTATCAAGGATTAAAGTAATTGTTTTAAAGCACAATAGCTTTGCAATGAACATTGCATAATAATGAAATACTTTTGTTATTTTCGTGTATGACCTAATACATTGTGTTTAATGTCAATGGCAGGTCGCAGAGCAATTCATGCTACTACAAATACTCTATTTTCGAATTTCCATCCGAAAATCTTTTTCAAGACCTAAAAGTTTATTAATTCATAAACAATACTTTACCATCATTAAAATCTCATATTTCATTATTCCTAAGAAATAATAACATTTTCAAGTCAAATTGCAGTTGTCTAGTAAGACAACTCCAAAGCAGATAAGTTGTTTCTAATATTAATTGTGCGAAATTATTTTTCATATATAATGTGTTTAAAATATTTATAACGAAATTACTGTTTTATTTAATTATTTAATTTAATTTATTTATTAATATTAAAGTAAGAATATGATATTAAAAAAAAAAAATATATTTATACATTTATTGTATACTGTGCTACTGCATTATATTCCGAAGTATAAATCCTAAGTATCTTAATATAATTAGCTACCACCCTTTTGTTGCTATTTATTTATCCTTTTACTTGACAGATTAAAAATGTAAATACTTTTCATTAAGTTGGCTAATCTAGCACTTGATAAGTCCTGTCTACGGGCGCAGAGTTTGCAGCTAATAAAAATTGCGGGATTAACTGGAGTCTTATTTATCTAGGATATTTATCTAAATCTTACCAGTTAAGATTCGATACTAAATTAATGAGAATGTCTCCAAGATAAGATCTTGTTAACTGTACATGCTTTGCCACCGTCTGTCCCGAGTGACTTTAAATAAATGGGTGGCGAGATAAAAACAGCTTGACCATCGTCCTTTATTGCAAACATTCATTCTCCTGTAAGTACTACATTGGTATTTATTGATCTCTAGCTTCCGGCCACTAGGCCAACGGCTTCCGACCGGAACTTTCAAGTTATCACACTATGTGTGAATTAATAATTTTTCCAGTAACTAAAAAAATTAAACAATTCTAGAAAGTGAACAAAAAAAGTAAAACCATTTAATTGAATTTTATGACCCCAGCCGTGTTATTTTTAAGTAGATTATTGGACTACACTTTTAATTGAATTGATTCTTTAGAGGTTACGATATAAAATTGTATAATGTATTACAAATACTGTTAAAAATCACAAACAATATTAATGTTTATAAAAATTTATGTACCAGCGCTAGAGTTTTCATTGATTTCACTAACGTATAACACACTTAATATGATGTGATTTATTTACACTTATTAGTAGGTAGTTTTTAATAATTTAACATTTGTATGTATACTCTAACGTTGGTTATTTGTAGCATTTTTGTGATTATTTTTGTTTATTTAGGTTTTATTTATATTGACGATAATAACTTAAAATAGCAGCGTCTAATACGAATAATATTAAAAGCCCTAAAACGTAAAGGTTATTTATGGAAATTAACATACTTACAACTACAACTCCAAACTATTGCAGTTTTGTACGATTTACAACCCCAAGCTAGCCCAGTTTTGTACGACCTATCACCCCAAACTATCTCAGTTTTGTACGACCTATAACCCCAAGCTAGCCCATTTTTGTACGATCTACAACACCAAACTATCGCAGTTTTGTACGACCTATAATCCCAAACTATCGCAGTTTTGTACGACCTATAACCCCAAACTATCGCAGTTTTGTACGACCTATAACCCCAAACTATCGCAGTTTTGTACGACCTATAACCCCAAACTATCGCAGTTTTGTACGACCTATAACCCCAAACTATCTCAGTTTTGTACGATCTACAACACCAAACTATCGCAGTTTTGTACGACCTATAACCCCAAACTATCGCAGTTTTGTACGACCTATAACCCCAAACTATCGCAGTTTTGTACGACCTATAACCCCAAACTATCGCAGTTTTGTACGACCTACAAGGCAAATGTATTTGCGATAAAATGCTTCACTTCAAATTGACCCCAACCACATAGCAGGCAAATTACGTTTTTTACAACTAATAAAATAAACGAGAATGCTCGCAGATCTTGCGGTTTGCCATTTTGAAACCCTATGGTCTACGAAATTCCATTGATTTACTAAGACGTCTTTCTCGCTTGGTAGGATAGGTTTTGTAAATAGCATTTTAAAACCTATTTGTCCATTCAATAGAAGGTTAATGAACGGGGTAGTATTTCGTAGGGTTTTATTATATAATTTTAGATTGCTTAACTTAATAAAGACTGTAACAAAGTTTCAGTAATTCCGACCGGTAACCAGTTTTAGTCCGGATCAATAAGTTCTCATATTTTTCTTCTTTATTATTCATGCCTGAATTTCCACCGACAGCTCGTTTAAATTGAAGTGCCAGTCAAACCAATTTTCATTATAAATTGCCAACAAAGTTTTCAACAATGGATTCCTAAACGGACTGACGTAGATGGGTCACGTGACCGGTTATTAACAACCATTGAGCCATATTAACAAAGACGTAAAAAATGAAAGAAAACAAATAGTGAACGTAAAGAAAGACAATAGTGAAGGCTTGTTTAAGTAAATACGTTTTCCAATAATATTGAAATATAAATCATCGTATTAAAACCTTTATTGAAACAATCAAAACAATTTCAACTCTTTCTTTAATTTAAATTTGATGTTATATATTTCAGTTATTTTTATTATGTTGATGTATTATTATTATGAATTAAATACTAAACAAACTCTGCTATTAAGAGAGGGAAACAAAGGTATTTCTTTGTGTCGTCAATTTAACTTTTATATTTGATGAATTAATTTTGTTGTACAAAATTTTGCGTCAAATTTAACTAGTGGTTTTCTAATGTTTTATTGATAAGATATTGTCATAAACTCCACAGTTTATTATGTAGCACAAGCCTTTAAGCACAGACTCTTTAAGAAATCTATATTTTTCCAGATGTAACATGTAAGGTTAAAAATTTGGCTAACTGTAATTTTTTTCCATGAAGTCCAGAAACTGTGGCAATAACACAGAGCTGTTCTTAAAGTGAAACGATTGGAGTGGCCGCTCCAGTCTTCGCCCTGAGGCTTTGTTGCGCTAAAAAATAAGTAAAGCGTTTTGGTTAAATTAAAATGATTTAATAATGTACACATATAAGTTTCAAAAACATCTTTCTCATTACACTCGAAATATATTAAACTATTGATTAATGACAAAATCTACGATTGAGATATCGCCATCGTGACCCTTTTGGAATGCAAAACATCGTTTGTTAGTGCCGCCGTTTCAACCTTGACAAATGAAAAAAATCCTGTAAATATTTGGCGTGTTTTAAGTCGAAATGACTGCAAAACATTGCTCTAAACACACTTTTTTGTGCAAGTTTTTAAAACATTTTCGGGGAAGACCAATTTTTAAAAAAGCCCTCGCAAAAATGTTTTGCTCTAGGACTAAGGACGGCTCTACACGGAAGGAAGTTGAGAACAAAGGTTTAAAATTACAGTTTGTACTCACTGTTCGTAATATTGTACAAATGCAGTTTGACTTACGCTATCCCCGATTTTGGGAACAGATTTTGTACAAGTATTCAATCAAGTTAATATTGTTGTAATATATGAAGCATTTTTAAATAATCATAAGATTGGTACAAATTTGTAATTGAAATATTAGGTTTGTATATTATGTTATGATTAATAATTAGTAAAACATAATAATCAATAAATATTGATTAATCTAAATAGTTATAAACTATAATCAATATGTTACAACTACTAAATTGCATTAAATATTATTTTCCAAAATTGAATATAAGTAATATGAGAAAGTGTTAACAGAAAAATATCCCATATCTTCATAATATTCAGTCTTGTAAATATCACAAGTTATATGTTATCATCCAGGCCTATAGATTTAAGGGTGTTTTTTATTTGTTGAGTAGTAAAAGTAATCTTGCAAATTGTCAGAGTTAAGCGCATTTCAGAGTTGTCTAGTGTATTTGAAGTTGCTATATATATATATATATATATATATATATGTATATATATATATATATATATATATATATATATATATATATATTTATATATATATATATATATATATATATATATATATATATATATATATATATATATGGGTCTATATATGTGTTGTAACGTTAGCGAATTTGGTTTATTTCCATTATCAAGTCTTAAAACTCAACAGCAAGTATTAACGAACACTGAAACACTTTTCAATTCCAAAACTATCCGGAATAGAAATTATTTATATGTTCATCTAAACACACTATATGCCAATCCTACTTTGGTTGTAGTATGTTGAACTAAGGAAAATGGTGGAAGGTAGTATTGGCTTATAGTGTGTGTTTTTAGGTGAAAATATAATATATAATTTACATCCCGCAATGTTTTGTAGTTGAAAAGTGTTTCATTGTGTGCGTGAATACTTATTAAACGAATTTACTGTTTATTTTTAAGGTCTTACGATATAAATAAACCCATTTACGAGGCGTCACCCGTGAGATAAATGTCCTTGACTCGCGAATTAACCGCTTTTTTCATTAACTTATAAGGCTGCAAATGAATTAAAAAATTGATGCTTATTCAAATTGTTTAGGAACATTTGCACATCCGCGCCACAAGTAATCCTTTATGTGTACGGTGAGGAGGGTCTGACATCAGCTCACGTTGCAAATCCCTGACTTTTTAGAGGCAATTAACAGCAATGTAATTACTTTTACTACTCTAAAATATTATATAACAATTTAACGGCAATAAATTACTTGATTTAAATTTATAGTTACATGATACTTTATGCAACTTTTAAAAATCCTAATTGTACGTAAATTTTTAATGGTGACATAATTATGCACATTCTTTAAAATGTATGAGAAAAGCAATGTATTTTAAAGTCGACTGCTTACATAGAATTACTTTAGAGTTGTCCCTGTAAACCATAAACCTTCCTGTGGTAAGATCGGTATCCTTAGATAGAAAGTTTTGCATCCAACACAGTCTTAAATTTGCTACGTTGCTTTTATTAGATGGTGAATGCGACGAACGGAATATCTGAGAATTTAAGTTTGCTTTTCTCTCCAAGGGTTTATAATCGATAATGTAAATCTGAGAAATAAAGTAGCAACTAATACTATTCCAGCACATCTCTACATTAAATTGCCTTTCTGAATGTGTTTCGATGGTTTGTCTGCAAAACTAACAAATTTCATTGAAACTGTAAACCAAACCGTAATGCAAACTATTAATACCTTTATAAGAAACTAATTCGTTCAAACATATAAATCACTAAATAGAAATAATAAAAGAAAAGTAAGTACTGAAGTCTTTCCCCATGAAGAGAAGGGTTCATCTACCTAATAAATCCTGTAGGAATAGCCTGCTACCTTCTAATTCGTTTATGTTTCTATTCTACAAGTGAAATTACGTATCTAAGAAGAAATCTGTCATAATTAATTTCCCTTTTATGTTATAATACTAGTTGTTGGTATATATTATATTGGTATAATACAGTATATAAATACTGTAATAGAGTATGTACAATACAATGATGTAGGAATGAAGTAAGAGTAAGATTATTAAATAGTTTCGAAATGAAACAAAGTTCAAATTGTTATTACTCGTTAGTTCTCTTTAACTCTTTATTCAAATATTATCTTAACAATAAAAATGATATCATATGACTAAAAACGTTTGAACTCCAATTTTTTTTTGGTTTTCATATATGAAATTCAAATATACATTTAAAACAAGTATTTTTAAATATCAGAAACTACAAATATTGTTTTAAAATTACATATTTTATCGACTTAAAAGCATTCACTCTACAAATTTCGTTTTTTATAAAATAAATATTTATGAAACATTAATATTGTAATATCTTAAATAATACATTGAAATATATTTTATATCACAACAGAGATACAGGATATAATACTGAAGGAAAATCAGGAGTTTTGAAAGTTTACCACTTTTAGATTTGGCTTTTTACTTTAATAATTCAAGTAGCCCACAGTAATTATATCCAGTCATTGCTTGAACGTTTGGTTTGAAATCAACCAAAATTGGACCGCTAGTCTCCCAGGATATCGTCATGACAGCTTATCATACAGACATCAGAGTTTTAAATTCTTTTCCTAGGTGAAATAATCACTTCACACTAAATTTTGTCCCTTTTAATCCATTAAAAGCAGTTATTATTCGCCTATGAAATAAGCGTTCTTCTGTTCTTCAACGATGAAAAACTTCTAGGATAGTCTCAAACGATTGTCTTCATGGACGTGGATCCCAGAGACCACACAGTATAGAGAATCGTGGATGATTGATTACGCGAAATCATTGCTTACAATAATAATAATTTCGTCGATTATCGAGAATCGTTGGTTTTACCGCTTCTTGTGGCAATACTCATTGTAGTGTAAGGCCTACAAGACAGCTGTTCATCACACAGAGTAATCCCACCAGTTTTAAAGAGAACGATCCGTGTGTAGATCTAGCTTCTCCTCAAATAATTCTACCCACGACGCTGCAGCATTCAAAAAATAATCTCTACTGGTTTCACACCTTCTGAACTAAGAAAAGGTGTCAATACTCGCATATATTTCTAGTTGCAATCAGACAAAGAAGAACTCACTTTGAAGAGACATTTAAACACACTCACAAATGGCTAACTATGATACAATACTTTAAACAAACAGATGATAGACGTTATGAGTTATAGAAGAAAACTAAGTGCGGTCACACAAGTGATTCTGAAGGATATTTAAATTTCCTTTTACATTTTTACTTACTCTCATATCATCACAACTAATATATCAAGGCATACATTACTGGTATAACATTATATGATTTAATAACAATATTATTGTTATTAAATATTTTCATCGTCATATTAAAGTACAGGCATTAGCAAAAAACTAGAATTGTTACAATACCAATAATATTTTTATAATTTTTGCTATTACTATTGCTACTCCTAGAAATACTCCTTTTAAAAAGCACTTGTCATTTACTATCACTCGAAACTTATCCTAAATTTGATATCTTCAAATTGATTTAAAACTTCTATTTAGTGATAACGAAATATTCATTTATTATAATGCAAAAATATGACTTTGTATAGAAAGTAAACAATTTCTTATGAGAAATACTGACATACGGTTTCATACCTGTAAATTTCACGTCAACGACACTAGCACCTCCACGCGACGTCACCGCGAACTAATCACTAATTAACACTTGCCAACGTAAACAAGGTACAGTGACGTAGTTAATTACTAGCTCAAATACTGACAAATTATAATTACCATCTGCCAGAAGCGAGTATAATTGACTAAGAAGTTACTGTCTACCCTGTGACGTGTTTGGAAATAATTTCATTCAGCAGTCGTAAAATTTCTATTATTCATAGCATTTTTTTTAAACATAGAAAATAGTATTTTTAATATCAGAAACGTGTACGACCTAAAACGTGCGGTGCACATTTATTGGAATAATTATACTGAGATTTGGTACAATATTACCTAGATTGTAGTATTGTGATTGTATTTAGCTTGGAACATTTGTAGTTTAGTTATTTAATATTATTAAATATGTTTAACGAAGTAAAATTAATATATTTTAGAAGAAATTCATTTATGTCTCTACAAAGTCTAAACTTTTCAAAGTTTCTGATCTCTTTTTTCATTTTATTCAATTCCATTTCTTACAAATAAGCAGGAGCAATATTTATGTTTAATGTTTAAAGTATTATTTCAAACTACTAAGAGCCAATTTATTTACAGTGTTTCATTTTGTACGTGATAAATAAAAATGAAATAAACATTTAGACATAAATGATTTAAACAAATGACATAAACAAACTCTAAACTGTTGATAATTTACGTTATTATAAATATAGAACATTTGAATTTTGGAATTCAAGGTGAAATAAATTGATATTTGGATAGTTTAGACTGATAATATTCTAATGAAACTGAAAACAAAATACTAGATAAATAACATTTCTGTAAAATAATAAAAGAAACATCTAAAATAAGCAAAAAATTATATTTTGATTACAGTGTTTTATTTTCTTTGTATCAAAGAATACATAAAAAAATATTTTATATATCTAGCTTCACCTTTTTATAGGTGAAGGTATGAAATAGCAGGTGATAAATTATGTGACAGGCAACCTTTGTCTTTTGGAGGAAACATGCTTCAGATGCACATTTATTTATAGCCTACACTAGATTATTCAGCTTGGGTTTCACTTATTTTTGCCAAGGCCAGTCCCTAACCACTCAGGTGAACCACATTGTCAGCAAAGCTAAACTATCTGCTAAAGCATACACTTAAGGCATAATTATAATTGTTAGTTATACCATTAGTGAATAATACCGTTTCTCTAAATACTGAAGAAAAATCCATGACGATCATTAGGTTAAACTGAATAATAAGTTTACAAATCCTAATTAAATTATTGTAAATGTAAAAATGTATATAGTGAAGCAAAGTTAGTACATTTCACCAACGTACTGAGCAATTTAAGTTATTTGTGGGAATCTATGGTATTTTAAGAAATATATTTTGTAATTATATATTACAAAATAAAAGATAGTTTCTATGTTACCATAAAAAGTAAGAATCGAGCTTTCATAAAATATAGTTATAATATACGAATATAAATTTCATAATATAATTTTTTTTATATACCTTAAACTAATTATAACTTAATTCATACCTATTTAAAACGTTGAACAAAAATGATAAAATAGTTCCTCAAATAGGTGTTCGCTCTCATATTTACACACACAAATAATTTCAAATTTCATTGTGTATAGTATATTAAATTAGCTACCGTTTGAAAGAATTATCATTAAATAACCTAATTTGTTTACTAAATAGATAGAATACTTACTACGTCCCAAGTTTATAGATGCCAGGTTGTTAAAACTTCATTTACTTGAATTGAGCAACATTGTTTAAATAACATTGAAACATAACAATACGAGATATTTTTCATAACGCAAAATACATGAATTTAAAACTGAAGTCCAAGAATCTACTCGCTGAATTAGAATTAGATTTCGCTGTAGTTTGACCTATACTCGTTGTTACCATACAAAATGTTAATTAGATAACTTTGGGACAATTTATTCGGTGCTTAATTTTAAAATGTGGAAAAAGCTGCCATAGCAGTTATAACATTTTAATAAGATATGCTCGCTTTATTGCTTTCATTTTATCATAGTAGATAGAAATGACCCCTTATTTCGTGAACAACCCAGCAGTACACTGAAAGTATACAACGTCTTGTGCGACGACTAGCAAGCGTCTCCTAATATAGAGTTTCAACCAAAAGTCACCACTTTTACTATACGTCCGAATAGATTTATCACTTCACTATATCCAACAACTGTTTTAAAATTTTTCTTACAAACAATAAATGCAGTATAAAGCTCCCAAGTGTAAGAGTTAGTAGTATTATATTTAGTTCGAGGAACAGAAATTAATTTTTATACAAAAACTTACAGATATTCCCCATGTTCTTTCTCAATTTTGACTGCAAACGTATGCATATTCTGTGTTGTGCGCTAGACAGTAGTTATGAGATAGACCGTTTTTATGAGCTAGGCAGTAGTTGTGATGTTGACCGAAGTTATACGCAAGGCAGTAGTTGTGAGCTGGACAGTAGTTGAGAGCTAGGCAGTAGTTGTGATCTTGACCGTAGTTATAAGCTAGGGATTTGTTGTGAGCTGGAAAGTAGTTGAGAGCTAGGCAGTAGTTGTGATCTTGACCGTAGTTATACGCTAGGCAGTAGATGTGAGCTAGAGAGTTTTTTTGAGCTAGGCAGTGGTTGTGAGCTAGGCAGTAGTTGTGATCTAGACCGTAGTTATACGCTAGACAGTTTTTTTGAGCTAGGCAGTGATTGTGAGCCAGGCAGTAGCTAGATACTATCTGTGAGATAAATAATATATGTGAGGAAGACAGTATCTGTGAGATAGACAGTAGTTGTGAGCTAGGATGTAGTTTTGAGCTAAACCGTAATTATGCGCTAGACAGTAGTTGTGAACTAGACCGCAGCTGTGAGCTAGACAGTAGTTGTGAGCTAGACAGAAGTTGTGAGCTAGGCTGTACTTTTGAGCTAAACCGTAGTTATGCGCTAGACAGAAGTGAGTAAGACAGTAGTTACGAGTTGATATTTCATTAGAGCAGTATATTCTTTAGTTCGAAGAATAGAATCTAGTGTTAAGACGTAGATAGAATTTAAAAAAATATTATCTACAAAAAATTTTATTTGACAAATTATTAAATATAGCACAAGAGTAATGACCGTGGTAATGAGCTTGACAGTAGTAGTGGGTTTGACAGTAGTTTTTACTAGGCGTAGTTGTGTGCTAGACAGCAATTGTAGCTAGTCAGTTGTTGTGAACTCGACCGTAGCTATGAAATAGGCCGTAGTGTGAGCTAGACAGTAGTTGTGAGCTAGACAGAAGTAGCGAGCTAGACAGTAGTTGTGAGCTAGACAGTAGTTGTGAGGTAGACCGCAGCTGTGAGCTAGACCGCAGCTGTGAGCTAGACAGTAGTAGCGAGCCAGACAGTAGTTGTGAGCTAGACCGCAGCTGTGAGCTAGACCGCAGCTGTGAGCTAGACAGTAGTTGTGAGGTAGACCGCAGCTGCGAGCTAGACCGCAGCTGTGAGCTAGACAGTAGTAGCGAGCCAGACAGTAGTTGTGAGCTAGACCGCAGCTGTGAGCTAGACCGCAGCTGTGAGCTAGACAGTAGTAGCGAGCCAGACAGTAGTTGTGAGCTAGACCGCAGCTGTGAGCTAGACAGTAGTAGCGAGCCAGACAGTAGTTGTGAGCTAGACCGCAGCTGTGAGCTAGACAGTAGTAGCGAGCCAGACAGTAGTTGTGAGCTAGACCGCAGCTGTGAGCTAGACAGTAGTAGTGAGCCAGACAGTAGTTGTGAGCTAGACCGCAGCTGTGAGCTAGACCGCAGCTGTGAGCTAGACAGTAGTAGCGAGCCAGACAGTAGTTGTGAGCTAGACCGCAGCTGTGAGCTAGACAGTAGTTGTGAGGTAGACCGCAGCTGCGAGCTAGACCGCAGCTGTGAGCTAGACAGTAGTAGCGAGCTAGACAGTAGTTGTGAGCTAGACCGCAGCTGTGAGCTAGACCGCAGCTGTGAGCTAGACAGTAGTTGTGAGCTAGACCGTAGTTGTGTGCTAGGCAGTAGTTGTGAGCTAGACCGCAGCTGTGAGCTAGACAGTAGTAGCGAGCCAGACAGTAGTTGTGAGCTAGACCGCAGCTGTGAGCTAGACCGCAGCTGTGAGCTAGACAGTAGTTGTGAGCTAGACCGTAGTTGTGTGCTAGACTGTAGTTGTGAGCTGAACAGTAGTTGTGAACCAGTCAGTAGTTGTGAGCGAGACAGAAGTTGCGAGCTAGACAGTATATTTAAGCTTTACACTAGCTGTGAGCTAGAGAGTAGTTGTGAGCTAAACCAGCGATTCTCAACCTGTGGTACCCCCAGGGGTGCGTAGAAGCATATGGGGTGATAGGCGAAAATAATACCAGTCACGGAAGACATCAGTATTTCACACTTTAGACTTGAAACATTTACGAGGTGACACTAGTAGTTGCCCAGATATTTAGAGTGTTGTTGATCGGAAATTGTGTGAAGCTTGTATTTTTGTATGCACTTTAAGCACAGAATATAATAGCTTTAGGAAACATCTATTCCAGATTTAGGTGAACAATACAAATGCAGGACTGGGGGAAAATGGGGTCTAATGATGTTGAAGTTTTGGGAATCTTAAATTATACAGAACCAGTGAAAGTTTTTAACAGACTAATAGTTTCTTGATGGAGAACATCTCTACAACTCTGAGAAAGTGAAATGTGATATGGTATCACTCTTAAAAGCCCTTCAAGCATCATTCAGGAGGTACTTTCCAGAGAGAAATTGTGAAGACAACTGGATTCCAAATCACTTTGATCCCCAATATTCTAATTGTAAAATGGACTCTTAGTGTGTGTCTATGTTATGAACGGAATGTTTCCTGAAATTTTCAAGTTTCTACCTTTTATAGTTTTGACTCTAAGTTGATTCTCAGTCAGTCGCTCAGTACAACTATTCTTATACACTACATATATATGAGAGAGAGAGAGAGAGAGAGAGAGAGAGAGAGAGAGAGAGAGAGAGAGAGAGAGAGAGAGAGAGAGAGAGAGAGAGAGAGAGAGAGAGAGAAGAGAGAGAGAGAGAGAAAGAGAGAGAGAGAGAGAGAGAGAGAGAGAGAGAGAGAGGCCCGTTTATTGGTCCCAAGAATATTTGTTCTTATTGGTTCAAAGTTTAACAACTGATTTTTTACATATAAAATAAAAGGTTGTACTGATAAATAATTTCGAACTAATGAAAAATAGTGTTTTTAAAGGCTAAAAATTGAAAAATTGCTATATTATACATGATTGCTTCAATTATCTGTAAAGAATTGCATATATTTTTCCTAAAAAATACACTATTATAACTATGTATATCTTTTCAATAATCATTATCAATTATTAGTTGCTTAAAATTTATTAAACTAACATATGTGACAATTTTAAAGGAGTACGTGCGAAGCCGCCACGGTTTAAAATAAAAACGCATTTTAGGCCAACTGGAATAAATAAAATGCGCTGAGTATTGTATATGTTTTAAAGTTTATTTAGGTTGTTAACCTTATGAGACTTTCTACAATCTATTACACTACAGTTATAGGAAAGAATAATGAGTGGATGAAATAGTAAACACAGGAGTAAAAATCAACGATTATTATTTATAAAGATACAACTGATAGAGACGTAATCAAACATTAAGCTATCGTGCTTTTAGGGACGCCGAATAATGTGTACAGCGCACATAAGATGTTGACCCACTGACGCCGAATAAGTTGTACAGCGCACATAAGATGTTGAGCCACAGATGTAGAGCCACTGATGCCGAATAAGCTATACAGCGCACATAAGATGTTGAGCCACTGACGCCGAATAAGTTGTACAGCGCACATAAGATATGGATCTACTGACGCCGAATAAGGTATACATCCCACATAAGATGTTGAGCCACTGACGCCGAATAAGTTGTACAGCGCACATAAGGTATGGATCTACTGACACCGAATAAGGTATACAGCGCACATAAGATGTTGAGCCACTGACGCCGAATAAGTTGTACAGCATACATAAGATATGGATCTACTGACGCCGAATAAGGTATACATCCCACATAAGATGTTGAGCCACTGACGCCGAATAAGTTGTACAGCGCACATAAGATATGGATCTACTGACGCCGAATAAGGTATACATCCCACATAAGATGTTGAGCCACTGACGCCGAATAAGTTGTACAGCATACATAAGATATGGATCTACTGACGCCGAATAAGGTATACATCCCACATAAGATGTTGAGCCACTGACGCCGAATAAGTTGTACAGCGCACATAAGGTATGGATCTACTGACGCCGAATAAGGTATACAGCGCACATAAGATGTTGAGCCACTGACGCCGAATAAGTTGTACAGCGCACATAAGATATGGATCTACTGACGCCGAATAAGGTATACAGCGAACATAAGATGTTGAGCCACAGACGCCGAATAAGTTGTACAGCATACATAAGATATGGATCTACTGACGCCGAATAAGGTATACAGCGAACATAAGATGTTGAGCCACAGACGCCGAATAAGTTGTACAGCGCACATAAGATGTTGAGCCACAGATGTAGAGCCACTGATGCCGAATAAGCTATACAGCGCACATAAGATGTTGAGCCACTGACGCCGAATAAGTTGTACAGCGCACATAAGATATGGATCTACTGACGCCGAATAAGGTATACATCCCACATAAGATGTTGAGCCACTGACGCCGAATAAGTTGTACAGCGCACATAAGGTATGGATCTACTGACACCGAATAAGGTATACAGCGCACATAAGATGTTGAGCCACTGACGCCGAATAAGTTGTACAGCATACATAAGATAAGGATCTACTGACGCCGAATAAGGTATACATCCCACATAAGATGTTGAGCCACTGACGCCGAATAAGTTGTACAGCGCACATAAGATATGGATCTACTGACGCCGAATAAGGTATACATCCCACATAAGATGTTGAGCCACTGACGCCGAATAAGTTGTACAGCATACATAAGATATGGATCTACTGACGCCGAATAAGGTATACATCCCACATAAGATGTTGAGCCACTGACGCCGAATAAGTTGTACAGCGCACATAAGGTATGGATCTACTGACGCCGAATAAGGTATACAGCGCACATAAGATGTTGAGCCACTGACGCCGAATAAGTTGTACAGCGCACATAAGATATGGATCTACTGACGCCGAATAAGGTATACAGCGAACATAAGATGTTGAGCCACAGACGCCGAATAAGTTGTACAGCATACATAAGATATGGATCTACTGACGCCGAATAAGGTATACAGCGAACATAAGATGTTGAGCCACAGACGCCGAATAAGTTGTACAGCATACATAAGATATGGATCTACTGACGCCGAATAAGGTATACATCCCACATAAGATGTTGAGCCACTGACGCCGAATAAGTTGTACAGCGCACATAAGGTATGGATCTACTGACGCCGAATAAGGTATACAGCGCACATAAGATGTTGAGCCACTGACGCCGAATAAGTTGTACAGCGCACATAAGATATGGATCTACTGACGCCGAATAAGGTATACAGCGAACATAAGATGTTGAGCCACAGACGCCGAATAAGTTGTACAGCATACATCAGATATGGATCTACTGACGCCGAATAAGGTATACATCCCACATAAGATGTTGAGCCACTGACGCCGAATAAGTTGTACAGCGCACATAAGGTATGGATCTACTGACACCGAATAAGGTATACAGCGCACATAAGATGTTGAGCCACTGACGCCGAATAAGTTGTACAGCATACATAAGATATGGATCTACTGACGCCGAATAAGGTATACATCCCACATAAGATGTTGAGCCACAGACGCCGAATAAGTTGTACAGCATACATAAGATATGGATCTACTGACGCCGAATAAGGTATACATCCCACATAAGATGTTGAGCCACTGACGCCGAATAAGTTGTACAGCGCACATAAGATATGGATCTACTGACGCCGAATAAGGTATACAGCGAACATAAGATGTTGAGCCACAGACGCCGAATAAGTTGTACAGCATACATAAGATATGGATCTACTGACGCCGAATAAGGTATACATCCCACATAAGATGTTGAGCCACTGACGCCGAATAAGTTGTACAGTGCACATAAGAAGTGGAGCTACTACAATTACTTTTATGACGAATTGTAGTTGGAATGAAACTAGGATTAGGGAAGGAATGAAGCTTGGATTATAGAAGGAATGAAGCTAGGATTAGGGAAGGAATGAAGCTTGGATTATAGAAGGAATGAAGCTAGGATTAGGGAAGGAATGAAGCTTGGATTATAGAAGGAATGAAGCTAGGATTAGGGAAGGAATGAAGCTTGGATTATAGAAGGAATGAAGCTAGGATTAGGGAAGGAATGAAGCTTGGATTATAGAAGGAATGAAGCTAGGATTAGGGAAGGAATGAAGCTTGGATTATAGAAGGAATGAAGCTAGGATTAGGGAAGGAATGAAGCTTGGATTATAGAAGGAATGAAGCTAGGATTAGGGAAGGAATGAAGCTTGGATTATAGAAGGAATGAAGCTAGGATTAGGGAAGGAATGAAGCTTGGAGTATAGAAGGAATGAAGCTAGGATTAGGGAAGGAATGAAGCTTGGATTATAGAAGGAATGAAGCTAGGATTAGGGAAGGAATGAAGCTTGGATTATAGAAGGAATGAAGCTAGGATTAGGGAAGGAATGAAGCTTGGATTATAGAAGGAATGAAGCTAGGATTAGGGAAGGAATGAAGCTTGGATTATAGAAGGAATGAAGCTAGGATTAGGGAAGGAATGAAGCTTGGATTATAGAAGGAATGAAGCTAGGATTAGGGAAGGAATGAAGCTTGGATTATAGAAGGAATGAAGCTAGGATTAGGGAAGGAATGAAGCTTGGATTATAGAAGGAATGAAGCTAGGATTAGGGAAGGAATGAAGCTTGGATTATAGAAGGAATGAAGCTAGGATTAGGGAAGGAATGAAGCTTGGATTATAGAAGGAATGAAGCTAGGATTAGGGAAGGAATGAAGCTTGGATTATAGAAGGAATGAAGCTAGGATTGGGGAAGGAATGAAGCTTGGATTATAGAAGGAATGAAGCTAGGATTAGGGAAGGAATGAAGCTTGGATTATAGAAGGAATGAAGCTAGGATTAGGGAAGGAATGAAGCTTGGATTAGGGAAGGAATGAAGCTAGGATTAGGGAAGGAGTGTAGCTTGGATTATAGAAGGAATGAAATTAGTTGTTGACATCACGCAGTTTAGTGTGTGATCTCTATGGACAACCGACAATTTAGCAAGGGATAATGTACGTCTGTGACAAAATAGCGCCATGAAACACTGCAAAAGGTCCGTCAGTCAGTATTCATCCAGTATCTTGAAATAATTTAGAGCGCTGGCAATAATAATAATAATAAAGTAGTGAAAAAAAACTACGCAAGCATGTTAGTATTTCTATTGAGGATAAGTTAATATTAATTGTCAACACATCCCAGCAGAGGAATATTGTAGTATGAAAAGAGAGCCTAGCTATGTAACCTATCTGTGTAGCTGAACGTTAATAGCCTAATTTTATATTTAATGTTTTAAAACTTTAAGACCATTAAAATTAATTATTAAATTATTTTATATATATATAATTGATTGTTAATTTACTATGATATCAAATGGTAATTTTTTTAATGAAAAAAATGTAAATCAATAAAAAAACGGATCAATAATTTCTTTATATATATATATATATATATATATATATATATATATATATATATATATATATAACAATTATTGTTAATTTATTATGATATCAAGTGGTAATATTTTTAATAAAAAAATTGTAAATAAAAAAAACGGATCAGCAATTCCTTAATGTTGTTTGTTTGGTTGTATTTTAATACTTCTTTTCGCTTTTGTATATAAAATAAACTTATTGGCAATAAATAACAGGACAAATTGTATGGATATAGTGTTAACTTTAAGATCAGGTAAATAATGTATTACTTACATCATGTTACGTTTAAAGGTGAATCAAGTTACTGAAGCAAACCACGCATTTATATAGGTACATAATACATTGCATTAAGCTCTAACGTCTGGAGCATATAGTATTTTGTGCACAGCCACCTTTGTTATGAATAATGTATATGGTGTTCAAGAAAATATTTCAATTCCTTGCTGAGGACTACGACTGAACGCTACTATATGGAGTACATTACCGTGGAGCGCGAAGTGAATGTTTAAACACAGGTTTACCAAATAAATACCCTGCGTCCTTATGTGATCTTCCAATTACATGCTGTGTATATTACGATCGATTTATTTCCAAATATTCACTAAAAGAAATTTATAACATCAACTTATTAGCTAAAAATTTACAGACACAATGTGGTCTGTTTTGTATCTTCATGTTAATCGCACTAAACTTGTCATAGAATTGTGTTTGTTGTTTAGTAATTTGTTAATTTTTAAACAGAAGAGAAACCCATTAACCCGTCAACGTTCGTTGCTGTGTTCCTTAGAAATAGTAAAGAATATATAACATTGAAACATTTTTTTCATAATAACTTTTAATTAAATATTTAATTTAATAAAAGTTAATGACACCTAAAAATTAATTAAATATCTAATAAAACTGAGAAGGCCTAAAATATTGACTGATATGCTATTGAAATAGAATAAGTATTAAGATAAAAATGTTTTAAGATTAAAACAAGTTTTAAGGAAAGTTGTCTCAAGATTAGAGATAGTAACAAACCAAATAATAAGACAAATTATGAAAGTAAAACATACAATAGACAAGATTGGTGTCTAACAACTTAATAAGTATGTACAAGAAAAAATGCCTTAGTATCGGCTTCTTTAACACGTGAACCCATCAGACGAAAAAAGTAATATTAAGCAAAACTTTTTAAAGACAATTCCTACATAGGTCAGCAAAGAAACATTTTATTTTACATATTTTTCATTATATAATTACAATTAATATAAATAAAGTAAAATAACCTACGCGTTAATACAGCTGTTCCAGCACATAAAATACTACATAAAATCAGCTGTGAAATTATATGTTATCACTTATTTTAAGCCAAATGGGACAAATACCTAGGTAAGGTATATTATATACCCATTTGTGAATCGTTTTGCTCCCATATAAACTAAAATTAGTTCTTTAATAAATATAATTAATGCAATATTTGAAAAAAGTCTATTAACATCAAGTGTCATCCCCTACAAGATTAAAAAATGAATTTGAACTTCAGTCTAAGAATAAAATGTAATTTATTAACGATGAAAATTTGTATAATATATATATTGTAACGTTTAAGAAATTATTAATTTAATATTTAATTTTAAGTTTTAGTTTTAAGTTCTAGCTTACGGTTCAAAACTTGAAGGTAGAACTCCGTTACATTAAAATACTTTAAAATACAAAGTTAAATCATTTAAACTAGCAGAGTTTCATTAAATTATTTTTTTAAGGCTTATTAACTTGAAATGCATGGAATTGTGTGCTGGTTAAATAATTACTCTTTTGAATTTCAATTAAAGCAAATTACACTCATTTTATTTAACAAAGAAAAATAATATAAATTATAATCATGATACAAATTTCTTGACATTGCTTCAGTTACGAATTATTGAACATTTAATATTTAACTTATGAATTTTTACGGATAGCAATCTATCAATTAATCAATCAATGGATCAATGGATCAATGGCTGAAAATGAATCTGTACTCGAGTTTACTTGCTTTTTTCATAATCAAATTTTATAATTCAAGGTGAACACAAGTGCACCAAAAGATGCGTAAATTACATTTATGTATATAGGTTGAAACGTTCAAGGTTCATTAATTTGAGTTAAACTGTCTAACATTTTAAATTTTGCAATAAATCTCTAAAGTCTTAAATCGTCCACTTAGCTGTATTCACATGTCGTAACCTCGCATCCTCCTTGTGGAAAAGTCTCAGGAAATGTCATCGGTAACTTCAGCGTCCCATCTTTGTACCTGGTTACGTACGCTGTCTTCTACACCATGATTATAACATGTTTAAGAAAATGAATATTACATTAAATTTTGAAAACAAAATAATATTTCCTTGCTCTCGGACACGTCCGTTGCTCTTTACATCTTGGCTAAAAGAAAGTTAAAACTAACGTTGGAAGCAACCTTCCCCGCATGTGCGCAGACGTACTTTATTACTTGTTTTCAAACTTTCCGACAGATGTCACTATCAACCAGAGATCTCATTAAAAATATTTCTAATACATCACAATTTTTTTATATAGTTGTATATTGTTACAATTTTTGAATACATACATTCTAGTTTGTTTTCTGAAATTGCCAATTTAATATGTAACACCATCTAAAGTGTGTTACAATATATATATATATATATATATATATATATATATATATATATATATATATATATATGTATATAAAGCAAGTAATAGCAAAAGTGTAATAAGTAATTTAGAACCAGCTCGTCATGAACAGCAACAAGATTTATACATATATATATATATATATATATATATATATATATATATATATATATATATATATATATAAATATTTAATACAAAAAT
This sequence comes from Prosapia bicincta, assembly GCA_036971475.1. Lineage (NCBI taxonomy): Eukaryota > Metazoa > Arthropoda > Insecta > Hemiptera > Cercopidae > Prosapia > Prosapia bicincta. The sequence continues at coordinate 14,912,762 of JBAIZL010000009.1, forward strand.
TTATATAAGTAGTATAGGTAGTACCTATAGGTAGCAAATATGATTTAATTTTTGTAAAAATATTTGGTTAGATAATTATTTTCCTGAAGATGCTGGTACTGTTTTATCGGCGAAAAGCTTTGAATAATATATGCAATAAAAGTATTCTTGTTTTTGAAATATTTTTATTAAACATATTACAAGAAAACATATCACTAAATTTAATATATATATATATAAATATCGCAATATGTATTATTGTGTATTAATAAAGAAATAAGACAAAATACAAATACAAGAATAATTATTGAATTTACAATATGAAACTTATTATTATTATTAATGTTTTTGAAATTATATAAATATAATTTATATATATATGTGAGACACAGTGCGAACCTACAGAAGGTTTTATAAAAAAATCTTGCCTTAGTTGGACAGAAGATATGAAAGATTTTTTCCTTGTAAATCCAATGTCGACCTTTATCAACATATGAGAGAAATTAATGACAAAGACTTGGGTGAAAAGCTTTAGACGGCCCATGAAGAGTGGAACCTGGGTCTGCTTTTAAGATGTCTAGCGGTAGACATTTCCAAACCGATCAAATAATAATAACAAAAAGGTTATTATATTGCACCAGTGATTCCAGCTCTTGCTATAAAAAATACTACAAATGATTCTCTAGTGAAGCTGAAAACCTTAATCTGAACAAGTTTCTCTAAATCCTGCGGCTAAAGTAGGTGCTATTTATTGAATAACAAAGTTTTAACTTGAAGGATTTGCCACATGTCAAGAATGATATTCTCTATATTGCAATATTCTCTATATTTAAAGTATTTAAAAGAAACAAAAGCATTTAAAATGAAAAATTTTACAACTCTAAAATATAAAATAAAGATTTTAGTTTTTTAAACATTTACCAGGATTCACTTATTTTTTATTGCAAAAATGGTTGCTTTTGTGCATCATTGTTTTATATTTATTTAATGAAATGGGGGGGGGTCTCTTCTATTATACGACCGCATGGCTCAAAATATTTTCTATGAACACATAGTAATATAAAAGCTTTTTTCTTACCTCAACTGATAACATTATCCATAAAATGAAAGGTTTTAGACAGGTTTTTTACCAAAAATAATAATACACTTTATTTCTCAAAATACATAAACAAAGAACATTTAGCACACACATTTATGCCTTGAATTTATTAAAATTAAACATTGATACGATATTCAGGCTCCTAATGGTCAAAATACTTTAATATCCTCGATAATTTGTTCGAAGAGATCATTTCCTTGGTTATGTTTTCGCCAAAGAAACTCACGCAAGTAAGAGTCGATTAGGTTTCTACTGGTTCCACACTCTTTACGGTTACGCCTTTTGGCAGATGACCACAATGATTCTATTCTTTGGGTATGAGCTCCGCTTTTGGGGTCAACAAAGTTTTCAGAATGATTAACTGTAAGATGGATATACTTCATGTCAGGTATACTTGTTAGGAAACGTCTCAGTGACATGATCAATACTGAAGCACTAACAGGATACTGATGGTCAAAGTACGGTGAACGTTACGCAGTAACTGATAAGATAAGGGAACTTGCTGCTTTATTTATATGGTAATAACTGGTTTATTAGATATTTATTTTATGTATAATGCAATATGTGACAATAATTAGTGTTCTAGTTTCCATAGAAAATATTTTGAGCCATGCGGTTCTATATTAGAAAAGACCCGAAATGGGAACAGAGTAGAACTGAATTGTATTGCTTTAAACAGTTACCCATTGTTTTTTATACTGATAAGCAAGATACTTTGAAAATTTATACTTTATACAAAAATAAAGAATATATAAAGTAATAATATTAATAAATATTGCAATAAAGAGGTTCAGGTTTCACACAACTGTAATATATTTTATGAAACAATAGATAAAATGTCGATGATTTCATATTTTAAATCCTCTCCTTTCATTGTTCGTTTAGTAGTTCATAATGCACAGTTATTATATTAGTAACCACTCTACTATTTCTACATTTTTAAATGCGTATAAATATTGCAAACTATTTACTAAAATTAGGTACGTTATTATGTAAACAAATAGATATTGCATTTCTGGCAGTGTCCTACTATTTACCCATTTCTTAAAGCTCTATTCTATTCCCAATATTGGAGGTAAATATCTCAAAAAGAACAAACATATAAGTCTGCTTTAACAAGGACAGTGTTTACCAACCTGGCAACATTTGGCAGTCTTCCCAGTTCACACTCAACCTACATGTTTAGTTTGTGCAAAGATCGCTGTTTCCGTTCACCTGTGTTTATTTTGAGTTAACTGGAAACTTTTATCCTTTACTGTATTGTTGACTTAGAAAGAAAGCTAGAGTTAACTGAGTGTGACAAATTTAGAGTTATTGAGTGTCTGGATTACAAACTATTTTGGTGACTATTTTCAAACCACGTAAACATCAAAACGCTATTCTTAAGAAACCCCTACAAACAAAATTTTTAACGAAAACCTTCCTATTGGTCCTTTAGATTGGATAAAACTTAAGACATCCTGTCCCGTTAACGAAAGCAGTTGGTATTTTGGAGTTGCTGTTTCACGGAAATCATTAGGAAACGGATATTTTGCAATTTAGAATGTTATAAGAGATTATAATTATTTTAAAAAAACGATTAAAATTAAATTTCATCATAAAATATGAGTTCAATGTTTATTGGTAGTATTCGTAAAATACCTTCACTTATCCATGTTCCGAATGCTAAAGACGTTTAACATTATTTTTTGGTAACATTAATTCTTAAGGAGTTAATGATGATATTAAATATTGCAGTGGTTAATTTACATAATTAATTAGTTGACCTGCAATGTCAATTGTTTAATTTAAAATAAGAACGATGTGTTCAATAAATAATTTAAACGACGAATGTTAATTTAAATAAATGAAACTCTACTTCACCAAAAAAGAAATATATATATATATATATATATATATATATATATATATATATATATATATATATATATATATATATATATATAATACAAACAAACAATTAGAAATGTTACGCTAATACCTTCATATGTTTAAAAAAATCTATGGCTGAGCTCATGACATCCATTCGAGATTGCTTTGCGTATTTAGAATACAATTAATTTGTCTTTTTTCTTTTTAAAATTTTACTACATTACACAAATGAATTTACACTTTCCCTATTATTAAAAAAAGAAAACTAGCATTATCATGCCATTGAACGGTTAAAGTTTAAAAGTTAAAGTTTTCCTTTTTGAACACTTAATGTCTTAAAATTATGACTTAGCTGTGTTGTAACAAAACTGGTGTAGCAAAACGTGATTCCTGAACTTAGATCTCGCCATTCTGCATGTTATGTTGGTTCGCTCTTTATTTGGAATCTGGCCCCGGCGTTGTATCTTAACGTAGCATTTCCTATATATAAAAAAAAAGTTATAAGTAAACTGTTACATGTTTAAAATTTAAAACATAAGGCTCCCCTCGCTCTTCAATCTTTAGACGTGTATATTAGCTCACATCCTGGTAACGAAATAGGTGGACACGATGCTATCACGCGAATATCTTAACTTCTGCGTACCCGTGCTGCGCACATAGCAGTTCCAGCTTTTTAACATAGATTTTAGACTCGCCTATGGATTTTAATTCATAATTTACAATTTTTTAAAGTTTTATGTTACATTTTAAAATTAATATCTCATTTGTTCTCTGAATCTGTTTTAATATGTAACATTACGTAATATAATGTTACAGATGTACCAATATCTACTGGAAATATCAATAAATAAAATCACAAAATCAACATCTGATAAAAATTATTACTAAAACAGCAATTCATAAGATAAGAAACAAGATACTAAAGAGCAAAAATTAACTTTAGACAAAAGTAAATTTCCGACAGACATACATAAACAAAATATGAATCTTTCAAAAAGTAGTATTTAAAATTAACAACCAGTTGTAACACGACATAACACTAAAGGCAATCATAAAAAATAAACTCCAAGTAAAAGTACAAAATAACAACACTGTACAATATGTAGTGAGAATTAGAGTAATCAGTTTTAATTTTTACCGTTGTGAATTGTTCTCACTAGATAAACTCGAATCGAACTTAACTTTACAGTAATTTACGACCATCCGAATTTTAATTTTGTCTAAACACAATGAAAGTTTTTAGAAACGTAATGAGACATAACGTGTAACACATTTTAGGTGTGTTACATATTAAACCAGATTCAGAAAACAAACGTGAATTAATTACAAAATGTAACGATAAATAAAAAAATTGTGAATTGTATATTTTAAATCTGTGGGCGAGGCTGACCTCTAGGTTTACATTTTCTAACTGTAATATGCGCAGAACGGTGCGCGGAAATTAAGATGCTCGGGAAGTAATCGCAGCTCCGTCTCTTTCCGATTTTAACCATGTGATCGACTGCACGCACATTAAGACTGAAGAGCGAGGGGACGCTTTTATTTTCAAAACATGTAACAGTTTACTAAATTTATTTTTTGTTTAATAGAAGAAATGCTGCGTTACGGTACAACGCCGGGACCAGATTCAAAATTACGAGCGAGCCAACACTAAATGCGGAATGCAGATATCTAAGAACGGAACGGAAGGCTACGCCAGTTTGTAACGACACAGCTGTCATAAAATTTATGAAGTTTAGTGAACAAAATTGCAAAATTTAACTTTTAAACATTAATCATTCAAAATTAAAGGCATGATAATGCTATTGTTTCTGTTTCTAATAGTGGAGTAAATGTAAATTCCTTTGTATCATGTAGTAGATTTTTTTATAAGTTGAAATCATAAATTTAAATGTAAATTGAATATGCAAAGCAATCTCGAAAAAGAGTCAGTTTCTCAGCCATAGATTTTGTAGCATGTAAAGCTCTAAATAAAAATTAATCTGTAAAATTTGCAAGATCTGTAAGTAGCGTAGTATTTCTTTAATATGATTTGTTTGTGATATCGTACATATTTTTATTTTAATAAAGCAAAGTTTGATTTGTTTAAATTAAAATTTGTTCCTTAAATTATTTAACGAACACATAACTCTTATATTTCAATTAAATTAGACATTGCAGGTTAATTATCTTATTATGTAACAATTACTGCAATATTAAACATCAGCCTTAATTCCTCATTAATTAACGTTTAAATTAAATACAGTTACAAACGTTTTTAATCGTTCGTGGTAATCTTCAATATTTTCTAAATGTTCCGCTTGGAGTTGTTGGGTTACTAGTGTGTTGAGATGTGGTCCTTTTTTGTTGATGAGTAAGATTTCTAGATTATGGTTATTTTCTGTGTTTGTGTGCCCTGTTTCATTTAAGTGGTTGGCGAATGTTGAGTCGGTGCTATGTTTGATTGATTGTAATCCTGTATGTGTTCTTTCAATCTGTTTGAAGCTGCGACCTGTTTTCCCTGTGTAGAATTTGTTGCAGCCTATGCAGTTTAATTTGTACACGCCTGGTGCTTGAAGTTTATCTTTGTTGTTAGTGTTGTGTTGTATTTTAATTTGCAGTTTGTTATTAGTTTTAAATGCTATTTCATATTATATACTTTACTTTATATATACTTTAGATACTTTATAATAGAAAGAAGCCACACTTACATCAACCAAATTCTAGAAATTCCAGACCTCAACAAAAACACCATATCAACATACTAGAGCCAAATGAAATTCACGAACACAGACTGGAAACGTATTAAATGAACAAACCCGTATTACAGATCACATACTTTGTAGGACACCAGCGATTAAAACCGCTGCAGCCTAGCTCAACAACGCTTTCCTGACGCCAACCTAGACACTGATAAAGATCGCTTGGTTTGATGGAAAATATTTCCGCAGTAAGAGTTTTAGAAATTCCCTTTAATTTATTAAGTTTTTCACGTTTTATATGTTTTATAATATTTTAATAATAATATTTTTATATATCTATACATATTATTGTGATATAAAACAAGCAAATACTTGTATTTATTTCACATTTTTTTAAAATACCGGTGAAAAAGCAAAGACACATAACTTTAAGTATATCATTTGGTGTCTTTCATTCAGTATGTTACCAATTTGACACAAAGGACAATGTTATTATAGCAGAATTTTTACTTGAAATCTTTAACGATATTTTGTAGCAGTATTTTGTATTAATGTTTATCAGTATTTTAGTCGGCAAGTAAAACGCTATGTAGAGCCTACCGAATAGATTTTAAAGGTACAACATTTTTCATCCAGGATTTAATAGCCCTCATTTTGACATATTTGTTCTCACTGTGTGTTGTTTATTAAAACTGGAATATGTAGGCCGTTATAAAATGGGGGATATATTGTTAAAGTCTTTTAATTTCAGAGTAGCATTTCTTTGCATAACCATTTGGGTAAACGTTCCTCTATAATTTTATTAAAAATGTAACAAGAAGGATACTAGTACCTCATAAGCTGTCCTAAGATTTTTGCAGCATAATCTCGACGTATTCCTTTAAAATTGTTTTCAGTGATTGGATTAAAAGTTTATAGACATACAAAGCTCATTTAGCAGTTGACGTTTACTTCTTATTCTAAAGCCTGTTCAAATGTCTATCTTAATAATATTTTTAATTTATAATCGACTTACAGCATTTCTAAGTATAATTTTTTCAAAAATCATTGAATAAACTAAATTAAATTTTATTTGTAAACGTATAATATTTCCATTTCTATTTTTTATAATAAACTAAATTATATTTTATTTGTAAACGTATAATATTTCCATTTCCATCTGAATAACAAACTAAATTATATTTTATTTGTAAACGTATAATATTTCCATTTCCATTTGAATAATAAACTAAATTATATTTTATTTGTAAACGTATAATATTTCCATTTCCATTTGAATAATAAACTAAATTATATTTTATTTGTAAACGTATAATATTTCCATTTCCATTTGAATAATAAACTAAATTAAATTTTATTTGTAAACGTATAATATTTCCATTTCCATTTGAATAATAAACTAAATTAAATTTTATTTGTAAACGTATAATATTTGCATTTCCATTGAACCATGATACGCATAATAGCAACCATGAACACGAGAATATATTTATCACATTATAAAGCAGTGTAAATAAGTGTAAATGCAATGAATAATAAATTAATCTAATTCCAGTGACTGAGGATGGGAATATGCTGTAAAGACAACAAGAAAAATTAACCAAATAGATGCCACAAAAATTCCAAAAGTTTAGTAAAATTGGAATTTCCAATTTTTCAATGTGAATATAATGGGAGTGTTTATTTCCTCGGAAGCAGTGGAAATAGAAGTGGAATTCGACAAAGTATAGGCGTTAAAACCATTGATTTTATTTTTGTTGATCGTAATTTTGTTGATCGTATGACTTATTTATATTATATCCATATAACTGTAATAAGATAACTAATTATAATTCAATAGCAATGTTGAGATATATTTAATTTATATAAAATAATTTATAGCCTTCCAGGCAAGTTATTTAATATTTTCTTTCAGTACGAAGAGTACAATTTATTTTTTAAATAATTATTTGTTTTTCTAGTATAGTATTTGCATTTATATTACCAAACTTTATTGCTAGTAACCATAACCTAAATTTTTGATTATATATGTATTTGGCTTTTGGATAAATCTGATGATAACCGCTAAGAAAACCGTATGTTGTATTTTTAATTTAGTTTTTATTAATTATTCAATTTATACTTTTTTTCTTCCAATACTACAGATTAAGCCTCTGCTCCCTTAGACCTCACCGTAACTCCTCTGACAGTATAAAGTAAGTTATATTGCACGAAAATATTCGATATTCGCATTTTAAGTTTTTCACAATTCTTTATCAGCATGCATATACGTTATGAACTAAAAAAAAGTAACACAATTTTAAATGTCCATCATTTATATTTTGGTCTGTTCTTTCAGTCAATTGTTCTGACTAGGTCTTTTAAACGTAAATATATACACACACACAACCACATATATGTGAATTGTTAAATTAAGTAATGTATGAGCTATTATTATTATTATTTATTACCATTTTTTCAATATTCAAAGTATTTCCTATAATTTTCTTTTTACATTTTTGTGTACAAAGTAGTTTCAGGCCCGTAGAAACTTCAAGGAAACAAACGTTTTAACTAAAATCGTTGCCGTCCATGATATAGTAATAATATTGTGTGTGACCTAAATATGTCATTCCTGTCCTTGTTTAGTAAGTTTCTACTTTTTCATTACAAATACCAACTAACTGACAACAGTAAACTCATCGTAATTTTATCTCCGTTTCTGTGTATATTTTTGATTACTTATGAGCTTGATGAAGCCTAATATTTCTCATTATTATTTGTGGGTATCTACTTTCTGTCCACGGAATAATTTTGAACTAAACTTAAATTTACATTAAAAAAAATCGAGTATGGAATTAAAATTCATACTTGATGATATTATCATTCTGCTGAAAAAAACTATTTCTGGACTTAAAAAATATTTAAAATTTATAATTTAATAACACTAGTTGGAGTAGAAATATGAAATAAATTTATAAATGCCGATACGTCTCAGAGTTATTTAATTCTCTTAGCAAGGAGACAGGTGTAAGAGATTGTAGTGATTATCAACTGATTTTTCGGCATTTGGCAAATAAATTAGGCGCAACAAAACTGTCAACTTTAGTGAATCACGAGGTAATTTCGTGTTTGCTTTTACCAAAACACAAGTTACGCTCTCTTGGGATATAGAGTGTGCTCGTATATCATTGTCAAGCTTTCAGCGTGCATCGGTGTAAGGGTCGTATTTAGAAAGTCTTTTTGTTAGAGTTGGTCGAAAAAATATTCTATTATTGTTTGTTGTAATAGTTTGCAACAAATTATTATTCCCATTGAAGATAATATTGTAGTTTCTAAATGCTTCAAAACATTTTAATAAAAATAAAAATGACTTGTCGCCACTGATATATAAAAATATAATTAATATCATTAACAATGGCTAAATTTACAGTTATTATGCACTAGAATATTATCACGCAGGCCTTTATTTGAGCTATAGGGTATTAAGGGAGGGTGGGTATCAGGATGCCTTAACATATCATTATTATAGTGGAGTGCTTAGAAAGCCACTGGCTAAGTCGATAGTTAGAAAGGATTTAATTTTCAAAAAATATTATTTTACAATTTAATTTTGCAGGAACAAACTGCATAAAAATCAGAAAAATCAATGACTATGTTTGTAGTGTTAAACTTTAAAAAACACCTAATAAATATCAAAATACAATTATCAAACAAGTGTGTATTTAATTGACGTGTAAACGTTTTTAAAAACGTACATTTGACGAAATTTTTTACGAAAGTAAAACTTTACACATTTGACGTCAGATATCCGTCAGATGAACAAACTTCCTCGTCAATTTCTGGAAATAACAATTACTAACAGCTCTTTTCTGTTATACTAAGAGATTATTTAGGGGTTATGTAAAAATGGTAACCTTTTGTTACTATAATTGTAGCAATTATAAAGGACAATGGTATCAGATGTTTTATTTTTACCTACAGCTGGTTTAACGAGTATTTTTGAATCATTTTGAAGCGAAATTTCCTATATACTCTGCTATATAATGTAAATAATTAAAGTAGGTAACGTATGATCTATTATAACATAAATTTTTACTACTGCTAGATTACATTGCTCTTACAATTGTACATTAGCAATATGTTATCATGTATATCTAAGTAAAATTGTAATACATACTCTCCGTATGTTACATACACTAACATAAAGTATTGTTATTTAATATAACATGTTATTGCTTTACCAAAGTTAAATTAAGTCAATTTCCGACATAAGAAATGTTGTTTAAATTTACAAATCAAACAAATTGTAAATTTTAGTTTAAAAATATAGAGCAATATTGACACAAAAGTTCATTTTACGGTTTGTATTTTATGAGATTTATGCCTTTTCTACGTTATATCATAATAAACGAACACAATATATCTCTAGGGAAACACACCCTATAACACTTTTATAAGGTTATGGTAAGTTTTTGTTACTGCTTATTATATTCTTTATGGCTTTACTTAATTCCCCCACACGATGTTTAAACTTCGGTCATGTGCTTCTCTCTCTCTCTTTGTGGTCCTCCCTATTATTTGTATTATTCCCTATCCAAGCCTTGTATAGAAATCTGTACGTTCTCTAAAAAATTGAGGATATCTATATACTGAAAGATGAATTGCTTGAGGATTGTTGCTCGACTGAAAGCAGCCATCTGAAAATACATCAACTCACCTTACATCTTGACGATTATCAGCTTAACGACGAAACGCCAATGAGAATGGGCCAAAATACTACCTGCTTATTCACAGGCGGCTGTGAATTGTCAAGCAGGATCTGCTGATGGAATACATACTCAGTATATATTTAAAAACCAATTATATTTTTATGCTAGCTCAAATTTAGTATTTACCGATTCTTTTATAATAGTATCCCAATATATCTTAGTGAAATTACATTTATGTTATGTTTTAAGTTGATTAGGTTAACAATAGGTTCTATAATTTGTTCCGAGAGAATCTAGATTAATAAATATTTTGCAGCATTTAAATAATTTAAATTGCATTTTAATAACTCAAAATATATTCCTTTATTATTTTAAAACATTCTCACATAGTATTCCTAAATATATAGGCTACTAATGCTGACAAAATAAATTATTAAAATATTAATTGAAATAATAAATTATACTTAGGAATTCCCTTAATTGACTTTTTAGTTCATTTGTTTTGTTACAGAGATTTGTACCTATTCTTTGGCGTTCCCTATAGTATTGGTTTTGCTAATCCTAAATGTTTTATTAACATACTATTTATACTATACGTATTAAATGCATCGGAAATATCTAAATATAGCCGAAATATAAGCAAAGATGACACATAATTCAACGTTTTGTTTATTAAATGCAACATTATTCGTTAAAGATTAGTTTCTTAAGTTTGTATAAAAGTTATAAAACGAGTTTTGGACAATAATATTTGAATAATTCTTTGATTTTAGTGATGTTTTGAATACTCTAGACTTCAGATCTTACTTGAATTTTATAGTCCAATACGTTCGGTGAATCTTATTAAACACTTAAACAATAGTTTATGCCTATCCTATGACTATCCTTATGACTAAATTCAAAGTTCGGATAGTCATAAACTATTGTTTAAGTGATTAATTCAGATCTTTTATAAACTTTTTATGAAATATGTTAATTATTTTATACATACACATTAATACCACACGGTATTACATAAATAGTTGGTGGCCTAAAGTACCAATGATTGTTTGACCTAATCTGTTTTTTCTGGTTATATGTTTTAAAATTAGAAAAATAGTTTTCTTGATGTTAATTATGAACGTAAGTAAGTCTGTGTGGCAAAGAGAGAGAGAGTGAGAAAGAGAGAGAGTGTGTGTGATATAGTGTGAATGTGTGTATCTGTGTAAGAGAAAGAGAGAGGGAGAGAGAGACAGAGAGAGAGAGAGAGAGGAAGAGAGAGAGAGACAGAGAGAGAGAGAGGAAGAGGAGAGAGAGAGAGAGAGTGTATGATCGAGAGAAAGAGATAATACATTTAATCGTTGTCCTTTAAAAATATCAATTCTTGTCTTTATTGCTATGCATTTGTTTTTATTTTAATCGATATGGATCTACAATACATTTTGGGAGAACAGTTTTCGATTTAAACATAGACAATCAAGTGCCTTACACCACACAAAATAAATATTATTTTAAATGTCGATTTGGTGGTGCATTGTTGAGACAATAGCCTCTAAACTTGAATATTTACTTTAACGATTGTTACAATAAATGTAAGGAAATGGTTTGCCGCTTTCGAAATACGACTGGCGCCAATTCGTTCGAGTCATAGCCAAACACGACACCCCAGAGCCTCTCCTATTTATGGTCCTGCTTATTATTCACTATTTGTTCTAACAACTGGGTTTAAGTGCAAAACGTTTTGTAATACTTTATTACGAAACGCTTAATTGCTTGTGTCGTAATATGTAATAGACCTATAAAAACTAAAATTGTTTATAAATCGCCCACTTATTATTACAGGTACTCTCAAGTCAATTGCCGTTTTTACTGTCATCCTGTTTTGTCCTGTTTAGTTTCCTGAGTCTCTGTTTTTAAACCCAACAACTGTTAGCTTTAGTGTATTACGTTATCATCTGAATTAGAAAAATACATTGGCGGTCGGTGAGCTAGCGTCAGAAGTGGAACTTCAAATCCAAGTAACCCAGTGTGTGTGTGTGTATGTGTGTGTGTGTGTGTGTGTGTGTGTGTGTGTGTGTGTGTGTGTGTGTGTGTGTGTGTGTGTGTGTGTGTGTGTGTGTGTGTGTGTGTGTGTGTGTGTGTGTGTGTGTGTGTGTGTGTGTGGTGTCGCTATATATTAAGAAGTATAATTATCCAGAATCATACATTTTAGCTGACGGCAAATATTCAATAAAGATACTATTGTATCCAACGAGTTATAAAAAAAGCTTTTCTTAGAAATCACCCTTCATCAAATATAATTGATTCGAACTTGCAATAGTTGTGAACAAAGGCAACTTTATTGAATATAATCCCGAATTAAATTATTTGGAGTGTGTGGTGTCATCTCCATGAAAACAGCTGTTATCAATAATAGTAATATTTTTCAGCGTAATTATTTCTTCATCTTGCAGAAACGGAAATATTTTTACACCTAGTGTGTTTGTAAGAGAGAGAGGGAGAGATTAAATCTGGTAATGAAAAAATGATTAAATGATTGTTGCTTGGTGTGTAATCATCTTGAATTCACTGATTAAACTAGTTTTAAAAGTACTTAACTAAGTGAATACGTAATTGCTTACTTGCTGACAAAACAGTCTTTCCTTTTACGAAGCTAACCCTCTACTGGCGGCATCGGTTAGTTGTAAAGGCTCTAACGGTAATGGATTTATGATTGTGAAATGAGGTGGGTTGTTTAAGTTGTGTGTCATATAATAGAAAAGACTGTTGGCTTTAAAGTATGTGTGATCATTTAATACGTTTTCTTTATCTGTTGCGTAGTGTTTGAAGATTTCATATTTTTCTAAGGTTGTTAGTTTTTTACTTTGTTTTAATGTGTGTAGTAAGCAACTACGTATTCACTTAGTTAAGTATTTTTAAAATTAGATTAAATAATTTTTTTTGTATTATATAATTTGTACTAAAAATTAAGATCTAAGGTGAACAGCCTATTGTTATGGTAGTCCTACTTACATTTTACTTTCCAAATAACCACTTTTTATTTTTTATTTTTTAAAGAAAAGGTATTAACTCTTGTTCATATTATTTCCGACTCTTTTTTTCTATTTTTGTTTACAATAAACCCTATTTCGTTTCACATTTATGATTTATATTTTATAGATCTGATATTTTTTTTCATATTTTTACTTCTGTGCATCACAATATATTATTTCCCAAGTTCTGTCTTTTTGTCTGCTTTCAATTAAAAACTAAATAATAATGCGTAAAAACTAAATGCTACAGTTAGCATATGCCGTCCTCCTATTATGGAAAATGATGTTAGAACAAATCCTTAGGAAATTGTTTAGTAATATTTTTAAACAATTGTCCTGACCTTTTTTGAATCTTCTATTTGGATGGTTAAATACAGGAGTTTTTGAATAAATCTTGTCATTTTCAGACACATGTTGTACATCTTAAAGTTTTTAGGCATCAGAAGAATTATTCGACTAATACATTGTTTTTATTTCTATTACTTACTTTTTGAATAACTAATCATAAGTGTCAATAAACAATTAGAACAATAAATAAATATTTATATGTTAAACAAATAGATAAATTAACTAAAATTTCCTCTAGAAACATATGTAGTGACAATAGAGTTTACATAATTAGACGTTATCAGTCAATGTAACTATGGTGTTACTATAGTGTCAGCAATACTACAATACCATCTTCAAATATCCTGGAAAAGTTAAACATAGTCAGTAAACAATCATGGAATAAGTAATAAAAGTTCAAATACATTTCTAAAATAAAGAGTAAACTATTCAATTTCCTATACTGACTAACAAATATTTAAATTTAAATAAACCATGATATTTAAACCTAAAATAATCTCACATAAATTGTAAATTAAAACACAAAAATTTAGAAATACAAGTTTTTAATCGACACTAAATTGAGTAAGTGTTTGATAACGAGCGAACGATTAGTTAATGATCCAATGCCATGTTTTCCCATTGTTTAAAGTAGGATTTGGTCATTAGGTATCCCGAAAGGATGGTTCCTGAGACTTGTATGTACAAGAATCGCTCACAGCGGAAAGCGATCAAGTGACAAAATATCAAAAACTTCGTTAATACCGTGATAATTTTTTTAAAGAGTAAAAAGACATTTTGTTGCAGAATCGAGTAAAATTCTGCTTTGTTAGGAAAAAAAACCCATCGATATTAATTTGCGTTTGGAGCAGAAAAGATGCAAGTGGCGTGCTTAACTTGTTTCAGCACTGATCTGCGTGAGAAGTTTCACCGGGCCGGGAGGTTGGCAACATTGTCGTGACTTTCGCTGGTTTTCATCTCTAATAATGTAACAATTTGTTCTGTGTAAGTGATTAGTAATAACTCTTTGTTTATGTATCGAATAAATGTCGAATGTACCTCTTCCAAACATTCCTGTTCAGCGAATCCTTTCATGAGACATAAGTGGGTCAATGTCTTTTGTGTTCATGCATTAAATGTAACAAATTTAATATCTTCCTATATACTAAGGGTGGTACTAATAAACCCACATATAAGATTTTTCAGTTTTTTATCAAACAGCTGATTCTCTGCAGTGATGGGGCGTCAGGACGGAAAAAAATCACATTGTATAGGTTTTTAATACATTTTGGCGACACTCATTTTTCCACGATAGGGATTTGCGTGGAAAACCTTTGAAATGTACACACACTCCGGATACGTAATGAAGCTAAAACTAAAATGCATTAAAGCTAATCGTCTGAATGTTCATAAAGTAGCAACGAAAATATATCAAGTTTTAAATAGTGGGGTTCACAATCATACACAAAGCAAACTGCGATAAACCACGGGAAGAAACGTTCCAAGTGACCAGAAAGAAAGTTTTAAATTATCCAGTTATAAACAGTTTCCTTGTAAAAAGTGTTCTCCCGGAAAAGTGGTAGTAAACCCCTTGATGGGTTCAATCAATATTCAGTCAGCTGAAAGTAAACGGTGCTCCAAACCTACCTTCTTAGCCTGCAAGAAAATCAAGTGTCTTGGAAAATATTTAACTAAGTCTAGTAAATAAAATAGTTTCTAAAGCATCGATATATGAAACAAAATTTATTAAACTTATACTTCAAGCTCATTTTTAAACTCATGTTAATATTTATTTACTATGCTATAATATTTTACTCGTACTGATATGTCATATAGGTCTAAATAGTTTAATATATGTCAAACTATTATTTTTTATTGCTTTACTACAAAAATGTATTTGTTTTCCTAATGTAGAGAATTAATCCCCTTTCTTAATTCATGCCTTACCTATTTCATTAAGAAAAGTTTTAAAATATCTTAAATTAGCCGCTACTGATGGTGAGTATTTTGTATAGAGTGTTTATGAGGATGATTAGAATGATCTAAAAGTTTCAAGAATAATACAAGCTTTTAATTTTAGTATTATTGAGCATTGTAATTTTATAATCGCAACATTAAACATTGTAAGAAACGCTTTTATTAAAATTTAAAAAATATTGTTTCGCGATTTAGTCATGTAACTTAAAGGAAAAGGGAATCATGTATGGGCCTTGAGTGATTGTTTTTTTTATAATTAATCAAAACTATTTTTAAAAAACAAAATTGCTTAGTTTATATTGATGAGTCATTTGAACGAAAAAAAAACAAAAATAAATATCCTAAAATTTGTATTTTAGAAACACAACTTGTTTCTTATGGTTTTCTCAAAAAAGGATAGCTTCTCACGGCCAATTAGGACTAAGGAAGAATCAATTTCTCCCTCATATTTTTCACGCTATTCCTAAATTCTCCATCTTCGGATAATGGAGGTTTATCCTTTGTCCTTGATCGGAATTTTACATTATATTACCGTGATTCATTATTTTATTTAATTATATTTCTTATTGTGCAAAATGAAAAATTTGTAATATTTACTAAGACTTTTTCCTTTATAAGTTACCAGTATTTAATGACACCTGTCTATTAAAGTAAATATCTTCGTAAGTTATTTGTAGATTTTATTTTGTAATAAATCGTAAAGAATTTTTTCGCTGTCTCCTCTAACTCACTTCAAAATCATTATCAATTTTAAAATATTATTTTATAAAATAGGATATTTCTGTTGAGCAAGCAATATTGAAAAATTATATTTATAGCATACTAAATTTTAAAATGTATGCTTTATTTGGTTATTAATATTATATAACAACAAATATGTTACAATATACAATTAAATTATTGTAAAATTATGTATTATTATTTTTTTAACATTTTACATTTTAAGGGAACCAGTTTATAAACTCAAGAGTTGCGTAAGTTTTAAACAGAAAATGTATAATATTGTTATGAGGAAAAAGCTTAACAGAGGGCTACAACTGAATTAACCCCGTCGATTTTTTTCAGAATGCAAAAGATTTCAGCCTTTGTTCCTATTGAAGTCTCAAGGTATTTTTTTCAACGTTTGGAGCAAGGGGTCAAACCCTTGGAGCAAGGGGTCAATGTATACAAATTGATATAAATATGTGTGTGTATGTTTGTATATATATATATATATATATATATATATATATATATATATGTGTGTGTGTGTGTGTGTGTGTGTGTGTGTGTGTGTGTATATATATATATATATAAACATATTTATATATGTGTGTATATATATATATATGAATAGTTATTATCTGGTGTAAATCCGTTCATTATGCAGTGCATAAAATCGCAGTTTCGACGTTTCGCTAGAATCTCATCTATACAGTTGAAGAGCGAGGTTGTTGATGGGTTCACCTCGTCAATCTTAAATGAGATTCTAGCGAAACGTCGGAACCGCGATTTTATGCACTGCATAATGAACGGATTTACTCCAGATAATAACTATTCATCATATTTTTCCATCCGTGAAGGATTACGTATCATGATCATCATATATATATATACATATATATATATGATCATCAGACATTCATGAGCCGTATACATTTACCTCTGACAAACATTTATCGGTAAAGTTTAACTGAAAAGTAAAATATAGTAAAAAATCGAGATTGAGTACTGAACTGATCGGTGTTTCAGAACATGTTCTTAGTTTATAGATCACACGTTCAGTGTATAGTCTTAACTACTTTTAAATATATTCTATTGGTTTTAGACACAACATTTAAACCAATATAACTTAATAATCCGCTTTTAACGTTGTAGGCGTTTGCTACGGGTTCTTTACGTTCTAAGAATATAAATAGTCTAAAACTGGGGAGCTCCACTGGTTCTGTAACCCCTCCTCCCGATATTTTGAAAATGGTTGTGTGCTTTAATTTGTTATAAATAAAAATTAACCATATTTATTCTTAACTTCTTATATTTTATACCTCGATAAGACTCAACGGGTCAAATGTTTTACTTACCGATTGTGTCTTAAGATTGGGCTCAGGTAGATTTATCTGTCTACCCAAATCGTCCTAAATAAGACAGGTTACATTAAAATTATAGTTTGTGTTCAGAAAGAAAGATTTAATTTTAAAACAATATAAAATGTTACACTTAAAAAATTTTCTTTTATAAGTCTAACAAAATGAATTAAAATACAAAACGTTCAAGTGTTTTACAAACGGTAAAGACAACGCCACGTCAATGCACTGGATTTGTATATCTACTGATTGAAATGTATTTAAAAATATCAAGACATTATTTTAAAACATACCTTGGCAATCACCTGAACTAACATGTCTTTGTTAATACATATTAATATTATTAGTCAAAGGGTTTGCTCTTATTACATAGTAAAATTTTGATAATTTTTATGACGAAACAAAGCTACTTATAAAATATTTTCCGATGTTAGTAAATTTTGAAAATTAAATTATTAAATGATTAACACAATAATAATAATAATTGCATGTCCATAACCACCGTCCAGCATGTTCCTGGAAGATAGAATCGCATTTTCTCACGGTAACAGAGCATGGTTCTTAATCTCCCACCTTTATACAATAAGAGAAGGCTTTTCATTGGTTTACATTTTATCATCGCGTGTCCTTTTGACTAGCGTTGTCATGAATATTTTTAAAAACAATAATTTCTTTCAAACTAGACCGAATTTTAGATTAGCTAATGTAACCAATATTTATGCAGCATGCTGAATTGTAACAAAAAATTATCAGCATGTTACAGTGCCTGAAAAATACATAAAGTGCCGCCCTGCTAAAAAAACGTTTTTTATAAAAACATTTTAGAAAATTTAGATAAGGCTATGTTCTTAGTTTTACTTAGTGGAATACCTTCTGTAAGTTTTTTTGACTGAAATAAAAATAAAAATATGGTGATTAGGCTTTGCTATAGAGTTTCTCATCTTAAGACCTTAAAAAAAAGTAATTAAGGAAAATGGCAGCGTATTATCGCCACAAATTAATTGCATGTTTTTGTATCCAAGCCTTCGTATGATTCGGTTTCAAAAGACTTGGGTAAATGAATCTGTTGAAAGGACGAGCGGTGTTTTGAGCCATTCATTAGTATTCATGGTTCGTCGGATAACATGTACTAAAGCGCATCTATAGGCCAGACAATACGGGAGATTAACATAAAATGAGGTTTAGAATGAGCGAACAACAAGTAAAAACTGTGAAAGATAATTGGGAAAATTTGTAAAATCAGAAATAAAAGATATCAGTGCGAAAGTCAAAACGTGTTGTATAATGTAAAATACTGGCGCCCCGTGGCGGCTTCGCACGACTCGTTTAATATTGTCATTTTATATTTTAGATTGATACATTTAAAACAACAAATATTTGATTATAATAATGGAATAGGGATAAAAAGTTATAATAGCGTATTATTTATTGCATAAATGTTAAACTATAAAATGTTTTTATTGTCATGCAACAGTCATGTCAGATATTTATACAGATGTATAATATCACATTCTGTTGTATTCCTCATTTACAGTTATCATGATTCTCGTAAGATAAAAATAAGTTGAAAACTATTATATAAATGACATAGGTTTGATTAGTAAGTGACTATTTAAAAATGCAAAAATTTTCTAACACTTACGAAAACATATAATTATTACAATAAATATTATATCTAAAACTATTAATTTATCATTTTTATTTCTGTTAGGAATATTTCTATACGTTTGAGCAAATAGAATCTAGTAAAAACATTTTAGTAAAGACGGAAAAATGTACTGAAACATATATAAACTATATATTAATCTTTATATTTAATTCGAGATTGATTAAAAATTTTCATAATTATATAGTTAATAAACGTAATAGTTTTTAACAGTACCCCTAGAATCTACTTTGAGCTTCTTTGTAAAACATATTAGTTGTTCTCCCAGATAATATTACTAAATATTTGAAAGGGCTGACTCTAGAAAAACCTACGTTTCAAATATTCAATAAATATTGTTAGATTTATACAATTCAAAGTTTGAAATATCGATATTTATTATAGATATCAAATATACACATATATTGCATAAAACTACTTGTAAATAGTTTTTACACAATTTGAAAAGTTTGTACGTGAGCATAAAAATAAATGACAATACATAAATTTACACATGCCCCTGCAAATAGTATCTAAATATTTGATTCTGGTCTGTTTTTTTTTTTTTTTTTTTTTTGGTAAGAAGTTATACTAATAAAAGAACAGACATGGCATCTGAAACCATACATTCTCTGGATGTTAAATAGAACTTGCATACTTTAAAAGGACGTTTTAGCCTTTAAATCAAAATTTTTCCATTCTTAATGTGTGACTGTTATAAAATATATGTAAACTAAAATTTAAAGTCTCTACCTTTCATAGTTTCGACTAGTGATGACTAAACCTCAATATATAAAGTAACCATTACTCATTGTCATCAAACTCAGTGGTGACTGTAACTACACTTTAAAAAATGTATAAGGTAGCAATTAGATAGTGTCATCACACTCAGTGGTAACCGTAACTACACTTTAAAATTGTATAATGTAGCAATTAGTTAGTGTCATCAAACACAGTGGTGACTGTAACTACACTTTATAAAATGTAAAAAGGTAGCTATTACTTAGTATTATCAAACTCAGAGATCACTGTAACTACACTTTATAAAATGTATGAGGTAGCAATTAGTTAGTGTCATCAAACTCAGTGGTCGCTCTAACTATGGTTTAAAAAATGTAAAAGGTAGCTATTACTTAGTATTATCAAACTCAGAGTTCACTGTAACTAGACTTTATAAAATGTATGAGGTAGCAATTAGTTAGTGTCATCAAACTCAGTGGTCGCTCTAACTATGGTTTAAAAAATGTAAAAGGTAGCTATTACTTAGTATTATCAAACTCAGTGGTGACTGAAACTACACTTTATAAAATGTAAAAAGGTAGCTATTACTTAGAATTATCAAACTCAGAGTTCACTGTAACTACACTTTATAAAATGTATGAGGTAGCAATTAGTTAGTGTCACCAAACTAAGTGGTTGCTCTAACTATGGTTTAAAAAATATAAAAGGTAGCTATTACTTACGTCATTAAACTCAGTGATGACTGTAACTACACTTTAAAAAATGCATGAGGTTGCTATTACTTGAATATTCAAACTTAGTAGTGACTCTAATTACATCTTATAAAATATAAAAGGTAGCTATTACATAATATCATCAAACTCAGTGATGACTGTAACTACACTTTAACAAATGTACTTACTACGTACTAGCTAACCCCACCCTTGGTAGTTGAGCCATTTGGTGACGCGCTGACCAGTAGAGATGGGCCTCTCTGAAGATGAGACTGTTGCAATCCTGGGTCCGGTCCAGGGCTGTGTAATAATTAAGGTGTTCGGCATTCCTAAATTCACTACCACACAGCATACACTCCAGTCATATTGAAGGGGTCGGTAGCACATGAATGCGGTGGAGGTGCACAACAAGGTAATCATGACAGGTATTCAATCTGAAAGCTGCAACGCTAACAGATCGGGGCAAGTTTTGGTCAATTGGTCTACCCGTCACAAGACTTACCCACTGTTTTCTGCTGATTGCTGCGAGCTCCCTCAATTGACAGTGATTCCATTTTTTGGTGGACGTCTTTATTAGGGACCCGGAGGAATGTAGTGAACTCAGATGCTCGGGCTGAGGGAGGCTTGTTCCCTGCTTGGCTAGTTGATCAGCCTTTTCATTGCCAGTGATGTTTACAGGGCTCGGGATCCACTGGAAATTAAGTACCCATCCGGCATTTATGAGAGCATTTAGTTTTCTTCTACAGTCGGTCCGTGAGTTCCCAGAGAGGTTCAAGATGGCGGTCTTGGAGTCGTCAAGGAAAGAGGGCTTACCCGGCGCAGTCAGGTTCTCAAGTTCAATTGCTGCAGCATATATGGCAATTACCTCACTGTCGTAGTTGTTAAGGCAGCAGAAATCCCTCAAAGTAAATGCAGTAGTATACAGCACCTGTTTCGCCTGATCCAGGTATGCATGATCCATCTGTGTAAATTTAGAGCCATTCTGGTGCAGGGTATTTTTCATTGATAGTTCGGAGGGCTGCACTTCTAAGCTCCTGATCCGAAGATGCATGCTTCGGCAAGTGGTGATCTGTCAGGAGGAGCTCTGCCTCAGGAAGCTCCTGGAAGCAGTCCTGAAAAGCGCGCACACACACACACACACACACACATATATATATATATATATATATATATATATATATATATATATATATTTAAATAACTGCGGATATACAAATACAAGAAATATTTATTTATTTTAAATAATCAGAACTTTTCGTTGCCAAACAGTTCCAACAACATCAGTACAAGCGTGATTATATTTATTTAGTACTTATAATTTGATTGACTTCTATAATCATTATATATTTTATATAGTAATTATTATGTTAAATTATTTGCTTTAGAAAAAAGCATTTGGGGGGCTGTATACATTTTTAAGAGTATCAGACCCTCACTTGAAGATTATGATGTCTCATAATACTAAAATGTAATTTGTTGAGTGTTTTTAACGTTAATGATTCTGAATATCATTGATTTAATTACTACGTTGAAAATATGTGCGTTGTTCTTAGGCTATTAAAATGTTTTTGGAAAAGATTATACAGTTTATTTACTCTACAAAACTAATATATAACGTACGTTCACACAATTTTACAAGACATTTTTACACCACTATTAACGATGCATGCAAAGAGCTTGACGTTGATGTATGAGCAAACTCTGTATCCCAGGAGAGAGGTGTGTTGTGTTTTAATAACGGCTTAGCGAGATATAGTTTTTCCTTTAGTTAGCTTGCATGTTTTTATGTGTTTTTAATAAAACAGACAAAACAGAATCCGGTGGATACAAATTACTCCATTTATTTGACTTTATATTAGTTTACATTGATCTAGTATTTTATTTGTTTTTAGAAAAATATCCCTTGTAATATATATCTCTATATAGGGCTATATGTTTATTTCTTCACTAAACTCAATCGTTTTTGGTTATTTCGATGTTCATTTCTTTACATTTTTTGTTTTAACTGCACATGTTGAACAATAAGAATATATATTATTCTGTTCATATCTTTGCTTAACTTATTTAGTCATATATAAACTTTCTATAATTTAACTTGTATACAACTATTAAGTAATAGTTACTGAACCTATTAATCTGAGAAGGAAGTTCCAATAAAATAGTTAAAGGATCGAAATGAAAATAAGGAATGTAGCGTTTTGCATCAACAATGAATCACAGCGTAAACAGTAACAAAGTTTTTATTTGTTGCTCTTATTTTGAAAGTGGCTCAAATTTTGTTTCCTTATGAACCCCATGAAAGTTTTCTATCCTGTGGACGAATACACCTAATGGAGAAAGTAGGAAAGGATTATCATTAGCGTGTGTAGGGTGGGGTATTAGTAGTAATGACTACTCCCTCCCACACAGAGATCTACAAGTAGGCATCTTTCGTACAGAGGTCCTTTTACCATAAAGAAACTTGTCTATCTGTACAGAAGAAGGAATGTGAACTACAAGCTTAGGACATCTAAATGGAGCAAAACTATTCAATAAGCAAAAGGTTTCAGTCAGAGAATTTATGTCTACATTTATTTCACCTCAACATTTTTATATTAGCTTCATATAATAATTTTACAAACGTGTGTTTAATCTCTCGTGACGTTGGAAAATAAATTACGTACATTTTTTAAACATATTTTCCAAAATCATAAATTTATAAATTTTTATTTTGGCTAATTTGTTATATTTTTAAAGTATTTTAATAAAGGTTTTAAAATAAAATAATTTTTTAAACGTCTTATCGTACCGGTCTTTTATGTCTTATATTTACACATGAAATCCAAGAAGCATTGTGAAAGAATGATAACATAGAAACATCAAAACCCGAATTCTATAGTGTATTTCCATTTCAATTAATCTAATCACATGTTAATTTTTGTAATGAGCCTATGGAATGAATCGGTTTCCACTAGTGAACAATATAAATGAGACTATATAAAGAGCAAAATATGTTTACTGGTTATGTAATTTTAATCATTAAATTTATGTAGTAATATTTTTTAACATTCGTTATTGTAAAAAAAATTATCTCTAAAGGAAAAAACGATTTTAATCAAACACCAAGCTCTGAAACCTAATTATTTACTACTTAGTAATTCACATTTCAACAACCAGATTCGGGATTGCGCATCTACTTAATATTTCCTAAAATGTTCTGATATTTGTATCTATCGAATATCAATAATTATTGTGATAGAGATTCAAGTGTGAATCAGGTTTTATTATATTACGCAATATTTATATATGTGACAAATGTCTCAAAGAACTTCCGAAAGTAGCAATGGAATGTCTAATAAACCGCTCTGACATAAAACGTCTTGTTAGGCCCTGGTCTTTATTTCATATGTCTATCTTCTTAGAGCATTCATTATGATTCTTCCAGTGAAGATAATCCTTACAAAATATTAACTGTAAAATTTTGTAATAAACATATTTATTTTCTGGCATATAAATTACTATTGGGAACGCTACTATATGGAGGTAACTGAATTTGAAATCTGTCGTAATCTTGGTTTGAATAAATTGTACATAATAGTATCTCGCTACTACTTTCATACCAGTTACCTAGTTAGTAATGTCTACATTGACAAGATTATCATAATGCTTATGTTTATCATATAGTCCATTATCTTCCTCCAACCAGTATTATATGGAACGTTCTTTAAACGCCAAGCACTTCCTGCGGGAAAGGTCCACACTGATAATTTTTTTGAATGATTAAGGACTAAGGGCAGTAAAAACCCATTCTCCTTAATCGAAGTTACAACAATAGCCGGGTAACAATGTCACTACGTGAGGGTTTATGCAACCCACGTGACCTCTCAAAATGTCATCAGGAGGATAAATCTGTGTGATGTAACAGCTGCAGCTTTGTTGGCTGACCGAATGGATGTGTGGCTAGTAAGCGATTGAATCCATGTGGACAATTTATTCAGTAGTTTATAGCGTGGAATCCATATCCTTGAAAATATGAGCCCATTTTCGCTCATAATATTAGGATTTTTCTGTTTTCGAAACTTTATTTTTAAATTTAATTTTCGAAACATAGATGAAATATTTTAAAATCTATATTTGTGTTGTGGTAAAAATATTAAAAGAAATGTTATGATAAAAAAGACATAGATTACTGCATTTCTTTACATTTATTTTAATATTTAACTATTTTTTACATCATTTATTATTTTCCTTAATTTCTATAATAATACTCTACGTATGCATTTGTGATGGACCTTGTTGGTTCGCCCAGCATCGAATTCGTTTTCATATCTTACTAAAATCTAATGGAATTATGTGTGATTTGATTACGAGACGTTTTGGAATTTGTTATATGTTACAAATGAAGGTAAACGTTTGATTAAATATGGCAACCCTGTCAAGGCAAACTTTCTCATTATCTCCACTGTCAGTCTTACAATTCTTCATGACTTTTATCTTTTCTCCGCTTTTGTTTAGAACCTATCTCTTAGTCTATTACACGCTAGTACTGTTTATACGCAAGAAGCTATTCTGCACATAAGAGTTATTGTTAAACTATATTAACAAACGTATGAAATTACTACTTTTTGTGTTATTTTTCCAAAGAAATATTTATTATCAATATGAGTAATATTTACAGTCTGGCTTTTAATTTTTCACCAATAGAAACCGAAGAATGTTTTAAATACATCGTACCAAAGGTAGCAATATAAGTTTACTAGGAGTGAGAATAGATGTTCAAGTATATTATTTATTTTTAACAAAATAGTTTCTATTTATAATATTTTTATTGTTGTTTATCTTTAATTAAATTTACTGCAACGACAGTAATCATAATTATCCGTGAATCTATCAGCTGATTTATTTACATATCTGGTTCGGATTTGTAAACTTTTTATTCAAAGGTTTCATGCATAGGCAAATATAAGCACACAGTAAACCCATACAAAGTTATAAAAAGACTACAATAAGCCTTTGATGTGTAAAACGAATTCACCAGGGAAACTGAAAAATTCACCTCTCACTCAATCCCTGGACATACGTTTCTCACTGTTGTTGTATTGTAAATGGTTCCATTAAATTTGAAGGTTAAAATATCACAGCGGTTTCAGAATTTTTCTGTTGGATGTTTTATTACTATTGGACTCTTCTGTAACATTAACGTGGTACCTCGGTTGTACTGTCTCCCAAAAATACATAAAGTAGGCGATGCCGTGAGGCCAATTGTGTCGGGAATTGATTCGCCAACCTATATGTTATCTAAATGGTTAGTTAAAGAATTCAGTTTTTTAAAATGTAAGTTGGCATCATTTTCGGTTAAGAATACACTTGATTTTGTAGAGAAGGTTAAGAATATTAGATTAACAGATGAAGAAATTTTAGTTTCTTTTGATGTTTGTTCTCTGTTTCCAAGTATTCCGGTAACGGAAACTTTAAATTTATTAAAAGAGTTTTTAATTGAGAATGATGTCGATATTGAGAGAGTTGACCAATATGTAAAATTAACTAATTGTTGTATGAATAATAATTATTTTCAATTTAATAATAATTTTTATAAACAAAAAGATGGTACAACAATGGGAAACAGCTTATCACCTTTTTTAGCAGAACTCTTTATGAGTCATTTTGAATTAGGATTGAAAAAGAAACTTAAATATTTTCCTCGTGTCTGGATAAGATACGTTGATGATATTTTCGCTATATTTAATATTAAAGAATTTCAAATAGATCCATTTCTAAGGATCATCAATGATCAACATCCTAATATTATATTTACTTATGAAATTGAAAGAGATAAACGTTTACCGTTTCTTGATGTTTATTGTATTAGAAATAGAGATAAAATAGTTTTTGATATTTATAGAAAGCCAACATCCAATGATAGATTTATTCCAAACGAATCTAACCATTGTAACCAGCACAAATTTGCAGCTTTCAATTCTTTAGTTAATAGGTTGATTAATATTCCTTTGAGTAAAAGACGTTTTGATATTGAATTAGAACATATTAAAAGTACAGCTGAATTTAATGGTTATGAACGTAAAATTATTGATAATATCCTTAGGAAGCAAAAGATTAGGATTTTTCGGAAGAAATTAACAACATTACCTTTGGAAACTAAAGAAGAAAGCCGTTTTATTAGTTTACCTTTTGACAAAGTTTTAACCAAAGGGCTGGAGGGAATTTTTAAGAATGTTAAATTGAGAGTTGCGTATAAAAATCATAATAACCTTAAAAATTTATTAGGTAATGCAAAAGATAAAGTAGAAACACTTGATAAATCAGGGATTTACCAAGTTAATTGTAAGGATTGTGATAAAATGTATGTTGGGCAGACAAGACGAAAAGTAATAACTAGATTTAAAGAACACATTAGGGATATTAAATACCAAAGATCTGATAAGTCTAGTATTGCTGCCCATATTTTAGAGACCAATCACAATCTAGATGTTAATAATGTCAAGTTAATTAAGAATGTTAGAACTAATAAGTTATTAAATAGTTTTGAAAGTTTAAAAATTAGTAAACATAAACCTGAGAATTTATTAAATTCTGATAGAGGTCCTATTCCTAATTCAATTTTATATTCATTTGTTAAATAGGATTATGATTTTTATATTAAATTTTGTGTTGGTTATAATTTCAAAAAATAATTTTAATTATGTTTTTATTGTATTTTTAATTTATATTTTAGTAAGTTGACGTTAGATATCTTGCTTTCACTCGATGGGCGTGGCTACGCCTTGTTTAACAGGTGTGGCCGCGGCGGTCGGAGTGGGAGTGACTAGTTCTGTAGATTATAAATAAGGTATTTTTCTAGCGTTAATCAGTCTTTGTATGTTATCCCTCTGAGGATGGTTACTTTGTAACTGAAATGTACATTAGGGTAAATTAAAGAAAGTTTGTGGTTAAGAGGCTTTTGTGTATTTATTATTAAATTCAACCACAGTATATTCCTAATAAATAGTATGGCCCATGTTACGTGTTTAACTTTCTTATATTTTTAGATTATTATGAACAAAGTAAAAGTATAAGTAGTAAGATAGTACTACTACCATAAACGGTTTACTCGTTTATGTATATTTTACAGTTGCAGTTTCATTGTTGTATATTTTTATAAGTATACAATTTCTTATTTCAAGAAGTATATTTGTGTTTCTGGGCTTGACATCTACTATTTCTTGTATTCTTTACATCTTCTGGTTTAATGTTAAAGGATATATTTAACTAACTCAATAATGGTAATAGGTTGATGTCAGCATATTTATGGCATATTAGCAATAATTCGACGCCAATGTTATTATTGAGTTATTATTAAGCGGATGTTAATATTGAATATAACTAGGAGATGCCAATACTGAAGAGTTAGTGAAAATAATCGTAAATTAATTACATCAAATTAATTTCTTGTTAAGAAAATAATTATAATAATAAATTTTATATACTATAAATAAAATATATATGCAGTGTATATAGTAAAATATATATGCTATATATATATATCAAAACAACTAAGGTTATTCAATCGCAAGATTTATTTATTAATTTACATTCAAAGCTTTTCGTTGATAAAGAGTACCACCACCATCACGAATGAATAATACAATAATGCAAGATATAAAACATATGTTAAATTAGAAATAGATTTCTTTGGTAAATTTATACAAATTGCCAAGTTTATTTTCTTGCTGTATCTTTATAAACATTGAATATAGTATCAAATTTAGAATGTATTTGTATTTTCTCTTCAATCAACTTGTTATTTTTACTATATTTATATATTTCGAATGCTTCATATATATTCATTCTTAATCCTTTATTAAATTCATTTATAGGTTTCATATTTTTAATATTTGGAAATTGGTGCTTATTATTAGTACAATGAATTTGCAAAATTTGATTTATATATTCCTGCAAATCATTCTACTAATTAAACTTAAAATTCAACTAATGAATACAAATTGTAATATAGACTTTAATAAACAATTCATTATAAATAATATAATTCCAAAATACGCAACAATTACAATAAAGGACAAAAATAATATTGTTTAAAAACATGAAAGCAAGCAAGCCGAACAATTATGAGTTAAAATGAAATAAAAAACCTATATGAAAAGAAAAATACTTTAACTATTCTAATATATAAATTACTTATAAAATAAGCTTCTATAACGAATAATACTAAATGGGAAGAAAAATATAATAAAACCAATTTATTTATAAATAAAATAGTATATATATAAATAAATAAAATAAACAAAAACCTAAAAATGTAAAGATAGAAAATCAAATAAAAGAAGTACCTGAAATTAAATATCATAATTTTCACCCTAATGTAGTTAATGTATCAAATACTGGATTTATTAATAATGAAATAAAACTACTAGAAAATAATAAAACTAACATAAAAACAGACATAAATAATAATCTTATAGTATATATAGAACTAGCTATTAGTAAACTAAATAAAAGCTTGCAAGAAAATACCAGAATCAAAGCAGCTTATGAAATAAAAAAATTTATTAAAAATAATAAAGTTAATAAAACATATAGGAATTAATATTTAGAAATTAAAGATTTAAAACAAAAATTACAAAATAATAATCTTATTACAGTAAAGGCAGATAAAAGTAATGCTATTGTCATTATTAAAAATGAACACATAACTAAAACAGATAATATGTAAATGATAATAAGTTTTGTCAAATATATGAAGATCCTAAGAATAAATTTCAAAATAAAATAAAAAACATTATAAAATCTTCATATAAATTATTGAATAAAAATAATCTTAGCAACTATATAAATGATAACCCGAAAATTCCAATATTGAATGGACTTGTTAATTTACATAAAATAGATAGACCAATAAAGCTGTTAATAAATTTTATAAATGCTCCATCTTATAAAATATCAAAAAACATATAAAGATTCTTAAAGAAAAAAAAATAATAATAGTAGCCTACTATCATAAATTCTAATAATCATATTGAAAAACTAAATGTAAACAAAATTCATGAAAATACAAAATCAATATCACTAGATATAAAACATTTATATACAAACATAACTATAAAAGAAACTATAAAATCTAATTAGATAGTTAGTACACAAGAAAGATAAAAAATTAACATTCGAAATTTTAAAATCAATATTAAATCAAAACTATTTTTCATACAATGAAAACATTTATAAACAAGGATATGGTCTTGCTATGGAATCCCCGTTATCAAATATATTATCTGAAACATTTTCACAACAATTACATAATAAAATAAATGAAATTATAAATATATACAATAAAAATGGTTATTGGTTTAGATTTGTAGATGACGGAATGTGTATATCGAACAATAATATAAAGTTAACAAATATTTTGAAAAAAAATAAATAAAAGTAATAAAACGTTCGAATTTGCTTATGAAATTGAAACAAATAATAAAATAAATTTTCTAGATTTAATAATATTAAGAAAAAAATGAAAAATATATGATATACTGTAAACCAACTTTAACAAACCAAATAATTTTAATCATCTATATAACCAAAAAATGGCTGCTTTATATAAGTTATTATATAGAATGCATATAATCCTTATGAATGAAGAAATTAAAATAAGAGAAAAAACATAATATATCAAATTGCATTAGAAAACGGTTATAAAAAACTGTTGACAAAATTAATTATAATATTTTTAATAAACAACAAAATATTTTAATTTACAATAACAATAATAATACAATATGGACTTCATTTTTATTTACAGGCAATGTAATAAAAAATATCACCAAATTATTTAAAATACAAATATCAATATTGCATACAAAACTACGAGTAATATTAAAATAATAAACATAATACTACTGAATAATACTACTAAAACAAATATTATGCATGAAAAGGTGGTGTTTATAAATTAGAATGCGATAACTGTAATAAAAACTATATAGGTCAAACCAAGAAAAAATTAAAAGAAAGATATAAAGAACATTTGAATGCTTATATAAATCCAGAAATATATAAATCAAATTTTGCAAAATTGTACTAATGATAAGCACCAATTTCCAAATATTAAAAATATGAAACCTATAAAAGAAGCTAAGAATGAATATATATGAAGCATTCGAAATATATAAATATAGTAAAATAACAAATTAATAAAAGAACGAATACAAATACATTTTAAATTTTATACTATATTCAATATCTATAAAGTTACAGCAACAAAATTAACTAGGCAATTTGTATAAATTTACCAAACAATTCTATTTCTAACTAACCATATGTTTTATATCTTGCATCATTGTATTATTCATTCCTCATGATGTTGGTCCTGTTTATCAACGAGAAGCTTTGAATATAAATTAATAAATAATCCTTGTACGTGAATAACCTTAGTGGTTTTTGATTATTAAACAAGAGAACATTTTTTGTAAATATATATATATATATATATATATATATATATATAAATAAATAAATAAATATATATATATATATATATATATATATATATATATATATATATATATATATATATATAACAAGGTTATATATCATGCATTATTGTATTATTCATTTCTGATGATGTTGAATAAGAATTAGTAAATACATCTTGTATTTGAAAAATCTCAGTTGTTTTTTATTTTGATTCAGAAAACATATTTTATATATATATTGTTCTATATATACATACAGGCAAAATATTAGTGAAAACATTTTAGCTATATACAAACAATAGATATGGATATTATAGGTAACATTTCAAAAATATTCCAATAATATATTGTATTGTTACTAAAGAATGATAAAAAAACGATCATTTAGACGTCACAAACTTTCCTGATGACGTAGAAAGTACTGAGGATAACTGCAAACAATAGTAATAGATCCTCTAGAATGAAACGAATTTTAGAATTAATACTAATACTATCTCACTTTCTTATTCAAACTAAACCTTTTTAATCCTACATTCCTTTATAAAACCTATTATAATAAAATGTAGTTATAAGTTACTACAGGTGCAAATTATCCATTTGGAATAAGTATGGTTTTTAATGGTTTTTCTATCGCAATGTAACATGTTGATTTGTGAATGCAATAATTGTTGTCACAATATGTTGATGTCTGGATAACCGATAAATACCTTTTTTCTGTTGAACCTATATTGTATTTAAATAAGGTTTATTCTATACCGATTCCTTAGTTAAACTCATCTTCCAATTAGTGAACCTTTAAATTTCTTTAAATCTTGAAACAAATTTCTGTTCTATTTGAATGAATATTTGTAAACACAAGTAAACGGCTCTGTCTTCTTGAACAGTCTATATATCTCCAAAACGCTTAGCAAACTGTTAGGAACAATGTGATATTAATCATTCATAGTAAAAGAAAGAAAGAATCACAATTTACTGTCGGAATCGAATATATAATGTCAATGAGATAATATTTATGTTTGATAGGATATTTGGGAAACCTATTGATTTAATTTTCAGGAATGCTAAACTCCTCCTATGTCTCGTTTCATTTTCTAACAAAGTTTTGAATTAGATTTTAATTGCCGAGTAATATTTCCCGCCTATTATATTTGACTTTGAGTTTGTTATTTTTCAGAACTCCTAAATCTAGTAAACTATAGTTTTAATGAGTTTTTGCAAGTGAATTTTGAAAACGTTGTGATCTAACCGCAAGATTCGATTTTTAAATAATTAAATTCTTTAAAGGTATACACTTTTAATAACCTAAATAAAAAGAAAATATATCATCCCCAAACTTATCCGTTTCAACTGATTTTTTGTGCTCGTTATGAATAATTTTTGAACATTTGAGTTGTAAAACTGTAAAAAAAAATAAATAACAAACAATAAAGAAATAAAAATTAAATAAAAAAAATAATACATTCAGTGGTGCTATAGTCTGTGAGTTCATTGGAGCGAAAATTTTAATATGACAAGAAGTATCTTATATTTCCCCTTTTCTATTGAATTTGTTATTTAGTTAGAAATATATTTGTTATATAAGACTAAATCACTTTTAAAAGTAAATATTACTTTATTATTTATAATATCTCAATCATATGCAATTAGTGATTTTCTCTTCCATAAGAATAGGGTTTTTAATAATCAACTAGTTAAGGATTAATTAGATCATTTTATAAACAATAGAATATATTTACAATTCGAAATTCTTCCTTCTTATAAAGAATATTTGTTGTTTACTTTCTGGTATAATTTCAGTGAACCCTAAAATTTAATACGAAAATTGATAATAATATTATTAACTATATCTATGTATCTATCTTTAACCATCATTAAAATTGTTTACGTCAATGAAAAAATAATGGACGTGTTTTTATTTCTTACGGATCTTTTCAAATTTTGTATTTGTATTATTTTTTGTTGTTCCCTATAACAGCATTCTTGATAAAGAATACTCAGTGTGAACTCAGTTATTTTCAGGAAGTAACACACAGTGAAATGCTCGTAGCTTTTATTACACAGTTCGCCCTTAATCTTCCCCCGGTGTATCACACCTGAGGGAGTGATAAGTTAACCTCAAACATTCATTAGGTTTTCACCCAGATTACAACTTATTTACACGTAGGGCTAAATCATAGTCATATCTGAAGTACGCAGGAAAGGATCACAAATTGTCGGTTCCTTATCAAACCTGCTTCAGAATCTAATTTAGAGAAACAATATGTCCATTTGTATTTTAGTCTTTATGATTCTGCAATTCCTACTATTATGTCACACTCGCCCTATATATATTTACTAGCTCACCCGACGCGTGTTGTTGCAAATATCGAAGGAAAGGAATGTCAGGAAAATTTAATATAAAAAATTAAATAGGAATTGTGTAAATTTTATGGAAAAATATTTTTTACATTGAAAACAATTTCCTAATTGTCGGTTTTTTTATATTTATTTATTCGAGTATATAAATAACTACTCAAGTTTTTAGTACATGAATAATTAATATGACCTTTTGGATAATTACATATCGCAATACGATTCTTATTCACTTTTTACATTTAACTATATTCATGAATTGCATCTTGTTGGTTACTTTGGGTCACTTAAACAAGTATAGTCCAATCCCCATTGTATATGAAATCATTCGATATGAATCATAGATGACTAAATTTCAATAAGTATTACTAGAATTGAATCCTAAATATAATAAACCAAATCGTATTTTTCAAAATAGTTATCAAAAATCTATATTTATAGCATTTAAATGATACGTTAATACAGAAAAAGTTGAATCATTTTTTATACTAAATTAATTTGGTAACCTATAATTTTATATTTATAAATTAATAATATTTTCTTTTTAATAGCTTTTTAAACAAATAATCCAGAGTAAATAAATTCAAAATAACGTTCGTATTGAACAAATGTTTGCAGAAGCAAACTAACTTAACATTTCCCCACGCGGTTTTCTCTGTTCGATTTTCCGGTTCATCTGTTCTTGATAGTCCTACATATAACTTCATGAGAAACAGCCAGAGCGCAAATCAATAGCAACCTATTTGCTATAAGAAGAAATCTAAGAAGACGGCTGAGGAAGAAATCTAAGTTCTAATTAGGCTGATTCTGAAACCTAATGGGGAATTGAAGTCTCTTAAACTGGAAAAGTAAATCAGTAGGAATCATATGTATACGGGGTATAAAGGCAATTTCCCCACTGCTAATACAGAAAGAATAGTAGCCTCAAAAAGTATACTACGAACAACTTTTATTTCGGGTCTCGTAGCGTAGCATAAATTTGCTGGATTTATGTTACGTAATAATGATAGAGGAGCTCCAAATTAAGTTATAGGTTATCTGGGAGAAAATCATCAGGATTAAGTGAATTCAAAAATTCTTGTGAATAGTGAACAGCGTCTTCTGTTCTCCTAACAGCATCAATTGATCGATACTCATTAGTTTCTCCTCTTACGTGATCTAATACATACTGGTAATTCCAGAGGCAGATACGTTTTCTATCGGCTAGTGCGAGAAGTTATGCGTGTTGCATTGCACCGCCTGCAGAACGACATTCCTACGAAAAGTGGTCCCTACTACGCTATAGCAATATAGTGCCATGCGTTTTTCACAATGCATTAAAAAAAAATGTACTTTACACAACCTATGACATTCCACATGAAATAAAGAATCTTCATTTCAAATTACAAAACAGTCGGTCAAGTAGTTTTTGCTGACAAGTTGTCTATATAATAGCAAGATATATTTTGTTCAAATTTTCAATCGTTAATAATTTTTTTTATTCATCCACTCAGGTTCAAATAATTCTTTTATTCATCCACTCAGGTTCCAATAATTTTTTTTATTCATCCATCTAAGTTCAAACATTTTTTTTTCTACTTGTAGGGGATGAAACCTCATGCTAATATAGGGGTTTTTCCAAATAATATTTTCTTAATTAAATTAAACTATTTAGTTTTAACAATTAATTTTTTTTCTTTTATGCCACCTATTGATAATATACGTATTGCAGCGGCCAGAATGTCCGATGCAAAGAATCTGGGTAATTGTACAGAATACCAGAATCAAACCTAACCGGGTTAAATAATTGACTAAATTTATATATAAAAATTTTAAAACATAATAATAATAATAATAATAATATTAAAACTAGGGTAAATAATAGTAAAATGAAGAAAATTAGAAAGAACTTTAGACTTAAAAAACATAAATTATAAGCAATAAGAAAAATTATCACTTCAAAGTGGATAGCCTAAATTATGTAAACAAAAAAAGACGGTAATTGTGTAGTATAACAAACTAGGCCTAGATGCCGGCTATTAAAATAATTGTACTTAAAAATAATCAGGAATAAAGAATGTAAATTAAGATGTGAGGAAAGTAAATTAGGCCTAGCTAGGGAAAATAGTATTTATGTAAAAGTAAAGATTAAATGTTAAAGTGTAATAGCCTAAGAAATTAGGTTATAATAGAAGAAGTCATATTTGATTTCGGAAAAATCCGCTTAGGGCATTGATTATAAATCTTGTCACTACGAAACGAAAGCGCTACAGTCGAACTTTGGATTAAGAATGTTAAAAAGTTAATTAAATTAAATGAGAAGAAATAAAGTCAAATATGTTATTAAATAAAAGGTAAAAATGCAAAGGACACATCAGAATACAGAAACGCCTTTTATAAAAAGGGAAACTAATCTTAGTTCAGAATTTCCGAACAAACAAAGTCAATTGCCATGGCAACGGCTTTCTGATTGGTCAAAAGTTGAAAAATGGATACTGGGACGTGGGAAGTTTGAAATTGGAGAAGGAGGCCTCACAAAAGAACGCTATCCAAGATCAGAATGCATTAGGCTCTCAAAGCGAGCAGACGTGTTTTTGTACCATGCGATCAGGACAAGAAAAAATGTGCTAAAAACAGAGTAAAAAGTGCTACGATGTGATCAGGGGAAGGAAGATATATATGAGCAAGGGCTCATATATACCCAGAACAAAATTTCGACCACCAAAATGCAAAATTAAAGAAAATAAGAAGATTAACCGAAATTATGGAGAGACGCCTACCTACCAAGACCCTTGAAGCTGTAACAGGACCGACAGATGACAACATTAATGAAGATAAAAAGATTTCTACAGTACAAGGTTATATAATCAATTTAATTATTCTTTTTTAAATAACATTTTACTTCAAATTATATTAACTTAATTTCAAAATTAAATAAGATGGGAATAACCTAAGGGACTGATTAGTCAACTCTCTTAGGTTACCCAAATTTAAGTAATAAAGATTCAAAATTGACTTTCCATTCCCATCGCTGTGGGAATGTATGGATTAAGTATAAAGATGTATATCTTATATGGCTTTTTCTAAGTGAATTTCTAATGAATAACTTCCAAAGAAGTTAATTGTTCAAGGCCTAGCCTAAAGGCATTACATAGTAATATTAAGTGTTTGAAAAAGAATCAGATTTTAAAATATGTTAAATTTAACTCTACTAATCAAAATTATATACAAAATTAATTATGGTAACTTTGATAATTTAAATTATATGTAAAATTAATGATAATAAGAAAATTTAAAAACAGAAGGAGATAATAATGTTTAGTTAAATGGCAAGTTGTATGAAATTTTGAAAAAATAATTAGTCAAGAAAATCCTGTGAAATTAAATAAAAACAATAATAATTAATTTGAACCTTGGAACAAATAAATAAAAATGTATATTTTCCAATTAGCTGTGTTTTCATTCTAGATAAGATAAGTTCACTAGGTATCCAGGTATAGTCTTTAAATCACAAGTGTCTCTCAAAGATTCCACTACCCGAAAAGGAGCTTGAACAGGGCTTATCGGAGGCTAATTGGTTTTATCAAAAATTCAGGGGTTGGTTCCTCTGAGAGGTTTATTCCTTGAGGCACAGGTCTATGAAATTAGGTTCGTAGTCAATGGATAAACCATTACTTTCTTACTGACTTAGCAATTGAGGAAGAGAAATAAACAACGGCAAAGGTTATAAAAAGTAAGTCGGTAAGAAATGTATGGCGCCCAACGTTTGAGGCTCGATGCTTACATTGTAACATCGGGTCAACATCAAATAGAGACAGATTTAAATCGACTAAGGAGCCTAGTGAAACAAAACTAATTAAATAGAATTCAATTAAAATTGTAAAAAATAATAGGAATCATAAAATGAAAACCAAAGAAGTTCTTTAAATTAAATAAGAGTTAATTATAATAAAAATGAAATTAAAAAGAACTTAGAATAAATAATAATAATTAAATGGAAATAATTAAGTAAAATAAAATTCAGTAGGTGTCGGTAGGGCATAATATAAATAATAATGTTAGTTATTAATGAAAGTAAATAGAATACATAGGCGTTAGATAGACAAGGTCAAGGGAACACTGAACCGGATCACATCGAGCACAATTCTAAATGAATATTTAATTAAATACTCAGTATATAGTAAAAATATAGAAGTAGGAGAAGTTAGTAAGGGAATAAAAGGATAGTTAAATACG
The DNA here is from genome assembly GCA_036971475.1 of Prosapia bicincta. Taxonomy (NCBI): domain Eukaryota; kingdom Metazoa; phylum Arthropoda; class Insecta; order Hemiptera; family Cercopidae; genus Prosapia; species Prosapia bicincta. Next base: position 14,950,588 of record JBAIZL010000009.1, read on the forward strand.
AGACTTTAAGATGGCGACAAAACAGAGAAAAGACACAGAACCATCTGAAATGATAAAGTTTTTTAAAAAAATGATGGAGGAACAAAAACAGGAGAGATTAAAAGAGATGGAGGAACAAAAACAGGAAAGATTAAAAGAGATGGAAGAACAGAAACAAGGGAGAATAAAGGAACAAGAAGAATTAGTAAAAAAGATAGAGGAACAAAAACAGGAAAGATTAAAAGAGATGGAGGAACAGAAAGAAGGGAGAATAAAGGAACAAGAAGAATTAGTAAAAATGATAGAGGAACAAAGAAAGAAAGAAAGAGAGGAGGAAAAAGTAGAAAGAAAGAAAGAAAGAGAGGAGGATAAACAAGAAATTAAGAATCTTTGGGAAATCATGAATAAGAGGATAGAGGAAATAAATGAAGGAATTACAAGAAAGAATGAGGAAATGGGAAATAAAATCCAAGAAACTATAGAAAAGATGTATAACTTAGAGGTAACAGTCAGTGAAAATAAACAGACTGTAGAAACAGTTAAGGGAGAAGTCAAAAAAGTAGAAAGAAGGGTACAAGTAGTTGAGAATAAGATAAAGAATATGGGAGAAGGGATAAATATAGCTACCTTGTTTAAATCAAGGATGTTTGAGATGGGTGATAATGGAGACAAAAGCAAGAAGGAATTCTACGGTAGGGAAGATGAAGACCCTATTGATTTCATTAAACACCTAGAAGGTATAATGTCCGAAATTGATCCTGACATGGAGGAAGGACAAAAAAGGAAAATAATGGAGAGACATCTTAAAGGACCAGCACAAGAATGGTGGTTGGCCATGAATATGGAGGAGGAAAATTATGATGAAGTTAAGGAGAGATTCTTTAGCCACTTTTGGGGATCTCATGCACAAGAGAGAATTCGAGGAAGAATCGAAAATGGAAAATATGAATACCATCGAGGCACAAACAACATGGTAAATTATTTCTTAAAAATGGTGAACACGGCGAGACACCTAACCCCGCCATACAATCAGGCGGAGTTAATTATGAAGATTATGAAGCATTATGGGAACAGAATGTATATATGATGTTCCGGGATGGCGGCTACCGACATAGAGGAGGCGGTAAAATACATCCGAAGGAACATGGAGCAGGAGGCTACCAGGAACCGGACTCAGCCTAGGACTGAGGAATGGGAACCTGAAAGGAGAGGGTTTACACACCAAACGAGAAACCCCGGATACAAGGGAAATTGGAGGCAAGAGCCTTACCCGGTAGAAGGGAGAGGAAACTGGAGACAGGGGCCCTACCAAAGAGAGGGACCAAGAAATAGGCCGCAAAATCAGTGGCAACAACAAAGGCCAGAGTACAGGCCACAAAACCAAACGGAAGAAGGCCCACAGACAAAAGAAAAGAGACCACAAAATCCAGGGCCAAGTGGTCAATCAAAAAACTAAATGAGAGGATCCCTAATGGTAGGAAGGAAAAGAGGAGACAACCATTAGAGATCCAACAACAAACAAAATATAGGAAATATTACCCGGAGAAACAGGGAACAGTAAATAAAGGAAAGGCGGAAGACCTAAAGGACAAAAATAAAAAAAACAATACAACAGGAAAATAACAATGAAGTACACCAAAATCAAGAGCGTAGAGTTGGTGGACTATCTCTTGATATTCGTGCTGAATTGTTAGAAGAGGACAAGGAGATTTATCGAAGGTAACCAGAAGAAAGAAACATGCCCTGTAATTGACTGTGAGGTAGAAGGGCACTCTATAGAGGTAGAGATTGACACGGGGGCAGACGTGTCAGTCATTCAAGAAAAGGCTTACAACAACCTCAAGTTGCATGGGCTTAAGTTCCTGGAACTACCCATCAACAATGTGGGAGTTGTAACAGCCATTAAGACTGCACAAATAAAGGTTACCCGGCAATGCTTAATTCCCTTAACAATTAAAGGCATAAAAGTGGACTGCATCTTCATAGTGGTCTCCAAACTTCGGTCGGAGATGATTATGGGGTGCAACACACTGTATGACCTAAAGGCACGGATAAACATGGATAGACGCTTTGTGACATTCGAAATAGAAGGGGAAATGGTGTACCAGGACTTTAAAAGTAAAATACAAAAGATAGAGGAAAATGAAGAAGTCCGAAAAATATGCAAGATAACCCAGGAAAAAGAAGATGCATCAACAATAGGGCATCAAAGCAAAAAGGAGGGGTTAATGCGACAGTGCGAGAAGCAGGGGCACTGCCGAATGAATGAAGGAGGAAATGGACAAGAAACAAGTAAAGGGGAAATCTTAAATATAACGAACGAATATCAAAGAAAAATAAAAAATGAAACAGAGGAAAAATTAAACAAAAACAAAAAATTAAAAAACAAAAATGAAAATATAATAAATAAGGAAATAAATTTAAGACCTGAGGGAGTCAAAACAGGAGATAAAGAAACAAAGGACATGGAAAGAAGAGCTGCAGCGGAGATTAAGAGCAAACCAAAATATAAACAAGGTAAGGCCGAAATAGTGCCAAAAAGGGGAAATAATGTGAGTGGAAAAATAATAAATAAGAAAATAAATATAAATAAAAGTATAAACGTCGCGTCGAAACAATTAAAAGGGGGGAACAACGAGGTTAAAATGAATAACCAACAAGTAGCTCGGAAGCCCATGACTAAGACTTTAGATTCTGGAGAGATAACCCAAAGGAAAGAAATTGAAATTAAAGAAAGAAAAAAGAAAAACCCATTTACTAGTTCAAGAGTTCGAAAGTCAATTAAAATGAGAGCCAATCCAAATACGAGAAGAAACTTCATTTCATTACAAGTCAAAAACAGAAAAATAAAAGGTAGATTTAAGGAGAATAAGGGAAAGTTAAGAAATTGGAAAAGGAGAAAGAAGAAAAAGAAAGATAAAGCTGGACGGATAATAAGAAAATATTTAAAGAATAAAGGATAATAAGGCAAGGTAAAAAAAAAAAAAAAAAATGATCCATCAGTGACATAGGGAGTAACGGTTAAGTAATAAAAATAAAAATGTAAAATAAATCTAAGTAGTAGATTAAAGCAGTAACATAATCCAAATACATAGGACAAATAATATAAAATCAGTATTAAATGTGAAAGAAAAAGCCATATGTTAAATGAACGGGATTCATTGAATTTATTAAAGTAAAGGTTGTGTTAAACAACAATGAATGTGTAAAATAAGGATTACAATATACAATATTGTATAGTTAATATAAACTTGAAATAAGATTAAATAAAAAAGAATGTGACTAAGGACAGGAGTAATAAATGAGTAAATAGCATGTGAAGTGACTAATGTGACAATGATATATATGAGTGAAAGGGACAGGAGAGTAAATTGTGAACTTTAGTAAAATTAATTAAGTTATGAAGATGAATAGGAATAGTAGATTAATGAAAGGAATATGAAAATTTTAATATAAACTAGTATAAGTGTTAATGTTACTTTTCACAAATATGTTATTAATTATGTTTATCTGTTTCAAGGGAGAGAAGAACCAAAATTTTCATATATTTAAAAAGGGGGGAATTTTGCAGCGGCCAGAATGTCCGATGCAAAGAATCTGGGTAATTGTACAGAATACCAGAATCAAACCTAACCGGGTTAAATAATTGACTAAATTTATATATAAAAATTTTAAAACATAATAATAATAATAATAATAATATTAAAACTAGGGTAAATAATAGTAAAATGAAGAAAATTAGAAAGAACTTTAGACTTAAAAAACATAAATTATAAGCAATAAGAAAAATTATCACTTCAAAGTGGATAGCCTAAATTATGTAAACAAAAAAAGACGGTAATTGTGTAGTATAACAAACTAGGCCTAGATGCCGGCTATTAAAATAATTGTACTTAAAAATAATCAGGAATAAAGAATGTAAATTAAGATGTGAGGAAAGTAAATTAGGCCTAGCTAGGGAAAATAGTATTTATGTAAAAGTAAAGATTAAATGTTAAAGTGTAATAGCCTAAGAAATTAGGTTATAATAGAAGAAGTCATATTTGATTTCGGAAAAATCCGCTTAGGGCATTGATTATAAATCTTGTCACTACGAAACGAAAGCGCTACAGTCGAACTTTGGATTAAGAATGTTAAAAAGTTAATTAAATTAAATGAGAAGAAATAAAGTCAAATATGTTATTAAATAAAAGGTAAAAATGCAAAGGACACATCAGAATACAGAAACGCCTTTTATAAAAAGGGAAACTAATCTTAGTTCAGAATTTCCGAACAAACAAAGTCAATTGCCATGGCAACGGCTTTCTGATTGGTCAAAAGTTGAAAAATGGATACTGGGACGTGGGAAGTTTGAAATTGGAGAAGGAGGCCTCACAAAAGAACGCTATCCAAGATCAGAATGCATTAGGCTCTCAAAGCGAGCAGACGTGTTTTTGTACCATGCGATCAGGACAAGAAAAAATGTGCTAAAAACAGAGTAAAAAGTGCTACGATGTGATCAGGGGAAGGAAGATATATATGAGCAAGGGCTCATATATACCCAGAACAAAATTTCGACCACCAAAATGCAAAATTAAAGAAAATAAGAAGATTAACCGAAATTATGGAGAGACGCCTACCTACCAAGACCCTTGAAGCTGTAACAGGACCGACAGATGACAACATTAATGAAGATAAAAAGATTTCTACAGTACAAGGTTATATAATCAATTTAATTATTCTTTTTTAAATAACATTTTACTTCAAATTATATTAACTTAATTTCAAAATTAAATAAGATGGGAATAACCTAAGGGACTGATTAGTCAACTCTCTTAGGTTACCCAAATTTAAGTAATAAAGATTCAAAATTGACTTTCCATTCCCATCGCTGTGGGAATGTATGGATTAAGTATAAAGATGTATATCTTATATGGCTTTTTCTAAGTGAATTTCTAATGAATAACTTCCAAAGAAGTTAATTGTTCAAGGCCTAGCCTAAAGGCATTACATAGTAATATTAAGTGTTTGAAAAAGAATCAGATTTTAAAATATGTTAAATTTAACTCTACTAATCAAAATTATATACAAAATTAATTATGGTAACTTTGATAATTTAAATTATATGTAAAATTAATGATAATAAGAAAATTTAAAAACAGAAGGAGATAATAATGTTTAGTTAAATGGCAAGTTGTATGAAATTTTGAAAAAATAATTAGTCAAGAAAATCCTGTGAAATTAAATAAAAACAATAATAATTAATTTGAACCTTGGAACAAATAAATAAAAAATGTATATTTTCCAATTAGCTGTGTTTTCATTCTAGATAAGATAAGTTCACTAGGTATCCAGGTATAGTCTTTAAATCACAAGTGTCTCTCAAAGATTCCACTACCCGAAAAGGAGCTTGAACAGGGCTTATCGGAGGCTAATTGGTTTTATCAAAAATTCAGGGGTTGGTTCCTCTGAGAGGTTTATTTCTTGAGGCACAGGTCTATGAAATTAGGTTCGTAGTCAATGGATAAACCATTACTTTCTTACTGACTTAGCAATTGAGGAAGAGAAATAAACAACGGCAAAGGTTATAAAAAGTAAGTCGGTAAGAGTATGTATATACATACTTATATTAATTGTAATTATTTAATAAAAAGTAACTAAAATAAAATATGTATTTTTTGTGCTAAGTAGGAATTGACTAATTTTTTTTATATTACTTGTTTAAGTAAATATTTCTTTTCGTTGGTTTTATCTATGTTTGGCATGGGGGGGGGGGAATCATCTCTTCCAGGTTGGTGATTCATTTAATAATGTGGTGCTTTTCATATTTTTGGTTATATAAAATGAAAACATGAGAACTCTTACATCTAATTTTGTTATAGGTTATGTTGTACAATAGCTGTTTTGAAATGTAGGTTATGCTACTTTATTGTACATTATTACTTTGAAATAAAATTATTAAATATTTTTATAAGTTAAATAAGATATTAATTATTACATGAAGAAATATTACTATTAATAAGTATATTTTATCCCAATAAATTATTATTATTTTGTTAATGGTCTTTTCTGCCAATTTTTAAAACTGATTTCAAATAAATTTGTCAAATAAAATTTGAATTTGGTAAATTCAAAAAAATTTAAACTAAAAACACTAGAATTTATTAAAGTCTCTTTTCCTTCATTCTTTAAATGAAGTATGCACTATTATCGACAAGCCCCTCTGTCATATTATTATTTTATACCATTGTTTATTTCTGATATTTTAGCGTACATTAGTTGTCAATCAAGTACCATTAATAATCCACGATAAAATAACTAAATACAATAGAGGAGAATGTACAAAAACTTGTTTTATTTAAGGTTCCGTTAAAGAGTACTAAATATGTACACTTATAACGTATATTTTTCCACGCAATATAAATTTTACAGCCATCTGAGGCGCATTAATAACCATCTGAGGTAATTAATAATCAAATCAAATTCATTTTGTCGCTATTGGGTTCTTATTGTGATTTAATAATAACTTATTAAACAGTTTCTCAATGTGATAAATAGGTCGGGTTCTTGTTTATTCACTTTGAGTGTTCAGTATTTATAGTTTGTAAGTTCATGGTTTTAGTGAATGCTCTAAGCTACTTAAAGGTCAATCGAAACTAGGAAGGCTCTCTATAGTGTTATACTCCAGTGTCTTTATAATAGACATGTTTAACGTTAGTCAACTTTGAAAATTTACAAATAAATAAATAAAACGATGCAACCGATGGGCGGGATTACTTTTTAGAGATGAAACCGTTTGGCGGGATTACTTTTTAGAGATGAAACCGTTTGGCGGGATTACTTTTTAGAGATGAAACCGTTGGGCGGGATTACTTTTTAGAGATGAAACAGTTGGGCGGGATTACTTTTTAGAGATGAAACCGTTTGGCGGGATTACTTTTTAGAGATGAAACCGTTTGGCGGGATTACCTTTTAGAAATGCAACCGTTTTGCGGGATTTTTTTTAGAGATGAAACCGTTGGGTGGGATTACTTTTTAGAGATGAAACCGTTGGTCGAGATTACGTTTTAGAGATGAAACCGTTGGGCCGGATTACGTTTTAGATATGAAACCGTTGGGCCGGATTACTTTTTAGATATGAAACCGTTGGGCGGGATTACTTTTTAGAGATGCAACCGTTGGGCGGGATCACTTTTTAGAAATGCAACCGTTTTGCGGGATTACGTTTTAGAGATGAAACCGTTGGGCGGGATTACTTTTTAGAGATGAAACCGTTGGGCGGGATTACATTTTTGAGATGAAACCGTTGGGCGGGATTACTTTTTAGAGATGAAACATTTTACTACAAACTAACCAAAAGTCTGTGATACGTTTCCACTTATTAATAGTAAATATTTGTGTAACATTGTTTCTCCCTCAGTCTATAAACCATTTGCCTAAATCCACACGCCCTTCCCTTTGAGACAATTTTGGAATTGAAATTTAATAAAGATCATTTACAAACAACCTACGTAAAGCCCGAACGTGAGGTTTGGTCACGTTTTACATTATCTTTATTGGTTAATACGTTAACTTATATCTGTTAGAATGTAGAAAATATTAGACGGCAATTTTGGTTAGGGAGTGAACATTAAAGTTTTTTTATAAGATTGCTCGCGTGTTTTTATTCAGATGTGTCGAATATATGAACACTGTTCTAATTAAAGAAATGAACTAATTAACTATTAAAGATTTTACGTTTGCACCAGAAACAACACTTGCATTATTGGGCATTAAAACTAGCACACTCACGCGCTGGCGCACTCACGCCCCACTAACTAGAAGAGTGATCTTTATTTCTTCTAGGTAATTGTAAATAATAAAAATTTTAGTGTAAAAGCTGTAACAATATTTAAATGGTTTACAAAATTATTTGAAAATAAAATAAAGGGTAGTGAAGTAGAAAAAAAGGAACAAATTTATAATCTGAAAAGATTTCTTTGATTAAAAGTAAAAGTAAATTATGTTGAATGTAAATTAAACAAAAGAAAATAGGAAGTAAATATATTAGCAAAGATTATGTGGGTCTAGTAAATCAATTTTAGATTAAGAATTTCAGATTTAGATATGACATTTTGTTTAATTTGTTATAGAAATAGAAAATATTGTTATGTTGTGTTTGAAATATGTTCTGGAAGGATATCCAGATAAAGATAAAGCGTTAAAATTGTTTGTTGATTAATTTATGTTTTGAAAGATCGGTTGTTTATTTAAAGCGGTTAAAATGTTTGTAGATAAATTTATGTTTTGAAACATCAGTTGTTTATTTAAAGGGGTAAAATTGTATGTTGATAAATTTATGTTTTAAAAGATCAGTTGTTTATTTTTATGTACAAGGGCTTAAAATCAAATCTTCAAAATTTTCAAAATCACATAAATGGATTGTTCATTTCAAGAGGATTAAAAGATACTTTTAGAAAAAAAAAGAAAGCTTTATTTAGAAAATGAAGCAAATTTTATTTTATTGTTAAGGGTTAGATGGAACAAGAGCAAAATAATAATTTTAATTAAATATAATTAAAAATTATATTTCTTAGAATTTTTTTATTTTAGTGTAAATTTAGAAAGAAGTTTAAATAAATGGGGTTAGTAAATGTGTAAAAGAAAGGGTTAACTGGGATAAAGAATTACCACTAACATTACAATGTTAATTTTTTAGATTGAAAAGAAGATATAAAGTAAAGTCAAGTTAAAAGAATTGTTAAAAATTTTAAGTAGTTAGTTAAAATAAGAAACATACAAACATACATATTGTTCTGTATATTAATAATTTAAAAAATAAAACAAAAATAGATTTTTACTAACTTGCAAACAAAACGCTAGTTTACTTATTAAAACAAATATCTTACACACTTCTAAAACAAATAAAGTCATTTCGCCATAAAGATGCCTTCAAATGAACTCCTTCCCCGGGAAATGGATACCCAAAGGGTTAAATCTCAGCGAGTTAGGTTTTTTAAAGTAAAATCCAAAGTCTGGTTCTCTGGCAGATTTTGGCGAGCCATTACACAGTGTTCTAGTTTTGGCTAGGAACGGCTCGTTTCAAAATTTTTACCCAGCAGCGGAAGTGGTCGAGGGTGGCGGCGTTCGGCTGGGTGGTGGCTGGCTCGCTGGGCGTTGTGCGCGTTCCGTTGCAATGTGTGAGTGTATATGTTTTGTATGTTATGCTACCACATATGTGTTTAGAATGCACACTGATTGCTAATCTAGCAAAGTAACAGAAACATATTCAATACAGTGGTAACACTTGGAAGTATAACGCATGCAGAAACAAGCCCAAAATTCGAAAGCGACAGTTTCAATCAAGGCCGCTTATCTTTAGCTTTTTCATTTCCGACTGTCAACAGAATAAATACAGTGTCCTAGTAAATAAAATTTACTGTTTATTTTATCCTATTTACTCAAATCAGTTGCATGGTGTGTTAAAGACCGTGGTACACGAACATGCGTAGGCATTGAAGTCGTAACTCAGTCTTATTAGTACTTAAGGAGACTATGGTAAAGAAGAGACAATAGTAGGGAAGAGATTATTGTAGAAAAAAAACTATAGTAGGAGATTAGCTCGACCGCCGATCCTACCCTTCACTGCTTGACTCTAAGTAACACAATTTAATGTGCAAATATTTTATACGAAATGAAACGGACGTTGATGAATAAATGGGTGTTTACATCTATCAGATAAGGTTTACTTTGTTGAAGATTTAACTTACAACTTCGGAAAACTAAGTCCTCCAGCAAGGTTATAAATGTAAGTAATTGTATACTTAGAACCTTTATTATTATTATTATTATTTTTTTTTTTATTATATATATATATATATATATATATATATATATATATATATATTTATACATAACTTTTAACTTAAGAATCTTTTCTTTTAGCAAACGTGTATACAAAAAACATATCTACGTATCGCGTTTCGTCAGCTTCACTCTATTTATCTTTAACCTAACTACAAAATTCAGAGCGTACAGTCGCTAAAATAAAAACATTTTTTCCAAACTGTTCTCAAATTCATAGCCTGGTAAATACTTTTTAATCACGCAGCTTCGAAAATAGTCGCCTTCGATACTTCTTATGTATATTGTGACCAAGTCTAGACCTGGAAAACAGCTGGTAATCTTTAGCATTTTGAGTGTAGTTATCCATTCGGCCACCAATGGCGCTGACAGTCTGGTGGATGTATTATAAACAATATTATTGTCACATTTTAGAAGACATATTACTATGAAGTTGTACCAAAATAATTGACAATATTCCATTATATTATCCAAGAGTTTGCTAAGTAAATTAGTTGAAGACAATAATAATCTACTCCTAGAAAAATAATTAAATTGTCAGTAAATAAATAACTAAGCTTTAATAAGGAAAGTATAATCTCTATTAAAAATAGAAATGTTATTAAGAGTTTATACATATTTTCATTAGTTATATTATGTTGATAAACTATACTAGTTTTATTATTATATTTACAGTGTGATGAAAAGTATTTTTCCAAACTCGTACCTAAAGTATTTTTCCGGTCCTTGATAGAATATCCCGTAAAACACGAATGCTTCCCAGAAGAGGCCCACAACTCGTACATGAACCACTATGAAAAATACATAACATTTTAAAGTCATTCTCTTACATAATAAACTGCTATAACGTTATATACGCAGCTAACAAGTTATTTTCAGAGAAATCAAGTTATTTACGCAGCTTTCACGTTATTTAAGCAATTAACACGTTATTTACACGGCAATTAGTAATTTACACGGCAATAAAGATATTTACATGGCAATCAGGTTACTTACATGCCAAATACGATATTTACATGGCAATCACGTTATTTGCACAGAAAGCAAAATATTTACACATCAATCACGTTGTTTACACGGCAATCAAGTTATTTACACGGCAATCAAGACATTTATGCGGCAATCACGTTAGTTACACATCAATCAAAAATAATTTCGCCGCAACCACGCTATTTACACGGCCAACAAGATATGTACGCGGCAATGACATTGTTTACGCATCTATCACGTTCCATACGCAGCTAACATGATATTTACACGGCAATCAAGTTATATACGCAGCTATCACGTTATTTACCAGCTTTCACGTTATTTAGACTGTAAACACGTTATTTACACGGCAATTAAGCTATTTTCTCAGCTAACGCGTTATTTACACGTCAATCAAGTTATTTAGAAGGAAATCAAGATATTTACGTTATTTACATGACAGTCATGTTTTTTGCGCACCTAACACGTCATTTACACGGCAATTGAGTTATTTACGCAGCTATCACGTTATTTACACAAATATCACTTTATTTACGCATGTAACACGTTATTTACACGGCAATCAAGATGTTTACGTGACAATCACGTCATTTACGCAGCTATCAGGGTATCTACACAGATAACACGTTATTTACACGGCAGTCAAGTTATGTAGACAACTATCACTTCATCTCCGCAGTCAACACGTTATTTACACGAAACGGCAATAAAACTATTTACACGGCAATTAAGATATTTACCCGGCAATCACGTTATTTACGCAGCTATCACGTTGTTAACTCATCTAACACGTTATATAAACTTCAATCAAGTGATTTACGTATTTATCACGTTATTTGTGCATCTAACACTTTATATACACATCAATCAAGTTAATTACGTAGCTATCACGTTATATACGCAGCTAACACGATATTTACATGTCATTCAAGATATTCACCCGGCAAATGGGTTATGTAGGCAGCTATCACATTACAGATACCACGTTATTTACACGGAGATCAAGGTATTACGTGTATAACCCTGGCAATACCTTAATTAACGGGAATAATGATAACTATGAGGCAAATGCTTTATTAACTCGGCAATCAAGCTATTTTCACAGTTTACGCGTTATTAATACGTCAATCAATTTATTTAATAGGAAATCAAGATATTTTCACTCCAATCAATTTATTTACACGGCAGTCAAGATAAGTAATTGGCAATCACTTTATTTACGCAGCTATCACGTTATTTACTCAGATAACACGTTATTTAAATGGCAATGAAGATATTTACGCAGCTATGGCGTTATTTGCGCAGCCAACACGTTAGTTAGACGGCAATTAACGTATTTACCTGGCAATCACTTTATTTACGCGGCAGTAACGATATCTATGGGCATATCACTTTATTTACGCAGCTAACACGTTTTTTACGTACATAACACGTTGTCTACACGGCAATCAAATTATTTACACGGCAATCACGCTATTTACGCGTCAGTAACGATATTTACGCGGGTATAAAACAGTTTGGAGGGGTGTAATACTTGATAACAATGCGTAATGGTTAGGCGATGCATATTAGCGCATACTGTAACAAAAGGCCATCAACCATTAAAGCCTTTAGTCCAGTGTTAATGCATCTGAGCAGGAATTACTTAGATAGGATAAAACAATGCAATTACGAACTGGAGCAAATGCGTAGGGAGGAAGTAAGTGGAACACGTTTGAAAAATAAAAATGGTAGAACAAACACCTGCGTCATTGATAGAATTTTGCTGTATGGTGCAGCCTATTTTTTCGATAATATATTATTTTGTTTTGCCTATAATTTGTACATTTAGTTTCATCTTTCAAAACTCTCACGTTGCTTCTGTACTATTCCGCCTTTGAATTTCCTTCGTCAAACAAATTAATCGCACTTTTTAGTTTATTTTTAATTATATGTTTCTATTTCGGCCTCCACCAAAATTCCCTCTTCCCAGTAACTATTAAGGTTCTACTCTGTGAAGTCGTCTAAATTCATATATTCATATATATATATATATATATATATATATATATATATATATATATATATATATATATATATATATTATATATTACATTTAGAAGGCAAGGAAACATAGAATAGTTAACTTAATGGAATAGTAAAGCCTAGTGTTATATATTCCTGATGCCACTATTAGATCACAAACATTTAGCAGCACTTAATTAAGTAATGTATCCCATCTACGGAAGTCACGTGGTATATTTCCAGTCTGCTTATTTCAGCAGAAGTAAACATGCTACAATCCATGGAAAACTCTCACTTATCGATCGAGCTTCTGAATTTCACTTCGTTTTCTTCTTATAGAGGGTCTGATTTCTAGATATCCATGTTATATTTTTGTAATGTATAATACCATTGCCAATATAACAAATCTCTAAGCCCTATATATATATATATATATATATATATATATATATATATGAAAAAATACGAGAAACCCAAATAATAGAATAATTTATTGAATCATACAATTCAAAGCTTTTCGTTGGCAAACAGTAGCAACAGCCAACGAAAAGTTTTGAATTTTGATTCAATAACTTATTCTTATGTTTCTATTTCTCCTATTTTTTCGTTAATACACAAGAATACATATTTTATTATATATAAGCTTCTTTTACATTTCAACGTTTATAAATTAGTTTTTATATACTGATACCAACTTTTTCAATGTGTTTCATATAATTGAGCAATTTATTTCATTTTATTGAAATGTGTAACCTGCTTTAGCTAAAACAGGCTCAGGTTGCCTGTTTCTTCTCTTGTCTCCATGTTCCTAAGTACGATCAACGTCGATAAATATTATTTTATTCTTAATTTCAAGAAACATATGTACATTATACAATTTTTAAAGATATTTACGGGGTTGTTATTCTATTCCTAATTTTTTTAATGTAAATTTGTCGATCATGGTGAAACAAATAATAGAATTGTTGCTCTTTGCAATAAATCTGTAACAGATAAGAAATTACGTTTACACTTTATATGTTCTAAGAATAAATAAGAAATACCATTTCATTATATAAATAACATATCGTTAATAAACGCTCAGATGTACGTCATGCTAACATACATTTTACTCATAACATAACAGAAGGTTTTATCTATGCACATTTTGTCCAATAAGTTTTGCCTTTTCACATACAACACAACCTCGTAAAATCCCCAGCCCCTGTAATGTTACATGTGAATAATGTGTCGCAGAAAACGTTCCCTCTACAATCGTAAATGACATAGAAAATCAGAAAATGCGAAATTCAAAGAGATCTGTATATGGCTGAAATCAATAGGTCTATTCTAAACTGGAATTTCCTGTTCACATTTGTGGATTGTTTCTCTCAAATACATTTTAGTATTTATAAACAGTAGAAAAAGACTTTACTATACGTTATGTGGTAAGGGTTTTACATTTTTATAAAAAAAACTTCAACAAAGAATTTTATACAGAGTTGTATATTCCTATTCAACTTAAGTTTTTCATGATTTTATTTTAACAAAAGGACTGTACGTCTAAAAGAAAATATTCTTTGTATTTACCTTTATCGATTAAATATATTTTTTACACATATTTTATAGTTACAGAGCACGGTTACCTAGCTATAATTATTGACAATACGAAACCCCTCCTACAAAATAGTTAAACCCTTTTCATGTACATGACGCTAACACAGTTAGCAGCAACGGAATGTAGTATTGTATTTGTAACACTTCGATACCCGGCTAGCTGGCCTGAGCAACCGGGCGGGTACACAGGTGGCGGATAGTGGGACGGCCTACAGATATGTAGGTTACCTGTGAATAAGGATTCCGGAAGGTTTCTGAATAAGCAGGCCTGGACCAAGGCAATGGTTTAAAGGTGAGGAATTATCCCTCCTCGTCAGCCAACCGGTTGGGTGTGGTAGAAATAACTGCTCTGACTGGGGAGACTGGGGTAGTTGGGAATTAAGTCCTCACAATGCTACTCTCACCTCCCAGGTGAACCAAGGGCAATGCGGCAGTGAAGTATGGGCGGGAAACTACCCTAACAACACAGTTGTAAAAAAGAGAGTAAAGCAGGCTGTTCGCTCCATGAGCAACAGTTAATAATGTCCTGAACTTGGGGTGTGCTTCAAGGTCAGTGACTGAATACCCAATCCAAGGTGTAAGGCATCGTGCCGATGGATGAGTGGCTGCAGGGTATACAATGCAGTAGCACACGATCCCCTTGAGGAACCAGACAAAACCTCATTGTATGTTGTCTTGGCAGGGCAGTAGGGATTCTGCTCTGGTTGACCGTTCTTTTCCCCTTACTTGGGAAGCCAATGGACCAAGTAAGTACACAAATTGATGTTGAGTCTGCACAGACAGCGGGAGCCAATAAGACGGCAAACCGTGAGTCTGTAACAGATGTGTCAACGGCAACCACCACTGGGGGTGCGGGGGCGGTTACCAAGCTGCCGACTGCAGAAACCAGTGAAATGGTTGTAGAGTTGAGAACGCTTTCTCTACGGAGAAAGCGTATGAGTGGAGCGGCCAGAAGGCGGCTCCGAAGAGATCAGGCGAGAGCAGCGGGAGGGCCAATAATCCTGAACACACAACGCAGGGGAGGCCAAAACCGAGCCGAAACATGTTAACGTTCAGGACTTGGATGTTGTGAGGGGTGAGGGCCACAGGTCGGAAGCAATCAACCACGAGCACCAAAGCCCAGCATGGATATTGCAACTCGAACAACTGGGCTAATCTCCCAGATGTTTCGGGACATATGAGTATCGAGTGTGTTGTCAAAGAACCTGTCTTGGAGATGGGCAGTGGCCACCTTACTCGGACGTTTGCACCTGACCAGGTCCACTAAACTATGACGGAATGGTCAGGGTCAGTAACATCGGGAGCTCAGATCTGGTACACAGATGGCTCCAAGATGGACTTCGGCACTGGAGCTGGGATGTATTTTTAAAACCCAAGGACAAAACTAGTTTTTTCCTTGGGGAGGCATACCTCTGTCTTTCAGGCCGAAATATATGCTATAAATGCCTGTATGGGAGAGATGGCGAGAAGGGGAATACACAGGACCCGGATCGCTACTTTCTCTGACAGTCAGGCAGCAATTGAGGCACTAAATAGACGTGTGGTCACCTCGGCCATAGTCAGGGAGTGCCTAAATAACTTGAAAGCCCTGGCAAGGCACTATCAAATCAAGATAGGTTGGGTGCCATGGCATAGGGGAATAGTTGGAAATGAAGCCGCAGATGCACTGGCCACAGAGGGGTCTTCAACTCTCCTGATTGGACCGGAGCCGGCGGTAGGCATTTCCAAATCTATGGTCAAGATGACAGTGCGAAGGTGGATGGCTGAAAGACACTGTGAGCACTGGAACAGGGCTGAAGGGATGAGACACAGTAAGCTTACACTTAGGAAACCTTCCTTGGGGCTGCAGAAGAGTCTCATCTATCTGCCTAGGCAGGAATTGAGGATAGCCACAGGTCTACTCACGGGACACGGTGGACTAAGGAAACTTCTGCATAAAACGGGTATCTACAAAGATGAGCCAGTGTGCAGATTATGCGGGCAGGAACTGGAGACTGCCACACACATTATTTATAGATGTGAAGCACTTGCCGAGAGGCGCTTCAACCTCTTTGGTGATGGGACAGCTCTGGTGGATGCTGAAGGTAGAACACTAGTCAGGAAACTCCTAAACCTGGTAAGAGGGAAGGGGCTATTTGACTAGATCAGGGAGGTAAGTACAATATACCTTAAGGTAGCAGTGCTTCGGGCAGTTTAACCCGCTCCCAAGTTAATAAAAAAAAAAAAAAAAAAAAAAAAAAAACACTTCCATGATGATAGCTGTGTTAGCGAAGTATACATAAAATGTATTTAAATATTTTACCAAGCCTTTATAATTGTTTATTTACCAAGCATATTCAATATCCAATTTTTCTAATACCCTAATATTATTTCTAATATTAATAATAATCCAGTCATAATAATAACAAATTGTATATTATTCATAATACCAATATTATATTTATTAATAATACTTTGAAAAAGCCTGGATCCATTGATTCTAGAATGATCATTTCAATATTCTGATATATTAAACGAGAAGTAAAATTTATACTCAGCTTCTATGTGTAGAGGTTATAACTATAGGTAATGTTTCACTGTAAATATTATGTCGACGGAAACATTATATTTCCAAAAAAAGGCAACGAAACTATAAAAATGGCAATACCAAACTAGCAACAACCTTTTGTAGTAAGTGAAACTAAAATAAATAATGAATAACTGTCTTGACATTTGAGAATTTATTTTCTTTATAATATCTTCTGGCAGTAAAGAAAAAAAACATGTAATTTTATTTAATTAGATTGATTAAAATAAAAACCTTTAAAATTCTTACCGTTCGATTCTCTCAGTCCATCAGATACCAATGAATATGGGAAATGTCTCAGATATGTGTTCCATTAATCAAGAACAAGTTTATTTAATGAATAAGAAATATTTTGCCACACAATTCGAAAAGCACTTAGGTATTGTATAACAAGACGTCTGTTGACGTGATATATACTATAATTTGAAATATGTTACAGGATTATCTGTGTAATATTGTCTTATTGTAACGTTTTATAAAATATCATATGATCATATTACAATGTAAGACGATTGTATTGTTTCATAAGATACTATGTAAATAGTTTTGTTACTGTAACGTATTATAAAATATTATCTAGTGATGTGTAAGATGATTGTAATGTTTCATAAGATGCTTTGTAAATAGTTTTGTTACTTTAACGTATTATAAAAAATCATCTAGTGAGGTGTAAGATGATTGTAATGTTTCATAAGAGGCTATGTAAATAGTTTTGTTACTGAAAGGCATTATAAAATATTATCTAGTGAGGTGTAAGATGATTGTAATGTTTCATAAGATGCTGTGTAAATAGTTTTGTTACTGTAACGTATTATAAAATATCATCTAGCGAGGTGTAAGACGATTGTAATGTTTCATAAGATGCTGTGTAAATAGTTTTGTTACTGTAACGTATTATAAAATATTATCTAGTGAGGTGTAAGATGATTGTAATGTTTCATAAGAGGCTATGTAAATAGTTTTGTTACTGAAAGGCATTATAAAATATTATCTAGTGAGGTGTAAGATGATTGTAATGTTTCATAAGATGCTGTGTAAATAGTTTTGTTACTGTAACGTATTATAAAATATCATCTAGCGAGGTGTAAGACGATTGTAATGTTTCATAAG
Source organism: Prosapia bicincta (assembly GCA_036971475.1). Taxonomy (NCBI): domain Eukaryota; kingdom Metazoa; phylum Arthropoda; class Insecta; order Hemiptera; family Cercopidae; genus Prosapia; species Prosapia bicincta. Next base: position 14,968,655 of record JBAIZL010000009.1, read on the forward strand.
ATGCTGTGTAAATATTTTTGTTACTGTAACGTATTATAAAATATCATCTAGTGAGGTGTAAGATGATTGTAATGTTTCATAAGATGCTATGTAAATAGTTTTGTTACTTTAACGTATTATAAAATATTATCTAGTGAGGTGTAAGATGATTGTAATGTTTCATAAGATGCTGTGTAAATAGTTTTGTTACTTTAACGTATTATAAAATATCATCTAGCGAGGTGTAAGACGATTGTAATGTTTCATAAGATGCTGTGTAAATAGTTTTGTTACTGTAACGTATTATAAAATATTATCTAGTGAGGTGTAAGATGATTGTAATGTTTCATAAGAGGCTATGTAAATAGTTTTGTTACTGAAAGGCATTATAAAATATTATCTAGTGAGGTGTAAGATGATTGTAATGTTTCATAAGATGCTGTGTAAATAGTTTTGTTACTGTAACGTATTATAAAATATCATCTAGCGAGGTGTAAGACGATTGTAATGTTTCATAAGATGCTGTATAAATATTTTTGTTACTGTAACGTATTATAAAATATCATCTAGTGAGGTGTAAGATGATTGTAATGTTTCATAAGATGCTATGTAAATAGTTTTGTTACTTTAACGTATTATAAAATATTATCTAGTGAGGTGTAAGATGATTGTAATGTTTCATAAGATGCTGTGTAAATAGTTTTGTTACTTTAACGTATTATAAAATATCATCTAGCGAGGTGTAAGACGATTGTAATGTTTCATAAGATGCTGTGTAAATAGTTTTGTTACTGTAACGTATTATAAAATATCATCTAGTGAGGTGTAAGATGATTGTAATGTTTCATAAGATGCTATGTAAATAGTTTTGTTACTTTAACGTATTATAAAATATCATCTAGTGAGGTGTAAGATGATTGTAATGGTTCATAAGATGCTGTGTAAATATTTTTGTTACTGTAACGTATTATAAAATATTATCTAGTGATGTGTAAGATGATTGTAATGTTTCATAAGATACTTTGTAAATAGTTTTGTTACTTTAACGTATTATAAAAAATCATCTAGTGAGGTGTAAGATGATTGTAATGTTTCATAAGAGGCTATGTAAATAGTTTTGTTACTGAAAGGTATTATAAAATATCATCTAGTGAGGTGTAAGATGATTTTAATGTTTCATAAGATGCTATGTAAATAGTGATGTAACTGTGACTTATTATAAAATATCATCTAGTGAGGTATAAGATGATTGAAATGTTTCATAAGATGCTATGTAAATAATTATGTAACTGTAACTTATTATAAAATGTCCGTAAAGTGTTACAAGATGTTCTGTGTCGTGTTATACCGTGTCTGTTATGACGTGCTATAAGATTACCTGTAACGTTTTATAAGCCGAACCAACGCAATTGGAAAAAGATGTATTTGTGTGCGTTCGGTGTGTGTGTGTGTGTGTGTGTGTGTGTGTGTGTGTGTGCGTTCGGTGTGTGTGTGTGTGTGTGTGTGTGTGTGTGTGTGTGTGTGTGTGTGTGTGTGTATGTTACGACGGTAAAACAATGTATGGCGATTTGGATAATATTTTTAACTAATTTCTTTTAAAATTATAATTTTAAAACTGGTGTTCTAAAACTATACATTGTTAAAATATGTGAACTCGAGGTATAATCGGCCCGAACAAAGTTCAGAGGTAAACAAAACCTATAGGCTAGTAAAAAAATAAAATAAATAAGTAATAGAGGATTGAAGAAAACGTCGGTAAAGGTAAATCGGACAAGGATTGACTCGGTGGTCAAAAGTAAAATCATGGGTGACTAGTGCCGTAAAATCTATGTTTAGATGGAAGACAAATACGATAAATTTAAATTTCTCAAATAAATCCATTGATAACGCAGTAGTGTCACGATAGAATAAATGTATTTTTCATCTTGAACAAACGTAAAATAAAGGCAATTTGAAAAGTGCAAACATTTGGCCATCAGAAGACTGGGTCTAAAGATCGTCATCATTGGAGAAACTGATCCAGAAAGCAGAACTCTCAGATTTAAATCATTTATGGGCAAGTAGCATACAACCATATGAATCAATTATAAAAACGTTTAAATAAACTAAAATATAAAAGTAAAGGGATGGTATTTACATTTTACTAAAACGATAGCTTCCGTTCACTCTTTAAGGGCTTAATTTTGTACAAGAAGATACTAAATGATACACGATTTTATTAAAATAATTAGTAACAATAATAATGACTATAAGTAATATAAACCAGTAAAAAATAATTTTAGTAGTTTAACGATCATTAAAGTCAAATAATGCACAATCAGGGAAAATATATATATATATATATATGAAGCCGCTTTTGAACATCGAATTAGACTTCAGTAGGTACCAAAAAGTTCAGAAATCTTTATTAATATATAAAAATCTAATGGTGTGTGTGTGTGTGTGTGTGTGTTACTCAATAACGTAAAAATTACTTTACCCACTGAGCTCAAACTTTACATAGACATTCATAGGTTACACACAAGCCTATTTTTATTTAGAAATTCCATCAGGGCACCGCCACACGGGCCTTCAAACCCCCTTAACACTTAATATTCTATACTCTATTTAAAACTTAACTTGACTTAATTAGCTAATAATCACCAGTAACAAGCACTTTTAAACATGTTTAAACACCTGATAGTAGTTGTGGTGATTGTTTGTTATTCATCTTTCGAGGTTCGTTATAAGTTACTTTACAAATGTTGTGTTACATTATTTTTTCCTTCCTTGGTTTACAAGAAAATAATGAATAAGTTTATAGTTTGATATATTTATTGGGAACTAACCTATACTATTATATACACATCTAATGGTTTCGGACTGTGTGTGTATTACTCAATCACGTAAAAACTACTGGACCCATTGAGCTGAAATGTAGTATTTATTTCCTGTTCCTACGTGTTCGATTTTAGCGAAAAATATTATACGAAGAAAGTCATCAGAGATACGAAAAACATGAAAACTCTCCCTCACGCCCCAAAAGATTAAAATTTTCGAAAAATGTATTTCCCCCAAAAACGTTATGCCAATAGTGCTGGTAAAAATGCATGTAAAATGAATCAAAAACATATCCTGAAGCTATATTGACACAAATTGCTATTATTGCCACGGAAGGTTGATTTTGTATACCTATGAAGTACCCAGTCAGAATAGATTTGGTTGTAATTTTATACGTTTAACCAAATGTACACATGTAAAAGTAGAATATAGATCACGTGACAAAGTATTACTCCGCGGAAGTAAACGTTTAATTCGGTAATGTATAAAATTACAACCAAATATCCTAACTGGAGACTTTACAGGTATATTTAAATATAAGTGAATAGTATTGTTTAAAATTATAACCAAATCAATTGTAACTGGATCCTTTATAGGTAGGCCTATATTTAAATTGTTGTATACGTAGTAAGGCGCGCAGTTGACACTCGGGCGTAGTACTTCTTATTAATCCGGAATAAATTTTTTACCCAACTTTAATTCGATAAAAATTTTATTTCTTTCCCTGAGCGAGAGTTTTTATTATTTTTTCGTATCCCTGATGACTTTCTGTGTAGTCCGGTATAATAGTATCCCCTATCGAACACGTGGGAACAGGAAATTAATACCTGAAATTTTACACGGACATTCTTAGGGTCCCTGGGTTTCACATATGAGTAATTGTGAAAATTTCACATAAATTATATTTAGAAATTCCGTCATAGCACCTCCACACTGGCCTTGAAAACTCCCTTAACAGTAGGTTTAGAAACTATAGTTTGATATATTTTTTTGTGTTTAATTTCAGTAAATTAAATTCAATCCAAATATAAATACAAAATAAATCAATACAAATATCCGTCAACCCAGTACGAAGGACGGTTTCTCTGCTAGTATTATATAAAAAAGAAAAGGCTGTAAGTCTTGAATATTTAAATGATTACTAAATGAGAAAAATTGGTTAAAATATATTGTCAAAACGTTCTGTAACTATTATAAATATTAAATAAATAAACGCAAATGAAACTAAACTTCAATGAATAATTCGTCATCTATTAAACTAAATATATATGCCTTTATCTTTCTATTTATAAAGCAAATGACTCCATTATATACCACGTTAAGTTATAAGATACATGAAAAATATGCCATATATTTTGTATAATGTATATAGATATAATAACCATACAGTAATTTATATTATTTGGGAATTTAATATTAACCAAAAAAGGTCTAAAGACAACTCCAGGAAAAAAACTATGAACTTCATTTTATTTCATAATTAAGATTCTAAATGAAATTCATGAAAAAAATTATTTAAATAAATGAATACATTTTTAATATCTTACGTCACCATTCAATATATATATTTTTGTCAATTTAATGTAAATAACTATAAAGTAACAAGGAATTATATTTTTGTTATTTAAATGTAATTTAAAATAGTTGAAAGTTTAATTAATTAGTCATTGAAATTCCTGTGGAACCAAAATATAAAACTAGTTGTAGTTTTACTAACATAAAAAATAATATAAATGTACTAAAATTTTATACATGGGGATAACGCTATTTAAGAATTCACCTTTGAGGTTCATAAAACATTTGGTCTAGCATATTGAAAGAGTTGTTTTTTTTACCAATATGTCTGTGGATATATTCCTCCAGCAGATCATGCTCGACAGTTCACAGGTGGCTTTAATTAATAGGTAATGTAGGGTCGTTAGCTTGACCGCTCTATTTGGTTGTTTTATCGTAAAGCTGGTCATCATTACGATGTAAGTTAAGTCGATATATGCCATGAATTTTCAGCTGGTTTTTTCATCTGTCCATGATGTAAATTGATTTTATGGGGTGCTTGATACTTTATTTTCAATTCTATTCTAACATGTGGCATTCAATTCTATTCTAACATGTGGCATTCAATTCTATTCTAACATGTGGCATTCAATTACGTAGCTCAGACCACTTAATGACATGTTATACAAAAAACGCCAATTTCAAATAATGTCAATCGTAAACCAACTTTTTAAAGTTTGCAAAAATCTGCAAATATATTTTAACCTTTGTTGTCGTTGTACCTTTGTATAACTTTGTAACTTGTAATTCTAATATATTAACTTTGAACTTTGTATTTGAAAATACAAGGGATTTCCCATTCTGTTTCGTAAAATATAATTAAAAAATGTTTAATGAATATACAAGGAACTGTCTCCATATTACTAACTAGAATAATATTATCTAACCTATTTGCATAAAATATTTTAGAAAATAAAACTACAAAATAATATCTCTATAAAAAATTAACTAGGACGTAAAGTGTATATACCAAAATCCATGCAGCAACTGTATATTAATTTATTATTCATAAATAAATAAAAGTTCCCTAAAACTTTTTCCCTAAAGAGAACTTAATTTTTTGTTAAAGCAAATACTAATATTTTATGTAAATTCAGAGGAAGTAATTTAAACATTTTGTAATTACTTCAGATATCAGCAAAAGTTATTTTATACTTTTTAAACTTCATTGGAAACAGCTGTAACTAAAAATTGATGATAAAGAACACAGTTTATATAAATTAATATTACTTTGTGTAACAGAGAATGAAATGTTGTAGGATAAATGGTGTTTTCATTTGTAAAATTTGTCATATTCTATTGTCATGTGTACCCATGATTGATTAGACATGAGTTCTCCTAATACAGAAGTCGTTTATCACAAGGATGTTACATCAAAATTAGCGTTCACAACGATTCTCTGTTATTAAAACTTTATAATGTTAAAACATAAAATCTCATCAGGATATACATATACGTATGCCATATACGACAGTTTCAAACACTGTTTTTAATTATAATTTCTCTATGTTTTCCCATTCTATGTTGTATTGGAGCAATTTTTTTTACATTTGAGTTACATTGTAATACTAGACAATAAGATAAGTAAATAACAATAAAATAAAAGAAATTGATTATTTAATTAAATTTATTACTATATGAAGAAAATTATTTCTAAAATAGATGTAGACATTTATTAATGTTGCAAGTTATGGTCGCTATCTAACAGATTACGTCCGAAAATGTAAAGTATCTCCTAGTTGGGAAAAACCAAATCACACATTTGGAGGAATAACTACGTTTTAAATTTTAACACGTAAAAATATAATAAGAAAAGTACAAGGTCATTTATCTGAAAAAACGTTTTACATTTAAAAACACTAGTGTAAGAGAAAATGAATAGCAAAATTTAAAACAATCATAACCTACATTAAAAAAATGTTTCTATGTACCAGCACTAGTATAATGTCAAACAACCCTAAAATCCTAAATAAATAATAATTAAATCACAAACATAAACCAAATACAAACAGTATGTAAATATGTATATAATTAAATGTACAGATGATTATATGTTATACATAAAATACAAAACAATTATTTTTAAAAAAATCAATAATTTTACTTTGAGTTTCATAATTACCTGCCAATCCCAGAATTTTCCCGTTGACGCGTTTCGGAACATCTCCATTAGTCAAACGTATTAAGAACTCCTGACTGAAGGAAGTGGACTGTAACGCTATCTTTTCAGGCATACCGGTTTTCGGCCCAATTATGAACAGTTTTTGCCACCACTAAACACAAAGCCAACACAGACATGCATCATAGTTCCTTAGACAATTGCGTCCGGTTACGACTGCTATTTGAAACATCTTGCACTATTTTGAATCAGTATGTGTTACGTACTTTTCTTTAAATTAAATATAATTTAATCTAACCATTGTAAATGCTTCAGAGAGGGACTCCTTAGTGGCCAACCTTTGTCCCTTGCAAGGTTCGGTACGGCACAGTTCATTTCAAGACGTCGGTAAAACAACATCCCTCCCGTCATGCTCTACGTGACGTAGTTTCTCGTGAGTTCTAAGCAAGGCTCGGTTTAGATCACACATATTTCCCGTTACGCTCTACGTGACGTAGATTTTGCTTTCTTTGTTTCTCCCGTCATGTGGCGAAGATATTATTAGCATAAATAGTGACTATTTTGAATTGTATGTGATTTCTTTTAAGTTACTTAGGTAAGTCATAAGTGCGTGAAATAGTGCACCCGAACAACTATCATCCGACAGGAAAGACAAGTGGTGGTACTTCGCCCAGTGAGGTATGTGCGAAAGCTGTTAATTTTTTTCATTTATTGAGTATTTAAGGTGCTCCGGAAAACTATGCCGTTACATGGCAAAATATTTAACAGTATGAATGTCACTATGTTTAGGCGTTACCTCTTTTCGTGTTTCTATAGATCATAGCTGGAATGTAGAGTGTTATTAGCATTACAACGCTTCGTTTACGTAGCTAGAATAAGCATTTACAATCACGTGGCCTATCGGGATGCGAGATTCGGGTTCGAGTGACCATAAAACCTATTTTCATAAGGTGTTTATAATAAATGGTGTTTCACATGGCGATCGAAAATTTGACACTACAGCCTTCGTCAGTACGTTATAACACAAATAATTAGTTCACGCAGATTAGCTCAGTGAATATTTTCATAGACGGAAACAAAAAAGTATCGGTAATTAATCATAATAAAAGTCGAACTTACTCAAAAACTTTGATTAATAAATTAATGTTTCACGGTTTACAAGATAATATCTTTGAAAATAATTTTGAGATTTATGTTTCCATAAAATCATTTCAAAGTTTTATTTCGACATTGTTGTGAAAAGAGATAAAACGATTATCATGACAAATCCTAAGCTATGCCGTTTAAAGCAATGGGGCTTGATTCGCAGTCTTTTCTCGTGACATCTATTACACTTAAAACCTCCGTTAAATACCATCCTCCTTTTGGTTCTTTGTACTCCACCCCTTCAAAAGCTCCCGGACTCCATCCCATTGTAACTCGGTCATTTGTGGTCTTACCCTTCTTTAAAACAGTTTGGTTATTTATTTACATGCTATAATCCCTTAAACGTTTACGAATGTTACTTGCTTCAAAAAAGATTTCCATTCTTACTTGTTTGTATTCATTTTCACAACACTCCATTATACATTTAATGTTTACATTGTTTGACTTTAAGTAGCTCGGAATTGTGTGAAGCAACGAATAATATTTTACTAACTCACTTTGCCTGTGCGGTGTTAAATGTCTAACCTCCGCAACTAAAATAAAAGAAATCAAAGCAATCAGTACCCAGCTGTCTCGTACGTTCCAACCACGCAATAACGTATTGTGTTGAAAGGAAATGAAGCGACTGGTATCTTGTCAGAGGAAAATTTAACACCAGAATATTCAAAGAATTGTTATATCCCTGATCATGAGGAAGTACTGACGAAAGTATATTCTCATAGTACATGAAAACCTTTACAACAATGTAGGTGGCTATGTAACTTACAGTTCAGTCACACACAAATATACAGTGTTTTGGAAATTCCAGGTTTTAATTTTTATATCGCACAAAAAGAGATGCAATTTTGTAACGTAGAGTCGGTCTGGGCTTGTGGGGCAAATGCCAGACCGCCAGACGTTTTTAGTTTCGTTTCTGATTGAATTTAGGAAAATGGTTTTTTCATCTGGAACTCCTTCAGTATTAATGTATCTCATAATTGGGAAAATACTTTCTTAGTTATGCTTTTCTTTTATAAATCAAATACTTGGTAAAATAAATATTTATAGATATAAGTCTGTATAAGTTTGCTTGCTTTGGGTACATTTATAAAACTCAGTAAATATTTAAACTCGAGTGTTAACTCGAAGATCCCTTTTACCTTCCTTAAATAAGTTTGTATACATTTATTTTTCAGTTTCCCTTGAAAACTTAAATCAAATATATTCAGTATATTTCTGAAATATAAACAAATTCGTCTTCGTCTTTTTGTCCTAATTTAAAAGCTTTGAAAATATTAAATCCTTAAATTATCTTCCATTTACTTTTAAAACACACGCACGGTATTGACGTGATGCACGGGTTACTTTGCATTCTCATTCACGTAATAACCCATATCCCATTAGCGTAATGTGGGTTGTGTATTGTTACGTCAGGATTTCTCATAAATACTCGACAATCAACATTGTTATGATAAGGTAACAAAGTTGAGGAATTTGTTGAGGAGTTTGTTATCATACAGAAGTATTATTTGTAACACATTGTAATTTGTTTTAGTGGTAGAAACGTAAATGAAAATCAAAGCAATCTTCAAATTATTTTCTTCATTTATGTATAAGATAACATTCAAAATTTAAGGCTATTTGATATTATATTTCTAGAAAACAAATGGACTAAAAACATTATAGAAGAAATATTTGAAGAGCAGCTATCATGTTGACACTGAGTTATTCACTCTTTCTACTAAGCTATTGCAAATCATACATATTGTAAAAATAAATGAGTTTATATCTTGATTTTATAATATAGCATAGAACAATATATTAAGTCGAATAAAATAATAGTAATATGCCAGAAGAAAACCCCAAGAGCAGACAATAACCCGCAATCCCTCCGAATTCAATTTCCCGATTCTTTACGAAATAAATCTCTTCTGATTGTTTTTTAAACCGTTAAATCGAACTCGACAAGTTATCGCGCAGACGTCCAATGTTACTGACAGGATTCCTCTGCCAACTAAAGGATCATATTTATCGCCTACAACCAATTTGTTCCTAAAGCTTTCCTCCTAAGAGTAAATTATATCACAATTGTTAATGAATTTAGAGTAGGTTATGTTAAGTAATACAGTTTTATTATTTGAGTAACGAGTTTTTTTTTCAAAACAAATAGACCCACACTTGTACCTAATTATATACTTGGAAGAACACTTTGGCCATATTAAAATAACGTTTGAATAAAATTTTAAATTTAAAGATATTTGGTAAGTTGTTTCTAATAAATTTAAATATATATTCTATTTGTTAAACAAACGATACACCATTTCTAATTCTAAAATAGCAAATATTGTTTTCTTGTGTAAATATAACGGTGACAGTGCATTACATTATTTACTGTACAAGCAGAAACTACAACGGGATAAGTCAAAAGAATTTGTGCAAACGTGGAAAACACACATAGCAAACACACGCGCGCTCGCGCACACATAACGCATTCACACTAAACCACAACACGCAATTAACCAAATCTCACATACACACACACACACACACACACACACAAAATAGACAGTGCATGCGAACGCACACACACACACACACACACACACACACACACACACACACACACACACACGCACAAACACACAATTTTGGAAAATGTATTTTGTTAATGGTTTGTTTTCAATTTCAAGTTTTGATTCATAAAAAAGACTACAAATGAATATTTTATAATTTTTGGCCGCGTACTTCACCATCATTGGCTAAATTACTTAATTTCTTCCTAATTATAAAAAATATCGTTTCACTAATCCTACAAATTGTGATGACGTCCATTATCTTCCTGGGATTTTCTTTTTTAACCCTCTTTGCCTCTCCTTGGAAAACACTCTAGAGGCATATAACGATTACTGATAAAGCCACTAAACTATGCATCTCTGATGTCAACCCAATAAAGTACCCAGAACTCAGGAGGGAAATGGAGTGTAAAGAGAGACGGTGCTGAGAAGGAAAATTCGCGTACTTTGAAGCGTGATGTTATAGAAGTGTGTAAGTTGGAAGGGAGTCTACGAAACAACGCTAGTTTTGGTCTCTATTAGTAATTATGTTATTATCAATTCGATTTACTTATTTCAACTAGTAAGGAAAATATACTTCGTTTGCCGGGATACCGTTCGAATAAGAATTGATATTTTATTTTCCTTGAATGAAGGAAAAATACCTGTAATAAATTGGGGGGTTCCCAAAATATTTGTTTAAAACACCGAGAGACATTAATTTGTCTTTGAAGGTAGTACATAAAGTCTAAAATAAAGTGATTACCAAAATACCTTTTGCGATATAAAATGTATTCTTACATTTATTCTAACACATTTTCATTAAATAAAACATAATATACGTTTATTAAGTTTGAACTTCTAGAATAATCTATCACAAAACTAACCTGCTAATTAATGAAAAGTATAATACAATTTTAAAAAACTAGAATTTATTCTAAACGTTATAGGGTTTTCCCTATTTTCTTCCAAGCGTTTTAGTTTTGACTTTAGTAGACAATTATGATTTGTCGAAACTAATAGTATATTTAAATATATTTATCTGAATATATTTATATATTTATGTTTTTATATACATGTATTTATATATATTAAAATCTACTAATGTTTTAAATCTCAGTAAAACTCTTTTATTTCAACACAATTATTTCTTGAAATGACTAGGTCGTACAGTAGCAATTTTTTATATTAAAAGAACAAAAGTAAAATAGGGTATTGGTTATGATCTATTTAACACTTAAAGTTATTGTTATTTCGATTCCAATGATTCAATTGATGTAGTCCTATATATTATACAGCATAAAGTTATTTAAAAAAAAAACAGAAGCTACTTCAAAAAAAGAACCGGAATATATGATTTATACTTACTAAAGGTAAAACATAATTTTCGAATGACTTAAACATAATTTATCATAAGCTCATTACCCACAAAATGTTGAAGTCGGCACTGAATGTCATATTTCCACTCATATTTAACATACTGAAAGTGACAAATGAGGGGTTTTACATTATGTTGGTATATTGAATAACAAATCATGGTATAAGCACAGGATAATCAATCGTTTCTTCAATAAGCTTATTTTATAGATAGAAGAAATTTATTATATTTATGAAACTGTATTATCGTGAAACAAACAAACAAAACATACGGATCGAATACAGAACCTCCATTCTTGAAGTAGGTTAGACATTATTCAGCTACAAGATTAAGGCTTAAGGTTTTGGTATGATACAAAAATTTGATGTATTTGAATATTGTGAGCATTGATTGTAACTTGAATTATACATCTTAAGAGCCTTGGCAGACTCGACGTTGATGGAAGACGTATTTCCCACGGGGACTAACACATTCTGTATTCGAAGTTTAAGCTAAATTTAACGTACTCTTGTTCGGAGTAATGTGACAGTTTATAAGCCTTCCATTTATACCTTTCTTGATTCCCTACGATACAAAACTGGATAAATTGTTAGAACTTTGGGAAATGTATACATTCAATACAACTGACATAGCCCAAAACGTAAGAACTTATTATACAAACGGATGAGATATTTGTATTATATGCAGTCTATAAAGAACGATTTTTTTAAAATATGAAATCTAATCTTGGTAAACATATACCTTAAACAATCCGTGGCTCTAAAAGCCTTAACGGAAATCCTGCTGGATTAGTTTCTAACCCTCAGGGACAAATTTATAAGATTTAAAAGGGCATCACTAAGCTAACATGTCGGGAAGATTGCTTTATCACTAATCTTCTCAATATGTCATCATCCATCCTTTATTATCCATGCCATAAGAATTACTTAATTTATAAAGTTTATTTGACATTTTTATTTAATTGCACCTGATTCAATTCGAATTTACCACTATTTCTGCGTGAATAAAAAAAGTATAGTTACTAAACCTAACATTTGTATGAAATAAAAAAATCCGTTGCCACCATTAAATGGAAATAATAAAATTAAAAATAATAGTTTTTAACAAAATTAAATATAAAGTTAAAATAATGTATACATGTAAAATATTGTATTATATTTTAATAAAATGTCATCTTTAAAATAATATTTCATTTCTGAAGTATTTGAACTTCATGAAAGAAGTAACTTAACACAATTTCCATCATTAACGACTTTCTGGATACTTTACTCTTATTATTTTTCCATCTTTCCCTTTAATAACTATATTAAAATACAATTTTAGATTTTAGAAATTTTATTTTACTTAGTAAAATGTTTTTAATGCCGATACACATTTTAAAATCCAAATTTTGATAAAATATTTGTTTTAATGAAACGTTTGTGAAAAATTTGATGAAATGAATCTTTTTAAAGACACTTCAAAAGCTTACAGTTCCTCTGGATAGTTCTTATATATTCAGATAGTTTCGCCATTCAAACTGTTTATTGATTCAAACGTTCTATAAGCCTGAGAAAATCTTTTGAAGAATTTCGAACTTATTTTAAGCACCTCAGAACGGCGCTTACTCCATCGTCAAGGATGATATGAAAATATTGTTTCCCCCAGCGCCAAACTTAGACTAACGTTGGCTAACAGTTTCCTTAAAACTTGCATAAGAGAATGTAGAGACGTTTAACTTGCACAGCTGTGTTAGAATGGGGATATAAAGTGTATGGTTAGTATATCTTTGGAAATAAATAAATAGCTTTTAGTAACGTAAACACGCGACTGTTGGGTTTTAAGTTTGATAAATAGATATTCGTCAATTTACTTTGCAAAAACCCTACTGGATAATATTTCTCAACTAACGGTTTTGGTACTGGGTCAGTGTATTTTTTCAAGGGTAATCGATATGAGAGTGTTTCCTTATCTAATCGTTTCGATTGCAGAAGTGAAGCAGTAAAATAGGCTGAAGCAATCAAATAAATTGCAGGGACTGTTTGCAAGCAACGAATATCGGGTTATGATGACGTACGCTTTTTAAATCGTATATTTTTTTTATCGTAGTGCGCTTGTACCGTGAATTTTTTACTACTATAAAACGATTACGATAAATTTAAGTTTAAAATTCGTTTCGTTGTAAATAAATTTAAAAAACAAATTGACTGATGAATTCTGCGTTTATTTTCCTCATGCATTATGCGTTAGTTTGACTGATGTATTATGCGTTAGTTTACCTAATGCATCATGTGTTAGTTTGCCTGATACATTATGCATTAGTTTGCCCGATGTATTATGCGTTAGTTTGCCTGATGCATTATGCGTTAGTTTGCCTGATGTATTATGCGTTAGTTCATCTGATGTATTATACGTTAGTTTGCCTGATGTATTATGCGTTAGTTTACCTAATGCATCATGCGTTAGTTCGCCTGATGTATTATGCATTAGTTTGCCTGATGTATTATGCGTTAGTTTGCCTGATGTATTATGCGTTAGTTTGCTTATGTATCGTGCGTTAGTTTGCCTGATGTATTATGCGTTAGTTTGCCTAATGCATCATGCGTTAGTTTGCCTGATATATTATGCTTTAGTTTGTCTATTGTATCGTGCGTTAGTATGCCTGTTACATTCTGCATTAGACATAACATTACATCTGTACTTATTAGCTAAAACACTAAGTGGGTCCCCTCTTGAAATGTCTAAATAATGTTTCGACAACTTTAAGCACATATGCAATGAAAACCTATCGATTCTAAAGTAGCAATTTATTGTATTACTCCTTCCATATAGATTATCATTTACAGTAAAAAATTCAATGAATTTCTAAGAATTCTATGAAACATAATTTATCTAGTCACATATGCGCCCATAAACTCTACTCTTGGTTTTATAAATCCTCTGGAAGAGATTTATTTTAACATTTTATATGTGCATGTGTCTTTTGTTAATACAACCAACATATTAGAGATTTAATCGATTTATTCTCAGATTTGCTGACATAAACTAACTCCTGAGCACAATCAGACGATTATAGAGACCTCCAATCCAGGATAAATCCTCTTGATTCAATTAACAGCAGTGCTTTAATTACCCGACTCCTTAAGAGATGGCAAATCTCAAATCATTGCCTTCTCTCTCTATCATATAAAGATTGGTGCATTTTTCATTCAGATAGGAGCTCTACTTCGCATTTTAGACCCGCCACACGTTATCTAGCTTCCCGTCGTCTATCCCCAGTATGGTATCCAAAGCCCACTTGTAGGATTAAATGCTACTGTATTCATCCCTCCCTATCCTGCCCAATAGCTATACTAGCTAATAGCGTTAGAAATGCAAAAAGGAATAATTACGTCCAAGGATCTACTCAGTTATTGGTATATTTTAATAACATCCAACGTTAAGAAATCCCCCAACACTAATCTCTCAATATCAGTAACTTTTTACTCTGAGGTTACGTTGGTGCAGACAGTTTACCGTATTTACTGCAGTGCTCTTTTAATAGGATGTGTTGAGATAGCGTACACTTACAAAACTTTGCCCTGCAGTTTTTCGCGTCGTGATAATTTATAACATCCTTTCCCCAGTGATATTGACGTGAGCTTGCAATTTTTAGTTATATTAAGAATAAATCAAATGCGTCTCTGTAATATTAAACGAACAATCTATTCCTTGTCTTCAAGACAAAACTAAGTGCATCAAAAACGTCCACCTTCATTAGAGAGTTCTGCAATGTTAATGTGAACTAATAGTTGGGCTGTTCGTAAGAAAATCATATAATACAAATAAAAAAATATAAATCATCTCCATAAAAACACAACTAAATAAATGTGGCAAATCATTTTCCCTAAAAGTAATTGCATTTTTATTAGCAGTCGAATTACTACTAACCAATGTTGATACATTAGCAATACGTATATTTAAATTAAATAAATAAATATAAGTTTCCATTGCTACAAGATGACTAGAAGTTTATTGCTTCACGTTATTTGCCGAAAAGACATTTAAAGGAATGGAGTTTACTCTTTACACAAACCCATCTGTCACTCAGCTGGAGATAAAATCTCTTCTTCAAGTGTTTCCAGGAAGCCATTTTGTTAAGCGATTCACGACCTGGGCTAATAGAGCGGATTGGGCAGTTTTGGGCGAGTTACCAATGAAATTTTGTTCCTTAAAGCTACGATCTCAAAAAAATTAATTGTATTAAATTGTTGTGTTACAAAAAATTGTACAGAAATAAAATTAGATTTTAAAAATACCAATTTCCAATTCTTTCTAATTTCCCCTGTTTTTTTCGGTTTCATTTCTCTCTCATGCTCTATCTCCCATTTTCTATCTCTCTATTCTCTGTCTCTTTTTCTCTGGAAACTTAATTGTAAATGCTTTTGTTGTCTGCAAAATGTTGTTATAATTTTTATAAATTTTGTAATAAAACGTCAACAAATATAACCCAATAATGCCCATTGGCCAATTTAGTAAAGGATTCTTTTAAAATTAAATTTTCTAGACAAAACGTTTTTGTCCAGTACAACGAAGTATACTAACTTATAGATGAATGTAGGTAAAACAGATCCAGATGTTTTTTTTTAATTGAAGTCTTGTATTTCTCCGTCAGTAAGCTTTTACTCACGGCTATTAAAGAACTCCGTCTTAGCACTTTACGGCCTGACATTTTTAGGTTATGTTCACTTAGTACACACACTGTTTAGTGCAATACATGATAAAAATCATTTCTGTACCTTCCATTGGATGTTTACGTTTGTTTTTAAGTAAATGACGTCAGTAAACTCAGTTGTAATCTGTGCTGTGTGACTGACAAGTATACGGTTTATATCACTTCCACTAATTGTTTTGTTTTCTCGAACCTAATTTATCACTACAAGAAGCCTCACTGACCAATTAACGCAAAGTTTACTGAAACATTTCTGTAAAACTTTACTACCGGTTGCGCGTAATAAACCAAAAATGTTTTCAAATTCGATATCTTTTTAAAAGACATAATCATAACGGACTTAAACTTTTCTTCATTACGATTATTTTCGGTTAAATATACCCAAGAGTTATTTTAACTCCCACTCAACGACATTATCATTATGAATTCATCGAC
Source organism: Prosapia bicincta (assembly GCA_036971475.1). NCBI lineage: Eukaryota > Metazoa > Arthropoda > Insecta > Hemiptera > Cercopidae > Prosapia > Prosapia bicincta. Next base: position 14,985,307 of record JBAIZL010000009.1, read on the forward strand.
AATATTTTCTTTAGAACGGAGATTTGAACATAATTGGAGTGAATTGATTTTTTAAATAAACTTTTAAACCTTAAATATTATTAAGGGAACGTTTCGATCACAGCTACTGCCCTAGTGGATTAATTCATTTGAGGAATCGGATGGATGAACAAGAGTCATTGTAAGTATAACTATACTTGAAATAACGAGTATAAGTATATTGTAAGGTTACGTTTCGTTCACAGCTACTGTCCTAGTGGATTAATTCATTTGAGGAATAGGATGGATGAACAAGAGTCATTGTAAGTATAACTATACTTGAAATAACGAGTATAAGTATATTGTAAGGTTACGTTTCGTTCACAGCTACTGCCCTAGTGGATTAATTCATTTAAGGAATAGGATGGATGAACAAGAGTCATTGTAAGTATAACTATACTTGAAATAACGAGTATACGTATATTGTAAGGTTACGTTTCGCTCACAGCTACTGCCCTAGTGGAACAATTCATTTATGGAATCGGATGGATGAACAAGAATCATTGTAAGTATAACTATACTTGAAATAACGAGTATAAGTATATTGTAAGGTTACGTATCGTTCACAGCTACTGCCCTAGTGGATTAATTCATTTGAGGAATAGGATGGATGAACAAGAGTCATTGTAAGTATAACTATACTGGAAATAACGAGTATAAGTATATTGTAAGGTTACGTTTCGTTCACAGCTACTGCCCTAGTGGAATTATTCATTTGAGGAATCGGATGGATGAACAAGAGTCATTGTAAGTATAACTATACTTGAAATAACGAGTATAAGTATATTGTAAGGTTACGTTTCGTTCACAGCTACTGCCCTAGTGGATTAATTCATTTGAGGAATAGGATGGATGAACAAGAGTCATTGTAAGTATAACTATACTTGAAATAACGAGTATAAGTATATTGTAAGGTTACGTTTCGTTCACAGCTACTGCCCTAGTGGATTAATTCATTTGAGGAATAGGATGGATGAACAAGAGTCATTGTAAGTATAACTATACTTGAAATAACGAGTATACGTATATTGTAAGGTTACGTTTCGTTCACAGCTACTGCCCTAGTGGATTAATTAATTTAAGGAATCGGATGGATGAACAAGAGTCATTGTAAGTATAACTATACTTGAAATAACGAGTATAAGTATATTGTAAGGTTACGTTTCGTTCACAGCTACTGTCCTAGTGGAACAATTCATTTAAGGAATCGGATGGATGAACAAGAGTCATTGTAAGTATAACTATACTTGAAATAACGAGTATAAGTATATTGTAAGGTTACGTTTCGTTCACAGCTACTGCCCTAGTGGATTAATTAATTTAAGGAATCGGATGGATGAACAAGAGTCATTGTAAGTATAACTATACTTGAAATAACGAGTATACGTATATTGTAAGGTTACGTTTCGTTCACAGCTACTGCCCTAGTGGATTAATTAATTTAAGGAATCGGATGGATGAACAAGAGTCATTGTAAGTATAACTATACTAGAAATAACGAGTATAAGTATATTGTAAGGTTACGTTTCGTTCACAGCTACTGCCCTAGTGGATTAATGCATTTAAGGAATCGGATGGATGAACAAGAGTCATTGTAAGTATAACTATACTTGAAATAACGAGTATAAGTATATTGTAAGGTTACGTTTCGTTCACAGCTACTGCCCTAGTGGAACAATTCATTTAAGGAATCGGATGGATGAACAAGAGTCATTGTAAGTATAACTATACTTGAAATAACGAGTATAAGTATATTGTAAGGTTACGTTTCGTTCACAGCTACTGCCCTAGTGGATTAATTCATTTAAGGAATCGGATGGATGAACAAGAGTCATTGTAAGTATAACTGTACTTGAAATAACGAGTATACGTATATTGTAAGGTTACGTTTCGTTCACAGCTACTGCCCTAGTGGATTAATTCATTTGAGGAATAGGATGGATGAACAAGAGTCATTGTAAGTATAACTATACTTGAAATAACGAGTATAAGTATATTGTAAGGTTACGTTTCGTTCACAGCTACTGCCCTAGTGGATTAATTCATTTGAGGAATAGGATGGATGAACAAGAGTCATTGTAAGTATAACTATACTTGAAATAACGAGTATAAGTATATTGTAAGGTTACGTTTCGTTCACAGCTACTGCCCTAGTGGAATTATTCATTTTAGGAATAGGATGGATGAACAAGAGTCATTGTAAGTATAACTATACTTGAAATAACGAGTATAAGTATATTGTAAGGTTACGTTTCGTTCACAGCTACTGCCCTAGTGGATTAATTCATTTGAGGAATAGGATGGATGAACAAGAGTCATTGTAAGTATAACTATACTTGAAATAACGAGTATACGTATATTGTAAGGTTACGTTTCGTTCACAGCTACTGCCCTTGTGGATTAATTAATTTAAGGAATCGGATGGATGAACAAGAGTCATTGTAAGTATAACTATACTTGAAATAACGAGTATAAGTATATTGTAAGGTTACGTTTCGTTCACAGCTACTGTCCTAGTGGAACAATTCATTTAAGAAATCGGATGGATGAACAAGAGTCATTGTAAGTATAACTATACTTGAAATAACGAGTATAAGTATATTGTAAGGTTACGTTTCGTTCACAGCTACTGCCCTAGTGGAACAATTCATTTAAGGAATCGGATGGATGAACAAGAGTCATTGTAAGTATAACTATACTTGAAATAACGAGTATAAGTATATTGTAAGGTTACGTTTCGTTCACAGCTACTGCCCTAATGGATTAATTCATTTGAGGAATAGGATGGATGAACAAGAGTCATTGTAAGTATAACTATACTTGAAATAACGAGTATAAGTATATTGTAAGGTTACGTTTCGTTCACAGCTACTGCCCTAGTGGATTAATTCATTTGAGGAATAGGATGGATGAACAAGTGTCATTGTAAGTATAACTATACTTGAAATAACGAGTATACGTATATTGTAAGTTTACGTTTCGTTCACAGCTACTGCCCTAGTGGATTAATTAATTTAAGGAATCGGATGGATGAACAAGAGTCATTGTAAGTATAACTATACTTGAAATAACGAGTATAAGTATATTGTAAGGTTACGTTTCGTTCACAGCTACTGTCCTAGTGGAACAATTCATTTGAGGAATCGGATGGATGAACAAGAGTCATTGTAAGTATAACTATACTTGAAATAACGAGTATAAGTATATTGTAAGGTTACGTTTCGTTCACAGCTACTGTCCTAGTGGATTAATTCATTTGAGGAATAGGATGGATGAACAAGAGTCATTGTAAGTATAACTATACTTGAAATAACGAGTATAAGTATATTGTAAGGTTACGTTTCGTTCACAGCTACTGCCCTAGTGGAATTATTCATTTGAGGAATCGGATGGATGAACAAGAGTCATTGTAAGTATAACTATACTTGAAATAACGAGTATAAGTATATTGTAAGGTTACGTTTCGTTCACAGCTACTGCCCTAGTGGATTAATTCATTTGAGGAATAGGATGGATGAACAAGAGTCATTGTAAGTATAACTATACTTGAAATAACGAGTATACGTATATTGTAAGGTTACGTTTCGTTCACAGCTACTGCCCTTGTGGATTAATTAATTTAAGGAATCGGATGGATGAACAAGAGTCATTGTAAGTATAACTATACTTGAAATAACGAGTATAAGTATATTGTAAGGTTACGTTTCGTTCACAGCTACTGTCCTAGTGGAACAATTCATTTAAGAAATCGGATGGATGAACAAGAGTCATTGTAAGTATAACTATACTTGAAATAACGAGTATAAGTATATTGTAAGGTTACGTTTCGTTCACAGCTACTGCCCTAGTGGAACAATTCATTTAAGGAATCGGATGGATGAACAAGAGTCATTGTAAGTATAACTATACTTGAAATAACGAGTATAAGTATATTGTAAGGTTACGTTTCGTTCACAGCTACTGCCCTAATGGATTAATTCATTTGAGGAATAGGATGGATGAACAAGAGTCATTGTAAGTATAACTATACTTGAAATAACGAGTATAAGTATATTGTAAGGTTACGTTTCGTTCACAGCTACTGCCCTAGTGGATTAATTCATTTGAGGAATAGGATGGATGAACAAGTGTCATTGTAAGTATAACTATACTTGAAATAACGAGTATACGTATATTGTAAGTTTACGTTTCGTTCACAGCTACTGCCCTAGTGGATTAATTAATTTAAGGAATCGGATGGATGAACAAGAGTCATTGTAAGTATAACTATACTTGAAATAACGAGTATAAGTATATTGTAAGGTTACGTTTCGTTCACAGCTACTGTCCTAGTGGAACAATTCATTTGAGGAATCGGATGGATGAACAAGAGTCATTGTAAGTATAACTATACTTGAAATAACGAGTATAAGTATATTGTAAGGTTACGTTTCGTTCACAGCTACTGTCCTAGTGGAACAATTCATTTAAGGAATCGGATGGATGAACAAGAGTCATTGTAAGTATAACTATACTTGAAATAACGAGTATAAGTATATTGTAAGGTTACGTTTCGTTCACAGCTACTGCCCTAGTGGATTAATTCATTTGAGGAATAGGATGGATGAACAAGAGTCATTGTAAGTATAACTATACTTGAAATAACGAGTATACGTATATTGTAAGGTTACGTTTCGTTCACAGCTACTGCCCTTGTGGATTAATTAATTTAAGGAATCGGATGGATGAACAAGAGTCATTGTAAGTATAACTATACTTGAAATAACGAGTATAAGTATATTGTAAGGTTACGTTTCGTTCACAGCTACTGTCCTAGTGGAACAATTCATTTAAGAAATCGGATGGATGAACAAGAGTCATTGTAAGTATAACTATACTTGAAATAACGAGTATAAGTATATTGTAAGGTTACGTTTCGTTCACAGCTACTGCCCTAGTGGAACAATTCATTTAAGGAATCGGATGGATGAACAAGAGTCATTGTAAGTATAACTATACTTGAAATAACGAGTATAAGTATATTGTAAGGTTACGTTTCGTTCACAGCTACTGCCCTAATGGATTAATTCATTTGAGGAATAGGATGGATGAACAAGAGTCATTGTAAGTATAACTATACTTGAAATAACGAGTATAAGTATATTGTAAGGTTACGTTTCGTTCACAGCTACTGCCCTAGTGGATTAATTCATTTGAGGAATAGGATGGATGAACAAGTGTCATTGTAAGTATAACTATACTTGAAATAACGAGTATACGTATATTGTAAGTTTACGTTTCGTTCACAGCTACTGCCCTAGTGGATTAATTAATTTAAGGAATCGGATGGATGAACAAGAGTCATTGTAAGTATAACTATACTTGAAATAACGAGTATAAGTATATTGTAAGGTTACGTTTCGTTCACAGCTACTGTCCTAGTGGAACAATTCATTTGAGGAATCGGATGGATGAACAAGAGTCATTGTAAGTATAACTATACTTGAAATAACGAGTATAAGTATATTGTAAGGTTACGTTTCGTTCACAGCTACTGTCCTAGTGGAACAATTCATTTAAGGAATCGGATGGATGAACAAGAGTCATTGTAAGTATAACTATACTTGAAATAACGAGTATAAGTATATTGTAAGGTTACGTTTCGTTCACAGCTACTGCCCTAGTGGAACAATTCATTTAAGGAATCGGATGGATGAACAAGAGTCATTGTAAGTATAACTATACTTGAAATAACGAGTATAAGTATATTGTAAGGTTACGTTTCGTTCACAGCTACTGCCCTAGTGGATTAATTCATTTGAGGAATAGGATGGATGAACAAGAGTCATTGTAAGTATAACTATACTTGAAATAACGAGTATAAGTATATTGTAAGGTTACGTTTCGTTCACAGCTACTGCCCTAGTGGAACAATTCATTTAAGGAATCGGATGGATGAACAAGAGTCATTGTAAGTATAACTATACTTGAAATAACGAGTATAAGTATATTGTAAGGTTACGTTTCGTTCACAGCTACTGCCCTAGTGGATTAATTCATTTGAGGAATAGGATGGATGAACAAGAGTCATTGTAAGTATAACTATACTTGAAATAACGAGTATACGTATATTGTAAGGTTACGTTTCGCTCACAGCTACTGCCCTAGTGGAACAATTCATTTATGGAATCGGATGGATGAACAAGAGTCATTGTAAGTATAACTATACTTGAAATAACGAGTATAAGTATATTGTAAGGTTACGTTTCGTTCACAGCTACTGCCCTAGTGGAACAATTCATTTAAGGAATCGGATGGATGAACAAGAGTCATTGTAAGTATAACTGTACTTGAAATAACGAGTATAAGTATATTGTAAGGTTACGTTTCGTTCACAGCTACTGCCCTAGTGGATTAATTCATTTGAGGGATAGGATGGATGAACAAGAGTCATTGTAAGTATAACTATACTTGAAATAACGAGTATAAGTATATTGTAAGGTTACGTTTCGTTCACAGCTACTGCCCTAGTGGATTAATTCATTTGAGGAATAGGATGGATGAACAAGAGTCATTGTAAGTATAACTATACTTGAAATAACGAGTATACGTATATTGTAAGGTTACGTTTCGTTCACAGCTACTGCCCTTGTGGATTAATTAATTTAAGGAATCGGATGGATGAACAAGAGTCATTGTAAGTATAACTATACTTGAAATAACGAGTATAAGTATATTGTAAGGTTACGTTTCGTTCACAGCTACTGTCCTAGTGGAACAATTCATTTAAGGAATCGGATGGATGAACAAGAGTCATTGTAAGTATAACTATACTTGAAATAACGAGTATAAGTATATTGTAAGGTTACGTTTCGTTCACAGCTACTGCCCTAGTGGATTAATTAATTTAAGGAATCGGATGGATGAACAAGAGTCATTGTAAGTATAACTATACTTGAAATAACGAGTATACGTATATTGTAAGTTTACGTTTCGTTCACAGCTACTGCCCTAGTGGATTAATTAATTTAAGGAATCGGATGGATGAACAAGAGTCATTGTAAGTATAACTATACTAGAAATAACGAGTGTAAGTATATTGTAAGGTTACGTTTCGTTCACAGCTACTGCCCTAGTGGATTAATGCATTTAAGGAATCGGATGGATGAACAAGAGTCATTGTAAGTATAACTATACTTGAAATAACGAGTATAAGTATATTGTAAGGTTACGTTTCGTTCACAGCTACTGCCCTAGTGGAACAATTCATTTAAGGAATCGGATGGATGAACAAGAGTCATTGTAAGTATAACTATACTTGAAATAACGAGTATAAGTATATTGTAAGGTTACGTTTCGTTCACAGCTACTGCCCTAGTGGATTAATTCATTTGAGGAATAGGATGGATGAACAAGAGTCATTGTAAGTATAACTATACTTGAAATAACGAGTATACGTATATTGTAAGGTTACGTTTCGCTCACAGCTACTGCCCTAGTGGAACAATTCATTTATGGAATCGGATGGATGAACAAGAGTCATTGTAAGTATAACTATACTTGAAATAACGAGTATAAGTATATTGTAAGGTTACGTTTCGTTCACAGCTACTGCCCTAGTGGAACAATTCATTTAAGGAATCGGATGGATGAACAAGAGTCATTGTAAGTATAACTGTACTTGAAATAACGAGTATACGTATATTGTAAGGTTACGTTTCGTTCACAGCTACTGCCCTAGTGGAACAATTCATTTAAGGAATCGGATGGATGAACAAGAGTCATTGTAAGTATAACTGTACTTGAAATAACGAGTATACGTATATTGTAAGGTTACGTTTCGTTCACAGCTACTGCCCTAGTGGATTAATTCATTTGAGGAATCGGATGGATGAACAAGAGTCATTGTAAGTATAACTATACTTGAAATAACGAGTATAAGTATATTGTAAGGTTACGTTTCGTTCACAGCTACTCCCCTAGTGGATTAATTCATTTGAGGAATCGGATGGATGAACAAGAGTCATTGTAAGTATACAGTTATACTTGAAAGAAGGAGTAGGCTATAGGTATATTGTATTACAGAGTTTATTAGTAATTCCGTCTTCGTTTCCAAATTTCCCAAACCAACGTACAACAAATAGCGGCGAATTTCCCAAACCAACGTACAACAAATAGCGGCGATTTTCCCAAACCAACGTACAACAAATAGCGGCGATTTCCCCAAACCAACGTACAACAAATAGCGGCGAATTTCCCAAACCAACGTACAACAAAGAGCGGCGAATCTCCCAAACCAACGTACAACAAATAGCGGCTAATTTCTCAAACCAACGTACAACAAATAGCGGCGAATTTCCCAAACCAACGTACAACAAATAGCGGCGAATTTCCCAAACCAACGTACGACAAATAGCGGCGAATTTTCAAAACCAACGTACAACAAATAGCGGCGAATTTCCCAAACCAACGTACAACAAATAGCGGCGATTTTCCCAAACCAACGTACAACAAATAGCGGCGATTTCCCCAAACCAACGTACAACAAATAGCGGCGAATTTCTCAAACCAACGTACAACAAATAGCGGCGAATTTCCCAAACCAACGTACAACAAATAGCGGCGAATTTCCCAAACCAACGTACGACAAATAGCGGCGAATTTTCAAAACCAACGTACAACAAATAGCGGCGAATTTCCCAAACCAACGTACAACAAATAGCGGCGAATTTCCCATACCAACGTACAACAAATAGCGGCGAATTTCCCAAACCAATGTACAACAAATAGCGGCGAATTTCCCAAACCAACGTACGACAAATAGCGGCGAATTTCATGTAGACAAATATTTTAGTTCTAAACTGTAATATATGACTTTTTATAGCCGGGTTAATTGAGTTTTTTACTGCGTTTATCTATTTAGCTCTGAGCTTAATATTATATTTCTAGACGTAGGAATTAGTTAATTTGTTTGCTTCTTTGGTATGTGATATGTATTACGTAAGCTTATGGTGAATAAATAATAAAGAAGGTTATGCAAAGCTGAAGAGAGAGAGAGAGAGATAGATAGAGAGAGAGAGAGAGAGAGAGAGAGAGAGAGAGAGAGATTCTTTACTTTGTGTCATAACATGACTATCCCTAATGGTGTAATAAATCATTCTGTCGCTCTAAAGACACGCAACGAGGCTTTGTATGAATTGTCTTAAGTAATAAATAGGTATAATTACTTTATTTTAAAGAGGAAATACACAAAATATGCTCAGTAGAAACAATTGCATCAAAGCTAGCAAACTAAACTGGTTATACGTTTTTATTGGAAAATATAAATAAAACAAGGTTTTAATTGAAAAATATCCTGCGAAACACAATAATCAGTATGTAAAATTGGCTTGGGAACAAACCATACACACCAAAAAAAGTCCGAATATCATTTGGTTTTGGTTTCACCAGTTAGATGACAGCCTTATAACTGATTTGTATATTTGGTTATTAAAATATTTACTGTGGTTAGAGTATGTTTGTGGGTTGTTGATTGTATATTCACAAGAATTAGTTCATAAATAGTGAAGGATTGAATTGTATGTCTTCTCAATTTTAAAATGTTGTTGATCTAATTGAGTTAAATTATTCAAAAAATATTGATTAAAATTGCAAAATTTATTATTAGATTTCCAATGAATGTAACCTGATAATACATGAAATTATATATATATATATATATATATATATATATATATATATATATATATATATATATATATATATAGGTCATATGTTTTTGTAAGAATAATTCCATCTGTCTGAAGGGCTAACTACCTGATACTTTATATTCTGTATGGTTGGTTAGGCACACACTAGGTTAAATCAAACGCAATTAGAACACAATTTTATAGTTACAAACAATTACTAAAAAAACATTAGATAAAATTATATCATTGTAGGCCAGTTTTACTTTCTAAAACTGACATAATAGTAAGAGATGGTGGGGAAGATATTGTTAGAAGGAAGATTACATTTTGTTATAGAAAATAACGAGCAAAGAGTGAGTGTCATTTTAGTTACATAGCTTTCTCTTTGTTTTCGTAATAAACAAGCCACTGATTTAAAGCTTGCGTTTCTTTAAAATGCATCATTTATAATGCATTTTGAATTATACAAGACGAAATAATGCAGCGAATTTAGCGGTTTAAATAACGGGGGTAGATAAAGTTATTCTACCTAGAAATACGAGATCCTCTGCTGGGCCAAACTGTACAGATTTGTATATTTTTATACCAGTTTAATAAAATGTCTTTTCACAGATTGCGCGTAAGCAAAGGCATGCATCACAAAATCAGCTGATGCATAAAATCATATGTTATCCTTTAATTCATGTTCTAAAACAGCCTATAACACAAAATCAGTTGTTGCATAAAATCATTTGTTATCCTTTAATTCATGTTCTAAAACAACCTATAATACAAAATCAGCTGTTGCATAAAATCATGTTATCCTTTAATTAATGTTCTAAAGCAGCCAATAACACAAAATCAGTTGTTGCATAAAATCATTTGTTATCCTTTAATTCATGTTCTAAAACAGCATATAACACAAAATCATCTGTTGCATGAAATCTTTTGTTATCCTTTAATTCATGTTCTAAAACAGCCTATAACACAAAATCATCTGTTGCATAAAATCATATGTTATCCTTTAATTCATGTTCTAAAACAGCCTATAACACAAAATCATATGTTATCCTTTAATTCATGTTCTAAAACAGCCTATAACACAAAATTATCTGTTGCATAAAATCATATGTTTTCCTTATATTCACTTTTAGGTGAATCATAGCGTAACTTGACGGAAATTACACTGACGTAAATTGTATGTACTTTTCAGTGTTGTTCTGTAAGTAGTTGCAATAGATTTTAAAGTTGTAAATTGGTGTATTTCTACTTATTAATCCCTGTTAACGAGTTAATCATTGAAACGAAATCAATGCATATGTGTTGCTGGTTGTTTTTATTACATTTTCGCTCTAGTAAACCCGTACTACAGTAACATAGTATAATGTATTGCATCATATCTGCTATAAAGTCAGGAATGTAGCCCTGTTTAATTATATCGGTAAAGAAACTTCGTTTATACACAGGTCTTGTTAACAAGATTTGCATAACGTCAGACAGACGGACATTTGACCTACTTTGTTCATTAGTTCCTAAACTGCGACCCTACAGACAAAGTAGTTTGCACCAACGTTTCTTATTAGCTCTAAAGTTACTTACCAACATCTGTTGAGTTTCAAAAACACTATGATGTCGTCGTAAGTAATACTTATTGTACAAATCTAGAATAAAATTTAAAATTAAAAAGTTTTCTCGTCAATGTAAAAATAAAATGTATTTTTGACAACAGATAGTTACTAAAGTTTTGGAAATTTTACTCGTAACAATGTTTGAAGAGTTGTATAAATTTATTATATAAAATCTTATCACGGGACCTCAATTATTGAAATCAAGGTAATAAACCATCCATTCAATTGTATATGGTGCTTTACAGTAGTATGCCAAACACATTTTAGCAGGTATTGTTTTTTTCATATTCTTATTATTAAGAATCAATTTAAAGTTAAATAAAACCGTATTCTAAAGTTAGGGTGTTTTTCGCAATAAAACAAATTTATTTAATTTTAGAAGATAATTTTTTTATATGTAAACAATTTTACAAATTAATATTTCCGTCCACTCATTCATAGCTTGATTACTTTACTTTCGATTAAGTAAACGGAATGACTGGTCACCTGTTGTACAGACCCCAGTTATACTCTTTCTTTTGTAACCTTTACCTGTGTAAATTATTTTTTTAAATAAAAGTTCATTTTGCCTTTCTTTGAGACGCTTTTGCCATTGCGTGTAATTTGAACGCAAATGCTGTGATTGTTCCCTACCAGAATTAATGTAACGAGTGTAGCATTAAACATCTACTATCATGTATATATACACTACAAAACATAACCAGCCATGTGTAGGCAATTTAATGCCAATTGTAACCTCGGCTTTGTAAACCGATAAAAAAAGTAAACTAAAGAAAGTATGTAACAAAGCACGACATCCGATTCCCGGTCTCCACCTTTCCCTCTCTACCTCCTACAGCTCTTCGTTTCTGTTTCGCTCCAACATCTCTGTCAATCACATCCCTCCAGGTATGCTATTTACCTTTTTCTCTAATTGCTTTCTCCACTTTAATAACTGTTATGATAGTCTGTCGTCTGGTATTCTTTATAGGTGCCCGTATAATTTCTATTGTCGTACCTTTATAATATCAAAAAGCGCATGGAAAACTCGATTATACGGAATGAGGTATTATTGGTAATATCTGTTGTCGCCATCGATGTTTTATAGTTTCGCATTAATACATTATAGGTTATTGGTAAATTGATGAAGTGTTTACAGTTATTTAGTACTTTGAACCACTTTCTAGATCACATAGAGACCTACTCCTGGCTTTAAGAAGTCAAGGTACTTAGGGATTCAGGTAAGGGCATTATAACTGAGATGGTATAAATGGCGTTTATGGGATGAGCAATTTATGTAGCAATGATAGGTTATAGGCATACAGTGGCAACAGAGATCATATAACAAAAGGGATTCCCCGTTTGGTATATATATATATATATATATATATATATATATATATATATATATATATATATATATATATATATATATATATATACGGTATACTTTAGCCAGTTATTTCTAACTACTAATTCAATTAGACATGTTTATTTGACGACAGTTAGATGTGGCATTTACAATACGTCTAACAGATGGTTTAGGCAGTTTTGAAGCCAAAATAACACACAATATTTTGTCCATAAAAAAGTTGTGATACACTAAATATTTTAAATGTTAAATAGTGTAATGAATAAATTCTTTTAATTTTCTCTTAATTGAGAACACACTAAACATAAAATCAATAACACCCACATGAATACCACGAAAAATAAAGCCCCATTATATTGCCAACAAAAATTTTTTCCTAAGGAACACCCCATATCTTTGCAACGCTTAAAGTCACGTATATTGTTGATTACTTTCAGTTAGGACTGTTCTTGCTGCAATTAAACTAACTTGTGAAAAGATTAATAAAGATATTTTAAGTATGTGTATTTTTACTTATTGTAAAGTCAGACATATTATCTGTTAGTGTAAAATATTTTTATACCTATGTTCTCTTACTTTAATACAGTCTGACCCCTTAAGAAATTCGATCCTCTTAACTCAAATGTTTTGAAAATACAAAACTCTATTTTAGACTTCTTTCTATTGACAAACTCTGATGGAAATTATATTCAGTTTTTCTCTTCTAATGACTAAGCTACAATTCCAGTTTGTTCTTGGTCACTGCACCCTAAGGGAAATGCGGAGGCCGATAGGCCTGCAACAGCTGGATGCGTGCTACAACAAGAGAGGCTACCTGCCAGTTTCTCTTCAATCTCAGGTCGAGTAAAAACATTCGTAAAACAGACCATCTGGAGCTGTTGATAACAGATATGACAGCTTACTACAAGTACCACCCCCAGGACATTGCAAAGAGTCTCGCTGTCACTACCTCCAGGACAACCAGACAACACTATCTATGTAGTCACCTGCACCGGATTGTACTTTCGGAAAGCGTGGCTTCTAGTTTCCAAACATGGACGGCCTTTGGATATAAGAAAATGTTTATATACTACATATTTTATTTTAGTCGAACTTTCGAAATACTAAGATTTTATGTTTCCACATTATTGATGATATGTTAAATAATAGGGATATGACGTTGAGGTAACTAGATAACAATGAAAATTTTAGTAAGTAAAACTTTTACGTGTGTAAGCTCGGTTTTAAGTTATAAGCGGTTTTATAGTATAAGGTTTAACTTTATTTCGTACCTTTAGACAAATACACGATTTATAACATATCATTTGATTAGCTTATTTACAGGTATTGCGTAGTAAACATATTTAGTAATATTAAAATGTTTTGTGTTTTTGTTGTTGTCATTTAGTATTATACTTTATTTTAAATTGTTATTTTGTTTACTGAATGTTTGTTACCTGTTCCTGGAAACGGAAAACGATAAAACTATACACCAGGTTCTTACAAAATTAGCTGTAGCCTGTAATCTGATTCAAAGTCAACATTTGGAGCTTAGGCCGTAATTTGAAAACAAAGAACACCTCCGCTCTATTCAGTGCGACACTGAAATATCCTTTCCTCTAAATAAATGAACAGCGCCACACTTCCAACTGACACAAACACAACTTAGCAATTCTATTCGACACAAAAAAGAAATACATGGCAACACATAGAATGGCATTTGAGTTTTATCGGAATATGAAATTTTTAAATGTACTAAGCCTAAAACATTAAATTACCAATAGCTACACAAAAAGCAGAAATTCCTTGACCACAATATAGAATACCTGCCATTAAAATCATTGCCTTTGGTTGGTTACCGTTAAATAAAGGCTAACCTAGCCACTGATGATGCTAAATTCTATTACCTAAACATTATATCTTTACGGTTTTGATTATTTACTTTATTTAAATAATCTAAGTGCACGATAAAAATAGTTGTTTTATTGCATTGTTAGAAGGTACCTGATATTTTGTTTCAAAATTATTGACGTAGTTACATGTATAGGTTAAAATACACTTAGCATTTTCTGATCGATGCCGCACATTGTCACAATAAAGTTTCTCTTAGTGTTTGTCTATACTTCACCTTTACTTTGTGTCTATCTCGCCCGGTTACGTTGAAGCTAAGACTATTTAGGTTAACAAATCTGTCCAACAGATGCAGCTGAAGGAAAATTTAATTTCTAGTAATAACTTGCTTCGTTCCCCAAACAAACCCTTCCGCACTGACGCCCTGGATTAGTCCTGACGCCCCATAATCCTGAATTAATCAGTTCCCTTCTTTAAGCACCCTTATAGTCCTTTGTTTCCTTTGTAAGATTAGTTTTAAGACATTTCTCAGCAATTCCATTCTCTTTTATTTTATTCTACATTTAAAATTCATCTATTTATTTTTTCTCGGTTAAATATTATTGTTGTTCTTTTTGAATTATTTTTATATACATATTTTTCTCACTTACCTATTGATAGTTAGTTTTACGCTTACATACATAAGTCCTAATAATCAATATTGATAATTTATGATAATTTTTAAAAACTAATAAATTTAATATTCATGCATTTTACAACAGTTGGAAATGTATTTACAAATTTTCAATAATAATATTTGTTTAAATTATTGTTTTTGAATGTACATCGAATACAAGTGAAACAACTAAGTAACTCACTGAAAAATATCTAAATATATTGACCAAATTTGTCATCAGCTAGTTAGTTCAACATTATCTTTGTGTATATGTACTTCTAAAGCTATCATTTCACTATTTCATTATAAATACTAATTTTGTTTGTATTCACAGGCATATGAATTGCTAATATAATTATTAGTAATATTCTTAGGTCTAATAATATTTAGAGAGATTTTATAAGAATAAACAAAATGATAAATTTATTTTCCTCTTGGGATCTCCTACTATTTAATATTTCAAAACCTCACAAAGTATTGATATTTTTAAAACAGGAAACGTTTTTAAAACTAAAAATATTCCACATAATATTTCTTTTAAAATAATGAAATTGCTCGATCTATACGCTTTGACATTGTTAAATAAAAATCAAATTTCGTTTCATAGCGAAAATTATCTTTAAACATTTTATTTTTATTTAAATTCACAACAAATTTACTTCTCATAGAGATATAATATGCGGTGCCGAAGCTTGACTCTTGATGAAAACATTTGAAAAAATTCGTTTTTCAAATTTTTTTATTCGCTGGTATGTTTTATTAAATCACTGTTTATACATTTTATTATTTCTGGGAAGCATATTTTTAATTTAGTAAAATACCGGAGTAAAAACCGTAAATATCCTTCTATATATATCTTTATTCACCACCACTTTGTGACCTAAACTGTGTAGTAATTATAAACAATAAATCAATAAACAAATATATGCAATGAAGTAATAAATCTGTCCTTGAGATTTTGGATAAATTCATCTTAAAAAATTGCTTTGTGTAACAGTAATAGAAATAGAGTAGCATCAACCACATGGTTTGTGAGCCAATTACATATTGCAAGACAATATTTTAAACTAATAGGCTGCTTTAACTACCCATGTAAAATGAAAAATTATCTAAAAAATATTTCAATGAAATAATACAAATTTAACTCATTTAAGACGTTTTTTCTTAGACCACGAAAAAGTGTTTAATTTAAGTGGAATTAAGTATTTAAAGAAATCTTAAGATAGACTTAATGATCAATCAATGTTTTATTGGTAAGTAATGCGTTTAAAGAGTCAGAGTAAGTTAATTGTGACGTAATAATAATTAATCAATAATATTGTATAGCTAAGTATTAAAAATATAATTTACTCACAACATTGTAAGTATTTTGTGTGTTATTTCAGTTAATGTATTATTTGATATGAGTTTACATATTTTGATACATAAATTAATTTTACTTGAAATTCTGAGCACAAAGGATTTTTCGAATTACGTAACGTACGAAGATGAGCATACCTGACGTTGTCAAGGCAGAGAAAGTCGTATTTCCGGCGGGGAATGACATATTGTTTATTCGAATTTTAAGCTAAATTTAACCCACTCCTGTTCATTTTACCTTGACAGTTTGCGCATTTCCCTTTATATGTATCTACGTTCCATAGAATACGAAACTGAGTTATAACATTGTTCATCTTACTTTGTGTAAAGGTTTACTCTGGTGTAACTGAGATGAGCCTATAAGTAAGAGCTGTTTGATTAAAAAGCAAAAGCTTTACACAGAAACTATAAGTAAAGTACACAAGTTGTTATGAGTTAATTATTCTCCTGCTGCTCAGCAAGTCGGTGATTAGAAGCTTTATTAAGCTAAAGCCTGATCGGCGACTTGGCTCCAGTGACGTCACATCAGCTTCTTACAGGAGTGTTATTACAGGGGTTAAACGTTACCTTATCCAGTGACGTTTAGGAGGCTATTATTAGTGTCAAGAAGATTTGTTTGGCTGAACTCCTCAATCCAATTTTTTCTGTTCTGTATGAAATCAGATGTCTCTAAAAAACCTGTTAGTAGTAATTTTTTAATTTCATTGTTTGTCGATTAAAGATGGTGGTTTTTAAATTGGTCTTTATGAAATAAAATAAATATCTTTTAGTTTATATCTATATTTAAAGTTTAAAAGGCTGTAAAATGATTTTTCTACAGTTTGCATTCTAACAGTTTTGATTTCCGAAACAAATCATATATATAGTGTTAAACTTAAAGTAATTTGACATTGATTTCAAATTAATTAGAAATAGTTTGTATCACTTTACACACTCTTTTGTTTTTTTAATTTTCCTTTTTGAGCGTTACTTATCTTTTAATTTTCCAGGACAATTTTGAAAACTATCTTTGTAAACTTCAGTTCTATTATTCGTGTTTATTTTAAACCAGAGTTACCTTTATGTACAATTCGTTGTACTCATATTCTTTAAAATACTAAAGTAATGACAGTACAGTTCCTTCAAGAGTTCCTATAGAACTGTGATGTTATTCTTACATCTGGCTGTTGAAAACAAAGCGTAATATTCACTGCGAAAACACGTTAAAGAATTTTCAATATATTAGACGCACTTCAGACTTCGTCTTAATTTCATTAAATATTCCCAGAAGTACAGAAAATATGTCTTCTCTTAACGCCATTATTAAGCACAATCGCAGACTTCCAATATTTTATTTGTACTAATCTCCAAAAATGTGGAATACACTAGACAAGATTGAACCAACTTATTTCTTTTTCTCATATACACTACTTAAAATACATTCATAAATTGAATGTATTACAGTAGTTAATACTTATATAAAGTATTGTCTTATAAATATATACTTACTTTAGAAATACGCTCAATAAAATATTCTGCATGAATTGTCACAAGTATACTTTTGTATTAATTTTGGTATAAAGTATCCGGTTTGGACGTGTATGGTTATACAAACAGAGGAAAATATAATCTCTCATTTCAGGACCACTACTGTTGAGAGGGTGTCGTAGTGGAATATATATAAGACGTAGGAGTATTATTTTTTTTTCTGTTGTTACATAAAATGTTCTCCATCAACAATATTCCTTTTTGAAATAAAGTATAGGTAGACGTTTTGAGTTTTATTTAAAAAGAAATTGTTGTCGTGGCATATGATAACCGGTTAGCCTTTACAAATATTTTTTTATCAAAACCTAACAAGATATATTAAAAATAGACGTATTTTATATAGATATACTTTTATATAGAAATATAAAAATAAGATATATTGTACAATAGATTTTTGTACCACGATTTAATTTAGTACAAAAAAGTGACTTTCTTATTACAAATATAAGTTATTCAACAAGAGAATGTTTAAAACCCACTAACAATAATACACTGAACCATAATAACTAGAATTGCTTTATGGACATTTCGATTACATGATAATAATCTTCAAAAGTATTACTTCTTAGTGGATTTTATTTATTTAGTAAAAATTAGTCCACATTGCTCAAAAACGTTTTTAAAAAAATGTTTAACAAAATTTTAAAAAAGGTGTTTATATACAATATTTTTCAAGTAAATTTAATTCACTCTATGGATTATAAAACCTAAAATAACTCTTTACCTATTAAATTTGTCACTATGTAAAATCTTGACGGAATATAAATTCCATAACTTCAGGAAATCTTATGGACCCTGAAGCTCTATTAAATGTGCGATAATCACCTGTAAAATCATTTGTTCCATTCATATCAACTATTAATAATGGAAACATTCAGTGACATCAAATATACAGGTTTCGTTAGGCGTTCATGTGTCTGAAAAAATCGCTTTATAAATCGAAAAAATCGAAAACGGTGAGTATGACATGGCTTTGATAGACCTCAATTCGTAACAGAAGCAAGGGCTGTATGCGGTACAGCCCCTGACGACATTCAGCGATGCGGTTAACCATAAATGTTTGGTTCATGTCCTAGCATGAGAATCTTAAATTTAAACAAGATCGATCTAAAAACCATAATTTGTGTAATATTTGCCTTTGGAATAGTAGTATCCCGCTCTAACTTGCCTAACCAGGCTTTCGTTCATAATAGATTCCTTAGCGGTTCAATTATACACATGTAAAGCTATAATACAATTCCGAGTATAATATAAGATTATATTTCTCCAATATTTTATGCGAATGAGTAATATCAGTTATTTACATTTTATTGTTAATCACGGAACCAAGCGTCGCTTAAAAATACACACCCTAACCCTAATCCATTATTTGTAATTCTTTTGTACATATGCTTTCTGCCTTTAATCTTTTAAAAATAAAATCAATTGGCTTCAAGTGCAGTAGGTTAGATTTCAGACTCACCGGAATTAAGTATCGATTCTACTCAAAAAGGTATTCAGGGTTAAAAACAGAGATAACATTTTATTGAAACCAGAACCTCCCAATCATTGGTCGCGAGAAAAGCGTTAGTAAGCAAGGGGCATATACAAGGGGAACTGATCTTTTAGTAGCTGTCAAGTGGTAATCTCCTTCTTATCGTCCGTTTAGAACCCCGAGTATTTTGTTTTTCAATGACATTGATCTCATCATAAAATAACGATTCCACAGGGACATTTTTAATTTCATTAAATACATTCACTTGAATTATATATACAATAATACGAAAAAAGTAATGTTACCCTCATTTAGTCCATTTATACAAAACGTTTTATCTCACAGATGTTAGCTAGTTGATACAACACACACTAATAAAGCGTTTTTCTCTACAAAATCGTTAACATACAAATAGGAAGTAGCATTATTACTAACAAATATTGACACTAAAACACTTGTAAACATTTGACAAACTTGCCTATAGTAGCACTTACTTATATTTGCTGAGGCCGGCCGTTGCGGTCTGAGTTGACAATGGGACAGATCTCCCGAAAGAACCGTCCTTGAAAAATATAAGTGCTACTATAGGCCAGTTTGTAAAATATTTACAAGTATTTTAGTGAAAACTAGTAGCTCACGTGAAGATGGAATCAACAAATATAAATTATTATTAGTTCATCTTCATTTCTGTTACGAATATATCTATTTGTTTAAGTACAGTTTTCTGCCTTTCCTAACGTTTCAATATTCTCCTCTCTAGACGCATTTAGAGTCACTCCATTTTCAAAACGTAAATCATATTCTTTCTGACGCATTTCGGAGTAACTCCATTTTCAAAACTTAAAACATACTGTTCACTCAAACCTTTAGTTCGTCTTTATATACTGTTAGCCACGCCCCCACCACTGCCACAACTCGCTTTCTATTGGTGCACGCTTACTCTTGCTTCTTGCATCAAACTACTTAATAATTTTAAACTTTTAAATGTAAAGTTCGACTGTATATTTATTTGCTCGTTTATTATATTGTTCATTTTTAAATGGACTTTTTAAAAATCTAGGTTTTCGGAAACTATTAAATGTCCTCCTTTATCAACATAATAAATTTTTGCATTGTATTTTACATTTCTTGCGGTGTGTGGGCCTCTTCAAACAAAATTGTAGCACAATTCGTATGATTTTTCTCATACTTAAAAGTCCTTATATGCTCTTTATATCTGATTTCAAATTTTCGTTCTGTTTGTCCTATGTATGTTGCTTTGCAATTACTTTACATTTTATAAACTACGTTTTTACTAAACGTCATTAAACGTTCTATATTATACGTTAATGTGTTGTTAGTTTTCATTCCAACTTTTATATTATATTCCTTGAAACAAATTTTCAATTTATAAATCTCTTTTCTTGTATATTTAAATTTAGTAAATTTCATTCTCTCTTTTTTTTGTGGGACTTTTTATTTTATTTCTTCTTGCCCTAATTTTCCTAAATAACTTGTCTGTTAAAAAAATGCCTAAATGCGGCTAATTTATGTTCTAGCGGGTGGTTCGATTTTGCAAACATCATCAGTGTATGTATCTTTTCTGAAAATTAAAAATTCTATTTTTTCTCTTCTTATTAGTTTTAAATCTAGGAAATTTAAACTACCATTATTCTCTTTTTCCATCGTGAATTTTAAATCATTATGTATATTATTGATTTTTTAATTATAGACTCTCCCTTTTTTCCTTCAGTGTCTTTAACTATTAATAGCGAACCATCCACATAACTCTTATATTCTAAACAATTGAATTTCTCTAATATTTTTGTTATTTTTCTTTCTTCTAATTCCTGTGTGAAAAACTGGCTTAATATTCTAGATAATGGGTTACCCATCCCTAGGCCCTGTTTCGGTTTATATAATTCGTTGTTAATCTTTTAAATTGGTTTTGGCTTAAAATTATTTTCAGTGATTTCACAATTGCGTTATTCAAATCCTTAATTTTGCTCTGTTTTTGTAATTTTTCCTAAATAACTTGTATAGTTTCTTTAATTGGCACTGATAGGTTTTCTATATCGAACGAAACCATCTTACAATCTTTAGTGATATTTGCTTTCTGTATTCTTTTAACAACCTCGGTTGAATTTTTCCCAGTGTTATTATTTAAAAGTTCGGTTTCACTTACAGAGTACGATTTAAGTTTGAAAATTAGAGTTAATACGAAACGCGTCAACAGAGGAGAATATTTAAAAGCTAGGAATTACAGAAAAGTGTCCTGAAACATAAATAAATATAAATATTGACACATTGGAAACTGTATTTAAATTGGAATACTATAAGTTTCCATTGCTACTAGTGGTAGACTAGACGCTTAGTGCTTCAGGCTATATGCGATAGAGACATTTAAAGATATAGAGTAGCCTACACTCTTCACAGAAACACATCTGTCACTCAGCTGAAGATAAAAAAGAAACTCCTCTTCAAGTATTTCCAGGAAGCCATTTTCTTAAGCGATTCACGTCCTAGACTGATAGACAAGGGCTGGACAGTTTCTCGGTTTTACAAGGAGTGCTTGGCTCCTTACATTTCAGTTTTAAATCCCTTTTTTTAGTTAAATGGATTCTTTAAATAGAAATAAATTATGTTATATAATAAGGGCTGAAAACCTTCTTTTTCTCTCCATCTCTCTCTCTCTGTCTTTCCTCTTTTATCTCATTACTTTTTAATATAAATGTTATCTTTATCCACTAACACGAAAAACCATTTTAAATTTAACCTTTGCTATTAGAGAAAAAATGTTTTATAGTTTTGTTGATAAAAATCTTTTGCAAAAACATTACAACTTATTTAATGTTACTAGACATATTTGTGCTGTTTATTAACAACTCACTACAGGTTGTTCCAAAACCGTGATGTTTTAAAATTGTTTATTTAATATTTTATCATTTTATATTCAAATTTGTTTGCAAAGGCATTATTACTCTAGTCAGTTGAGGAAGGTTCCTCATTGATAATATAAATGTTAGTTTTGTAATTGTACACTCATTCGATAGAAGTGGATTGTAATAAAGTTTCTCTGAAATTTAGATAAAACGCATTCATTTTTAGTATTTTGGTAAATAGCAGCATGTTTGTGCAATATTTAATTAAGTACAAGCTGTGCAACTTTATTGGAACTAAATATTTGTAATATTCACCTCCAATACTGTCTCCTCAATGCTATAAAAAATTACAAAATGGAAAAATATCAAGAAACAGAAATATAAATAGGGGAAATAAAATATTGTGATAGTCATGAGAATGGTATTAGATGGTTCAATATAATGTAGATAATAATAAAATATTCTAGTTAAAAGAAAACCTTCATGTAGATGTTAAAATACTTACTAGATAAAAATTTAAATTAAAAATTCATTTCAAGAGGCTTCTAAATTTCACGAAAGCAAAATTTTTGTCTAAAAAAATTAAATAATAATTATTAATTATTTTTCGCTACTTTCAATTATTTGCCCAACTGTTATTTCTATAGTTTTAAAATCAAGTTTACACTCGCAGAGATTATTTATTGTTAAATAGAAGCGGTTCCTTGTTTGTCAGGTACAATTATTTATTGAAACGTAGCCTTTATGATAAATAATTGTACCTGACTCGCAAGTCAACCGCTTTCATTTAACAATATATATTTATACATTACTTAATAAATTTGTTGAGAACAAAATAATATATAATAATATCATTATAATCTAAAAATGTACAATATATAATGTGTAAAACAGCTGTTCTGTAACCAAAAACAGCTGTTGTATATTATACGATAGATATCACCTTAATATAAGAAAAATCTAACGAACTCAAAATTCAGACTCCAACTGAATATATTTTCTCCACGACAGAGGGAATCATGACCAACTGTAAAAGTTTCGCCGAACGCAGTTGGCGAGAAAACGTCAAGCTTTCAGTTCAACGTAGTCCGTGTACTCAGGAATAAGGATGATGATCTCTTAGTCCAATAAAAAATGTTTTATTTCAGTAGGGGAAATGTTTTTAAGGATTCACTTCAATTATATGATTGTGTGAAAATTCTCCTAATATTTTTATCATCATAGAATTTTTCACGGTCAGTCTTCTACACCAATTGCATACTAATGAAAATTTTGAAAAATAATTTAAATATTCAAGAAAACAATTTATGAATGATCGTCTATGTTTTCTCTGGGTTATTTATAGATTGCTTTAATAATAAGTGCGTGGCGGTCGTGATACTACATTATTCCATTAAATATTGCTAATTTTTTAATTAGTTAACTAGGAATGGAGTTGTGAAAGAATGGACAAAGCATGATGCAACCAACAACAAATTTGATTCAAACAACTCTGAACACGTCCACACCACAATCTGGCTAATCCTCAACAGATTTTGTGACAAGGGTCTGACAGGGACTTATGACGTAAATTCTGATAAAGCCACAAGATGTTGAGATGCAATTAACTGAAGCGTAATTGTGTTTTGTAACTGGAACAAAAATGTAACCAACATAATGATTTGATTTAAATTGCAGGAAATTTGAAATGAAACATGAATTAACAACTTTTTATATAAGTAAAACCTCAATCATAAAAGCGTTTCGTTAAATCCTTATATATCCCTACATTAAGGTTTTATACCAAACATCTTCAGGGAAAACTATTACCCTTAATTAAGTTGAAATTTTTTTTAGTATTTAATCCAGTAAGAGTTTTCTTTGAAAATGATTCCTTTCCAATATGAATATATAAATAGAAAGTTTTGGTTAAAAAGTTTTACTTATTTAAAAAAAAAAACATGTAAGTGTTATTTTCTCTAATGGACATTCTATTATCGTCTTTATAAAACTTGTAAAAAAGTAGAAATAAATCGATGAGATCAAAAGGGAAAAATGTGTAACTTTTGTTAAACATTCACGGTGTATTTATAAAGAACTACACAGACAGCCTACAGATAATTCTTTTGGATTGTATTGAAATCAAACATTACAGGAGATACACATTTATTAAGGGCATTAAAATAAGAAAATCTATTCCGGTGACTGTCTTATAAACTTTTAATCGGTAACTCTTATGTAAGTTGGACAGTCGAATGGTCGAGAATTAGGCAGCAGGCGGAACGATGTTCAATGTGATTTAGTAAGAGATTTCACCACTAAACAAGGTTTTTTTACAACAAATACGTTTTTTCGTTCTTGCATTTTTCACATTAAAATCTACTTACTAATAATTTACTCTCTTAAATCATACAAGCTACAATTTAAACTGTTACAAAATATTATTCTATCATTAGCAACAACATGGCCCTTGCCTGTCTACTAAGATCAGATGATGGGTAATGGGGTCTCGGTGGTTTTATTGTATTATTCGTCTAATGTGTTCATTATGATGAAGGATAACATTTTAAATGTTTTTTTTTTAATATCTTGGTCTGTAAACAATTACAGCTATTAAAATCTACTGGAGTTATGTCACAAAATGATAATAATACGTAGTATATTGTTTACTTTATCCAGATAACATTTGGGGTTCAACGGTTGGGATTTATAAATTGCATTTTAAAAAAGAGGGTTTGTAGTTCCACTTGATAAAAAATAATTATTAAATGTGGTGATTTTCTAATAGGGGACGGGCGACAGTCATCAATCAACACGTAAATCGCCAGTCAGCTAAATCGTGTTCTTTGTATTAATATATTTCCATTTCTTCAAATTTATATATTTATATTTGTTCTGGAATTTATGTTTAAATACTACCTTAATATAATAACTAGACTACAAATATAAATATTGAAATAGAAACACTGTTTAATATAAATAGCCCTTAGTTGAAATGTTGATTTGTACAAATTACTTTTAAAATGATTAGTTTAGAACAACCATTAACAAATTTCCTTTCAATAAATAGTGCAGAAATGTATTCAATAAATGTACGTGGGCAACAGGATAAAGTATTTATTCTTAAGGTAACTGTCCAGGGTCAAACCCGTTCTGCAGGGATTTGGTCATTCAGTGAATTGCAAAACGTATTATAAAAGAACTCGAATGTTATTTTAGGAACTTTATTCGTGTGTTACTTTGGGCGGTTATCACGTCATTTCTGTAATGATTACGTCATTTATGTAATTATTAAGTCGTGTCTGTACTTTATATTGAACAACTGTATTTATTTTTAGGTGAATACTACCTGTAAATTAAGAATGAATATTTTTGAAAAAACGTACAACTCTACTTTCTGTCCATTTTCAATTCATTTTCTGAATTACTTGTTATTTATTTTTTAATACAATATGGTAAATTGATGATTTAACGTACGATGTGTGTTGACAAAGAAATTTGACTTTTCACATTTTAAAGGCAAGCTACATTGAAATAACGATTATTTTCTTGTACACTTGTCCCGAACATATGTTTACACTTTCAATGAAACATATTTTTGTGTTTGACATATACAAACATTTTGCTTGTTTTGGTTGTAACGTAAATTTTTAGATTTAAATTTTTAAGGCATTAGGATGTTAAATATTGCAGTTATTTGTTACATTTATTAGTTAATTGACCTGCAAAGTCGAGAATTAGTTTGAATTTAAGAATAGTGCATTCAATAAATTATTTTACCAACAAATTTAAAATTTAAATAAATCGAGTTTTAATGCACAAAATTACACTAATACAAAGAAAAGAAAATACATTTTAAACGTTTAAACTAATTAAATCTGGTTTTACATTCTTTTAACATGTCATGAATTTAAGCAAACATTGTATTATTTTAGAATTTACGGCATTGGCATATGATATCCACAAAGATATTGCTTCTAATTAAATTAAAGTACATTTCAATTTAGTTTTATTCAACATTTAAAAAAATTGCTATTGCATCATACAAATTAATTATCACTTCCCGAATTTTAAAAATATAAAAGCTTGTACTATTTTGCCGTGACCAGTTGAATTTGAAAGTTAAATTTTGATTTCACATCACCTTATGTTAAAATTAGAACTTATATGAATGGAATTTGTGGTGTACAACATGGCTCCTGAATCAGATCTCGCCATTCAGCATTTTGGATTTGAGTTGATTGATAACCTCGCCCGGCGTTGACAATTAGTGTAGCAACATTTCTTGAAATAAAATAAAATAATAAATTATACCTTTACATCATTAAAACTCTTAAGAAAAAAATCTTGCTACGCCCAACTTACGACGTGTGCATGATTCCACGTCCACCAACCAAAGGGAGAGCCTAATGCCTAACCGCAACGCTTCGGCGCATATATCAAATACAGGCCTGTGGATTTCATATCTCAACCAGTATAATTTACATTATAATCTACAATATTTTTAATTTTATATTTTTAAACTAATATCTCGGTTTGTTTTGTGAAGCTGCTGTAATATGTAACATTTTTGCCTAAAATAATGTTACATGGTATGCTTGGCTATTTTCTGCAATAGAAAAAATACATCGCCGAATTTTCATAAAACTTTGAATAAAATAGAAGAGAGCAGGAAAAAACTCAGAGGGAAAAATTCAGTGAATATGGTGTCTGAGGCATGATAATGGTGTTGTTTTAGACTTCTCTCACAAAACGAAGAGTGTGCAGGTTCATTATCGTGATGCAAAAGCAATGAAATTGAATGCCAAGAGCCAACCGATGTGGCAACACCATCTGCAACGACTCTAATGGTGACTGAAAGATTTCCTAACACCACTTTCTTAATGGGTTTAACGTTTTCATCTGTTGTTGACATTCTGGGTTGCCCAATGCAAGGTTCCTGATTGGCATTTTGTCGGCCATCTTGAAAGAGCTCGAACCACTTACAAACATTTTTTAAATTTGAGTAGACTCACCATATGCCACTTAAAAGTTTGCAAGTGTTTTATAGGACTTTGTACACAAATTATAATGCACTTTCTTTTAACTATTTTGTTTTATTGTGGAAAATATCCGAGAAAACACACGTAGTCTTCGTATCTGTCAAAAGGAAACCAAGTTTGCTATATTTTTTTAACTCTACACATACCTTCAGAATATTTCTTTAAAAAAAAAAAAAATCATAAATCGAGGTGCACTGATCCCAAAATTTGTAAAAACACCGTACACTTTGAAAACAGTTCGTATCTGAATCTTACCTTCAAGATTTACTCCAGTTTCCTTGAAGTAATTAACATGAGTTTTCACATTGGGAAACACCGTTTGTAACGACTTGATTGACCTAATTTTTTCACCATTGTAATTATTTATAATTAAGAGCACTCTTTGACAATATTTTAACAAAAATAAATCTTTAAATAAGTACTAGAGGGGGATTTTACTTTTTGCACCTATATACAAAGAGATAAAATAGTAGTAACATGCGAGAAAAAAACAACAAAACAATAATTTTCAGTTTCTCCGAATTCAATTTGCCGAATCTTTTACGAAATAAATCTCTTCTGATTGTTTTTTAAACCGTTAAATCGAGACAAGTTATTGCGCAGACGTCCAATGATACAGACATGACTCCTCTGCCAAATAAAGAATTATATTTACGGCCTACAACTAATTTGAACTTAAAGCTTTTCCAACATAGAGTATTTTCCACCAAAGAGGTTTGTTAAAGTGGTTAAAAATTGGATTTAAATTTTGGTAAAGGCTTTTATAACATGAATATTCTGTTTTTAGACGAGTACGTCTGTCTAGTTAAAGGCTAGGAAAACTCCAGGCCCAACATTAGAAAAGCACTTGGTCAATTTTCCAAAAACACACTACGCACACACACACACACACACACACACACACACACACACATATATATATATTTATAAATATTAATATTAATATTAATAAATATTATGATATGTTTTCTTGTAATATAGTTAATAAATTAAAAATATTTCAAAAACAAGAATACTTTTAATACATATATTATTCAAAGCTTTTCGCCGATAAAACAGTACCAGCATCTTCAGTCCACTATCTTCTATATAATTATTTCCCTGAAAATTATTTTTAATTTATTTTATATATATATATATATATATATATATATATATATATATATATATATATATATATATATATATAGATGACATGTATCTAACAACGTAAGTTTATTACTAAATTATAATTAATCTACGTTTTCTATCAGTCCGAATTTCAGGATATATTTTGTCTAAAAAACGTGTCATATATAACTACAATTTTTTAAACTCAATAAACTTTGTCTTATTCTTACAATGATCTTAGACTATTTCTGTAGGATGTTAACACTGTCAGGAATTTAAACAATGCAGAAAATAAAATTCAAACAAATACAAATGCAAAGTTTTAATTGGTAAACTTCATTTTCCAATTAGAAATTTTATTTAAAATCGTCTTTCTCTTCGGTTTTAAAGTAAGGTCTGGTAATATACACAACTAAGGACTTTACGTTTTAAGATGTGGTTGGAATTTTATAGTGTTTATCTAATTAAATATTTATAAATTACATACCAATTAACTGCTTTTTTTGTAACTCGTATTTTGTCTTTTACTACTTTTAAATTTATCTATAGAAATGTTAGTTTATTGTTTAATCTTTACATTATTTTAGATCTTCTCACTTGTATCGCAAAAAACAACTTAAAATTGAGTTTGTAAATTTATTTTCGGCAAAGAACTGAAACCAGCATAATAATAAAGTAAGGTCAATTAGACTTTTTATTTCGTGGAATTGCAAAAATATAAATGCAATTTTGATTAATAAAATAAACAGACTAATAGAAATAGCAGCAACATTTAGCTTTAGTTAAATAAGATAATTTATAATTTAAAATTATTGTTAGTTTAGCGCAAAATTCAAATTATATACTAATATATATATATAAAAAATATGAGAATTTAATAGAAAAATCTATTTTTTCACGTAATACTTACTATATAAAAATACGGCCTTGAAATAAAAACTTCTGGACAGAAAAAATAATTAGTGTTATAAATTGTAAAAAAAAATTAAAAATAAACTCAGCAAGTAGAGAACAATATTTGAGTTTCAACCCTCAATGTAAATAAAACATTTCTGAAAATATCTGAGCACATCCAAAGCCTTAGATTTTTTACAGTAGTTACCAGTATTGAAACGAAATACAGCAAATAAAAATTGAACCACAGGTTTAGAGCCGTCTGGAACCAATATGTCACAATCTGAGTGCATTACAAAAATCTAAATTACAATCTAAATTGCAATACCTAGGCCTTATCTATTATTCTTCAGTTTTTAAGGGAATTATTAAAAAATATTCTTTTGCTAGATCTTTAAAACTTTTCCTCACCGTTGTAAGTTTCTAATTTGAATGTTTATGCACAATAGCTTTCTTTTTTTTAAAACCATGTTATAAATTTGATTATACAGGTGTTAACTAAAACGTCTCATACAAAAAAACACAACCGACATATTTGCATTTTCCACCGCAACTCATTTTAGAAGTTTATATTTGATAATTGTTAATATTAATATTAAATATATAAAATCAAATCCTCGTTGGTTTCTAATAATAGAATTTACAGCCTGTAAATAACACAACAAAACTGGGCACACGCACTATTCCTAAAGTGACGCAGAAAATCAGAACCCAATAATAACACAAGCGAACGAAAAGCAAATAAACACTGAAAAGACAATGGGATCGAGGGTTACATAAAAGATGAAGTCTCGGCCAGGTAAAAGCAAGCATTATAAAATAATATGAGACGGATGCATATTCCTACGGACCTTTTCTGGTCGCCCCACGTTGGGGTTTAGTATATATTGATTATTAATTCAATATTTTTTAAAGTTGAGCTCGATGTGATCCGGTTTAGTGTTCTCTCAACCATGCTTATCTAACGCCTATTGTATTTATTTACTTATGTTATTAATTAATTATTTTTTACTTTTAAAATATATATATATATATATATATATATATATATATATCGCAATATGTATTCTTGTGTATTAATAAAGAACTAAGTCAAAATACAAACACAAGAATTATAATTGAATTTACAATTCAAAGCTTTTCGTTGGCTAACAGTACCAACATCATCAGGAATATTCCGGATGATGTGGGTACTGTTGGAAAACGAAAAGCTTTGAATTGTAAATTCAATTATAATTCTTGTATTTGTATTTTGACTTAGTATTATATATATATATATATATATATATATATATATATATATATATATATATATGTATGTATGTATGTATGTATGTATGTTCATTAATTCACTTTCACTTAACATACCCTGCTGACGTCTCCTAAACTTTACATGTACCAAATTATCTTTCAATATATTATTCTATTAATTATAAGTCCTTTTTCCAATTATAGTTTATATAAAACTTATATTTAATATAACTGCTTACTTTAGTTTCAATTTCATTATTAATAATAAACCTATACAATATTAATTGAACTTTATTTATTTTTGTTTTGTTTAATTAATTTTGTTCACTAGGCTCCTTCGTTGATTTAAGTCTTTCTCTATTTCTTGTATGGTTAGAGGATGTTACTATGTAAGCATCGAGCCCCACGTTGTGCACCATACTTTTTCTACAGAATTTTCGTCTTTTCTGATCTCAAATCCTTTTCTTCTATTATCATACCTCCGACCAGCTCATCTTCTTCCTGCTCTTTACTATCATGTTAATGTTGTCCGTCGGAGAGTTGAGATAATAAAGCCATATTAAACAATTTTTATTTACTTACATAACCTCTCTTCAATTCTTAAAACGGTTAAATGAAGAGACAATTTTGAAAACTTTAGAGTTTAATATAGTTAGTCAAAGCGTGTTTTATTTCGCTTAGGTTGGATCTTTTAATTGAATTTTAAATTTAAATTATTATAAATCGAAATAAAGTCTAATTTAGTTAAATATTCTTGTTTATAAAACCTTATACTGATAGCTTCGTTGTCATGATCTCAGCGTGTAATGGGTTCCTCACATTCATACTGCTTTGCTAAATATCATGTCTTTCGGTTACAGGTCTTCCTAAATGGGTTGATTGGTCGACACTTTCTCCAATACACTTGATAGTATCTTTTAAACATGTTCTAATGGACGGCGTCTTCTTCAGTTTTACATATTACGGCGTTTTACACTTTCCTATTTCTCACATGTCGAGATGGTTTTAATCTCGATATTTGAGCATGTAGCTCAAATACCACAACACTCTCGCATCACACCTTGTACTATTATTCGTATTATTATACGTATAAATTTGTACTCCTTATTTGGCTTCACCATTTCAAGAACTGAACAGATATATGTTGATGCTTTGAAGGCTGTAGTACGACTTAATTATTTTATTTTTTACTTTTATTAGAGCCTATTACTTTACATGGTGTCTAGTTCTGAATTTACAATTTTGTTGAAACAATTTATTTATTTAGTTTTCTTCCAGTTTATTTACTTCCTTGTTTTATTTTCGCATTTATTTTTTGATTTCAGCGCCTTTTGTGAACCTGTTAAAAAATTTTATAAATACTTGATTCCCGCGATTTTGTTTAATGTATATATAGGTTTATACGTGAATAGCCTAGATTTTAGTTTATGAATAAAATTTTAGTTTTTTAACAGATTATAAATTATTCAATTTGTACCTAGTCTACTCTACTTTCATTCACTTGGTTCTATTTTTCATTGTTTATATATAATATAAATGGTTATTTATATACTCTTTATGTTATTTATTTAAAATTTTGAAAAATCTAGGCACTTTGGCCTATTTACCTATTCTCTCCAACTACCAAGATTTTTGAAATGGTTAATTTGGCCGTTACAACATGAATCCAAGCAAAGCTTTTTTTGTATTAATTTATCCATATAAATGAGATTTGTAAACCAATTTTACAAATATGGTTTGCCAAGGATGGAAACTAATTTTAAGTATAGATAGAAGGAAACTAAGGCCATAAAACCACTTAAAGTTTTATTTTACCTGTGTATAATACCTCACAAGACTAAACGTGCCTGATCCAAGTTGTGAAAGCATAACAACAAGTTTTACCAGTTATAGGGCAACGGACGTTATCATAATGTCCACCTTCAACAATCAATAATCTAAAATTATGTATATAACAATATTTCTTAAAAATATTATAAATGGATTTGTTTAATTTGGTAATTTTATCATAAATATACATAAACTACCGGAGGTTTAAAATCAATTCTGTTTCCCTTGGCTTATTGTAATTTGTACATACCTATCTAATATTATGAATTTTAATTGTTAGCTTTAATTTTACCTTTTATTGCCTTATTGTGATTTGTAAAAGTTTCCCTAATATTATAAATGTTTAAAAATAACAATTTTAATTTGACTGAAGACCTTTTTTAAAATGTTTTTGTGTAATTTAATCAACGAGGGAAAATTATGTCAAACGAGTTTTTAGGTGATGAAAATATGTAACGCTAATATGTGTATAGATATGTGTACACATTTATTATTTATATATATTATTATAAAAAGATTTCTAGCTTCTACTTTAACTTATGTATTTTAAAACTTTTAAAGACCTCACATTACCTGTAGCCAAAACCTTAGGTTTATGAATAATTAAACAAGCAAAATAACTCATTATCATCTAATCTATTTTACCTAGCCCTCAGTAATTTACAATTTATGCTTTTAAATATATTAAAATGATTCAATGACTAACCTTTGATTGAATACTAATACTAATATAAAGGCCAGGTTTCCAGGCTCTTGGTTCTTTAAAGCAACTTACTTAAAACACAGTTTTGCCTAATATTACATACTCAGATCGTTATTAGGGATCTTACTATAAAGTACTAGGGGCGCGATTAGAAAAGTTGATCAAAATTTACAAACAGAATAAATTTTAATGTATTAGAAATTTCATTAGTTATGAAATCTTTCTGTTTGCTGAAATTAAATATAATAAAGTTAGTAGTTATTTGTTTGACTCTCCTTGGCTTCCTCTCGTTGCTCTAGGGATTTAACTTCAAAACACAATCACTTCTGCACAGTGAAAATTTTAATCTTTACTTCTCCTTTCTCTTTAATGCCTCACTTAATTATAACTCGCCGTACGTTTTATGAATTCTTTATTGCAAAAAAAGAACTTACAAATCTTTATAATTTATTTATGGTTTTCTTAAAAAAATACTTTAAAACATTCCCTTAAAACTTGCCCTCCAAACACGTCCGCACCCCCTGAAGTTCAAAACTCAGTCCATGTTTTTCCCGCCGACTTTACTTTTTAATAACGTGCACTTTATTCCCCTAACGATATTTCTACCTAATGGTATATATTTAAACCAAATAGTTTAACTTTTTGATTATATGAATTACTAACGTTCGGCAAATGGTTTTGTTTGCTGTTTGTGTTTTCTGGTACTTATAGGTAATTGTAAAATTTGATTAAATTTCATATTCTAATAAATATTGTTAAGGATGTTTTTTTTAGATACATCTATATTTCACACCATTTTACGCTATCATAGCCTGTATATAAAAATATGATTTCTGATCATTTAAATTGTCCAATAAAAGCTCACTTTTGTTTTTTCCTTTATTAAATTCTTTCTATTAGGTCACATTATCTCTATAAATATCTTGTACATATTTTCAACAGGGGGTAACTTGAAAGGGAAACCCATTGCCTATAGACACCTACAACCACTTTATGAAAGACGTTGATCGTAGCGACCAGATGTTGAGCTACTATCCATCTGAGCGTAAAACATTACGTTGGTACAAAAATATTTTCGTTCATGTGCTCCAAACAGTTGATCAAAGCTTACTACCCTTTCAACGAGGTTTCAACCAACGGGAAAAGAATGAAAATGTATGATTTTGGCCTGTCAGTTGTAAATCCTCGGCTTCCCGCCCTACCTGCACCACAAAGACCATTGAAATGCAGATGTGCCCTTACGTAACTCTAAAAATAATTGAGAAAAGGAGCGACGGAATAGGTACTGTGACAAAACGGTGCCATGTTTGTCATTCGCGTGGTATTAAAAAACTTGTTGTATGACCGTGTGTGGAATGTGAAGGACAGCCAGGACTATGTGTTCCAAAGTGTTTTGATGATCACCATAGTAATTAATCACAACTAATCAATTTAGTCGGGTGGGTTTGTCGGGCTGGGTATATATTTGACTTGGGCTTATTTTTATTCATTTATCATTCTTTAATAACAACTGTTTAGTATAAATATAGACAAAAATTACTAGTGGTATCATTATATATGTGTTAAAATCGAAAACTGACCTTATTTAGTACATGCCAGTGCAGATTACTTTTCCCAGTACGAATGGTAGGGATCCCTACCACGATTTTAAAATGGTTACCACTTAGTTTTTATGGCTTGTATCGATATTTTATCTTCATATTTCTTCATTTTACACATTTTGGTAAGAAACTTAGAAATAAATTTTAGCATTTGTCATACTACATTGCATTTTAGCAGTCAACGTGGTAAGTACTTTCTAATGCAACATAACATATCAGTATTTTGTTCCTCTCAATCTTTTAAATAAATAAAATACCCGATGAAAGATATATATATATATATATATATATATATATATATATATATATATATATAGAGAGAGAGAGAGAGAGAGAGAGAGAGAGGTTACTTTTGAGACGATCTGTTGCATGAATAAACCAAAAAGACGGAAACTGTACATGTTTAAATGAATAAAATATATACAGTTGTTTAGTTTATTTACCTACATATTTAATGTATTTAAGTACGAGTAAAAGGAACTTATATGTTTAACTATTATATGATGTGGCTAGGTAGATATGCGATCTTTTATAAAATGTATTTTTACATAGATTACTTATTACTGGTTTATAAATGTTTTACTTTAAACACCAAAAGCTTAAAATATATTATTTTCCTGTTTGGACAAATCCCTTACCTTACACATGATACAAGTTCATAATAGCGAGTCTTATTATTAATGTACCACTAAGCGGTGAGTTACCATTATGCTTTTACCAGAGAAGAAAGAAATACAGAATAGTAATGTATTCCATAATATAAAGTTACCTTAATAGATATTATAATTAGGAGTGGTGGGAGAAAAGTTATTTCAGAATAAACGATTAAACGATCAGATATGTTTTTCACCCGAGCACATCCGTCACCCTGGAAACAATAGAAAAAACGTCCCTTTCTTAAGTGTTTCCAGGAAGTCATTAAATGAATTGGTTAACGTCCTGTGTTCTGAAACAACTCAGCTTACTTTTAAGCTAACTGTAGGCGCATTGTCTTTTAATTTATTTTCAACTCTTTTAACTCGTTAAAATGTAAATACATTATATGTAATTTTACTATTATTGTAACGATGCAACGTAAATAATTGCAAGATTTTAGGTAGATAAAATTAAATTTTATCAGATTTTACAATCTTATATTATTTCTGCCTGGGTATTTTAAAAACTCTGAAATACTTCTGCATGTAAACAAATATTATTTTTATCATAATAGTCATCATGAAATTTGAATTTTAGAAACATGAAAAAAACATTTTTTCTATAGATTACAAAAATAATAATAATAATAATAATAAAGATTCTTTTCACGGCAATTATAAGAGGAAGGAAATATTCAGTACTTACTGTTTAAATAATACTCAATAGTTTAAGGCATATAAGAGAGTAACATTTCATTATAGAATTATAAGTAATATACTTTCGTTAATGCCCTTCTAAAAGGGGTTTTTAAAACTTCACTTATATTTAAAACAAAAAAACTAAACTATCAATTTTTTTAATACGACCATATTTAACACATCTGTATTCCAAATACGTACACTTTTAACGGTCTGTTAGTCTAATTTCACAAATGTTGTAAAGGTTAACAAATTAAAGTAAAAATTAAAACTGCAAATGTTTAGATGGGTATTTCAAATATTCTTTAAAATATTTCGGCTTGTAAAAAAATATTATTTTTATCTTAATAACAGACATGAATTTGTAATTTTAGTATCATGCCCATAGCATTTTTTATTTAATTCGAAACAAAAAAATGTCTATTCAAAGTAAAAATAAGACGAAAAAATGTTCAATATTTACTAACAACAGCTTGGAGCAACAGTGGCTTGGTAAATAAAACCTAGCCACAAAAACCATTTATGTAAACCCTTATGTAGATTTCGATTGCAAATTAATCATCCGGGTAATCTGATGTAATCATCTGGGATTGAAATGTATCCTTTATGTACATTTCGTTGATGTAATCATCGATTGTTATGAATTCAATAATGTTGAAAATATACCCAATATTTTAAAGCTGTATCACGAAAAGATGTGTTATGTTAGAATTTAGAAATACCTTCTGTTTTTAGGAGATGTAGTAGAGGAAAGCGTAGGTTAACGTTAAGAACAATTTAAAGGAAAGATCTTTTGCGTTTCAACCGAACACATACGTCACCCAAGAAACGATCGGCAAAAAATTGTTTCCTCCCTCAAGTGTTGCCCAGAAAGTCGTTACAGGAATCGATTTAGGTCCTTTGCTCGACTCAAGGACTTACTTTACGAGAAATTTATTAAAGACTGTTCCTTTGATGGTAAAGTTACTTCCAAACGTTTTTATCTCTTTAAAATCTATAAGGGTAATTTCATAAATTTCCTCATCGCAACTACCGTTAATATTCCCTCCGACATCCTTTTTACGTGTCCGAACCATATCAACGGTATCTCCCTTGCGACTGTGTCCTATAGAGTCTCTAATGCTTTCATTCGTCCTATGTTCTCGACTATAAATTTGTCAAGATCTTCTAAGAGCGTCCATTCTTACAGCGCTATTCTTGTTATTGTCTGCTTCCACGTTTCTTGTTATTATGCACGTTTCTGATCCGTACGTCAAGATAGATACTGTTTACTAATGTTGTTATATATAATCGTTTTTTCATCCTCTTGTTATTTCTTCGTTCCACTATATTCCGTTTAGTCGTTTCACTGGTCTTCGTCCCGGCCTTACTCTGTGTTTTATTTCTTCTTTTCTTTACCATGGTTTCTTAGTTACTTTGCTAGGTATTTGTCACAGATTTTGACTCCTTCGTCCTCCTTTCAACACCTCCATGGGGTTTTCAACGTATATGTATGCTGTCTCATCTATATTGACTTGCACGGCTCCCTTCTCGTATTCTTTTTTGTTTTTCGTGTCATGTAATAAAAGTCTTTTTTAATAATGATTTGGTCATCTGCAAATTATAATTTAAAGGCATCTGTATTTATTGTTTATTTTGTACCCCATCCCCCTGAACAACTTTTCCCAGTTACGGGTTACTTTGTAAAAATATATTTTGTACAAAGACGGAAAGATGCAGCACCCTTGTCTCAGTCCCTTCACAAGAAATCCTCCAGACACTTTTCCTTCCACTTTGATCTTAATATGTGAGTCCTTATGTAGTTCTTGGACCGCTTTAGTGAGGTTCTCACTGATGGTATTAAAATACTTCAAGGAAATAAATACAGTATTTTACACTATTATTGCAATATTCCGTAATCATAGGGCCTCAACATATAAGTTCATATACAGACTTTATTAATATTTGTAAATGTATTAAATAGTATTTTATTTCTTTTACTATTCACTTAATTCAAATTTAAAAAGTGGTAGTTGACGTGTTTTCCTTTTAAAATTACAACTTTCTATCATCGAAAATTAGATGTATTATCGTTCTAAAACCGTAATTTATGTTTGCATTTTCAAAAATCATCCATTTCGTCTTTTGTTTGGTTATGAAAGGAAATATGAAGAATTAAAAACCTTTTATAAAAGATATTCAACAAATTTCACGTAATATTTTAAAATTACATTGATAAGGAATTGAAAGTGACAGTATACGTGACCACAATAGAAATGAATACAGAAAGAAATTTCGGCCGTAGCACTGTAATACAAATTGAGGTTATATTTGCCGCTAATTTTATTACTTGTTTGTTTTTTTAATTATAAACTTTGTGATGACTACATTTTATCATTTTTGTGTGTTTGTGATTTAAAAATGTGACTGCGTAAATAAACAGACATATGCATATGCAAATAAGCAGATTATACATATGCATTTAGGATTAGTTATTACTTTTCTGCATAACGTTTTACTGAAATATTTGTAGGACAGAAATAAACAAATAAAGTAAAGAATAACATACTAATGCATTGAATTAAATGAAATTACTTTCTCTATCTCTCCCTTACTGACAGAAAATCTCTTTCTTTCACACACTAATTTGCTTATTGTCTCATGTTTTCGCTCTCTCTCTATCTCTCTTTTCTCTTTCACTAAACCACTAATTGTCAAATGACGTAATATTACTCATTTCTTTGTTGAACTTCAAGGCGTTTGCATTAAATTTAACCTGCCAGTTCTGGAAACCGTCCAGCTCTCCGTCAGATAAATGTAGACCTTTTCCCCCCTTTCTTGTAGAAAATGACTCAAGAAAATATTTCTTTACTCGAAGCTGCTTTATTTAAACCAACCAATTTACTTCCATGATCAGCTGTAAAATAACTTCCTTAATTTTAAAATGAATATGTTCAAAGGGATTTCATTTAAAGTCAATTATAATTTAGTAAGCCACAATAAAAATTATTAGTTACATCTAAGCTCCGTGGAAAATCCAGTTTTTAAATTCAATATTTTAAATATTTTACTCTACGTCACAATATTGAATGACAAAACTGTTGTAACTGGCAAGTCGGAAACTGTGATTTATGCAAGCAGCTTGATAAGTTTACAAGGGTTTTCAGGCTTGTGCCTACGCCACAGCTACAGTGGCTTGAAAGTATGAGAAAATTCTGGAAGCGCCGAGTACAATGGTTATGTAAAACGTGAAAGGAGCTCTTTGTTTTGTAATGTAGTGAAGAGAGTATAGCCATAGTGGTCGAGTGGTAGACATTGTCAGCGCATAATAGGCCTATAATAGGATGTTGCATCAATAGGCCTATTTAAAACATAGTTTTTACTCTTTTATTAATTTTATGTCAGTAAATAACAGTAGCTAGATGAGAGTGCCAGTCAGTAAATATTCATTTTGTCTAAATTTGGTTTTTAATCTATTGAAACCCTATGAACGTATCAATATTGTTTGGGAGAAGAAATCCTGAAACATTTTCTTTTGTATGATATATTTAATCTACTAAAATGTTGGAAAAGTATGTTTTCTTACAAGGGCGAATAAAAACGTCAGTACAAGACTTGAAAAGGATTCAAGCAGAGAGCCTGACACTGACATACGAGCAGATTATTTACCAGGAGAGCTACATGTGCTGTATTAAAAGTTTAGAGAAAAATACTCCATGATTTGTCTTGCCATATTGTTGTCATTTTATATTTTTCATGGTGCAATTCTTGTTTCTATCGAAAACATTTTTACATTTTGTGTTTTGTGATGTTTTAATTGTGAATATTTTTTAAGTTTGTAGAGTCTCAATATAAGCAGTTTAAAGTCACAGTTTTAAAATCTCAAAGCAAGCCAATTGTAATACATAATATTTTACTCATTCCTAAAAAGAATAAATGACATAAATTGAATGAAAATCTAAATATTACAATTTGATACAAGATAAGAATTTCGGATTAATCTGTAAACCTTTTGTTTGCGGCTAACTACAAAATATTATTATTACAAAATGTAAACTAAAATATTGCTGAGGCATATATGTTCTACAAACAATTATATAATATGAGAAAGGAATAGTAAAATGCGTGGTTTTGCATAGTATCTAATGCTAGAAATAATGTTTTCTTAGAAGATTTAAACATTAATATCCAAGACATATTCTTGATATATTTACTAATAGATTATTTAGTTTGAATATAACGATCATAATAAAGCTATGAGGATTCTCTTTACACCTACTTAAACTAAAGTTACAATTAGGGAAGTGACATCATTTGCTTCTGGAAAATATGATACGTAAATTATTTAAAAACCCTCCCAATCTATATTTTACTTCTCTTGTGTCTATTGTCCTTTCATGTTAATATTTTGTTCTTTGTTGTTCATATTTTATTTAGTCAATCTTTAATGTACCGTTTAAATGATATTGAAAATCTTTGATTAAACAAATGTCTATATACAGGGTTATCATAAAAGAATGGTGCTGTTTTACTAATTAGTAGGAAGATCGTAGAGAAATTTCTAGTTATATTGGTACCTCTGAAACCTCCAACCCAAAAGTTTGTTTATAAGCTGGTCTTACCTCAACATCAGTTCTTGTATTGTTGTTGCGGTGAGTTTCGTGAGTTGCTATAATCTCGGATAAACATAAAGCAAAGTGTGTTTTATTGTTGGCTGATTTAAAATCCGAAATATTAGTTCAACGTGCGTTCCGATGAAAATTTGGAAGAGATCCACCACACAAAAATAACATAACACGTTAGTTTAAACAATTCGAAGAAACTGGAAACCAACCGGCAGACCAAGTCTACCAAGTGCTGCGGCCTCCAAGGAATCCAAATCTGACACCTTGGGATTTTTTCTTTCGGGGGTAAATTAAGAGGGTTGTTTATTCAAAGAAAGTTCGTGACCTAAACTCCTTAAAAAACAGGATTAATGAAGCAATGGCAACCATAACCGAGGAAATGTTAACGAATGTTTGGAGAGAAGTTGAGTATCGTTTGGACATTAGTTGGGCGACTAAGTGTGCACTTATTGAGAATTATTAATTAATTAATTAAAATAAACTGTTTGAGTCGACCAATTAGATGAATAAACAACAAGTAAGTGACTTCGCTGACGTCAGAGGTACCGAGAGCCTAGTTGACAAAGTGATAAGTGCTAGTAGTCAGCATGGAACAAATCTTCAATGAACCGTCATGGATATCTTCTGGTCAAACCAAACCTACTTTAACTAGATAACCTATTTTAGCGAATATTTTGAAAAGTCGCTATTATTACAAAGCAGACTGTTCAATGGCATATTTATATCCGTTAACGAATTGTTTCAAGTTAGACCGAACTGTATTTATCAGTTCGTTGTTAGATTTTGATGTCTTATTCGTTAGAAACTAAAATGTAACTGAAGGTATTTATAGACTACCAGTTAAACAATGAATTGCGAAAGTAATCAATCCAAGTAACTAAAGGCTGGGTTGCATTTAATGTTCTATTTAAAAAATATATAGTAAGTTGGGGCAAGATTGCGCAGCTAAGAAAAAAATATGTTTTTCCTGCTTCATTTAATGCAAAATCTAAAAACAAATACGGCAATAAAACCTTCTATTCTTTATTGTTAAACTGGTATATTATGGTATTTGTATAAGTAAATAGTTTTTCATAGTTTTGATTTTTTTCTTGTACGTACAAAACGCAGTGTGGCCCCACCAGGCGGGTAATAATGCGCAGCTAAAAGGAGCAAGACTGTTAAGCTACTGTTTACTTCTATTAAAACTGTATTACAAAATATATTTTTATCAATGAATATAATTATATATTTATACAACCTTTTAACTGTGTAAAAGTATTTACAAAATGTCAAACTCTTAAAATTATAGTTATTAACCCTAGAGGACTCGGGCTCCCGTTATACCAGAGCTCGCGCGGGGTAATTTTTTACCCCAACTAGTTTTCAGATCAATATCAGTAAAGTATTTAATGTTATAAATAAAACATTATTTACACATATTTTGTTATACTATAAAAGATATGAACAAACTCATGCAATATTATTTCCTTCTGTATACGTCAAAACACTCTTCACATACCTCAACTAAATGGTCTTTACAAACACTTTTTCCACAATTAGTACAGCATTTATTGTTTGTTGTCCAAGTTATTAGGGTAAAAATCACACCTGTAATTAAAATGTTTGTTTATAATATTGCTAAATATAATGCTATAGCCTATATTGTAAATAAACGTTTTTTGTTACAATAATCATGAAAACAAAATATTTTATAGACAAGAATAGTTTACAAACACAATATATATATATATATATATATATATATATATATATATATATATATATATAAGTTATATAAACATTTTATGTGAACATTTCATAATTAAATGCGTGCTAGGAAAATTCCTGCTTACGCAGCTTTAGTATTATATAGGTGTGAGAACAGAGCCCCGGCAGTGTGTAAGTCGCCTCTGTATCGCACAGACGTTTTCCACTCCGATTGAGTGCATATCAATTGTATTGTTTTATTAAGTAAAAATTTATGTAACAGTTTTCTAAATTAATTGTTTATTAAATTCAAAGGTTTGTTAAAAATAAAAATCATTTTTAAAAACCTTTCTTGCTTAATATAAAACGTAACTGGCGCAGTCGGTAGGACACCTCAAGGAAGTTAGCGAATATAACGTCCGTCGGTTTTAACCGTTAATTGAGGAAACTTTAAGTAGAGTGAATATCTACAACCACTTAATAGAGCGCATATCTATTAAGAACACGCGCGAATATCGTGTAAGTGAAAAGTGAAAATTGTTCAAATGAGCAAAGTATTTTGGATCAACTTGTAAGTAGATCTTAAGATATAGAAGTAAGAAAAAGTAGAGTAAAAACTTTTTAATTTTATATAATTGATTTTTAATTTTTATTATTTTGAAAAATAATATTAAATAATGGCAACGCCAACATTAAAAAAGGAGTATCTTGACATGATACCCGAGTATAGTGGAGAGCCCACTATGCTCCACAGATTTATCTCAATATGTGATAAGATAGTGAATAAGTTTTATGTAAGCGAAAATCCAGAGGATTTTCAAAATGAGTATCTGTTCTCCTCTATTCTTTCTAAATTAAAAGGCCAAGCACTGGAAATGGTTGTAAACTCTAACTCTTACAATTGGCACGAAACTAGAAAAGTATTATTAATTAGTTATTCAGACAAAAGAGATTGTTTCACATTAAACTTAGAGATGTCAGAATTAAAACAAGAAAGTAACGAATCACCATTTCAATTCTATGAGAAAATTCAAAAGTTACTAAATTTACAAATTTCATTTTTTATGAATAAAGAGCCTCAAAGGCAGATGGCTAAAGACATTTTAATAGAATACGTTCAGAAACTAGCTTTAAGAGTTCTCCTTAGGGGTTTGCATGAACCCATCGGGTCACTAATGCGTACCAAGAACCCTAACACTCTTAGTGAAGCACTTAATATGCTCACAAACGACTTCCAATTTAAAAATAATAAAATGTTTACTCAGCCAAGCAAACAACCAGTCTTTCAGAAAAGCCAAACTCATAACGTAAGAAGACCAATACATACTGAATTTAAATACCACCAAATACCTAAACAACCTTATCAACACCCAAATCCTTCCTATAGACCACCAACTTTTGCTAATCACGGTCAGCCTCAAAGGGGACAACCAAACAACAACACTACTAAACCTCAGTATCCTCAGCGAAATACGGGTTATCAACCTACCCCTATGAGTATTTCCACTAGACAGACAGATAGGCCTTCTAGACAAACGAATTTGTATCAAATGACCGGACAAGGAGCCGAAAAAGACGATTACACTATGTACCAGACTAATGGACAAGAATCATTCGCTTTTGAAGAAGATCTCGGGAAAGAAGAGTACTTCGAAGAATCCCAAAATTTAACCGACAACTACGAAGAAGAGACCGCTAAAATCGATCAGGACGATTTTTTAGGACATACGAGCCTCGGAATCGATTTTCAATAATGAATCTACAAAGCGAAAATAACGAGCTACCATTTATATACGACACAAACACCAAATCTAGAATATTAATTGGCACAGGCAGTACTAGATCATTTATGCGAAAATCTTTAGGCTGGAAAAATTTTAAAACAAGCATTAATAAAGAGCCGTTTGAAGTAATCACCGCACACGGCACTTCAAAAGAAAATTTTTGTTGCACCATACCTCTGTTGTCTAAAAAAGCAATTAAATTTTATTTATTTGACTTTCATCAGAATTTCGACCTATTACTCGGGCTAGACAATATAAAGGATTTAGGAATAAGCTTAGACTTTATAAATAATAAATTAATACTTTGTGATGAGGAAATCCCTATTCAATATTTTAACACTGAAAAAGGAAGTTGTACACGTCAATAAAGCAGGAACAATTTAGTTATGTTATACAAGCCCGCACTAGCCAAATAGTTAAATTAAAAATACAAAATATTCATAATGGAGAAGGTATTTTAC
Organism: Prosapia bicincta; assembly: GCA_036971475.1. Classification (NCBI taxonomy): domain Eukaryota; kingdom Metazoa; phylum Arthropoda; class Insecta; order Hemiptera; family Cercopidae; genus Prosapia; species Prosapia bicincta. The sequence goes on from JBAIZL010000009.1 coordinate 15,029,939, forward strand.
CACACAAACAAGTGAACGGATTAGAAATTCCGCAGTGTATAGTTTCAGTGCATAAGGGTGAAGCCTATTGCCCTATTATAAACAATACGGAAGAAAATGTAAAATTAACAATAAGTAAACCATTAGAAGTAAAATCTTTAGAGGAATATAATATTTTCAAACCTGATACAATGCAAACGAACACTAATTTCAATTTATTAGATTATAAACAAAAAAATTCGAGAAGAAAAAATTTAGATTTATCAAAATTTAGAATGGAACATATGAACTCGGAAGAAAAATCCGCTATAACAAGTTTAATAAAAGATTATGCAGATTTATTCCATATTGAGGGAAACGATTTAACTTTTACCAACCAAATAAAACATGTTATTAGGACTACTGATGAAATTCCCGTATACTCCAGAAATTATAGATATCCAGAGATTTACAAGAACGAAATTAATAAACAAACTGAGGACATGCTTGAACAAGGAATTATTAGACCTTCAAACTCTCCATGGAACTCTCCTGTCTGGATTGTACCCAAAAAACAAGACGCTTCTGGCAAAAGAAAATTTCGATTAGTAATAGATTTTAGAGGACTAAACAAGAAAACAATTGACGATAAATTTCCCTTGCCAAACATTACCGACATATTAGATAAATTAGGACGATCTCAGTATTTTACAACTTTAGATTTAGCCTCAGGATTTCACCAAGTAGAAATGGATAAAAATAGCATAGAAAAAACAGCGTTTTCAACAGAAACGGGACACTATGAATTTTTAAGAATGCCATTTGGACTAAAGAATAGCCCCCCTACATTTCAAAGAATTATGAATAACATTCTGAGAGGAATCCAAAATGAAACATGTTTAGTTTATTTAGACGATATTATAATTTACTCCACTAGCCTCCAAGAACATATACAAAGACTTAAAGAAGTATTCGACAGATTACGCAAAGCTAACTTTAAAGTACAGCTGGATAAAACAGAATTTTTAAGAAAAGAAGTAGCGTATCTAGGGCATGTTGTTACACCGGAAGGCGTAAAACCTAACCCAGCAAAGATTTTGGCAATCAAAAACTATCCAATACCCAAAACCACCAAACAAATTAAAGGATTTTTAGGACTAATAGGCTATTATCGAAAATTTATTAAAAACTTCGCCAAGATAACAAAACCCTTTACTAACTGTTTAAAGAAAAATGCAAAAAAAAACATAGAAAATCCAGACTTCATTGAATGTTTTGAAACATGTAAAAATATACTGACTAATGAGCCCCTTCTACAATACCCAGATTTTGAAAAGGAGTTTACTCTAACAACAGACGCTAGTAATTTTGCACTAGGAGCAATTTTAAGCCAGGACAAAAATGGAAAGGACCTTCCTATAGCGTATGCCAGCAGAACTTTAAACGACAGCGAAACTAATTACTCCGCGATTGAAAAGGAATTACTAGCAATCGTATGGGCCACTAAACACTTTAGGCCTTATTTATTTGGAAGAAAATTTAAAATTTATACAGACCATAAACCTTTACAATGGTTATTTTCAGTTAAAGAACCAAATTCCAAGCTTTTAAGATGGAGATTAAAATTAGAGGAATATGATTATGACATAAGATACAAAAAAGGCAAATTAAACCAAAACGCCGATGCCTTATCTAGAATACAATTGAACATTACTAATAAAAGGTCAACAAACACCCAACACACTGTAGAACCAGACCTTGATTTATCTCCAGCTGGATTAATCCAACGTTTCTTCCCGGAATTAAATGAAGATAACGAGTCTATGGTCGTACAACTCGACGCAACAGATAATGCCAACTTAGAGTACGATCAAGAAAGTGACAGTCAAACCGTGCATTCCAACTTCGAAGGGAACACCCAAATTGAAATACCAATTTCCGACGAGCCTGTAAACTTTGGGAGAAATCAAATATTTTTGTCATTGGTAAAGTATGAGCCAAAGAAAGTAAAAATTATAAAACTATTCGGAACTTCAAAAATTCGTTTAATGGTCGAAATATCAGAAAATAACTTTAAAGAAGACATAGTTAACTTTGTAAAATCATATTTGGTACCCAAAATAAAATATAATCTATATTTTGAAGACGATTTTTACGAGAAATTTGCATCATGCGTAGCCAAAAATTTCAAACAAACTGAACTAAATTTGGTTAAGTGTAATAACAAACTCTTAGACCTAACTTCGGAAGAAGATACCTTAGAAACGATAAGTAATTATCATGTCAGCAAAACCAATCACCGAGGGATACAAGAAACATACGAACAAATTAAGCGAAGATATTATTGGCCTAATTTAAAATCACTAATCCAAAATTTCATAAATCAGTGTGACATATGTCAAAGAACCAAATATGACAGAATCCCCTTACAATTAGAGATGAACTTGACGCCTACAGCTGCAAGGCCTTTCCAGATAATTCACATCGACACTATCTCTTTAGAAAAGAATGCGTTTATCAGCATTGTCGACAGTTTCACAAAGTATGCTCAAGCTTATCGCTTGGGAAGCTCTCAAGCTACAGAGATTGCAGACAAGTTATTAGATTACTTTGCGCAGTTCTGCTTACCAACAGTTATTATCTCAGACAATGGAACGGAGTTTAATAACAGGATTGTGAAGGAGATATTAGACCTGCATAAAATCAAAATCCATTTTATCAGTACACAAAACCCCCAATCAAACGGATTATGTGAAAGATTCCATTCCACCTTAATAGAACACATAAGGCTGTTAAACAATCAAATCGAATTTAAAAAAGACAGTATAATTAAGAAAGTCAAATATGTTATAATTGCCTATAACAATAGCATTCATTCAGTCACAAAATTAACGCCGTGCGAAGTCTTATTTTGACACATAAGTTCAAACTCTTTATTAGATATAGATTTAGAAAAACAAATTGTAAATGACTACGTTTTAAACCATAAGGAAAAAACGAAAATACTTTACGAAAACATTAGGGATAGCAATCAAAGAATTAAAGAAAAAGTTTTAGAAAAAAGGAATGTAAACAAGGAACCACTTCCAGAAATACCATCTGAAGTTTACATAAAATCAGTTCAGAAGCAAAGCAAAACTAAAAACAGATATAGCAAGGAAGAAATAGCTTCGATAGATAAAGAAAGAAAAACTGGAAAAATAAAGCCTAGACATCATAATACAAAAGACAAAATACATTTGTCGAAAATTAAAAGGCCTAGGAAGATAAAAAATGTAATTAATGACCAAAATCCTTCTTGTTCATATTCGACACAATCAAATTAAAATCCCTACCATACCTTTGTCCACTAGTTCTATGCAAGAAACTTTATTAAACTTTTAAACAACATTGTTTTTATTAATTGTATGTGTTACAAACTTTTGTAATTAATTAAATGATATGTAATTAATTATGGTAATAAATATTGTTAATTATTTGAAATATGTTAATCACAAAAAGAAATGTAATTGATGAAAATTAGAAACTATACTCTTAAAGAGATAACAAAACAAAAAGAATTCTTATAAACTGACTAGAATCCTTATCGAATCTATAACAGGCAAGTTGAATGTAAATGATGGTAGAAATTATGAAAAATTATATAAAACTTTTATTGTAATCAATGTAAATTTTGTAGAACAAAAATTAGATTCTGATAACAATTGTATATGTTATAAACATTTTGTATCTATCCTATGATAGAAAAGACTCATTATAAATTGTATTAATCAATTCCAAATACTTTTGCTCAGTTGAATTATAATGAACAGAAAATTAGACTGTAAAATAACCATCATCAAAAACAATAACGCCTACAAACTACGAGGATACTGCGTTGGAAATCGCAGACAACCCATTTAACTGGATCTTGGAAATCAACCTTTGCCTGGTGACTTTCTCCAGTGAAGAGGACTTCAACCCATACCGAAAATTGCCCTTTACGGAGGCCTATTCAGCAGCTTATATACTTCGCCCTCATCAAGAAGATGAAGAGGACCTCAACCGATGCCGAAACTTCGCCAACCCCCGAAGTTCTCTTTAGGGATGGAGGAGTTATATAAACATTTTATGTGAACATTTCATAATTAAATGCGTGCTAGGAAAATTCCTGCTTACGCAGCTTTAGTATTATATAGGTGTGAGAACAGAGCCCCGGCAGTGTGTAAGTCGCCTCTGTATCGCACAGACGTTTTCCACTCCGATTGAGTGCATATCAATTGTATTGTTTTATTAAGTAAAAATTTATGTAACAGTTTTCTAAATTAATTGTTTATTAAATTCAAAGGTTTGTTAAAAATAAAAATCATTTTTAAAAACCTTTCTTGCTTAATAATAAACGTAACTATATATATATATATATATATATATATATATATATATATATATATATATATATATATATATATATCAAAACGTAATCCTTGCAAGAGAAAATAGATTCTGTGTCTTGACATTGTATACGTTACTATATGCAAACCAGTTCTGTCTGTTGTCCACATAACTTTAGAATTTTTATACGCAGACATTATTGCTCCACAAATATACAATACCCCAAACAATACTTTAATACCTTCAAAAGAAGTTTCATTTGCGTCTCTCTCTCTCTTGAAAAGTTACAAATATAAAATTTGTGTTCTCTATTATCACCACGACAAAATATATGCGTAGATAATTTAAAATAGATTATTAAATTTGTAAATTAAAACGAACTTCAGTGATAAATTCCTCACAAAATACGAAACAGTAAAATTAACTCACAGCAATCTTGCAAAAAAATGAACATAAATTTATATGATAAAAAAGTGGCAAGACACAATTTGAAATAATCTTCGTTTATAAAAACTTCGTAAAATTCAAATAGAAATAGACCTCTCTTATAAAAACCTCGCAAAATACAAATAGAAACAGACTTCTCTTATGAAATCTAGCAAAATACGAATAAATATGAACTCCATTTATAAAAACCTCGTAAAATACAAATAGAAATAGACTTCACTTACAAGTAGTAGGGGGGCCAGTATTGTAACGTGAGGACTCGCGCGAGTTAAAAACTTTCCCAGCTATTGCAACAATAACTTCAAACCATTATATGTAAACAAAAACGGTCAAACTACCTGATGTAGGAACAGAAATAGATACAGGGCGAGTCAATTAGAAGGTATGTAGGAGGTAGTAGAATTGCAGGATTTGCAACAGTCTTATAATCTTTGTTGAAAACTCAACGGTAGAATAATTACCCCGCGCGAGTCCTCTAGGGTTAAACTAAATACAAAGTTATTTAAATAAAATTGTCACAAAGTAGCTGTAAAACAACCTATAAACTATTCTTAGAACAATGGAAACTATTATTAGGGATTTAAGAAATTTAAATACCTCAATCAAAAACACATACACCTGAAATGTTAAAAGACGTATAATATGTCTAGCTTCTTGCATTACTGCTTCACTGCAAGTATTCTTTTCAGACGTTCTCACACGATTACGAACCATTGCTGATTTTAAATCCATAAATGTGGAAACTTAAAAAAAAGTAGCCCTAATCTCATTAAAAATATACTAATAAAGAAATTGTAAAACTTTTAATGGAAGAGTCGAAATTTGAAGACTGAATTCAAACAATTTAGCTAGCGATAAATTTTATATTTTCTCGTCTACTCTTCGAGTTTGGAAAAAAACTCTTTTCAAATTTAGTTTGAGATTAGGCTTCAATTGTAGTAACCCCCCCCCAAAATGAGAAAGTGAGAATGAATAAAAAAAGATATTTGAATTTACCAGGTGCGTTGAAGAAAGGGATAAACATTGGCTGCCCGTAACGAAAACAAAAGTTATTACTTACGGCTTCAAACACAGCGGCGCCAAACATTTGATACTTGGGTTTACCAGATATTTCTTGAGAAAGGTTTCGAAGTGTTGGTGCTAACGTATCCAGGTATTAAGGGAAAGAATATGATGTCCATGCTTAGTCCTTCTATTCTTAATATAATTACAAATATAAATATTATATACCAGTGAACAACAGTACATTTTATAATATAAAATTGCTATCTGGGTTCTCAAAGGATTATCCCAAAAGGTTAGTAGCACTTATTTTTTACAATTTTCTAGACTAAAAGTCTATAGTTGATAAACCTAAGCGACTTCACATTTAAGACAAATGTCATAATATGTAGGAGTCTTTGAACATATTTATTAAACGTATATGGGTAAAACTACGCATATCAAATCTTGCGCAGTCTTGCCCCAAACAAATGTGTGCACAATCTTACACCGCTTGTACTATTTATGAAACTAAAGTAGTTTCATATTGTTAGACTGAGCTTAATGATACTTTCTAGTAACGAAATTACTTTAATTAGAATGTACTTTTACATGCACTATTGCTTTCATAAAACAACATAATACTTATAATTATACATAACTAAATTATTTTAAGAAAATTAACAGTAATCTAGGGTAAATAAAGATTACCTAACCTAATTGAAATACACGTTAATGGTGTCGAGACTATCCACTATAATTACCTCCGGCGATACTGCTGAAATTGTTGATCATACATTAGTACCAAATTTGCTGCAAATACACTAAAAATGGTGGTGGTGCGCAGTCTTACCTAACGCGCAATCTTACCCAACCCTTACTCTAGGACACAATATAAAAATTTAGAAGAATTTATTTCCAAATCAGTCCAATAATGTGAGTAACGTAATAGTAAACCTTTGTTTATTTCATTGGCTTTGCCAACATCACATATATTCCGACTCTTTGTGTGTCGGGAAGTACCTTTTAATTGAGACTCAAAAGAACATCAATCGGACGCCCTGCAAAAAGTAAACAAGTGAAAAACCGATGTAAAAGGGAATTAAATTGTATTTGCTTTCCACTAACACTTAAAAATAATTTTAATGGAATATATTAAACAGTTCCTTTCCGCATCCAATAGAAATATATCTTGAAAATTTAAACGACAGTTTCGTAATAGTCAGTTCTAATTTAAAATATTCATAAAACGTTATATAGGTAGCTAAATGTCAGTTCTAATTTAGAATATTCATAAAACGTTATATAGATAGCTAAATGTCAGTTCTAATTTAAAATATTCATAAAATGTTATATAGGTAACTAAATTTCAGTTCTAATTTAAAATATTCATAAAACGTTATATAGGTAGCTAAATGTCAGTTCTAATTTAAAATATTCATAAAACGTTATATAGATAGCTAAATGTCAGTTCTAATTTAAAATATTCATAAAACGTTATATAGAAAGCTAAATGTCAGTTCTAATTTAAAATATTCATAAAACGTTATATAGGTAGCTAAATGTCAGTTCTAATTTAAAATATTCATAAAACGTTATATAGATAGCTAAATGTCAGTTCTAATTTAAAATATTCATAAAACGTTATATAGGTAGCTAAATGTCAGTTCTAATTTAGAATATTCATAAAACGTTATATAGGTAGCTAAATGTCAGTTCTAATTTAAAATAATCATAAAACGTTATATAGATAGCTAAATGTCAGTTCTAATTTAAAATATTCATAAAACATTATATAGATAGCTAAATGTCAGTTCTAATTTAAAATATTCATAAAACGTTATATAGGTAGCTAAATGTCAGTTCTAATTTAAAATATTCATAAAACGTTATATAGATAGCTAAATGTCAGTTCTAATTTAAAATATTCATAAAACATTATATAGGTAGCTAAATGTCAGTTCTAATTTAAAATATTCATAAAACGTTATATAGATAGCTAAATGTCAGTTCTAATTTAAAATATTCATAAAACGTTATATAGATAGCTAAATGTCAGTTCTAATTTAAAATAATCATAAAACGTTATATAGATAGCTAAATATTTTTAACACTGTCATTGTCTGCCGACATTTACAGCATAAAAAATTTATTTGGCTTAACGAGGCGTCCCTTATTCTGTAGGACTTAACTGTCCTCACGAAGAGTTTAAAAAGTAAAATATTAAAATTATTGCTTCTTACTTTTATTTTATAACACACACACATTAAATCATACAAGTTTGTAAAACGTACCCTATATTGTAAAACGTTTTGAAAACATATTTGATTAAGATCTGCAGTTTGCACTCTATTAATATTCTTTGATAAATTTGGTTTAGTAATCAATAGACCCTTTATACCTGAAAATTAATACTTGGTAAGTTACATATATGTATAAATATTATCCTAGTCATCCGTATCTATTGCTACATTGTAACTTATCCGCCCCAATGGGTGATGTTACGTTAGATCGCATAATCCAAGGACACTCCTAGTAGTGTGTGTGTGTGTTATAAGGGATTAAACAATGACACACAACCCCCTTGGCTGCACCCAATCTAGATTATGCAGGCTTAATATCGTGTCACACGGCGCCTTAAATCATTTCTTTTTTAACTGAATAATTATACGTATAATTATGCAGATCATCATAACTAATAATATACAGTGTTATTGATTTATGTTCGACATATGTTTAGATTAATACTGTTTATTTAACCTTTTGTCAAAACAATACATGTTAGACAAGACTCCGGTTTCTACACAGGACTAGTATAAATGTCATGATGTATTTAAATGTTTTATACTATATAGATTACACAAGAAGTATCATAATTATAATAATATCATAAATACATATAATTTATAAGAATATCTTGATAGATAAAAGGCATAAATATCTCTTATCTTTAAATATTGTCTTACAAATAAACATAAAAACGTGTATTCTAGTAACTTAGAGTTCACTCAATAATGCAAGCCATCACCATATAAAGGGACAGTGACGAAACGGATAATAGTCTAGCTAAAGGGACATCCCTTCCTTCCCTCCCAACACTAATGACGTCACGACGCTAATAACCCAGTGTAGACCAAAGTAACGATTTGAAACCCTAATTACAGTTGTATTATAAATATTTACCTCATGACTACTAAATAATAAAAATAATTTTATAACTGATCTTATAACACAGAAGTGTTGAAGTGTATTCATCAACATCGTGCTTAGTAAAATGATAGACATGTTCAAAAAATGCGCTTCATATTTATTTATACCTCTTTGTCTAGATTGTCTTTTATGATATTCACTAACGGGACACAGCTGTTGGGTTACGGTAACTTAGTTTGCAAAGGTAAGAAAAACTTTAAATTTATTATGTCTTCAAACTGAAAACCTCAGTGTACCTCGTATTTTAGGAACAATAGCTTTTGATATACCCACATAGCTGTTGTTTCTATAATAAAGCGTACCTAATATAAAACATAATAATAAAACGACAATTTGTACATTGTAAGTGTAATATTAACAAGTAATATTAAAAAAAAACATCTAAGTCAATTCTTACATGAAAAATTTTTTTTGGGGCTTTTTTATTAAAAAATTACAAATAATATAAATTGAGTAACATAACCTATGCGTTAAAACATATGTTGTTACACATAACCTATAAAATGAAGTCAGCTGTTTTAAGAAAGTATACGTTATGACATATTTTAAACCACATCTGAAGATGTAATATACTAGTATATTGCAAACAAATTATATGTAACAAACTATATTGCATACTTTGTTACTTTTGTGAAACATTTTTCTACATAAAAAAACTAAAATTAATTAATACATTGATTTTTGAACAAAACATTAACATCAAGTGTCATCCCTTACAAGTTTAAACAAAAAATGTATTTGAACTTCAGTGGATGAATAAGAAGTATTTTAATGAGCGAAAATTTGTACAATATATATATATATATATATATATATATATATATATATATATATATATATATATATATATATATAGAGAGAGAGAGAGAGAGAGAGAGAGAGAGAGAGAGAAAGTGTCTACTAATATACAGTAAGGAATTAAAGAAATAAATGATTTATGAAGATACCGCCAAAAGAATCTTTGGTTTTGAAAGGGTTGTATGTGCTGTCTCAAAGTGTTTGTTGTTTTGTAACATATTTGGTAATGAAGTTTTTTTAATGTGGAAGCTATTTTATCTGTTTTTTTGTTGTGGTAGGTGAGGGATATGTATTTGTTGTTTTTGTGTGGTTTGTCAGCATTGCCGTTTGGAGATGTGGTTTATGATTAATTTGTTCATGTGTATGTTGTTTATGTGTGTATGTTTGTAGTAGTTATGATGAGCGATATATTTTATTGTATTTAGATCTTCTGCAGCATAGGTATATTAATGAGGAGGTGTAACGTATGATTAAATGCAGCGTGTTTACGTTGTGTGTGGTGGTTAAATGTGTTATGTATGACGGTATCGGACATTGTTGGTTTTCTGTATATTTTGAAATTAAGGTTGGTGATGTGTTTAGTGATGTTAAGGTCTAGAAAGTTCATTATATTGTTTTATTCTAATTAGTGGGTAAATGTGAGGTTTTTTTGTATGGTATTAATGTAATTGTGCAGTTGTTTAATTTGCCGTTTGTTGCCGTTGTATAATATTGAAATGTCTTCTTATTATTTATTGTAATTATTTTTTGTGTATGTTTGTTGTTCTATATAATGTATTGTAATTCAAGGTGGTGTAGGAATATTTCTGCTAGGATGCCAAGCTAGGATTTCTGCTAGGATGGGTGAACTCGTAGACAAGCCGTCTTTCTGTGTGTAGAATTGTGTTGGTATGTAAAGTAGTTTTGTGATGTGATGAGTTTGGTGAGTGTTATGATTTCGTGAGTACGTCTCTAAGAGTTTATGAGTAGTAATTTTGAAGTCGCTGAGTATACGGGTAAAACAGTAAGCTGCATTAAGGCTGTACATATATTAAAACGTCAAGTTTTACGTCGGAATAAACATTACAACCGTCACTAATGGACGCTACTTAGATCACATTTATCTCCTTAAATAATTGAACCCTTACCTAGCTCTTGTTAATATTTATAATAGTATTTCATAAAATATTGACTTTATAAACCTTCAAATTAAATCAATGTAGGCTTATTTCAAGTAGGACCTAAACCTCTTACCTTATTATTTTCAAAACCCTTGGTTCTTTACTATAACCTTATTAAACAAAGAAGCACCCCGAAGATTATTGTGTGTAAATAATGGATTATTTCGACATAGTCATGTTTTTAACTAATAATATTATTATCATCACCATTATCATTATCATCAACACTTTTTCCGATTATTTATTTTTTTTATAACTAAAAACAGATATATTTATTAATTTTTCATTTCTAAACCATTTCACGCCCCAAAAACACGCTATATTCTTTTTTCTTTATTCTGTAAATTTCTTTTCTCTATATTTTTAGCCTATAAATTTTATTTTATTATTTAGGGCCTACTCAGGCTGTTTTGTTCTATATTTCCTCTTTTGAAATATCATGTACTTGTATGTTCTCCAGTGTTCCTACAGTCAGTTGCTTATGTATATAGTATGCTGATTGTGTAAAATGTCATTGAAAACTATGTGTTCTTTATGATATTAATACTGTTTATTTGAGAAAAATAATATTTTTGTAAATACTTTATGTAATAGTGTGTGTGTGCGTGTGTATGTGTGTGTGTGTGTCGGTATTGCTATTCCCATCACAACCCTAATTGTACATTTATACGCCTGTCCAATATCTAACAGAAGTTAAAGTAGAAACTGAAACCAATAAAGTTAACTGGTTTAGTCACTCTTTGAACACTTAGTCCCATGACTTCCCGAAATCGTGAGATCTGTTTTTACCGATAAACAGGTTTCAGTTGTACAGATTTCAGAAATGGCCCTCATCAATTGAATTTTGTTTCGTGGCTTTGCTTCATATGACGTCAGTGAAACAATTACTTTCCGATATAGAGTTTATTTTAGATCTTGATCTTTAAAACATCTCTAACCTAAATTTCTCCTCAGACCGTGCTCCCAGCTTGATCGATGAAACCATTTCAATGCAGTAAAATACTTTATCTACCCCAAGCCCACTCCACACAGAGAGAACACATTTTATAGATAAAATCGCTTGCGTTTGTTTTATATACTTTATCGTTGCATATTGCGGAATCAGAGTTTATTTTTATTAAATATTGTATTTTATAACCTTTAATGTTTTAATACATTTGAAGCGGATTTTTCCAAAAATATTTCTCACTAAACCTATTACTTCAAATAAATGCATTGTATATATTTTTCCAACAGTTTTAACATACCTATTATACATTTTATTATTACGTTCAAATAAAAAATACAAAAAATATATCAATGGTAATAGAATACAAATTACAATTAAAAAAACTGTACAGTTTATCAAATTAACCAGAATTAGTTTGAGCCATCAAAAAATTGCTATAGCTTACACTTTCTCTTTGTTTACATATATGACAGAAAAATAAATGTGTGATAAATGTAAATTTTAAAAACAACTAATAATACTATAAAAATGATTTCAAAAGGGCGAATAATTGTAATAAAATTAATTAATAGCATTGAGCCATAAAATTAGTTAAATGTGTAATTTAGCTAACTTAATTCTTATTTGTATATATACACTGAATGAATTGTTTGCATAAACATGAGCTGTAAACTTCATGCAGAGCTCATATTTAGTGAAGAAATTAATAATTGAATTTTATTGTTAACGGTATTAGTAAGTGTGATAATAGGCCTATTTATAATATAATAGTGACGTATAATAATAATCTACAATAATATTCTACTTAGTAAATGCCTGCCATCTTGTATTTCCGTCTTTTCTTTCATTAGGCTTTATTTCTCAATAACAATCTACACAACCAGGCCTGATATATTTTTCTGCAACAAGAAGGGGCTGAGTTTATGTGTCCCTTGAGCGACATTTTGTAGATTGACCGAGGTTGGTGGTTCATCAAGAACATATTGACGACTCAAGTTATTTATTGTACATTGGTTCTCTCGTAGGAAACGTTTTGCATTCCTGTTGACTTAAATAGTAGTAAAATCCCACCGCTAAACTCTTGCTTGATATTAAGCAAATAATTCCTATATCCCAAGTCAATTCTTTTATATGCTTGTAATAAACAATTTACTATACCACCATACAAGAAAATTAAAATTTGGTTTTTACATCGGTTTTTCAACCTCGTGATCTCTAAATGATCTACAGTAAAAACGCATTCATCAATCTTTTCTCATATTTCCCAAAATATTTTAAACTTTTCTAATAATTTCCATTTTCGGCAACCGCGTACAATGCAATATACAGTATTTGCAATCTTCAGTTATATGTATCCTTCAGATTTGAAAGTACCAGTTGCAGTGGTGGATATTGTAAGCATTGTATAGGCTAACATATAGACTGCATTAATCCTACTCGGCCTCTTGCTATTTAACAGCAGTTCCTCGTCAAACCAACCGTCCGCCTTTACTCACTCTATATGTATTCGTTTGCATGGATTATTGCAACCTTCAGTACATGTATCCTTCAGGTTTGAAAGTAACAGTTGCAGTGGTGGATATTGTAAGCATTGTATAGGCTAACATATAGACTGCATTAATCCTACTCGGCCTCTTGCTATTTAACAGCAGTTCCTCGTCAAACCAACCGTCCGCCTTTACTCACTCTATATGTATTCGTTTGCATGGATTATTGCAACCTTCAGTACATGTATCCTTCAGGTTTGAAAGTAACAGTTGGAGTGGTGGATATTGTAAGCATTGTATAGGCTGACATATAGACTGCATTAATCCTACTCGGCCTCTTGCTATTTAACAGCAGTTCCTCGTCAAACCAACCGTCCACCTTTACTCACTCTATATGTAGGCGCTTGCATGGATTATTGCAACCTTCAGTACATGTATCCTTCAGATTTGAAAGTACCAGTTGCAGTGGTGGATATTGTAAGCATTGTATAGGCTGACATATAGACTGCATTAATCATACTCGGCCTCTTGCTATTTAACAGCAGTTCCTCGTCAAACCAACCGTCCGCCTTTACTCACTCTATATGTAGGCGTTTGCATGGATTATTGCAACCTTCAGTACATGTATCCTTCATATTTGAAAGTACCAGTTGGAGTGGTGGATATTGTAAGCATTGTATAGGCTGACATATAGACTGCATTAATCCTACTCGGCCTCTTGCTATTTAACAGCAGTTCCTCGTCAAACCAACCGTCCGCCTTTACTCACTCTATATGTAGGCGTTTGCATGGATTATTGCAACCTTCAGTACATGTATCCTTCAGATTTGAAAGTACCAGTTGCAGTGGTGGATATTGTAAGCATTGTATAGGCTAACATATAGACTGCATTAATCCTACTCGGCCTCTTGCTATTTAACAGCAGTTCCTCGTCAAACCAACCGTCCGCCTTTACTCACTCTATATGTATTCGTTTGCATGGATTATTGCAACCTTCAGTACATGTATCCTTCAGATTTGAAAGTACCAGTTGCAGTGGTGGATATTGTAAGCATTGTATAGGCTAACATATAGACTGCATTAATCCTACTCGGCCTCTTGCTATTTAACAGCAGTTCCTCGTCAAACCAACCGTCCGCCTTTACTCACTCTATATGTAGGCGTTTGCATGGATTATTGCAACCTTCATTTACAATCATAGACGAGGTTATTTGTTAACAATCCTACAGTTCAATGTACAAGAAATATGACGTATGAGTGACATAGCTAAAGTGATTTTAAGATCTGGTTTATTGATGTCTATTTTAACTTTATTGTGTTTATTGTATCAGAAAATATAGGAAGACATTGTAATACTCATTCGTGACGTTCGTATCTCTATAGAATACATTCGAGCCACCAAAATCTCGATAATAGTTCATTGTTATACTTCTAAAAGACAACACAACTAGATGGCTTGAACAATTAAATACAAAATTCAATATATTTTTTTCAATGTAGTTCAGTTTTATAATAAAAATATTTAGAAAAAAAGTATCGTTTAGTATAAAAATAACAGAATTAAATTAATAAACCTTTAAGATAAAATATTATTGAAAACAAAAAATTCATTGACACGTTTTTAAAACAATACGTTATCATAGTTATTTACAATTGTAAATCATAATGATATTCAGTACGAAATACCATAAATAATGAGAAACAAATGGGTAAAAATATACTTAAGAAATCAGTTCAACAAAGTAGAATATGTCCTACCTAAAAAATGAACCCTTCTCAAAAGATGAATTGTGACACAGCTCTCCAGTACTAACCCCTGAGTTCCTATAGAACTACTCCTCGGTGGTATGATATTTGTACACTACAGATTCCATTAGATTTCCACAGAAGAGTTGAGTTACATCACAAACATTCTATAAAAGGTGACAGTAATTAGGCGACGTCTTGGTTTTTCGGAAAGTACATTTACCAATGTCACCAAAAGCACGGTAATTTACCCAGTAATTTAACATTAGATTCAGCACAAAACTATGGCATATAAATAATTAAAGATTACAAGTTCAAAAATGTAGAAAGTATCTTGAGATCTTACAAAGATGTAAAATTGAGTGGCAATGTATAGATATGAATATATTCCTGTAAATATAGAAGTTTAGATAGTTTACCGCTTGGGGCGCTATTATACCCAATTTCAGCAAATGCAGCTTGTCAGGGCTCTAAAAATATGTAAAAATTATTCGGACACTGAATTTTATTCTTTATCAAATAAATAAATGGTCTTTGTCTCTATATTGCATAAATTGCAAAGTAAATATAATTGTAGTAAATGCAAATGATACAATGACTTTTGTTTTCATAGAATTATGGAATTTTATTTTCCAACAAAAAATGTATTTTGGTAAATATCTGTGAAAATTTTAATTTAGATTAAAAACAACCACTGACAATGTAGCAATTTGTGAGCAAATGTTTCCCAAGAGTAAATAAAGCTACGCCGCGCGCCGTTTGGAAACTTATTTCAATAATTCATCTCATTCGCAAGTGAAAAATAATAAGTTTTTGACTGAATATAAATGTAATGATGTCAAGAAAATAATTTCTTATTCAGTTAAAATATCTGCACCACTCCCTAGAATAGTGACTTAATGAATACACACTTATTATTTTATATTAATGTAGCCGTATTCGGTTAAACAATTAGTAATGTAAAATTATAAAAATATATTACTGTATTAGAAAATATATTTGCAGTTTTTGGGTTCTACATCTTGAGGCATTTTTGTTTGTAATGATTAAATTTGCTCACTACCTACTGACATTTTTCAGCAGACGTGTTTGGCTCTTGGTCAGTGCATTGTTCAATGCTATAAGTTACGGACAAGACCTTTACTCAGGTGTGTTGTATTACAGAAGGTTTTGTGAAAAAGATTTCCTTTCAAATCGAATATTTTTATCTACTTCTGGAATGCTGGACAATAAAGTTCAATATGTTCCAGTGTAAAACACAAAATTCACTTAGTAGATCTTCATATCTCATGACATTTGCAGATTGTGCTTCATAATAAACTGACTGTACCTCTTCATATCTTTTGAGCAGAAACTGAATAATAATCTTGGATGTTGAAAAGTAAAATAAATAATAGTATAAACTCTAGTAATAATAGTAATAACAACAGTGATAAGGTTAAGTCAGGTAAATAAATTTGCAATGGATGAAAATAGTTAATGTGCATTTTGGTTAATTTTAAATGTTTTCATTATGAGTTCAA
Source organism: Prosapia bicincta (assembly GCA_036971475.1). Taxonomy (NCBI): domain Eukaryota; kingdom Metazoa; phylum Arthropoda; class Insecta; order Hemiptera; family Cercopidae; genus Prosapia; species Prosapia bicincta. The sequence goes on from JBAIZL010000009.1 coordinate 15,046,569, forward strand.
ATTAGATTATCAAGTTTTTGTTTTAATGAAAACTAGTGTGAACTATAATGAATACTCATTATTTTGAGTAGACAAGTTTTGTACACTCAAGGTGTGTATAATAAGCCAGCCATACCCTTATCAAGTCTTGTCGGGGATTAGCGAAGACGCGTGTTTGGTAAAATCCCACAGTAATTTATACAATCTGCCACAATGCTTACGTGTCATGATTTAGGTTATCATCATAAAACACAGAGATAATGGACCTTAATATCATCTAAACTGAACAGTCTCCTCCATTTTATTGGTCAACTTTAAATATTACGATGGGCTACTGACTTTTTTTAAATTTAAAAACAGGCTACAAGAACAAACGTGCTCACAATCACAACTAACACGTCCGTTTACTCAACTAGTCGGACTACTCAACAGAATATGTTGTCATAAACAGTGTCAGACTAACAGTAATGATAACGATATCGTTATCGAAACTAGTATGATAGGTAACCTGATTTATTGGTTAGAATTCACCAATGATTTGTTAACACGTGTGTACATCAATCTCACTACGTAGTTATAAATAATAATAAAAGTATAAACATTTTACTTCACATTAAAATATACTTTCACAAACTTGTCTATACTGACTCATTTGTGCCTTGTGAGGATTGTCAAAGCAACATGAGGATGTCAACACTGTCATAGAAATATTAGTGTGTTATTTTATAAGAAAAAAATCCATCTCATCAGTATACCTACTGTATACCTAAGATGTATATGTTATGTGATGGACAACAACCATCACCCATTTGTCATCGTCTATGGTGATGAGTGTTTGTAAAATCATTCTCAGATTTGTGTACAAAACCGAATACCTTGCTCACCATGTTAGATATCCAAACCCTGATCTAAGTTAACCCTAATCTCGATACGAGGAGATTATGTTATTTTGTTAGCCTTCCTACACAATTGCATGCAACCTCCTTATCGGTTTCCTTACAAGGAGATGTATTGGGTAGAAAACGTTCTATGAACCCAATGTAAGTAAGTGTAAATCAGGCATCCAATCTTGTGCAAGTGGTTAAATAATATCCCGCTATATCATGTAGGAGAGAGCTTCATGCCTCTACTTTAATCTTTCTTTTATTCAAAATCCTTCGTAGGGGACAAAAATCATACTCCCAGATCTCCTGAAAACTCATAGTTTTTCCGTACTCTTCAATATTACCTATATATTGTATTATCATTTAATTTAACTTATTTACTTTAAAATTATATTATTGTATAGTTTATTATGTATAGGATAAAACAGTACTCTAGGCCATAAGTATTACTGTATGAATTGAATAAGAAAAGTACCTGTTAAGAGCTGTAATGATATTGTTGTGCTTATAAATATTTATATGCTTCTGCATTAAAATCGTTGTGTCCCTTCTTAACGAAACCTTTATTGATTGTTTTTACTAAACCTCGAGGTTTTGTCCTGAAGCACTTAAAATCCTGCGGGAAGTGATTGTATCAGGAATGTATTTTTGAATGATTAATGACTTAGGGCGATAAAAAGCGCCATTGTCAGTAGTTGCGGTCGTAACGATGTTAGGTGCCCCCTTATGCTCCGCACGTGACCTCTGAACGTGATAGCTTTATCTCTGTAATGTAACACCTGCAACTTTACTCCCAAAAAGTGAAAGTGTGTTTCATTTAATTGATTGTTTATTGAAATATTATTTCATAAATATTTCTCTATCTCAAATAGCCTACAGCAAAACATAACCGTTTCAAAATCTTTTCAAATCTTGAATAATATCAAGCTAAAAGTACTATTATTGGAAACTCCCCTTGTGTTAGTTCGTTTTTACGTCGTTAAATTTTGGCTTATACAGTAAACTTTCGATATCCGTGGAATAGGGTGGCCCTGTAACACCGGATAATGAATCCCCCGGATAATCAGTTGTGAACAAAGAGTACGCAAAACGATCGATAATCGATTATTATACCATAAGTTACACAAATAATGACCCCGGTTAATGCAATCCACAAATAATCTTCAGAGGACAAAATAAATACAAAAAATAATTTAAAATGTCGATGTATTTTACGGATTATAACATGTACATTTATGTGTTTAACTATTTAAAATACGTACATAAGTATATGTCAAAAGTAAGTATGTATGTACATATGTAATTTCCTCTACACATAATACTTTCACTTTTTAACAAAAAAATCTGTCACTCTCGTCTGTTTTTCTGTGAGCATTGATTTAGCTTTAATGTGCGATCCAAGTTTTTTAAGAACCATTTTGTCGCACAGTGAAGAGTCGTCTTGCTCTAATTATTGTGTCCGTTGTTTTCATCTCAAAAATGTTATTTCTACCATATACAGGTTTATTTGGGACATTAAAAAAGTGTATTAGACATTAAAATGTGGTTTTATTTATCGGTTTACAATAAAAAAAAGGAAATTTACATAAACTATCCACTAATACAAATGATAAAATACTGCATGACAAAAAAATAAAATTCAATAAAAAAGATAGAGAAATAATAATAAAGCATAAAAATTCAAACTAACACATTAGGTTTTCGGGCGTCCAAGCATTTTGTCATTGTCTCTTATATACAGTAGTTTTTTTCCCACCTCGAGATGGTTCATTCAGTCTAACAGGACAGTTATCGTTTATCCTTGCGTTATTTGAGAAGGCTTAGTTTTTTTAAATTTTTATGCTCGTTGTTTTTACTGGATTTTGTGCCGCGTTGAGTGGTTAAAAAAAATAATGAATCTGATTGAAATAAAACTAGGATATTTGTAAAACAGTGGAAGACCCCGAATAATCCGCAAACCGGTTAATCCACCCACGGACAATCGGGAGTTTACTGTATATCTAAACTGCAACATCAATAAAAGTTATTATGACGAAGCATTTGGTTTTTAACTGTTACGGTAACATGGAGTTTACTGTAGTTGTGGTTCTTTGTTTGGAAATGAATTTGGTCCAAAGCTTACACCTATGTTACGGCTAATATGATTACGTTTATTGGTATTTGATTAAAGATCGTGTGGCAACTATTGGTTTAAAAGTATAAACAAAATAAAAAAATTTAGCAGGGGATTCCCAGTATTAGAGGATTTTAAGTTTTTATGCCAGAGTGATCGCCCACCCCAATTTAAATTCCACTGATTACATTCCATTGTCGGGTTTATTACAAAGTAAAGAAAGAGCACGTCTATAGAGAGGACAGATGGGTAGGCCACAATGACAAATCTACTTAGGTAGGTTTGAGTTATTTCTTGAATTATTATACAAATTAAAATTCGCAAGTAGAATATTTGACAGATCAGGGTTGAACTAAAACAGATTTATAGGAAAAGTAATATATAGTAATAACATAATAATCCACCGGAAATAAATTATTGTATAATTTTAATATTTGATTGCATAGCAAACGCTCATAAAACGGCTAAAATTTATCAGCGAACTGTTTCTATTTCATTAAACAAAAAAAATAATTTCTGGCCGTGCTATAATAAGAGAAAAAAATTTACATTGTTCTAAAAAGTAGTAATTAGAGTCACGTTATTAGTAAATTGAAAAGTGAATATTCTATATCAGTAAGAAATTAAGTGAAGACTGCAGTACCCCGTGAAATTTATCAGTAAGGAAGTGAGTGCTCTATATAAGTAAGGAAGTAAGTTTCGACTGCAGTACCTCATGAACCTTAACAGTAAGGATGTGATTACTCTATTTCAATCAAGAAGTGAGTGAAGACTACAGTACCCCGTCAAACTTAACAATAAGGAAGTAAGTGTTCTATATCGATCAAGAAGTGAGTGAAGACTACAGTACCCCGTCAAACTTAACTATAAGTAAGTAAGTGTTCTATATCGATCAAGAAGTGAATGAAGACTACAGTACCCCGTTAAACTTAACTATAAGGAAGTAAGTGTTCTATATCGATCAAGAAGTGAGTGAAGACTACAGTACCCCGGCAAACTTAACTATAAGGAAGTAAGTGTTCTATATCGACCAAGAAGTGAGTGAAGACTACAGTACCCCGTCAACCTTAACAATAAGGAAGTAAATGTTCTATATCGATCAAGAAGTGAGTGAAGACTACTGTACCCCGTCAAACTTAACTATAAGGAAGTAAGTGTTCTATATCGATCAAGAAGTGAGTGAAGACTACAGTACCCCGTCAAGCTTAACAATAAGGAAGTAAGTGTTCTATATCGATCAAGAAGTGAGTGAAGACTACAGTACCCCGTCAAACTTAACTATAAGGAAGTAAGTGTTCTATATCGATCAAGAAGTGAGTGAAGACTACAGTACCCCGTCAAACTTAACAATAAGGAAGTAAGTGTTCTATATCGATCAAGAAGTGAGTGAAGACTACAGTACCCCGTCAAACGTAACTATAAGGAAGTAAGTGTTCTATATCGATCAAGAAGTGAGTGAAGACTACAGTACCCCGTCAAACTTAACTATAAGGAAGTAAGTGTTCAATATCGATCAAGAAGTGAGTGAAGACTACAGTATCCCGTCAAACTTAACTATAAGGAAGTAGTGTTCTATATCGATCAAGAAGTGAGTGAAGACTACAGTACCCCGTCAAACTTAACTATAAGGAAGTAAGAGTTCTATATCGATCAAGAAGTGAGTGAAAATTACAGACCCCGTCAACCTTAACTATAAGGAAGTAAGTGTTCTATATCGATCAAGAAGTGAGTGAAGACTACAGTACCCCGTCAAACTTAACTATAAGGAAGTAAGTGCTTTAATCAGTAAGGAACTGAGTAAAGGCTATAAGACAACGTTAAATTTATCAGTAAGGATGAGCTTAAGGAAGTAAGTGATGACTACAGTACCTCATGAGTCTTTACAGTTAGGAAGTGAGTGCTCTATACCAATAACGAAAAGGGTGAAGACGACAGTACCATTTGAACCTTTACAGTGAAGGCATGAGTGCTCTATTTCACTAAGGGAGTGAGTGAAGACTATAGTACCTTATGAATTTTACAAATAAGGAAATTAGTGTTTCATATCAACAAGAAAGTTAGTTAGGACTACAGTATATTGTGATCAATATTAGTAACGAATTGCGTGTTCTATAAGAGTGTTCTAAGTGAGTGAAGGGCACAGTAGACTGTGAACCTTAACAGTAAGGGAGTGGGCGCTCTATATCAATAAGGAAGTGAGTGACGACTACAGTGCCTCATGAATATTATTAGTAAGGAAATGAGTGCTCTATAGCACAAAGGAAGTAAGTGAATGGTACAGGGCCCTGTGACCATTAATAGTAAGGACGTGAGCGCTCTATATTAGTAAGAAAGGTAATGACGACTACAGTACCCTGTCCACCTTAACACTAAGGAAGTGAGTGAAGACTACATTACACTGTGAGCTTTAATAGTAAGGAAGTGAGTACTCTATATTACTAAGGAAGTGAGGGAAGGCTACAGTACCCTGTGAACCTTCACAGTAAGGACGTGAGTTCTGTACATCACTAAGGAAGTGAGTGAAGACTACATTAACCTGTAAAGCTTAAAAGTAAGGAAGTGAGTGAAGACTACAATACACTTTGAGCCTTAGCAGTAAGGTAGGGAGTGTTGTATATCACTAAGGAAATGATTCAAAACTACGGTACACTGCCAGCCCTAACAAAAAGGAAGTGAGAGTTGTATATCACTAAGGAAGTGAGTGAAGACTACAGCGCACTGTCAACTTTATCAGTAAGTAAGTTAGTATCCCTTATCAGTTAGGAATTAAGTGATGACTACGTACTTTGAAAACATTTTCATTAAGGAAGTGAGTGATCTGTATCATTAGTGGATTAAGTGAAGACTACAGTACACTGTGAACTTTACCAGTAAGGAAGTCAGAGACCCATATTAATAAATAATCAAGTGATGACGACGTACACTGTAAAGTTTATCATTGTGTATGTGTGTGTATGTGTGTGTGTGTGTGTGTGTGTGTGTGTGTGTGTGTGTGTGTGTGTGTGTGTGTGTGTGTGTGTGTGTGTGTGTGTGTGTGTGTGTGTGTGTGTGTCTGTGTGTGTGTGTTTGTGTGTGTGTGTGTGTGTGTGTGTGTGTGTGTCAGTGTTTGTGGTTGTGTGTGTGTGTGTGTGTTTGTGTGTGTGTGTGTGTGTGTGTGTTTGTGTGTGGGTGTGTGTGTGTGTGCGTGTGCACGCAAGTAAATGTTTATTATGTAGACTTAAATATGCACACGGATTATCATGTCTCGACTCATACTTTTTACATGACGCAACTATTTGGATTAAATGTTTCAAGAAGGAGTAACAAAGTTGAAGTTGCCCCTCCCATAGTTTAGAAATAGAAACGTAACGTGATCAAGTACGGAGTCATGTTGCGAAGTTTCGGGGACAGAAGCTACGTGACATCGTTCTGCTGTAATTTTTCATTCTGTTCGGTACAACATTTTAACGTTTAATGACCAAAAGTTGTATAATGTTTTCATGTTTAACATATTATTAAAGCTAGAAAAATATGTTTTTGAAATTCAAGTTTGTTGAATCTTTCATCGGACAGGACAAATGGTTATCTATTAATTTTTCCCATTTTTATTTGAAATAAAAGCATTTAGGATTATTACAGATTTGCCTTGCTAAAATCTAGCCAGTTAAAAAAAAAAAAAATGTAGCAGGAAATATCAATCCCTAAAAAGGTCTAATATATTTTGTGTGTCGCAGGGAAATGAATGAATTATGAAAGGATTTGTCATAAAAATATGAACACGCAATTATGACCAAAAAGAGACAGTTGAAATAATTTGATAAGAAGAAGAATAATCTACTATAGAGTAGTATAGGTAAGTTACTACCGTCTCGTGAAGTCACTATGACGTCACGGTATGTCAAAGCTACGGCTAGTAGAAACATAACGAGGCGGTACAGTGCCTACTGATGTCACGCATAACAAATGATGTATGTGTAAGGGCTGCTATATTAGAAGTACTGCATGGTATCACGGTATGTCAAAGCTACGTCTAGTAGAAACATAACGAGGCGGTACAGTGCCTACTGATGTCACGCATAACGAATGACGTATGTGTAAGGGCTGCTATATTAGAAGGTACTGCATGGTATCACGGTATGTCAAAGCTACGTCTAGTAGAAACATAACGAAGTGGTACAGTGCCTACTAATTCAACAGGCCTGCCTACTGATGTCTCGCATAACGAATGACGTATATGTAAGGGCTGCTATATTAGAAGGCACTGCACGGTATCACGGTATGTCAGTATTACATCAAATTTTAACGTAACGTGATGGTAGTAACTTACCTACACTACTGTCTTTCTAACAAACACCGGAGTTGCTACATTTGTAAAGGAAATTGGGATTATCCGTGGGAAGTCTATGAAGAGATGTTTGTGGAAATCAAAAAGAATTTCTTGGTACTTTATAAAACCTAAACTGAAACAATTCGTTCTAGAGAACTAAAGACTAATGAAATATTTCCTATGATGAATGTTAACAAAAAGATCTATGCCAAAAAAATTTTGCATCTATGCATAAACTGTGATTTTTCTCTGTAGACGTTTTTGCCAATTTTAAAGATTAATTTGTATAACGTTAATAGTTAATGAACCCACTTTGGCAAAAAAGTGGTGGGGGAAGTAGGCCTATGACGTAACAACCTAAGCCTGCTAAATTGCATCTAACCTAACCTACTCCTAGATGTAGGGGTATTCTCAGCTATGTTCAGGACCTTCCCCGGGCGTAGTCCCGGGGGTGGAATCGGGGGGGGGGGTAGTTTTCGAAAAAATTTTGGAAAAATGTGTCTTGACTGATAGGGTGAGTTTAGAGTGTATTATCGCTATGGTTGGGGGTGGGTTCACCAAGGGGTAGTTTTAAATAATATATGAAATTGCCAAAAATCGATCGGTTTGATCAAATGACTAAACAACTGTATGCGGTACGTTTATAGTATGTGTTGGATAGATGCGGGGGTGGGTTCAACTGGGGGTAGTTTTAAATGATATATCAGATTACCAAAAAAAATGATCGGTCCATGGAGTCGTGCTCGAGGTAAAGCCACCTAGGAGCCAGGCCTCAGGTGAAGCCAACCCGAGGCAATGCCTTAGGTAAAGTAACCCTGGAACCTGGCCTTAGGTAAAGCTACCATGGAGTCAGGGCCTAGGTAAAGCCTCTTTGGAGTCCGCCTTTACGTAAAGCTACCCAAGACGCGGGCCTTAGGTTCAGGATGGTTGCTATATCTATTTCAGCCTCTCGACTAAGACAAATAGCTCCACCAAGTCTTAGGTAAAACTACCTTGCAGTCAGACCATTGGTAAACTCACCCTGGTGTCGTGCTTGAGGTAAAGCCACCTAGGAGCACGGTCTCAGGTAAAACTAACATGGAGCAGGGCCTCTGGTAAAGTCATCCTGGTGTCAGACCTTAGGTAAAGTCACCCTGCATTAGTGCTCGAGGTAAAGTCACCTAGGAGCCATGCCTTAGGTAAAGGTACCATGGAACATGGACTTAGGTAGAGCCAACCCGAAGAATGCCCTTAGGTAAAGTAACCCTGGAATCTGGAATTAGGTAAAGCTACCATGGAGCCAGGCCTTAGGTAAAGCCTTTTGGCTACCCAAGCCAAAGGGTAAAGGTAAAGCCTTTAAGTAAAGCTACCCAAGAGTCGAGCCTTAGGTTCAGGATGGTTGCTATATCAATTACAGCCTCTCGACCAAGACAAATACCTCCAACAACTCTTAGGTAAAGCTACCTTGGAGTCAGACCATAGGTAAAGTCACCCTGGAGTCGTGCTTGAGGCAAAGCCACCTAGGAGCCAGGCCTTAGGTAAAGCTACCTTGTAGTCGGGTCTTAGGTAAAGTCATACCGGAGTCGAGCCTGAGGTAAAGCCACCCAGGAGCTAGGCCTTAGGTATAGCCTCCATGGAGTATGGACTTAGGTAAAGCCATCCTGAAGCCTGGCCCTTAGTTAGAGCCACCTTGGAGAAAGGTCCTGAGGTAAATTCACACTAGAGTCAGGCTTTAAGTGAAGGCATCTTGGAGAAAGGCCTTAGGTAAATTCACACTAGAGTAAGGCTTTAAGTGGGGGGTAGTTTTTAATAATACATGAAAGCATCAAAAAATGATAGGTTAGATCAAATGACCAAGGTTTCAACTAAACAACAGTGAAACACTGCCTTACGATAAGTTTAACCGACCAATTTACACTCATTTCAATCCACCAACAAATACGGTAACATTCAAATAGACAACAAGCTGTGCATATATATATATATATATAGGCATATATACTATGTTAAGCCAACATGCATGATAGGCCTATATAGTATGTTAAACAAATATACATGTAAAACTACATAGATTCATATACTATGCCAAGCCTTCATACATGAATCCCTACAAGGGCCTACTATGTCGGTAAACCACTGGCCAAAGCCTTTATGATCTGAGCCTGACACACATTTACAACTCTTCTATCATATAAAGCCTCAGGCAAGCAGCCTTATTGTTCATATGGAAAGTACTATATGGTATAGCTACCAATGCACAACCTATCACGCCCACATAGGTGACGGTCAATAAATATTACAATATAAATAATTTAAAAAATTCACGCAACCTATATACATACAGTGTTAAGCCAACATTCATGTTAACCTATATATGCTTATATACTATGTTAAGCCAGCATGCAATATACTCTAAATACCCCCATATACTGTGTTAAACAAATATGCAGGTTAACCTATATACATCCTGTATAAAGCCAATATCCCACATAGGCCTATATAATATGTTAAGCTCACATACATTATAGCCCACATATTTTGTTAAACAAATATGTGTGTAAGCCTGCATACATATTATGGTAAGCCGACATAGGCCTACAAATTATAACACATTATATCCAATGCATAGTTTAGCTAATGGTTATCACACAGTATCCTACGAGTAGCCTGACTACAAGTTGCCCACAAATTACCACATATTACCTGATACATAGCTAGACTAATCATTAACACATAGTATCCGATGCATAGCCTGACGATGGGTTAACATATAGTATCCGATAAGTAGCTTGAGTATGCCCCAACACATAGTATCCATTGCATAGTTTGGCTAATGGTTAACACATCGTATCCGATGAGAAGTTTGAATACAAGTTAACACATAATATCCAGTGCATAGCCTGGCTAATGACCAATATATAGCTAACGATGCATAGCTGGGCTAAAGGCTAACTAATAGTATCCGATAAGTAGCTTGACTATGGCCCAACACATAATCTCCAGTGCATAGCCAAGATAATGTTCATCATGTAGTACCCGCTGCATAGCTAGGCTAATGGTTAGCTTGACTATGGGTTAACACATAATATTCGATGTGTAGCTTGACTAATGGTTAACACATAATATCCGATGTGTGGCTTGACTAATGGTTAACACATAATATCCGATGTGTAGCTTGACTAGTGGTTAACACACAATATATCCAAACCATAGCTTGACTATGGGTTAACACATCGTATCCGATGAAAACTTTGTAACACACTTTAGACGTTGTTACATATTAAATTAGCAAATTTCAGAAAACAAACGAGAATAGATTCAAAATTGTAATAATATATGACTATGTAAAAAAAATTGTTATGTACGATAAATATTTTAATGAGATCTCTGGCTGATAGTGACATCTAGCGAGAAAAACTTAAAACAAGTAATCAAGCTAGGCATGCGCGCCCCGGATGCGCGATAGGTAGGAAGGTTGCTCGCGACTAATCTTTCTTTCTCATTTGGCCAAGATGTAACAGGGAACGGACGTCTTCAAATAGCAAGAAAATTTATTTAGTTTCTTTTTATTTCAATTAATGTAAAGTATTATTTTCTTTTAATCATGGCATAGAACACGGCATACGATACCAGGTACCAGATGGGTCGCAGACTTTTGATGGCTTTTCCCGATGCTTTTCCACGAAGATGAGGCCAGGCTTTACCGAGATTTTCCACGAGGAGGAAGCGAAGTTACGACAAGTTAATACAGCTAAGTGGGCGATTTAAGACTTTTAAAACTTAATTTCAAAATTCAAAATGTTTCGCAGCAGAATTCTAAATAATAAACATTGAACTTTTTAACTAATAAGCATAACTATAATTACGCATCTTTTGGTGCCAATATGTTCACATTAAATTATTAAATTTGATTATACAAAAAAGGCAAGTAAACTCGAATACATGTTCATTTTCAGCCATTGATTAATTAATTAATTGAAGGATTGGTATCCTTAAAAATTTATAATAGAATTAAAAATGTTCCATAATACGTAAATGAGTGTTAAAAATTTATGTGTCATGATTTTAATTTATTTTATCTGTCTATCTTAAAATAAAAGATTATAATTTGCTTTAATTGAATTTAAAAGAGTCATTATTTTACCAGCGCACAATTCCTTGCATTTCAGATTAACAAGCCTTAAGAATTAATTCAATAATATTCTGCTAATTTAAATGATTTAACTTGGTAATTTAAAATATTTTAATGTAACGGAGTTATAGCTTCTATTGCGTTACAGACAGACGTCTCGTTACGCCTGAACTGTAAGCTAGAAGTGAATATTAAATGTTTTAAGAGTTATAACTAAATAAAGTCCAATTTGTAAAATTATAAACCGTTACACAAAATGCGCGACTCTGCTATTTAAAAAATAACATCCGTTACAATATGAATCTATGTAGTTTTACATGTATATTTGTTTAACATACTATATAGGCCTATCATGCATGTTGGCTTAACATAGTATATATGCCTATATATATATATATATATATATATATATATATATATATATATATATATATATATATATATTCCCCGCACAGCTTGTTGTCTATTTGAATGTTACCGTATTTGTTGGTGGATTGAAATGAGTGTAAATTGGTCGGTTAAACTTATCGTAAGACAGTGTTTCACTGTTGTTTAATTGAAACCTTGGTCATTTGATCTAACCTATCATTTTTTGATGCTTTCATATATTATTAAAAACTACCCCCCACTTAAAGCCTTACTCTAGTGTGAATTTACCTAAGGCCTTTCTCCAAGGTGCCTTCACTTAAAGCCTGACTCTAGTGTGAATTTACCTCAGGACCTTTCTCCAAGGTGGCTCTAACTAAGGGCCAGGCTTCAGGATGGCTTTACCTAAGTCCATACTCCATGGAGGCTATACCTAAGGCCTAGCTCCTGGGTGGCTTTACCTCAGGCTCGACTCCGGTATGACTTTACCTAAGACCCGACTACAAGGTAGCTTTACCTAAGGCCTGGCTCCTAGGTGGCTTTGCCTCAAGCACGACTCCAGGGTGACTTTACCTATGGTCTGACTCCAAGGTAGCTTTACCTAAGAGTTGTTGGAGGTATTTGTCTTGGTCGAGAGGCTGTAATTGATATAGCAACCATCCTGAACCTAAGGCTCGACTCTTGGGTAGCTTTACTTATAGGCTGACTCCAAAAGGCTTTACCTAAGGCCTGGCTCCATGGTAGCTTTACCTAATTCCAGATTCCAGGGTTACTTTACCTAAGGGAATTCTTCGGGTTGGCCCTACCTAAGTCCATGCTCCATGGTAACTTTAGCTAAGGCATGGCTCCTAGGTGACTTTACCTCGAGCACTAATGCAGGGTGACTCTACCTAAGGTCTGACACCAGGATGACTTTACCAGAGGCCCTGCTCCATGTTAGTTTTACCTGAGACCGTGCTCCTAGGTGGCTTTACCTCAAGCACGACACCAGGGTGAGTTTACCAATGGTCTGACTGCAAGGTAGTTTTACCTAAGACTTGGTGGAGCTATTTGTCTTAGTCGAGAGGCTGAAATAGATATAGCAACCATCCTGAACCTAAGGCCCGCGTCTTGGGTAGCTTTACGTAAAGGCGGACTCCAAAGAGGCTTTACCTAGGCCCTGACTCCATGGTAGCTTTACCTAAGGCCAGGTTCTAGGGTTACTTTACCTAAGGCATGGCCTCGGGTTGGCTTTACCTGAGGCCTGGCTCCTAGGTGGTTTTACCTCGAGCACGACTCCATGGACCGATCATTTTTTTGGTAATCTGATATATTATTTAAAACTACCCCCAGTTGAACCCATCCCCGCATCTATCCAACACATACTATAAACGTACCGCATACAGTTGTTTAGTCATTTGATCAAACCGATCGATTTTTGGCAATTTCATATATTATTTAAAACTACCCCTTGGTGAACCCACCCCCAACCATAGCGATAATACACTCTAAACTCACCCTATCAGTCAAGACACATTTTTCCATAATTTGTTCGAAAACTACCCCCACCCCGATTCCACCCCCGGGGCTACCCCCGGGGAAGAACCTGAACGTAGCTGAGAACACCCCTACACCTAGGGGTAGGTTAGGTTAGATGCAATTTAGCAGGCTTAGGTTGTTACGTCATAGGCCTACTTCCCCCACCACTTTTTTGCTAAAGGGGGTTCATTAACTACTAACGTTTATAGTCTTTTACAGTACAATTTTAGGTGTAATGAAACTGTTATACCTGTTCCTCTGAAGATGACATCTTGTCTTTTTAAATACTTTGATGCATAACTAAATTAGCTTATAATATCGATTTTTTTTAGCGAGACTGTTGTGTAATGACATTTTAGTGGTGGAAATAATTGCATAGTTATGGAAAAAATACACTATGAACCTACTTCTTTTAAATTTTAAAAAACAAGAAATAAATAAGAACATAAACCCAAATACGTTTTAGAAAAATTGAGCTATTTGGTCTTTAATATTATGTTTTCAAAATTTGCCCGATAATGAAAGGCGTAGTTAATTAAACTCACTGAATAATAGTCAAAGCTTCATCCGACAACAAATGAACGATTAGATTATGTTGGTCGAATTACCATGCATTGAATTAGCTCAATAATTATGGGGGATTCTGTAATGAGAGAAGCTATGTTGGCCTGTAGTGGACAACATCGTCATAAATTATGTATAGTGTGTTAGGGTTCTTTTATTGTTAACAGTATCGATATTGACACATATAATGAATGCTATTAAATATTGTATGTTAGTTAGTCTTTAAAACCAATTCCCGTTTGTAATTGATTCTGCTTTTAAAAATCAAACTTTATAATATTGCACTGTTTATGATGAACCTAAATTAATATTTCAGTTGTTTGTTCTGACAGAGTTTGTTTGTAACTTCATTATAGTTGACCGTCTGTCAATGATGAGTACTGTATCTTAATGTATATAAAAGAAGTAATCTCATGTAACTTTGTAAGGAAATAACTATTGGCAAATTACACTCTACTGTGGCTTGGGAACTACTACAAGGCACATTATTTATAAAGTTTGGATCATTACGTTTTACCTTAATAAAATTAGTTTTCTCACAATTGTTTAACTATTTATTCATGTGAAAATGGTATGTATTGTAGAATATTTTTAAAATCATCATTGCTCTTCCTTAAAAACATTTGTAGTGGGTGGATGGAAATTTCAGTATTTGGACAATATTTTATAATGTATTACAAAATATATTATTATACATTTAATATTACATATTCTGTATTTTTAAAAATGTTTTCTAAAATACTTATTTACAAGATTTTAATACCTATGCATGGGAAAACCTTGACGATGATAAACGAACAGACTTCTTAACCCAGGAAGTTAATAAATGAGCACATTGCAGCTTTTATTAATAAAATATCGTGACTAGCAGTTTGTTTGTTTGTTTATTTTCTGTTCATCACTAAGTAATGCTGATTCTATCCACCTAAATAATACAAATATATATATATATATATATATATATATATATATATATATATATATATATATATATAAACACCATAGGTTATTCGAATACAAGAATATTTATTAATTTATATTCAAAGTTTTTCGTTGATAAACTGTACCATCATTCTCAGGAATGAATAATACAATGATTGTATTACTCATTCCTGATGATGTTGGTACTGCTTATCAACGAATAGCTTTGAATATAAATTAATAAATATTCTTATCGTTGAATAACCTATGGTGTTTTAGATTAATAAACAAGAAAACATATTATATATATATATATATATATAAAGAACTAAGTCATATTGATACACAAGAATACATATTGCGATATATATATATATATATATATATATATATATATATTTCGTATTAAAGCCATGTGGTATCAGTTTGCAACAAATTTACCGAAGTTTAAGATATGAAAACGTAATCAGTTCTCGCTGCAAAATACCACTGGCGCCAATTCGTTCGAGATCCTGCCAAACTTGGCTTCCCACGCTTGTGTTTATTGCTACACTTATTGCATATATTGTACTGTATGCCATTAAAGTGAAACATATCCTAACCAATAACTGTATACATAATCATGCAGAAAAACGTAAAACAAATTTTTTTTAAAAGGCAAAAGCGCGTTTTTAATCATCGGGTCGTAAATATGAGAGCAACAAGTCGCATACAAGTTTTATTTTAGGTTATTAAATCATCTGTTTCTCTTACAGTAAAAATGTCTTTAATTTCAGGCATATATCACACCTGCGCTTTTTTCCAATATGAATTTAATAATATTAAGGAATGTACACTTGGTGCTACGGTATAGGTAATATTGAGAAATGTTATGCACACTATTTATAAATTATTTATATAATCATCTTCATTTCTGTTAGGAATATTTCTACATGTCTTAGTACAGTTTTCTGCCATGCCTAACGTTTCAATATTCTCCTCTGTTGACGCGTCGACTCAAGACGACAGATTTTTCTTATTCGTTTTCTCCCCAATAAAACTAGACCGTTCACTCCCTTTATGAGGAAATATTCGCCCTGTGTGAATATATAGAGGGCTGTGTGCTTACTATAGGTTCATATTCATGAAACCTATTCTTTATGTACCTTTATATATTTCAGTTTAGGCGGGAAAATACGTATAAGTAAAAGGTAAGCGTGTATAAACATTACTTGAGTTGTAAAAGTATTATTATATTTCTTATGTTCTACATACATAACATTACTAGATACTGTGCTCTATGCTTGAGCCTTTTGATAAGAGTTCAAATTTTTTGTAAAGACTTTAGCACCACTATATAAATACACCACTATGTACTTTAACTTATACTTTTTATATACAGAACTTGCATCATTATATACTTGCACCGCCATATACTTGCATCACTACACCACTTCAACCATGGACCATTAAATACTTTCACCTCTAAATACCTGAACCACTACATAAATGTACAGCAATGTACTTGCACATACATATATACTTGCACCACACTATAATTCAACCAATATATTGTTGTTCCACCTTAAACTTACATCACTACATTCTTGCAAAACTATATACTTCACTCGCAATTAACTTACACAACTATATACTTACACCACTATATACTTGCACCGCTATATACTTGCAAATTTACCCTATATACCTTTACGGCTATATACATCTACCACTTCATACTTGCAACCATTTATTTGCACAACTACAAACTTGCCATTACAAACTATTATACTTCAAGTAATATATATTTCCACTACTATATACTTACATCCACTATATACTTACACAACTATATATTTGAACGACTATATACTTATACCACTCGATACTTGCACCACTATAACCTTGCACTCGAAACGTGAACCAAGATGTACTTGCACTACCAAAATGTTTTAACACTACATAGTTGCACAACTATATACTTACACTACTAAATATTTGGAAAACTATATACAAGTTCCACTCGATAGTTGAACCTTTATGTTCTTCAACTACTACATATTTGCACTACTTTAAACTACCACACCTTTATACTTGCAACTGTCTACATTAGAACCACTACATCCTTTCACCACAAATACTCGTACCACTACATATCTGCACTACTATAGTTACACTACTATATACTTGCATCAATTGGATACTTGCACCACTATATACTTGTGCCACTATATATTTGTACCACTCTCTACTTGCACCACTCTATATTTGCTTCACTATATACTTGTCCCATTATATACTTGTACCACTACATACTTACACCACTTTATAGTTACACCACTATATACTTTCACCACTATTTACTTACACCACTGTTTACTTGGATTACTACAAACTTGCACCATTATATAGTTGCATCACTATATATTTGCGATAGTCTATACTTCAACAACAATATACTTGCACCACTGTAGATGTGCACTAACTAATACATCCATTCACAAGTACATACTTAAGCCCTTACATACTTCCACCACTATAAACTTGCACGCCTCGATATTTGAACCTATATGTACTTGCACTACTATAACTTTGCACCAATACGTACTTGCACAAATGCATACTTGCACGACTATATACTTACACCATTAAATATTTGGAAAACTATATTCTAGCACCACTCAATAACAACTATATACTTGCATGACTAAATATTTGCACTACTTCAAACTAGCACAACTATATACTTGCACCTCTATACACTTGCACTACTATATACTGGCACCACTCGATACTTCCATCACTATAAACTTGCACGCCTCGATATTTGAACATATATGTACTTGCACAACTATAATTGTGCCCTATCACGTACTTGCACAAATGCATACTTGCACACGACTATATATTTACACCATTAAATATTTGGAAAACTATATACTAGCACCACCTAATAACAACTATATACTTGCATTACTACATATTTGCACTACTTCAAACTAACACAACTATATACTTGCACTACTATATACTTACACCACTATATACTTATACTACTATATACTTAAACTACTATATACTGGCACCACTCGATACTTGAACCATTATATTCTTTCACAATTGTATTTTGCCACCCTTGATACTTCAACAACAACATCCTTGCATCACTGTAGATGTGCACTAACTAATACATCTATTCACAGCTACATACTTGAACTCTTACATACTTCCACCACTATAAACTTGCACGCCTCGATATTTGAAGCTATATGTACTTGCACTACTATAATTTTGCACCAATAAGTACTTGCACAAATGCATACTTGCACGACTGTATACTTACACCATTAAATATTTGGAACCACCACTCATTAACAACTATATACTTGCATTACTACATATTTGCACTACTTTAAACTAGCACAACTATATACTTGCACCTCTATACACTTGCACTACAATATACTTAAACCACTATATACTTAAACCACTATAAACTGGCACCACTCGATACTTCCATCACTATAAACTTGCACGCCTCGATATTTGAACCAATATGTACTTGCACTACTATAATTTTGCACCAATACGTACTTGCACAAATGCATACTTGCACGACTATATGGTTACACCATTAAATATTTGGAAAACTATATACTAGCACCACTCAATAACAACTATATACTTGCATTACTACATATTTGCACTACTTTAAACTAGCACAACTATATACTTGCACCTCTATACACTTGCACTACTATATACTTACACCACTATATACTTAAACCACTATATACTGGCACCACTTTGTACTTGCACAATTGTATTTTGCCAACCTCGATACTTAAACCACTTAATACTTCCACCACTATATATTTGTCCACCTATTTAGTTCCACCACTATATACTTACACCACTACATACTTAGACCACTACAAACATGCACCACTATAAAGTTCCACAACTATATATTTACACTAGTCTATACTTCAATAACAATTTGCTTCCACCACTATATACGTGCACTATCATATCCATTCCCCACTATATACCTAAACCTATATATGTAATTGCACAACTATGTTGTGACACCAATATAAATTTTCAGCACTATGTACTTGAACTATCTACTACAAACTTGTACAACCACATAATTGCACGAATGTATACCTTCACCATTACATACTTTGTAAAAATACATACTTTTACTAAAAAAAATGTATTTTTACTACTATATATTTACACCACTTTATACTTACAAATCTTTATTTATGCAACTCTACAATTTTGCACCACTGTATACTTCAAGCACTATATACTTGCCCCACTATAAACTTACACCGTTACATATTTACACAACTATATACTTCCACCACTCGATACATCAACCAATAAATATTTAGATCGCTATTTTCAATCACCATTACACTACCACATACTTGTAAAACTTTATACTTGCACCCCTATATACTTGTACCACTATATACTTGCACCATTTTATACTTCAACCGTTACATACTTGGCCCACTACATACTTGTACCAATATATACTTGTACCACCATATACTTAAATCATTAAACATTTACGCCATTACATAATAGCACCACTACATACTTGCACTAATATATACTTGTACCATTATAAAATTGCATCACACTTTACTTCAACCTTTATATACTTGCGATACTTCATACTTGCACCACTACATACTTGCACCCCTATATAATTTCACCAACATATTCATGCACTACTATATACTGGCACACCTATATACTTGAACCATTATATACTTGCACCACCATATACTTTAACCACTGTATACTTGCGCCTTTATATAATTGTACCACTACATACTAGTACTATCTACTTGCACCACTATATATTTGCATCACTTTAAACGTGCATCACTATATACTTGCACCAGTATATAGTTGAACCACTATATACATTCCCCACTTTATACTTAAACCACTATATTCTAGCACCCCTATATACTTACAGTCCTATATACTTGCACTATATATATATATATATATATATATATATATATATATATATATATATATTTATATGTATATATATATATATATATATATATATATATATATATATATATATATGTATATATACTTGCAACACTATATACTTGCAGTACCATATATTTGCACCACTGCATACTAGTACTACTACATACACCACTCTCTATACTTACACTACTATATACTTGAACGACTATACACTATATACTTGCCCCACTTTATACTTAAACAACTATATGCTTGCACCATTACATACTAGCACTACTACATACTTACACTATTACATACTTATACTATCACATAAATGCACCAATATATATTTGCACCACTGTATACCTGCATCACTTTATACTTGCACCACTAAATAAAATTCTATATACTAATAGCACTATCTACTTGCGCCCTTTTATAGCCTACTTGCACCAATATATATTTGCACACTACCTACGTGCACTACTATTTACCTGCGTCCTTATATACTTGTACCACTATATACTTGCGCCAATATATACCTGTATCACGATATACTTACACCACACTATACTGCAGAACTATATACTAGCACCACTACATACATGCACCACTTTATACCTGCATCACTATATACTTGCGCCAATAAATACCTGTGTCCCGATATACTTGCACCATTCTATAATGCAGAACTATATACTAGCACCACTTCATACGTGTTTCTCTATATACGTGCACCACTATATACCTGCGTCACTATATACTTGTACCACTATATACTTGCGCCAATATATAAATGTGTCACGATATACTTGCACCACTCTACTTTTTTTTTTTTTTTAAACTTGGGAGCGGGTTTGAATTGCCCGAAGCACTGCTACCTTAAGGTATATTGTACTTACCTCCCTGATCTAGTCAAATAGCCCCTTCCCTCTTACCAGGTTTAGGAGTTTCCTGACTAGAGTTTTACCTTCAGCATCCACCAAAGCCGTTCCATCACCAAAGAGGTTGAAGCGCCTCTCAGCAAGTACTTCACAACTGTAAATAATGTATGTGGCAGTCTCCAGTTCCTGCCCGCATAATCTGCACACTGGTTCATCTTTGTAGATACCCATTTTATGCAAATGTTTCCTTAGTCCACAGTGTCCCGTGAGTAGACCTGTGGCTATCCTCAATTCCTGCCTAGACAGATAGATGAGACTCTTCTGCAGCCCCAAGGAAGGTTTCCTAAGGGTTAGCTTACTGTGTCTCATCCTTTCGGCCCTGATCCAGTGCTCACAATGTCTTTCAGTCATGCACCTTCGCACTGCCATCTTGACCATGGATCTGCGACTTCATTTCCAAGTATTCCTCTATGCCCTGGCACCCAACCTATCATGATTTGATTGTGCCTTGCCAGAGCTTGTAGGTTAATTAGGCACTCCCTGACTATGGCCGATGTGACCACGTGTCCGTTTAGTGCCTAAATTGCTGCCTGACTGTCGGAGAAAATAGCAATCCGGGTCCCGTGTGTTTCCCTTCTCGCTATCTCTCCCAGACAGGCATTTATAGCATATACTTCGACCTGAAAGACAGAGGTATGCCTCCCCAAGGAAAAAACTAGTTCTACCCTTGGGTTTTTACAATACACCCCCGCTCCAGTGCCGAAGTCCATCCTGGAGCCATCTGTGTACCAGATCTGAGCTCCCGATGTTAATGTCCCTGACCATTCCATCATAATTTGGTGGACCTGGTCAGGTGCAAACATTCGAGTAATGTGGTCGCTGCCCATTTCCAAGACGGGTTCTTTGACCACGCACTCGATACTCATATGTCCCGAGACATCTGGGAGGTTAGCCCAGTTGCTCGAGTTGCGCAATCTCCATGCCGCCAGCCTCGCCTCTCCCCTAAGGACAAGCTCAAGGGGAGGGAGGTTAAGCATTACTTCCATTGCTGCACCTGGTGTAGTTGACATCGCTCCCAGTGTGCACAGACAGGCCAATCTCTGGATAGAGCTCAGTTTAGCTCTTGTCTGTGCCTGGTTGGCCTTTGTCCACCACACCAGAGCTCCATAGGTAATCATAGGTCTTATCACCCTCAGATACATCTAGTGCATCATTGATGGCTTCAGGCCCCATTTCTTACCCACCATTCTTCTCACAGTCATCAGTGCCCTTTTGGCCCTGTTAACTGTCCTCTCAAGATGTGGGTTCCAGGTGAGTTTCCTGTCCAGAGTAACTCCCAGGTACTTCACCTCCCCCACAAACTCAAGGCATTCACCAAACAAGCGGGGCATCCTGGTCGTCAGATCTTTTCGCTGTCTGGTGAAGTTAATGAGAGCTGTCCTTTTTGGATTTACCCTAAGGTTCTCCTTTTTACACCACTCTTCAATCAGTCGTAGAGGATTTCTGATTACCTCAAGGACTGTATCAGGGAATCTGCCCAGGATCAAAACAACTATGTCGTCCGCATATCCTAGACAGAAGTACCCCTGTTCATTCAGGAGTTCAATAAGGTTGTCAACAGTAGATGGCAAAACTACAGTTTCGCCACAAAAACAGGTGGTTTTGATGGAAAATACGTTACTTTTCCGTTAAAAACGGTTAGGTGGGGTATGAGGGGTTGGTTTCAGCGATTATTGGAGGGTGACGTGTATGGTACGAGGTCTGGAATGTGCGCGGTTGTGCGCGGTTGTGCGTAGGTGTAGGTGGCAGGTGTTTTTTTTAGAAATACGTTAATTTTCCGTTAAAGACCGTTAGGTGAGGTAGTATGGGTTGGTTGGTGATATGCGTGTTGGCTGTTGTGTGATGTAATTAGAAGCATGTTCGGACATGTTGGGGGGTAATGTAAAAACCGTTGTTTACCTAGAGAATGTGTGTATTATATTCTGTACCCAGTTCTTTGCTGGCCTATATTTTTACTATAGCGTCGCGTGTGTACGGTTGAAATCCGTTACGAGGTGATGGGATTATTTTCGCTATAAGTGTGTCAGTCGCAAAGACTGAACGGTGACTTCTCTGTTTGTTCTCCAGATCTTTACTGGTTAAAAAAATGTAAAAGCATGTTAATTTATTGATATAGGTTCCTCGCTCGTGAGCTAATGTGTTTACACATCGTTGTGCTAGCGATTGTTTGTTGTAACAGGTATTTGGCCTGAATAAATTGTTTTTAAAAACCTACCTCTGTTTCGAGTTATAATCATGTTCGGACCATTGAAAAGTGTTTTTAAGACTTTACCTGCGCGCTTGTACGTGCGAGTGCTCACGATTGTGTGACGTAATTAAAAACATGTTCGGGCATGTTGTGGGCAATGTAAAACGTCATTGGGAACTTGTATAGATGATGACGACGACATACTTGTGTTATAGTTGTGGGATAAGTAGTTGGTTAGTAGGTCAAGGTCATAGGAAGATGTTTTTAAAAAGAGTCGCAAGCAGAAGTGCTTGCGACATTAATATTAATTTTTTTATTTATTTATTTATTATTTTTTTTTTTTTTTTACACAAATACAATAGCATCTTATAATTACATCGCTATATTATAACAAAAATACAATTTTTTTTTAGACTAATACAGCTACTGATGTAAAGTCAGTTCGGTGGACCCACATCCGGACGGTCCGTTGGAGACTATGTGAAATTCGCCGGCACCCACCTCATCCAAATCCATGTTCGCCAACAGCGTGATGAAGCGTCTAGGTAGGAATATCTGGAATTTCGGGTCTTCTCCTTCCTTGTATGGGAAACCTCCGAGCGCAGCAACAACTGCTTCCCCGTAGGTAGTGTCGATTTTTCTGAGGTAGTGCACCGAATACTTTTTACCTTCCTTCAGTTCTGAACATTTCTTTATGGGCAACCCGTCAGCTTTAGACTTTGAGTTGAACTGTTGAATTATTGACTGTAAAGTTGCTTCGCGGTTCATAGTTACGGAGGAGAAGTAACTGTATCGTGTAGCTCTGCCTGAGGTCTATAAGGAAATGATGTCTAACCACCGCTCTCTTTGGTTTATATAATGCGTTTCCCCCTCCCTTATTATTGTAGTCATAGTCTTAAGACTGTCGCGACTTTCATCGCACGTAGAAGCGCGCAATTCGTTTCTTTGTGTTGCGGGGCTATAACGCTTTTACAAACGTTCTGGATTCCTCTCAGGAAGGTCCATTCTCTTGAGGAACCGATATCGATAACTTCAGCAGAAGTGAAACCACGAATCCATTTCGCCTTTTCGTCACCCGTTGTAAATATCAGATCGAACTGTTTCACGTAGTGTAACATAACGTTACGAAGCTCTACGTAATCGGTGAACCCTTCCTCCCACGATATGTGATGATAATTCTTACTCAACCAATTGTTGGTTTTCTTGTATTTATTGCTCAAGGTAGAGTATTCGAAAGGCGGTTTAAACAGGAACGTGTAGGTAGCGTTTGTTTGTAGGTCCAATAATACGAGTTCCTTCACTATAAACGCGTTACACTCTCCTTTAAAACATTGCATCTCTAACACGCAAGCAGATCGTTCCATTATTTCTTTTTCCTTGTCCTCTATTCTCCAAAACGTCCGGACGCAGACTGCAAATAGGTCTCGATCCTTTTCGCCTTTTATACCTCTTCCTGCTTAGGAAGAATGCTCGTAGCGTTCTCATCTTCCCCCGACGTTATCGGTTCAACGTTCTTGATATCTTCCTCCTCGTCTTCTACGCTCGTTTCTTGATCCAGCATAAGCAACAGCTGTCTATTGAGTTCAACCTCTTGTGGCAACCGGTTGTATATGCTATAATCAATGTACCCGTACTCTGGTGGCTCACCAATCCCACCTTTTAAACAAGCCTCTACATAGTCTCTAATACTGTCCTCAGACAACTTCAACTGTTCCAAGTACCTTTCAACGGCAGGAACCACACCATTTAGTACGTAAAATTCTCTAGGCGTCAACATAACCTTTTGCCCGTTCCGATGATAATCTTTAATACGAACGTAGTGTTTGCCGTATATCTTTACGGTGTCAACTTCGATATCTGTTCCGGGTAATATCAAACGTGACTTCTTTCCGCTTTCTCGACAGGCTAGGAAGGTTTCAAAAACGTTCAAGTAGCCGACAAAGGTCTTGAACGAATCCGCTGTAAATAATATGTATCTTTTGGAGTGGTTGATGAGCACTCCTGGCAAAAGAGACAGAGACTCAAAAACCCCTACTGTCACGTTCTTTCCCATGCACGCAGTTAGTGGGTACACAGCACGGAGATAGGCACCGATAAACATATCGCTTATGTCGTCTTCAAGATCGTCTTCCCTGTTCCTTTTCATTTCCGTTAGACGTATTGCGTTGTTATAGAGCGAGGTTAGAGCGTTGTCAACGTCTTTAAACTCTGGTATTTCTACACGAGTTTCTTTTGAATTTTCATTAGAAACCGTATCATCCACGTTTTCGTCCAACTTAACACCACCCGCTAAAGGTGCGTCCGTCTCACTACATGTGTTCATTATGTGGGTTCAAGGTCCTTTCTAACTATGAATGTCTGGAAAGTGATCTTGACTGGTCGAGATCAAAGTTTTAAATGAAAACAACTCCATCCGACTTTCTTATATACATCGCCACCCCCTCCCACTGATCAAAACAAAACACCTCTACGACACTCTCTTTACACTCCCTGTGAGAGGCGTATAAGTTACTATCGTATCGTGTAAAATCAAACAGTAAGCAGCCGTTTTGTCAGGAATAATTTCTGCTGTCACAAATTCTAACCTGATATCAACTGTTGAGCTCTTCACAGATTCGTTCTGTTTCGAACAATCAATAACCACTATTGGTGAATATTCCTCATACGAATCCGGAGAAAACAGAGGCGCGTTCTTACGCCCGTAATACGATGATTGAAACTTAGCGTACATCTCGTACAGCATTGAATAACGTTTTTTCGAAAAATCGGCGCTAACGTTGTCGTACGGGAAAAACTGCGAGTTTAGGAACAGTTTTACGTTTTTAAGATTGCAATGATCGAAATTAGTTGAATATCTTGTAATGACGTGCTTCCTGTTAGTCTGAAATGCAAAAATTACAAATCTTGGTTTCTCCATTTGGTTCGACGTTTTTATCGTCCATGAATGTCTCTGAGTTTGCGGCAGTACGGGGTATTCGTGCAACTCCCAACTCCGAAATGGTACCACGATCTCGTGGTCATCGTTTAGCTCTCTCAAAAGCCTGACCTTGTGTTCATCAGACAATCTCACGTGCGGCACCCGCCATACTATCTTTTCCAAAACGCATTTCCAATCCAATGTGGCATCGGTTGCACCGGTAGCTCCTATTATGCAATCGTTGTCTGAAGAAGATCTTATTAGAACCAACTCTTGACGGACGTTCATTATTATTCTACGGTAATCCTCTGCAAACCCCAACAACAATTGAAGCGGAATACAAAAGTCAAAATTCCCTGTTGAGTTTGGTTTTTCATTAATATCGGTAGGAAACAACCAACCGGACATTCTTATAATGTTGCGATCTGAAGCCGAAAGAGATACTAGGCCTTTTAGAGTGCTGGTTATTCCCACGCGTTTCACGGAATCAACCGTAACACCGGAAATTTCATATCTAATCTCCTCGAACAGATACGACATCGCGTTATTCACAAACGGGACTTCCGTTCCCAAAGTCCCATCTTTTTTCGTCACCTTTCCTTCGATGTACAGGTAGCTCTCCGACGGCAGAGTGTACGCATCTTACGATTGAATAGGAATACGGATTTCGTCGTTATTTCCTAATCTGGATGAAGCGTAAGGGTTGTGGCTGTGATACTCCTTCTCCCAAATCGTTTCGTCGAACACCGGACCGTGGCCTATGTCTAATATATCCATCGTTAAGAACTGTGAAACCTATTCTTTCTAGAAACGTCTTGTTCTCACTTGTTATCCTTTCTATCTGTTCACAAGAACTGAATTTCGTTCCACCAAGAGTATCGTTAATAAAGTCTAACCCCATACTCATACGCGTTTTATATGCAACCTGATGCTTATAGTTTCTCCTCTAAAATCAACTGGATCCCCGTTTTGATCAAGCACTCTCACTACGACTTCTGAAATCAAACTGAATTTTATGGGCAAGTAAACCAGATTTTGTGGTACTTCTATTATTTTATATCCCGGCGGAACCGATGGAAAAAACGAATGTATAATATGTTCCCTCTTTCCGTTTTTGTAAGAACCGTCTATGATGTTACAGGAAATTTCGATGTTGTTTACCTTTATAATATTGACCTCTTCATCGCCTAAATGAGGTTTCTTTTCTTCGTTCGGTGCGAGGTTTCTTTTAAACCCCAACAGCGATCCTATAGAATGTGGTTGATCGAAATGTATGTTGAATTTAGTAACTATTTCGCATCGAAGGAGGCTGTTATTTGCCGTAAGCGAAAAGTTGCTGTAACCTATGGACCTCTGTAACACTCTGTTCACTTCGTCAATTTCGTAAGACCCTGTAGGCAATTCTATCTCGTATATTTTATTGTTTTTTACGTCACCCACTTTGCTGTAGTGTAATTTGTTGTTAATGCCTTTGGTGACGTTTGGTATGGAATTGTATGTAGTGAATTCTAATAGAGCCGCTTCCCACTGGCTTTCTTCGTGCAGCCTTAAAGGTGGAAACAGCACGCTCCTCAGTATAGACTCGTCCCCAGTAAGGGATACCGTGTACGAAGACATCTTAAATGACACTGACTTTATTTGCCAGGAATTCTAAACATAAATGGCCGCAAATTAACGAGTCTTCCGGTTGTCTTCTTTCATAATTGTATAGAATTGTTTTTGCCGATCGTAAATACTGATTCAATTCCGATGGTGGTGGCAAGTTGCCGAAACTATCGAAGTAAAACACTGTGCTTCCTAATTTTTTGTAACAGACCCAATGCGTTCCCGACCCGACGGTGCTGTCCAAGTTCACTATAGCTGATTCGTTTACACGAGGTTTTGACGGAAGATTGTCTCTCATAAAGACGCCTCTGAAATTCGGTATAGAAAGGCAGTATGCGTAACGTTCGAGCTCTTCATTCGTCAATGCCTTGTTCGGTAATACGAGTTTTCTACTACTATTTAATACACATTTCTGTACGGTCGCAGGTACAACCCCCTCCCGTTTTTTGAACCATTGTTCCTACGTCTTCTCCTGTACTTACTGTCTGTCCTCTTTCGACCAACTCTTCTGACAGGCACCCTTTTACGTCTTTTTCTTATTCTCCTTTTCATCCGTCCACCTCCGATTGCACTTTTTGCCTTCATCGCTCCGGCCACCGCTAAAGCAGCCGCTCTTTCACCAATACTAGCGTCACTAGACTTAGCCCTTTGCCAAGCTTTTTCTGCTAAAACACTGTCTGCTACAGAACGTGATGCTGAATCAGAATATCGGGAATAAACTATGTCGTGGACCTTACAGGCTTCGTCTAACTTATTTATACCCCGATCTCCTCGTGCCAAACGTTTTTTCAACTTTGTACCTGGTCCGCAATATCTATACCCACCCGGTATGTGTAATTCCACCGGTAAAGCGTCGATAGCCCTGTTGACTACGGCACTAACTGGAATAATACCGACTGCTTTTTTCGCAAGTCTTACAAGTGATGATGATAAACCACTTCCTTCTCTTACAAACTTCTTTCCGTTACTAAATGTTTTACCGTTTAACATATTAAATATATATGTATCTATTATTTATCTACACGGTTACTTCATATAGAATGTCCATTTGTTGTAGAAACTTGTTACTTTATAATAACGAACCACTTCATACCAAGTTTTTTTTTTTTAAATAAAGAAATACCTCTATCACATCCAAATGCTTGCAATAATTATTTCTTGTTTTATTTTGTTTATTATTTTTTTATATTTTTTTTTGTAGCATATATTTAATAATTGTTATTCTTTTTACAACAATAATTACTAACACATGTATCACATTAACTTTTTATTGAACAAAAAAATAATATTTACATTGTATTACACTTAACTAAATAGTAAATGGAAGTAACAGCTCTTCTCCGGTCAATTCCCCTCCTCAGCAATACCGTCAACGGCTGGTTTTTCCGCTTCTGGAGGATAAGATATTGGTGACGTTCCACGAGCGTCGGTAGTATCCTTTCCATAGTTCGAGGCACCGACTGTAACTCTCATGCTGAATCCTTGATCCAATAGCTTATTCATCTCGGTTGAGAAAACGTTAACAGCATCTTTTTGTTCGATGCGTAGCGGATAATACTCTATATATCTAGCATGTAAAGCCATCTTGTAAGTTTATGACGGATGTTTCCTCTTCAAGAAGTAAATTTGAAATATGTATTATTTTTAGTTTCGCTCTCTATATAACAATATATTACATTAGCCTTGTACAATAAAGGCGTTGCTTATCCCTGTTTCCTCTTCTTTGCGGGATGTATTGGTATTGGGTATGAGTAAACCGTCATCCTACGCACAGCATGACATCGTGCTCCAAAATCCTCACCCTTTACTAATTTTAAATAACCGCACCTCGGAAACCATCCACCATGTTCGATCCATGGAAATTCATGTGCTTCCCAATCCTTTAAACCACCACCACAGTAAAAGCATATAACGCCATCAGGTGGAGAGTGAAAGAAAAAACCGGCTTCTGCAAATTGCCAAGCATAAGGGCGGGAATATACAAATCTGGTGTTGTTGAACGATTCCAGCCTGCTTCCAGGTGTACTGTATCTCGGGTATGCAACCATATCTCCTATATTATAAACTGAAATATTTTCTTGAATATATACTATCTATTTGCAGACTAGGTGCAACTCTCCACTTCCTTCGTGCGTGTGTACTCTGCATCTTGTGTTATCGTATCTATTTATATTATCCGTTGTATCCCCTCCACTGCTCAATTTTCGATTTTCTCCTTCAGAAAAGTCGTTCTTATATGTTTCCCTAGGTTCTGCTATAGCTTTCGGTTGTCTGACTGAATCCTGCTTCTGTCTCTTGTTTGCGACTGGTTCCTCTTTTGGAATAAACTTTAACTTTGTACCACTGGCTGAATCCTGCTTCTGTCTCTTGTTTGCGACTGGTTCCTCTTTTGGAATAAACTTCAACTTTGTACCACCAAAGATGTACTTCCAGTTTAAATAGGTACGTCCATCTACACCCGGTAAAGCTACTCTTCTCCCGTCTCCAGTATGCATGTAATGGAAGAGTGAAGACGCGAACCTTTCTAGAGTTTCTATGTTTACGGCATCCAACTGTTCTATAGGGTTACCAACTCCGCTCAAACGTTTGTTGTAGAACTCGAAACCATCTTTCGATAATAACGGTGTCACAGACCTGACGTATTCCAATGTAGCAGCATCGTTTGATGACACAGGCCTACCAACATTTTCGATAATTTTGTTTTGCATATCGTAATTTCCGTTTCTAGTGAGTTTAAATCCTACGCCTGAAGGTCCTTTGGGACCCCGTTCACCTGGCTGAGCTCTAACAGCGATTTTACTCTTGGAGATTTGATGACGACCAAACTTGTCCACGCTCATCTTTATAAATGAAGTTAAGCAATAACGTTTCTTCGTTTTAATTCTTCTGTCAACGACACTACCTCGTTCTCTAGCCCCGTGTGTCCTGCAGACATAGAGTCATATAACAAACGCAGACGATTCACTAACTCGTTTGCATTATTGTAATAAACAACGTTGGTATGCTGAGTGTCTTTTAAATTCACACCAGCTCCTGATTTGCTCTTGTCTTCTCTCGGAGGAAATAGATGTGCTATAATTCTTTTATATTTCTTTGACCTGTTCCTGTACACAGGTGCGTTAGAACTGTATCCCTTTCTATGAGCGTTGGTCAGTTGGCAAATGCGTTTAAAATTTTCGAGATCTCTTTTTGTATATTTCTCTGGAATATAATTGAAGATTAGCTCGAACAGACCGCGCGTACCTCGAAAAGTTTTATTCTTTACCAGTATGTTATCTTTGTTGGTGATCTCCAATTTCGCGTCACCTATATCCAATGTACCGTCTTTAGCCAACCGAGCGCCGAACGTATGGTATTGTTTCTTCCTGCTTGTATCAGACATTGAATCTAACATCTTTAATAAATACTTTTTACCCATAGGACCTTTACTCGATATATTGTCGCTCAATATACTGACGTCTTTAGTTGACTCGTGAACAGACGTTCTTCCATCATCTTCATCCGTTACATAGTCTGCTGATGTGTCCGTCAACTCAGCGCCCGACTCCTGTTTAAAGGGTATTATGTCTTGCGCGTCACCATCAATCCATGCGTTTTCACCGAGTTTTTCAGATATCTTCTTTAACGGTTCTACTATCGGTTTGAAAGTGGTCTCCAAGTATTTATCCCTTTCGCTTATGCCTAATTTCAAGGCTTCATTTTTTTTTCTGATGGTATCGCTCAACACTTTTATTTCGTTTACCAACTTCCTTTGTTTCTCCATGTATTTACTTAGCGCTTGTTATCCAGTTGAATAGCTGTATCGTAATGTTAACATTGTAAATCGCTCTGCGAGTTTATTACAACGTATCTGTCAAATCCCAGTCTGTATCGACCTTCATCGATGTTACGCTCCTTATCGACGACTAGGAATCCGAAATGATCGTTCCACGCTGTAGAACATATCTGTTTAAATCTGTTGTAATCCATATCAGCACCTACGTGATCGTTGTATACGTGTCTCGTGTTAGTCTCATCCTGCTTGAACATTATAATGAGATTGGCGTTATCTCGTAATAGCTGCTTAGGGATTTTGCTATAGGTTTGCCCTATGTAAATACAATCTATCATGTTATGTCGCCCCATGGCAAAGTACGTGGTTATGTGATGATGTCTTTCCGAGCTAACGTCATCGAATAAAAATACAGAATACGGTCGAGCTTTACTTGGTCCCATGATTTCTTCGTTTACATCAAATTTGAACCAATTGACGCCTGGCACCTCGGATATAACCTTTTCCAAAAGTAGATACTTTGGTTGGTTGAGCGACTTGGAAAATATGTATACATTATTGAATCGCAGTCCGTTAGCTTGCGTGAGCAGGTTAAACACTACGTTTGTTTTCCCGCAGTTTGATGGCCCCGAGACTATGCATCTTACAGTGTCAGGAAGTAATGCACCGTGTTTCCCTTCACTGTGGGTGGTTTTATCAGCAGTCAGAAGATCTATATTTTTAACAACAAATTTATCCTTTTGCTCTAATATTTCCATTTCTTGCCTGCTTACAGACTCATATTATACTGTACATCCGTTATTAGATTAAATCTTTTTTATTTATCCACGTATCCTGGCTGCGGTCGAAACCTAACCAACGCACAAGAACTTTATCGCCCTTTCTGCGGAGTATTTTCTCAACTAAATATACGTTTCCAACTGTAGACGGTGATAGCTCGTGCCCGTAGAAACCACCTTGTATGATATCCCCTTTGTGATCTTTCAAAAGATAAGTCTCAGGAAACGTCGGTTGTATCCTGTAAACTGTAAACACTTCATTCGAAAAATTAGGAAGGTATCCTTTGGTAAAAACGCGCTTGTGTTTGCTAATACGCACTTGATCACCGAGGAAAAACCTTTTCGGCATTCGTTTTTCCGTATGCGGTTTTGTTTGCCGGACTATACGATCAAACACCTTTCGTTCGTTCTTTTTATTAACGTCTACAGGTTTCACGCCGATAGTCCTGTGTACCGTATTATTGTATTCGTTTATCAAAACAGGTAATACGTCATGCCAGACGTATGATCCTCTTTTTGAGAAAACCTTGTACATCTTACTCTTTAGCGTTCTATTGAAACGTTCTATTATTGCAGCTTTAATTTCGCTCTTGCTAGAGTAATGGTTGATACGATATTTCTTCATTAATTGTTTGAATGGATTATTGAAAAATTCTTTACCATCATCCGTCTGGAGTTTCTTAATCCTCTCTTGAAGGAATAGCCCCTCTACAGCATTAGCAACGTTTTCCGAAGACTTGTTTTTTAATGGAATAGCGTGCGCAATTTTAGTAAAACAATCTATAAGTGTAAGTATGTAATTAAAACCTTTATTATCCTTAGCGTATGGTCTCATCTCTACAAGATCAGCTTGGAAAAATTTATCGTCTAGTCCTTTTAAGATAGTATTTCGTCTAGGAAATTTTCTTCTTGCTGGTGCGTGTAATTCGCGTACAATCTTTTCCCTTAACTCCATCGTTACCGTTAGTGACTATAGGAAACAAATAATAGAATTTAGATTTTTTTATATATAACTGTTGTTACGTTAACATTCGGATATATCTCGCAAGGAATAGTGCCCGTACGGTAACGTGTTTATGCAGTCTGAAAGTATTTTTCTTTTGTCGTCTCTTGTTGATAGTGATCTTTTGCGTTGTAACATGGTGTAAAGCTCATGACCGAAGCTACGAATTGTGTTGAAAGTAGCCTTGTACTCTACGTTTTCGAACAGACATTTCCTGTAGTGTCCAAACATAATAGATTTCTTCAAGTAGCTCTTTTTTATTCCTTTAGCCTTTTTTATTACTCCTTCCTCCTCTTCACAGTTGTGTCCACCTACGGCGGTAGTCATAGCGTACATCTTCGGCATCAACGCTATGAGTTCGATGATTGGGATGCTGTTTAGCTCGTCCTTAAATTTACCTAGAACCTTTTTATTAACGCCTCCGTCGTAAGTGGGATGGTGCGGTGGGTATTCGGAGAAATCAAAATCGTTTTTATGTTGAAATGTCTTGAGGTCTTCGTAAAGATCATTTGTTCGAATCCAGTAGAGAAACGCGTCTGTATCCATATACGATATTCCGATTTTATCTCTTCCGTAATGACGTACCATCTTTTCGTAGTGGAAGTCGTACATGTGCGTCTTGGAGATGTCTAAGATGGACATACCGATATAAAGTGGTCTGTCGAGAACTATCTTAGTCTTATTCATACAAACCAATACCAGATCTTTATTTATAATAATAGACGTATTAAAGTTGTCTCGCTTCACAAGTTTCATTAGTTTCTTTTCGTCTGTAACAAGCCTAACATCTATATGTTTTCGTTTGTTTTCCAGAGTTTTTCCGAAAATTGCGTTGTTCATTAATTTGAAGAAATCTCTCTGGAAAGCAGATTTAGCGGCGGATCTCCTAGCAGTGTTCGAATCGATGTACGGCTTTAACCAATATGATTGTGCAAAACGTATGACTCTATGAACTTTGGTAATACGAAGTCCTAGTTGTATGGCTTGTTGCACGGTCCAATAGTGAGCGACGTAATGATCTTTCGATTCAACAGTCATCAAAAGCTTTTTGTATTTACCTCCAGGCGGAACTTCGCTTTTTGGTAGAAGAGGGAGATCGTAGTGATGATCATGGAGCGCCTCCGGGTATTCAAAGTCGAACTCCAAAATATACCCGAAACAACCGTAACGAGGGATATGTTGAATTTCTTCTATCGTAGTTGGATCTACCCATTCGAATCCTCCAGATGGCAAGGGCATCGACATGGCCCACCCGTAAAGGTTGTTTGCGTCGAAGTACCCCAGGTAGACAGACTCTTTCTCACTATCAAAGTCAGGCAAATGCTTGTTGTTGGCTCTAACATGTTTCCTAACGCACTGCGTTAGACCGCCTCGGACGCCCGACTCTACCATGAGGATCATATCGACATCCATCATCAATTCCAAAGTGCATCCTGTTTCTCTCAACATAGCCTGCCACGCCAGTCCGGGTGAGGTGTAAGAATGAAGAGGATCAAGCCCGTAGGCGTTCATACAGGTGTTTCTAAATTCCTCCAGAACATCGCAAAGAAGGGTCACGTCGAGTAGTACATAAAAATCACTGTACTCTCCCAAAGTCTTAAACTCCATTCCGTTCCATACGTTACATGCGTGTTGGTATTCTTCATCACTAATTCCGCATTCATTTAGCTTGCTGTAAAAACATTCTATGGGAGGAAGCGAAGTTTCGTTGAACCTATCTGCATCGTCTATATAATCGTAAGGGAAAACACCTTTTCTTAACACTAGTTCAAGCTTCCCTTCAGGTACAAGTTTCTTCGTCTCCAGCAGATCGTCCCGTGATAGATTTTCGCTAAGTTTCATAAGGCTTGAAGGTAAAAACCTATAAGAGTCGATGAATCTCAATTTTAGTTTACCGACCTTTTTCGAAAAACTTATAAACTTTTCTTTCGACGAGGCTAACACATCGATTTGTCCTTTCCATAAGTTCAATTCATGTATTATAAAATGTGAATCGTATCCACTTAAATTGTGCAGCACGACAGGTATAAAACTAGGTAGCTTATAATTTATGTTGCACGAGTTACAAGCCGATCCTCTATACTTTCCTGTGAGATGGTCATGGTCACGGACTTTATGATTTATGTCTGTAAAAGATTTTTTACACAAGTAACAAGTAGTTGCGGATGTGTATGCAAGTATTTCGTCATCACTCATCTCTAACATGGGAACAATATTTGAGTACATCCCTTCAACTTTCTCGGCAACAAGTTTCAGCTGTTGTAGAAAGTTCTTTACCGCATCACAACCCCTGTAAACAAGCGGTTTTGATGTTAACCCATACCTCGTGAGATGGTTTTCGTCTAAAGTAGACTTTACCATCATGCAGTAGCTATTAGGCTCGTGTTTTTGGTATAAATGTTTGGTGACGTCTTCAGGATCTTCCATAACCGTTTTAATAGGTATCAAAGTAGATTCAAAGTCGGCGTATATCACTATAGGTACACTGTATAGCTGATTCGTTTTGTTGAAAGAAACAAACCGTTTATCACGATGAGGTAATTCCATTTTAATGGGGGCATGTACTCCGCATAAGCGGTTGTGTTCGGTCAACCACCGTCGCCCTCCGAGTTCCATTGAAAGAGATTTGAAAGCAAAACATTTCTTACATACCGTCACGCTACTATCATATCTTTTCATTTGCCTACTTACCAATCTGTTAAAATTCTTAATGTAGACGTAATGCGAGACATCACCATCGTGTAGTAGTAGTAAGTCTGTGTGGCGAATATCTTCAGTTTCTACTACTCTCAGCGGATAAACATTATGACTTTCGTCGAGACTAAAAACGTTCACGGATACTCCAGGATTTCGTTTTTCAAAGAGTTTTATATCCTCAACTGAGACAGGATATTGCAATCCAGCAAAGTTGTACTTATTGCCAACTTGTTCGTATTTGTAGTCAACTCTAAATGCGCTTTTTGGTTCAACATATTTTGCTAGCATTGCATATCGAAAACATTTGTTGTCGGAGTTATGGACATTAATGCAAGACAAGGTGGATGCTATCTTCTTAGGTAACGGGATATAACTACTTCCACGATCCCCATATCCATGTTTATGTACTCTTACCACCAAGCTCTTAACTTTACCTAATGTCCATCCAGACCCCCGACTTTCGTGTTCGGTTATTTTCAAAACAATCTCCTGCATACATTCCCTGACTACGTTTTCCAGGTCTGATGCAAAAGTAATTTTTCTGTTCCTAGTTATAAACGCTCTCTGAGATATTTCTCCTTCCACATTTACAAATTCGGACTCCATCACAAGTCCAAACTTTATAAAATTTAAACGAATGAGCTCCTCTTTCAACAGCTCCACTACAACATCGCTCGCTTCAATTATGTAATCGTCCAAATAGAGTTCGGTTACGTTCCTTATAAGGAAATGTTTAACATATGACCTAGGTAACGCTTGAGATAGAAGTTCGTGTTTCAACTTTTGTCTTGGGGGAGCGTAATGTATGACTGTTGCTCTGTCAGCTACTGATTCCTTTCTAGTTTCCGGCAAGTCTGGTAAGCTGTATAATTCGTTGTTTTCTTGATCGAGAAAAGGTGTATGGAATATCTCAACATGCGACAACAGGAGTAAGCGGTCGTTGAATTCTTCTCCACAAATCTCGCACGAGAATAAGCTATTCCTTTCTGTGTTCCTTTCTCCATCAGCTGGAATAGTTCCTTCATAGTCGGGAATTGTGTAAACTTCTCTGTCTTCATTTTCCTGTGTGCAGACTCTGTGAAATAACTCAAAATGCATCAGATACAGTAACTCATCTTTGAATTCATCTCTGCAAATTTCACAACAGAAAACATTGTTAGATTCCATTTTTTAGTATATTTGTTCTACTCAAATTCAAGTTAGAAACTAAAATGATACTAAAATCATGCATGTCTTATATATATCCTGAACTACATCCCCCCACCACTATATATTTTAAAAAAAGCATTATCCTTGTTACCCCCCCCCCTTCTATCACTGTCCTTTCAAAAAGTTATTGCGCACGTATAAAAGAGCAAAAAAACTGCAAACAAGCGAATTATAATTGTTCAAACCTAACTATAATTAACATGGCTCCTCTGAATATAGAACAACCTATTCATTGTATAGAATGGTCGTGGATAGCCACTTTATCAGAGGAAGAAGTTGAACAAGTTTTTGCTGTTTTCACGGCTGTCGATATACAAAACATGACAACCGTAATGAATACCTCGTTGGAAGACTTTTTACAAACTACTGTAGACTCACTTGAGGACGATGAAGATCCTTCGTTGAAGGAAAATGCAGTATCTTATGCTGAAGATGCAACAGATTCATATGATGGGCAACCGCAGGCTACTAGCACACCGATAAGTAGCAATCCTCGGCGTGACGGTGTATGCTCCGCAAGAAGACGACTTTCGTTCGAAGACAGTGATCAAAGCTCTCAGTAATAACCCAAAGTACTGAAAATTTCAAAACCTTTTCCAAACCAATCCTCTCAATATCACCCATCCCTCTATCCCTCGCTTCCTTCCCTTCCCAAGAATAGAGCAGCTGATGGGAGAACCCATCAGCTGATCTATTCTATTAACTATATATAACCTTGACATACTGACCTAGTGCCTAGAACTGTGTTACGTTATTCAGTATGTTTATATCTTTAAGGGTTTGAGTAAAGTTACCCGCTTTAGCTGGAACTATCATTAAGTGTCTGCTGTTGCTATTGCTGTATCGCATCCCTGATCCGTAGTATGTTGTGGGAAACATTTGAGCTAATACAGTCCTATATTTAAAGGAATTTACTTGGCGATTAATCCTGTTGTTTCGCAAATATCCAATCCTATGAGCGTTGGTCTTGACTAATATATCTTTATAGGCTGCGATATCATTCTCGTCATAGACGTCATCATCAGGTATTCTCTTGAAAAGAAGCTCATACAATCCTTTAGTCGGATTGTAAACGGTATCACCCAATCGCAGACCACCATCTTCTTCGAACAACAATTGCGTGTCACCAACAAAGATGTTATCTTTCTCCAAACGTGGACCGTATGTATGATCAATACTCTTTTTATTACCGGCAGCATCATTCATGAATTTCTTCATGTAAGATTTAGTGAGCGGATTAACGAAAGTCTCCTCTAACCACTCTGTTGCTACGTCATAAGCACCCGGAGTTGATATAACTTCGCCGACACTGGGTTCTGGGGGATCGGATGTCTCAGCTATTACATTTAAGTCTGTAAATTCAGGATATAACAAGGAGGCATGGTCTGTTTTCACCCTTTCTAACACTGTGTCGTCCGTCAAAGAGTGGGTCGTAGGAGATGACACCGCTTTAGGAATAAAACTATACTTTGCAAAACGTTCTCCCGAATCACACGCGGTTAGCGTTTTGGATTTATACAAAGCTTTTTCAGATAGTATTTTATCTAAAGCGGTTTTAATCAACTCTCTGATAGGTTCTATAATATAATGTAAACGTTTTTGTACTCTACTTTCGCTCTCAATTTTTCGTATCTTAAACCGATTATACTTTAACTTTATCAATTTCCTAAGCGAGGTTATTTCATTGAGAAGGTTTTCCTCAGACATATTCCCACACCTGTAAACAAAATAATACTGAGAATTCAGATAGTGAGTTTATAATATAATATGAAGTTGCATAGATAGATAAAAAGCTTGTGTTCTATACATGCTGCTCTTGTGTAGTAGCCTTGGTAAATATGTGTCAAGGTCGTTTATAATAAAGAGAATAAAGCAGCTGATGGGCGAACCCATCAGCTGCTCTATTCTTGGAAAGGAAAGCAAAGGTAGGAAAGGAGGGTGTGTATGAGGAAACAGTTGCTGAGAAGATGAATCGTATTATTTTTTAACCCAATGTAGAAGCTTCTTTTTGGAGTTGTGATCTGCAAACTTTACTTCAAGATACCATCCGTCTTTAAGAGGTTGTTTTTTAAACTTCTTAAAAGGGAAATGTATGATGAAGGCACCTTTTGTAGTTCCCACGATGGCCTCATCATCGTTCAAGTATGATAGAAGTCGATATTTGGTGTTAGTTTTGAGTCTGGATATTTTTATTTTCGGCAAAATATTTTTTGAAGACTTATTTGTGGAAGATTTTGTTTCTTTCAGGCCTGTTGTATTACGCTCGCGATGACGGCTGCACAGTATAACACCATCACCTGCAATACGAGCGTTGCATATTCCGTTTCTCTTTATCCCTTTCGAAAATCTGTATGTACAAAGTCGGAATTGCTTTTGGGAATTGGAGGGTAGAGTAGGTAAAAACTCAAGTTTTTTGGCTGCAGTAGGTTTCGGAGAAATAGTCGAGGATGTGTTTTTACAATTTTTAACAGGACTATCTGTTAGCAGTAGGTCCTTAACCAGGTTGTTGAAATGATAGGCTGCGGTATTTGAAGTGCTTGCGGTTTCAGTTCTCCTATGTATGGTGGACATTTTTAGAGGAGCTGTAGAAATCCTGACGGTTGGATCCATTCTTCAGCTATAACATTGAGAAGCAAAATGATGATGTTATCGCGAGTCTATGCTATTTATACGATTTAAAACGAAGGAGGGGTTATACTGTATCACTAGGAAGGGAGGGGGAGAATGACGTTTTGGATGTGAAGAGGTAGGTGAGGTTTAACATAGTAGAATAGTTGAGTAAAGAAGATATCGGGGGGAGGTGGAAGGAATTGAAGTGTTCCAAATCACAAATTGAAGTAACTCTGCGGGGGGAATTGAACTTATTATTATTTTCTTTCGGTGTAGGAGGTAACAGAACGTATTATAACTTTAATACAAGCTTTGGAAAATGTGTGAAGCATTTTATTCCAGCTAAAAACTGGGTCAAGGTCGTTTGAATATTAAAAATTTTTTTTCCTTAAAACTATGGGAAAGAATAGGAAGGAGCGACTCTAAGCAGAATGTACTGAATATCCTCCTTGTAACACTCTGCACAAAGGGATCCCTAGGCGCTCTACTAGACTGGAACGCAATTCTTCACGTCACCAGCCGAATAGACCAACGGCAACCTAGAGGGATTGGGGTGTAAATGAATAATAGACATACGCTGAATTCGTTCTTGCTGTATGACTATTGGAAGCCGGGTGACGCAACGAATGACGCGAAATTCATCTCGCCAATCATCCGCTACGTTTACTCACCTCGGGGAAAAGACAAAAAAGGTGGGTGGGGTGGGGGGTTGGATATCAAGCTCCCAGTGAACAGAAACAATGATGTCCAGGAGAACACGCTTTGCCCGGGTTGCCCCCAGACAAACTATCCGGAGATAGCCTTAGCGTGCGTGAAAGAGGAAGGAGTATTAGGGATATTAATGATGTAAACCTGGAAGTAAGAAACATATATTATTTTACCTGAAAAGTAAACAATAAAAAAATGTTATTAAATTCCCCCCCCCCAAATATGTGATTTTCGGTATTTTGAATAACAATTTATGTATTCCACAAGACTAAATCAACAATAATTTTACGAAATTGATTTTCACCTCATGAGATACCCCATTCTGTTCCAACTACATATATAGCACGTGCTTATGTGTAATATACTCCAGACATGGGCTTGAAGTAATTAAAAGATACCCAATAAAAATCACATTAGGGGGGGGGGATTGATCAAAATCAGAAACAATCAAGATTCCTGAGGTAAACATGAAAGTAGGAGTAATATTGTTTATAATACCTGAAAAATAAACAAGAATAAATATTGGTATTATTTATATAAAACCTGAAATAAATAAAGATATAATTATTTTAACCTGAAAAAACTGCTGAAACAAGAATAAATATTGGTATTATTTATATAAACCTGGAAGAAATACATATATAATTATTTTAACCTGAAAAACATGCTGTGTTTATGCTATAATTATAAAAATAAAATTTAACATGCAACCACAAAATACATCTAAACATTTAGTCTAACATGCACAAAAAAATTAAATAATATAATGTAAACCAAAGTGAGCTATATAAAGTACAACAAGGAATAAACATATATTATAATTGTATTTCTTAACAAGCTAACAAAAACTCTCAATACAGAGATGTTATCTCAAATTATATGCTTTGGAAATAAGATATGACCAAGATATGCGAACAATATACAACTGGCGATATTGTCGCAGATTTTTTGGGTTTCAAGCATGGTTACTTATTTTGAACCGCAAAAAACCGTTATCTCTGGGTGCATACCTTCTTTACAAAGCATAAAACCAAAGTAACCTATATAAAATACAAGGGAATAAAAAATATATTAAAACATTGAAATATCTTAAAAGCTAACAAGAACATAGTATTCACTCTATAAAGTCACAAGCTAACAAAAACTCACAATACAGAGATGTTATCTCAAATTATATGCTTTGGAAATAAGATATGACCAAGATATGCGAACAATATACAACTGGCGATATTGTCGCAGATTTTTTGGGTTTCAAGCATGGTTACTTATTTTGAACCGCAAAAAACCGTTATCTCTGGGTGCATACCTTCTTTACAAAGCATAAAACCAAAGTAACCTATATAAAATACAAGGGAATAAAAAATATATTAAAACATTGAAATATCTTAAAAGCTAACAAGAACATAGTATTCACTCTATAAAGTCATGCATAGAAGTGAACAGTCTCTAAACGTTTCGCTCGTTTATATAGGCTAATACCTACATGCAGTGCAACACCTGCCCCCCTATGAGTTCATCAAACCTAGTTTTACCCGTCCCCCACAACACCTGTCTTAACACCTGTCAGTGTGAGTTTTATTAATCCTAACGTAATTGCATTGTATTTCAAAACAAACACACACAAGTATGTCGTGGATATCAACTATGCCCAACACTTGTGTGTGTGTGTGTGTGTGTGTGTGTGTGTGTGTGTGTGTGTGTGTGTGTGTGTGTGTGTGTGTGTGTGTATTGTTTGATGTTTGAATATTAATAAAATAGAGGATTTTTAGTTGAGCAAAGGTGTAAAATGACTTAAGCTTGGTCAAAGCAAACACAAAATTACATTTTTTCTACAAGACATAATATATATTTTTTAAATAATAAGTTACAATAATTATACTATTAAAAAGAAATATTGTTGTTAAACAAAAAATTATTACAAATGTTAGGAAAGATAAATTCTCATAATAGAGTCAACAGTTTCTCTGCAAATTCCGCAAGTTTTGCAGGCTAATCCGCAAAGCAAACAAGCAATAACGTGTCTGCAGGGTAAATAAACCACTTGAACTTCTTCTGATAGACAGATTTTACATTCTGCACGAAGTATATCTGCTGCCAATGAGGTCTTCCTAGTAACTAAAGCCTTCTCCCTGAAACTGTCAACGGGAACGAATGCCTTGCTTTTCCCCATTTGTACGATGTCCATCGCTAGTCAATCTGAACGGCAAATGTTACTTTTTTGATAGCTATTGCAGTTTATATACGCTACTCTTTTAATTACGTCACACCCGAAATTCCAGATATTCCTACCTAGACGCTTCATCACGCTGTTGGCGAACATGGATTTGGATGAGGTGGGTGCCGGCGAATTTCACATAGTCTCCAACGGACCGTCCGGATGTGGGTCCACCGAACTGACTTTACATCAGTAGCTGTATTAGTCTAAAAAAAAAAATTGTATTTTTGTTATAATATAGCGATGTAATTATAAGATGCTATTGTATTTGTGTAAAAAAATAAATAAATAAAAAAAATAATAAATAAATAAATAAAAAAATTAATATTAATGTCGCAAGCACTTCTGCTTGCGACTCTTTTTAAAAACATCTTCCTATGACCTTGACCTACTAACCAACTACTTATCCCACAACTATAACACAAGTATGTCGTCGTCATCATCTATACAAGTTCCCAATGACGTTTTACGCGAGGAACCTATATCAATAAATTAACATGCTTTTACATTTTTTAACCAGTAAAGATCTGGAGAACAAACAGAGAAGTCACCGTTCAGTCTTTGCGACTGACACATTTATTGCGAAAATAATCCCATCACCTCGTAACGGATTTCAACCGTACACACGCGACGCTATTGTAAAAATATAGGTCAGCAACGAACTGGGTACAGAATATAATACACACATTCTCTAGGTAAACAACGGTTTTTACATTACCCCCCAACATGTCCGAACATGCTTCTAATTACATCACACAACAGCCAACACCCATATCACCAACCAACTCATACTACCTCACCTAACGGTCTTTAACGGAAAATTAACGTATTTCTAAAAAAAACACCTGCCACATACACCCACGCACAACCGCGCACAACCGCGCACATTCCAGACCTCATACCATTCACCTCACCCTCCAATAATCGATGAAACCAACCCCTCATACCCCACCTAACCGTTTTTAACGGAAAAGTAACGTATTTTCCATCAAAACCACCTGTTTTTGTGGCGAAACTGTGGTTTTGCCATCTACTGTCAACCACTAGGCACCACAACAGAGGAGAGAGAACACCCCCTGTGCACAGCCCAGACTTGTCTCCGCCCTTCTGACCTCCCCTGCCACCTCTACAGAAATGCTTCTGTTTGTTAACATGGAACTTATCCAACCACAAGTGGTTGCATCCACTCCATGACGTCTTGCACCACTTACCATCGTCTCCACTGAGGGGTTATTGAAAGCCCCTTTAATGTCGAGGAAGGCACCTATGGCACAACCTTTCTTGGCGATCATTTGCTCAATCCTACCAACCACTTGATGGAGAGCTCCCTCGCTCGTTGATAAGCATACTGGTTCCAATGCAGTGGTTTTATGGCCAAAGCACCCCCCCCTAATATGCCTATCAACCAGTTTTTCAAGTCCCTTAAGAACAAAGGACATGAGTGTAATTGGTCTGTATCCTTTCCCTTCCGATTGGTTACCGGTGGGCTTAGGTATAAAGACCACCTTACTAGCTTTCCAGGCTGCCGGCACATGCCCTAAAGCAATGCTTAGCCTGTATAATTTAGTAAGTACCAGTACCAGCAAATCCATTCCCTGCTGCAGCAGCACAGGATAGATCCCATCTGGACCTGGAGATTTGTAGGGTTTAAATGTGCCAATAGCCCATCTTACCCTTTGTGGAGTTACTATCCTCCTTGCCACTTCCCAGTCCTCCCTCTTACCACGTCTTGAGGGGAGTTTGGCAACTGGTTCAGTGTCTGCTCCCCCAAGTTTCATCAGGGTACTGG
Organism: Prosapia bicincta; assembly: GCA_036971475.1. Classification (NCBI taxonomy): domain Eukaryota; kingdom Metazoa; phylum Arthropoda; class Insecta; order Hemiptera; family Cercopidae; genus Prosapia; species Prosapia bicincta. The sequence continues at coordinate 15,090,756 of JBAIZL010000009.1, forward strand.
AAGGGAAATGTGTTCTGATTAATTCTTCCACAGTTTAGCCTGCAGTTTTTGTTATATTTCCCAGTGGGGTTCTTAGCATCCCCACCGGGTTAACTGGGTCCTTAGATAGCACTTTATGCAGTCGTGCCCCTTCCCGAGTTTTGTCAATCTCTTGACAAAACTCCTTCCAGGACTTCCTGCGTGCTTCTCTAATTGCCCTGTTGTATTCGGTTAGTGTTTTCCTATACTGGTCCCACTCCCCGTTCTTTTTTGCTCTATTAAAGAGTCTCCTGGTGGTCTTCCGAAGTTTGGCTAGCTTCTTGCTCCACCATGACGGATCCCCTACTTTTCTCCCCTCACTAAGAGGGCAGTTATCAGTAAAGGATTCTACTATAGCCTCGCCAACCAATGCGACAGAGTCTTCTAGCTCTCTCCTCCCACCATACTCCAATCCAGCCTCCTCAATCCGAACTCTCAGGTCCCTCCTGTAGGAGTCCCAGTCTGTTCTTCTTGAATCCCTGGTTGGCCGAAGCATGGCTGGATTTAGAGAGATATCATACCTAATATGTCTGTGGTCAGAAGAAGATGGTTCATCCGACACATGCTAGTTTAGTACATACGTAGCCGTCTGGTTCGATGCCACCGTAATGTCCAGGACCTCCTGTCTGGCCCTAGTGACAATCGTCGGCTCTTCCCCCTGATTTAAGACTAGTAAATTCTTAGAGCTAAGATAAGCTAAAAGTTCCTCACCTCTAGTGTTGGTACCTGTACTTCCCCACGAAGTGTGATGGGAGTTAGCATCCATTCCCACCAGCAGCTCCTCGTCCACAGCCCCGCAGTGCTCGACCAGCTTCCTCAGGTCTTGTGTTGGTAGAGCCCCCGCGTAGTCAAAGGGGAGATATGCCGTGGCAAGGTTCAGCCTCTTCATCCTCCCCTCCGCCCGCAGCTCCACCTTCACTGCTATTAAGTCCCTGCAGCAGAAGTCCGTTAGTACAAAAGCACTCAACCCCCTCCTAACCAGGATACACGTCCTGGGAACACCGGAGTCCTTATCGTACAACAACTTACCTCCAGATGTCGCCAGCCCGCATATTCGTCCTCCAGAAATCCATGGCTCCTGGATGAGAACCAAGTCCACCTCTCCCCTGTCCAGCATCCTACACACGACAGCACTCGCCGCCCTGCTATGCTGTAGGTTCACTTGGAGGATCTTGATCATTGTTCTGCTTAAATTGCAGTCGCCTGGGTCCGCAGAGCAGCCCCAGGACTAGACAGCGTGCTCAACTCTACAGCCACTTCACCGGTTTCTGCAGTCGGCAGCTTGACAGCCGCCCCCGCACCCCCAGTGATGGTTGCCGTTGACACATCTGCTACAGACTCACGGTTTGCCGTCTTATTGGCTCCCACTGTCTGTGCAGTCTCGAAATCAATTCTTTTACTTACTTGGTCCATTAAAGTCCCACGAGTATGGGGGAAATAACGGTCGACCAGAGCAGAGCCCCCACTGCCCTGGCAAGACAACATACAATGAGGTTTTGTCTGGTTCCTCAAGGGGATCGTGTGCAACTGCATTTTATACCCTGCAGCCATTCATCCTTCGGCACGATGCCTTCCACCTTAGATTGGGTATTCAGTCACTGACCTTGAAGCACACCCCAAGTTCAGGACATTATTAACTGTTGCTCATGAAGCGAACAGCCTGCTTTACTCTCTTTTTTACAACTGTGTCGTTAGGGTAGTTTCCTGCCCATACTTCACTGTCACATTGCCCTTGGTTCACCCGGGAGGTGAGAGTAGCATTGTGAGGACTTAATTCCCAACTACCCCAGTTAGAGCAGTTATTTCTACCGCCCCCAACCGGTAGACTGACGAGGAGGAATAATTCCTCACCTTTGAACCATAGCCTTGGTCCAGGCCTGCATATTCAGAAACCTTCCGGAATCCTTATTCACAGGTAACCTACATTTCTGTAGGCCGTCCCACTATCCGCCACCTGTGGACCCGCCCGGTTGCTCAGGCCAGCTTGCCGGGTGCACCACTCTATACTGCAGAGCTATATACTAGCACCACTTCATACGTGTTTCTCTATATAAGTGCACCACTATACACCTGCATCACTATATACTTGCGCCAATATATACCTGCGTCACTATATTCTTGTACCACTATAAACTTGCACCACTATATACATGCACCACTACATACGTGTTTCTCTATATACGTGCACCACTATATACCTGCGTCACTATATACTTGTACCTCTATATACTTGCGCCAATATATACCTGCGTCACTATATTCTTGTACCACTATAAACTTGCACTACTATATACATGCACAACTACATATGTGTTTCTCTATATACGTGCACCACTATATACCTGCGTCACTATATACTTGTACCTCTATATACTTGCCCCAATATTTACCTGCGTCACTATATTCTTTTACCACTATAAACTGGCACCACTATATACATGCACCACTAAATACGTGTTTCTCTATATACGTGTCACTATATATTTGTACCACTATATACTTGAACCACTACATATGTGCACCACTATATACTTGTACCACTATATATTTGCAGCAATATAAACTTGCGTTACTATATACCTGTACCACTTTGTACTTGCGCCACTATATACTTCCACCACTATATACTTGCGCCACTATATACTTGCACCATGACATATTCCACAAATTGAGTAGCCCTATTTAAAATCCTGTTGTAGAGAACGTCTATTTAAGATATGCTAATCGCTTTACTGACCCAGAAAACACCAAGTATTCCAGATCAAAGACATTTATGTTCGCATTTAAATCGTACTCCTTTAATCACATTCCTAGTATCATCTGTGTGATAGGTGACTTTAGCCTCTGAATAAATTGATTCAATGCTGAAAATTATACAAAAACAGAATTTTTAAATTTATGTTCTGAATTAAACGTATCTCATGTCTCTTTTTCAAACTAATTTTCATAATTCTCCTTTTACAGAATTTGGTTTTAGTCTCAGGACAAATCGATTGTTTCCATCATTAGATGATGGACCTGGGAAGCTTTGAAGGAATAGTGAAGGAAATAGCTCGAGTTGCATTGGTATGTACCTCTAAGTCTAATGGTATATAATCTAATGAGTAACCTTTTTACCCAAACCTTAGGATAGTTAAAAGAGATAGGCCTAAGTAGTAGAAATCCATAAATAGGTAGAAAATCTTTGATGCTAGACAGGCACTATGATGGATATAGTGGGAAAGTTAGTGTCACCAAATAGGAAACCCATATCAGCTGTTCTATTTCGATAATTACTTGATTCTATCAGACGAAAACTCTATGATGCTCAACTACGCCCCATAAAAAAAAACATGTGGATAACATCTTCCTATCTATTGTTGACACTTAACATGTTTTAGGCACGATTGGTTGAATTAACATTTGTTATACATAAATTTAAAGGTAGCATACAAGAGATTTTTAAGGCTTTTACTCATCAGTCACGACAAAAGTTGAAACAACAGAGGGAGGGAAACAAATTGTTTCAAGCGATTAAAATTGTCAATTTACATATCCTACATATTTGCCTTATACTGCCGTTATGTCAATACTCAATACTTAACGATTATATACTATTTTCCATTCTCTGTTAAAGCGTAGTTTAAAGAAAAACGCTTTTACTGTGAAAAATATTTCTTCTCATTGTGACAGCTTAGCAATTTTAAATTGTGGTAAACACTTATTGAAAATAGTAACAATGTAATGAACAAATTTTGCCTTATCTAGAAAGTGTAGTTCTTGTCTCCACTTAAAAGAAATTAAAATTTTCATGTCATATAGAGAGGCTAATCATGCTCTTTTAAAGAAATAATAATGAAGAGATGTATAGATTTTACTAGTGTGATATTTCTTTGAATTAACTAAACACATAATTGGGAATTTGATTACTACACAAATATAAGTACTAATAATGCTAAAAAAGTAAACGTGCATCGATATGATTATATAATGTGATATATATATATATATATATATATATATATATATATATATATATATATATAATATAATAGTCTATATTATATTATATATTTATTGTTATTATTTTACAGGTAGGTAACAGAAGAAACTCAACAGTCTCTGAATACCTTTCATAGGCATATTCAATATGTCAATTATTTAAAATACATATATTTACTACATAGTTTTTTAAATTAGTTTTTATAAAAACAAATACTCTGGTAAAATCACATACAATATTTCACATCAACAAACTACTGGTCCTTTCCTTTAATTAACAATGCCTACTTTTAATAAAATAATTTGTTTTGTTAGGATTAGATTTTTTTAATGTATCTCGTTTGTATCTGTTTTTAAAAAATTATTTACTACTCGTGATCGAGTTAAGTTTTATTAATATAAAAGCTGAATATAACAGCTTAGGTGTTTTTGAAAGGAAATTCCTTTACCATTACAGATAAATACTTGAGTGACCATTGGTCGTTCTGGCGTACCTTTAGATCTCTTTATTACATTATGGACGAGTTCAGATAATTACATCAACATTTCTTAGACCTCATGTCTCTACCGCTTTACAGAAACGTTAACAAGGATTGGGTTTACACAAAAATTTGGAATTTGATCAACTTGATCAATGAATACCTTGAAAATTCTCAAGGATTATTTTGGACCGATATAGAGACTGGTATTTGGTTATTATATATTTTAAACTATGTTTTCTCCATATTATTTTCTACAATCCCTAGTAGAAGACTCAATCCCTTGTGTAAGTAAATGAATTATTGAATTTCTCCTAAGAAATAGGGGTAAATAAAAATCGTTCTGGTAAAATATTGTAACGAAGGAGTAAACTTACATAGAAACAGATACAACGCAATTTGTAAACGTGTCGAGTTCGGTGTTTGCAACGTCTCTTATAAAAGTTTAATTTAAGAGAGTGTTTGTTCTGATGATGCGACCATTCCTTTTCACGGCTGGGAGAATCAGTCGGCAAACTGTTTGTCCAATATTGGCGTCTGCGCCCCATTCTGTAAACTCAAACCTCACAAATTGAAATAAACTCTAAAACCCTCTGATGAATTTTAATTTTGAATTTTAGTTTAATTTTAAAACAATTCTTTTCACAATAACTTAATGTACCAAATCACAATACTATTGCACCTGTTTAGGAAACTAATATAATCATTGAATGCGAGTTCTAAAAGATTAGGTAAACACGTTTCAATATTTTTCGTTTTATGTAGTTGCTTTTTTATTCATATATTTATTTTTCTCTTACATTCAATCTTTAACACTTACAACTATCCCGGTTTACTTAAGGAAAGTTATTTAGTTTATTTAGGAAAGGATTTAGTTTATCTCCGTGTCAGATATATTTTGCCTTCGTTCAACAACGAATATATATATATATATATATATATATATATATATATATATATCGGAATTATAATATCAGACTTGGAGACAGATATTGAGTTTACCTTCAAGACAGACATAATCTACTTTTCCTCACATTAGACATACAGTATGTCTTCACGTCAGGTATATAGCTTATCTGTATGACACATAAACTTTGTCTTCACGTCGCACACATAGCATTCTTTCGTGCCAGAAATTTAGTTTATCTGTATGATAAATAAACTTTGTCTTCACATCGGACACATCATCTTTCGCGTCAGATATATAGTTTGTCTTCATGACAGATATACTTAACCTTCACATCAGACATATAGTGTGGCATCCCATCAGATATATGGTTTGTCTTCATGACAGATATACTCATACTTAGAGCCTTCACATCAGACATGTAATGTGGCATCGTGTCACGTATAATGTTTGTCTTCATGACAGATATACTTAGCCTTCCCATCAGACATATAGTGTGGCATCGCTTCAGATATATAGTTTGTATTCATGACAGTTATACTTAGCCTTCACATCAGACATATAATGTGGCATACAGTCAGATATATAATTTATCTTCATGACAGATATACTTAGCCTTCACATCGGACACATCATCTTTCGCGTCAGATATATAGTTTGTCTTCATGACAGATATACTTAACCTTCACATCAGACATATAGTGTGGCATCCCATCAGATATATGGTTTGTCTTCATGACAGATATACTCATACTTAGAGCCTTCACATCAGACATGTAATGTGGCATCGTGTCACGTATAATGTTTGTCTTCATGACAGATACACTTACCCTTCCCATCAGACATATATTGTGGCATCGCTTCAGATATATAGTTTGTCTTCATGACAGATATACTTAGCCTTCACATCAGACATATAGTGTGGCATCGCTTCAGATATATAGTTTGTCTTCATGACAGATATACTTAGCCTTCACATGAGACATATAGTGTTTCATCGCGTCAGATATATAGTTTGTCTTCATGACAGATATACTAAGCCATCATATCAGACATATAGTGTAGCATCGCTTCAGATATATAGTTTGTCTTCATGGCAGATATACGTAGCCTTCACATCAGACATATAGTGTGGCATCGCTTCAGATATATAGTTTGTATTCATGACAGTTATACTTAGCCTTCACATCAGACATATAATGTGGCATACAGTCAGATATATAATTTATCTTCATGACAGATATACTTACCCTTCACATTAGACATATAGTGTGGCATCGCGTCAGATATATAGTTTGTCTTCATGACAGATATACTTAGCCTTCACATCAGACATATAGTGTGGAATCGCGTCAAAGTTTATCTTCATGATAGATGTATGCTACTTAGCCTTCCCATGAGACATGTAATATGCCTTCGCGTTTGATATTTATTTTGCCTTCTCATCAGATATTTAGTATGCTTTCACGTCAATCATATAATATACTATCGTATCAGGAACATATATCATCATATAGTATCCTCATGACAAACATATAGTCAGTTATTCGCGTCAGTTGTTTAATTTATCCTCATGTCAGACCGTTTAGTTTGCCTTCACTTCAGACTTATATTATGTCTTTGAATCAGATAATTAGTTCATCTTTACATCATACATTGATTTTATCTTTACATGAGACGTATGGTATGCTTTCGCGTCATTTAGTTTAGCTTGATGACAGAAGTTTAGTTTATCTTACAGCAGATATATTCTACGACTTTTAATTAGAACTATTTTAGTTTTAAGTTAGATATTTAATTTGGATTACCTCCAAACATATATCTTGATGAAGGTATACTATATGTATAACGTTAATGTGAACTAAAAATATGACTTGCAGATTAATAGTATATCAGACTTGAGGATAAACTAAATATATGTCGCAAATCGATTTTTTGTTTGTCTTCACATCAGATATTTAAATTTCTCATTGCATCAGATATTTAGTTTATCTTCACGTCCTGCTTTTAGTTTATCTTCAAATCAAATATTTAGTTTGATTTCACCTGAGATAATTAGCTCGCATTTGCGCACATATCTTCTTCTCACATATTTATTTGGCTTTCACGTTAGACATATAGTTTGCCCCAGCCCCGTCACATATTTGGTATACATTCTGGTCAGAGATCAATTATGCCTTTTTGATCAGATTTTTAGTTTATATTCACGGCCGATGTAGTTTATCTTCATATCAGTTGTTTAGTTTGCCTTCACGTTACAAATTTATTATATCTTAATTTCAGATATATAGTTTAATTTCATGTGAGACATTTATTGTCACTTCATGTCAGATATACGATGAATCGTATATTGTCACTTCACTGCCTTTACGATGAATTTATTTCTTCAGGATACTTGACGTTTGTAGCTTCAAACAGTTTTATTTTGTATTTCTTTTAACAAATAAACAGTTGTATATAACTCCAAAATCATTATTTAACATACAATAAAATAAAAACACAATTGTTTTTCAACTGCGTGAGTTTTTTTTTTTTTTGTTCTTTAAGAAGCCGTAAAGTAAACAACCTTGGCTCATGTAAATTGATGTGTTGAAAGGAGCAAAGCTATTTTTGCTCTGCATTAGTATTCATGGACAGCATGGGAGCGTTCTACGTGTGTTGCTTAAAGACAACATGAGAATAAATACGTCAAACAACACAGAGAGAACAGTGAAGGTGGAAAGTATATTATAATATAGTTTTTGTACAAAGTTGATACTTTGTAATATTTATTTAGCGTAATGAGAGGTTAATTGAACCTATAACAAATAATCTAATTATTCAATAATCTATTATAAGAGGGTATAATAGTATATTTCAAGATTATATGTCGTTTATTGTAATTGAATATTTTACTGATTAAAACCATATAGACAAGCTGAAACTTTAAACACTTTTAATAAGTGTTTTTAAAGCGTTTCTCAAATCAACGAAGTTGGGATGGTTGCAATTAGTTGCGAATCTGTGTGTATGTGTAACGAAAAAATCTTACAAATTTGTTAATTTTACGAAACCTATTATTAGTAAGTTGGCGTTAGGGGGTTGTTAACCTAATTACCATCGCACCTTTACATTTAGATCTAATGTAGAGTATTCCTCCAGATTTTATGTATATATTCTGAGAATTAAGAGAAAATTGCTCTACTTAAACTGATAGAAAATATTCATTTTAAAAAATATTAAATTATTGGAAAACGTAGGTTTTAAGTGAAGATATTAGTGCTTATTAGATTGAATGTAACTTGTCAAGTTGCACTTGACCCTTGGCGAAGTTGCCTCTCGGGACCTCTGACGTTAGCAGAATTGCTTACTTCAAACAACGTTAGGTAGTCTCAGTATTCGTTTTCTTGTCACTAGATGGAGCTAAGTTCGGTTATAATTACATTAACGATTGTTTAGAATAAATGAAAACCGAAAGCTAAAAATTTTTTTTAAGAATGAATTTTGTGAATATGCATACTGAATGAAGACGAGGAAAGCAAGCTAATTTCAAAATAATTAGTGCGAAATAATAAAAACTAACGCAGAAAAAATACCGATGGACATTATATTATTACAAATATTGGAGAAGCAAATTAAGGGCTAAAAACACTCAGGAAAATATTTTATAAAAGAATTATATAAAACAAAAATTAGACGAAAAAGGTGAAATCTGCGGTAGAAAAAAAGGACAAAAAATAAAAGACATGATTTATTAAAGTTAGTTTGTTCCTAAGAGGAAATGACGTGGTCGTTGATGATGTCGATGATTTTGGTGGGGATGATGAAGAAGATAAAGAAAACTACTACAGGTCCAATACTGTAATAATGAAATCGTCGGGACCGAGAAAAATATTTTGGTAATCTAAAAATTGCGTTATAACGAAATGTAAGCTAAATATTACAATAAAATACTGCAATGCATTATTAATTTCATTCTTACCTTTTAAAAATTCCAGAAGTCATTGTTGAAATAGAATGGTTGAAAATAAACTGAATACACGTTGTTTAACCACACTTTTTAATTTAGTTTTGCGTAAGAATAAAATTTATGATACGGTAGATAATATTTATATCAAAGTATATGGAAATGACAAACACTATAATGTAATAACCGAAACATACTTTTTTTAAAATATGAACCTAACTTGATGGTTTATTTTTTAAAAAGTCTGTTATTTTAACACTCACTCACACACACACACACACACACACACACACACACATATATATATATATATATATAAGTTACGTTTTATATTAAGCTCGAAAGGTTTTTAAAAATTATTTTATTTTTACAAACCTTTGTTAATTAGGAAACATTTAATTTTGAAATGGTTACAATAATTTAGCTTAATAAAAACATAATTTCAAATACAACTGATGTACATTCAGCTGGAGCGGAAAACGTCTGTGCGATACAGAGGCGACTTACACACTGCCGGGGCTCTGTTCTCACCACCTATATAATACAAAAGCTGCGTAAGCAGGAAACTTCCTAGCACGCATTTTATTATGAAAGGTTCCCATAAATTGTTCACATAACTCCTCCATCCCTAAATAAAACTTCGGGGTAGGCGAAGTTTCGGCATCTGTTGAAGTCCTCTTCATCACTCTGATGAGGGCGAGGTATATAAGGCTGCTGAATAGGCCTCCGTAAAGGGCGATAGTCCAGATACTGTTCTGGTGGGTTATCTCCATACTTGGGTCGATTCTTGAGATGGTTTCCGTGTTTATTTTGTCCAATTCTAGTCGTTTAACATCTACTGAGAATTCTGGCATCTTATTCATTGGAAATTGTAATTTGGACGTGTCCATGAAAATAGGGTGACCTCCAGAGGTGGTTGATGTGTGGATAAGTTTCATGTTGTTGAAAAGAACTGAATCATTGTTAGTTTTTATCAAATATATGCCTTGAAGGGTGACGGTTGTAGTTGCCTTGCGATTGGTAATGTAATTTCCAGAGTCTGCTTGTTGGGGTCGCCAGGTAGAGGTTGATTTCTGGGATCCAGTTAATTAAGTTGTCTGAAACTTCCAATGCAGTATATTCACAGTTGCTGGCATCGTTGTTCCTGATGATGGACACTTCACAGTCTAATTTATGGTGTGTTAGAATGTCGAATGAGCAAAAGTATATGGAATCGGTTTTACAGTTATATTCATTGTCTAAACCTAATATTACAGAGTTAGACACTAATATGTACCTTACTTTTGGTATAATTGTTACATAATCTGTTTCATATTTTGTGGGTATAGAATGTAATTTATACAATTTAAATTGAGTTTTTTCTACAATGGGTAAATTTATAAAGTATACAATCCTTTCAGAATCTAGTTTACAATTAACTTTAATCAGGTTCTCTAATTCCCACATATTTTCTATTTTAGGTTCTAAAGGTAACCTCTCATTATAATACTTATAAATTTTGTTTAATTCTTCATATAATTCTTGGGTTGAGATAACACTAGGGTGTACAACACCTAGTTTACAAAATGTAAGAGAATTTTCTAAATCTGTGATTACCTGTAACATTATGTCATATAAAATGTTCAATTGGTTTAGAATACTTCTAAATTTTTCTAGTTCAACAAAGTCATTTACATAACGATTCACAATATTTAACTTATTTTTTAATTCTACAAAATTGTCATCAATTACAATAAAAGTTTTATTTAATTCTTTCATAATGTTATTACTAAAGGAGTATTGAGATTCAATTTGATAATTAATTTTAATTTGCTCATTTTCAATATCTTTAATTATTTTGTCATATTTTTTACCATCATATGCATCTAAATTGCCTGTTAAAGATTTGATAACGGATCCTAGTCCATCTATAAGACCTCTTTTTATTCTTTTGTTACCATTCTCTCTTAAGAGTATAATTTCTAATTTTTCTTCTATTACATTTTTAATGTGATTAACATATTTAAAATAATTAACAATATCTCTTATTCTATTACTGTTATCAGTTACATATTCATTGATTAATAAGCTACCTTTACAATTGTAGCAACTAGTTTAAAAATTTTGCAATACATCATAATAATAAGCATCAATGTTATTTAAATGAGCAACTAAGTTTCTTACATTAAAATAGTGGACAAAGGTGTGGTAGGAAGATTCTAATTTGGCCGGCCCAAGGTCTATTGGGATTATTCCGAGGTTGTTATTGATTTCTCTGATCTCTGCTGAGTCGGTGGCTGTGCCAATGACGAACAGGAGGGACCTGGAAAATTATTTTGAGCATTAATTACATTTTTTTATCTTCTTAGGCCTTTTAATTTTCGACAAATGTATTTTGTCTTCTGTGTTATGATGTCTAGGCTTTATTTTACCAGTTTTTTTTCCTTGTTTATTGAAGCTATCTCTTCCTTGCTATATCTGTTTTTCGTTTTGCTTTGCTTTTGAACTGTTTTTATATAGCCTTCCGGTGGTGTTTCTGGAAGTGGTTCCTTGTTTATGTTTCTTTTTTCTAAAACTTTTTCTTTAATTCTTTGATTGCTATCCCTAATGTTTTCGTAAAGTGTTTTTGGTTTTTCTTTATGGTTTAAAACGTAGTCATTTACAATTTGTTTTTCTAAATCTATATCTAATAAAGTGTTTGAATTTATGTGTCAAAATAAGACTTCGCACGGCGTTAATTTTGTGACTGAATGTATGCTATTGTTATAAGCTATTATAGCATATTTAACTTTCTTAATTATACTGTCTTTTTTAAATTCGATTTTTATTATTTAACAGCCCTATGTGTTCTATTAAAGTGGAATGAAATCTTTCACATAATCCGTTTGATTGGGGGTTTTGTGTGCTGATAAAGTGAATCTTGATCTTATGCAGGTCTAATATCTCCTTTACAATTCTGTTATTAAACTAAGTTCAATTGTCTGAGATAATAACTGTTGGTGAGCAGAAATGCGTGAAGTAATCTAATAACTTGTCTGCAATCTCTGTAGCTTGAGAGCTTCCCAAGCGATAACCTTGAGCATATCGTGAGAACGCGTCGACTATGCTGATAAATGAATTCTTCTCCAAGGTGATTGTGTCAACGTGAATTATTTGAAATGGTCTTGCAGCTGTTGGTGTCAAGTTCATTTCTAGCTGTAAGGGAATTCTGTCGTATTTAGTTCTTTGACATATGTCACACTGATTTATGAAATTTTGAATTAGTGATTTTAAATTAGGCCAATAGTATCTTCGCTTAATTTGTTCCTATGTTTCCTGTATCCCACGGTGATTGGTTTTGGTAACATGATAATTACTTATTGTTTCTAAGGTATCTTCTTCCGAAGTTAGGTCTAAGAGTTTGTTATTGCACTTGACTAAATTTAGTTCAGTTTGTTTGAAATATTTGGCTATGCATGATGCAAATTTCTCATGAAAGTCGTCTTCAAAATATAGATTATATTTTATTTTGGGTACCAAATATGATTTTACAAAATTAACTATGTCTTCTTTAAAATTATTTGCTGATATTTTGACTATTAAACGAATTTTTGAAGTTCCAAATAGCTTTATAATTTTTACTTTCTTCGGCTCATATTTTACAAATGATAAAAATATTTGGTTTTTTCCAAAGTTTACAGGCTCGTCAGAAATTGGTATTTCAATTTGGGTGTTCCCTTCAAAATTGGAGTGGATAGTTTGACTGTCGCTTTCTTCATGGTCCTCTAAGTTGGCGTTATCTGTTGCGTCGAGTTGTACGACCATAGATTCGTTATTGCTATCGTTCAGTTCCGGGAAGTAACGTTGAAGTAAGTCGGCTGCAGATAACTCAAGGTCTAGTTCTACAGTGTGTTGGGTGTTCGTTGACCTTTTATCAGTAACGTTTAATTGTATTCTGGACAATGCGTCTGCATTTTGGTTTAGTTTGCCTTTTTTGTATCTTATGGCATAATCATATTCTTCTAATTTTAATCTCCATCTTAAAAGTTTGGAATTTGGTTCTTTAACTGAAAATAACCATTGTAAAGGTTTATGGTCTGTATAAATTTTAAATTTTCTCCCAAATAAATAAGGCCTGAAATGTTTTGTGGCTCATACGATTGCTAATAATTCCTTTTCAATCGCGGAGTAATTAGTTTCGCTGTCGTTTAAAGTTCTGCTGGCATACGCTATAGGAAGGTCTTTTCCATTTTTGTCCTGGCTTAATATTGCTCCTAGTGCATAATTACTAGCGTCTGTCGTTAGAGTAAATTCCTTTTCAAAATCTGGGTATTGTAGAAGGGGCTCATTAGTCAATATATTTTTACATGTTTCAAAACATTCTATAAAGTCTGGATTTTCTATGTTTATTTTGCATTTTTCTTTAAGCAGTTAGTAAACGGTTTTGTTATTTTTGCGAAGTTTTTAATAAATTTTCGATAATAGCCTAATAGTCCTAAAAATCCTTTAATTTCTTTGGTGGTTTTAGGTATTGGATAGTCCTTGATTGCCAAAATCTTTGCTGGGTTGGGTTTTACGCCATCTGGTGTCACAACATGAACCAATTATGCCACTTCTTTTCTTAAAAATTCTGTTTTATCCAGCTGTACTTTAAAGTTGGCTTTGCGTAATCTGTCGAAAACTTCTTTAAGTCTTTGTATATGTTCTTGGAGGCTAGTAGAATAAATTATAATGTCGCCTAAATAAACTAAACATGTTTCGTTTTGGATGCCTCTCAGAATATTATTCATAATTCTTTGAAATGTAGGGGGGCTATTCTTTAGTCCAAAGGGCATTCTTAAAAATTCGTAGTGTCCCGTTTCTGTTGAAAACGCTGTTTTTTCTATGCTATTTTTATCCATTTCTACTTGGTGAAATCCTGAGGCTAAATCTAAAGTCGTAAAATATTGAGACCGTCCTAATTTGTCTAATATGTCTGTAATGTTTGGCAAGGGAAATTTATCGTCAATTGTTTTTTTGTTTAATCCTCTAAAATCTATTACTAATCGAAATTTTCTTTTGCCAGAAGCGTCTTGTTTTTTGGGTACAATCCAGACAGGAGAGTTCCATGGAGAATTTGAAGGTCTAACAATTCCTTGTTTAAGCATGTCCTCAGTTTGTTTAATAATTTCGTTCTTGTAAATCTCTGGATATCTATAATTTCTAGAGTCTACGGGAATTTCATCAGTAGTCCTAATAACTTGTTTTATTTGGTTGGTAAAAGTTAAATCGTTTCCCTCAATATGGAATAAATCTGCATAATCTTCTATGAAACCTGTTAGAGCGGATTTTTCTTCTAAGTTCATATGTTCCATTCTAAATTTTGATAAATCTAAATTTTTTCTTCTCGATTTTTTTTGTTTATAATCTAATAAATTGAAATTAGCGTTCGTTTGCATTGTATCAGGTTCAAGGATATTGTATTCTTCTAAAGATTTTAATTCTAATGGTTCATTCACTGTTAATTCTACATTTTCTTCTGTGTTGTTTATTATAGGGCAATAGGCTTCTCCCTTGTGTACTGAGACTATACACTAAGGAATTTCTAATCCATTTAAGTGTTTGTATGGTAAGAGTCCTTCTCCATCTTGAATATTTTGTATTCTAAATTTAATCGTTCGGCTAGTGCGGGCTTGTATAACATAACTTGTTCCCTTTTTTGCGTCCTGTTCCTGACATTCGCCTTTATTATTATTATTATTATTATTGGTATTATCATTATTTTGTTCTTCTGTGTTAAAATATTCAATAGGGATTTGCTTATTGCGAAATATTAATTTATCATTCACAAAATTTAAATTAATTTTTAATTCTTTTATGTTATCTAATCCAAGGAGTAAGTCGAACTCTTTATGGAAATCAAATAAATAGAATTTGGTTGTTTCTTTTCCGAAAAGTCGTAGTGTACAACTGTATTATTCTTTTGATACTCCATGAGCTGTACTCACTTCAAATGGTTCTTGTTTTAGGGTGTTTTTGAAAAATTTGAAAGCTATTGATTTTTTAATAAATGATCTCGTGCTTCCAGTGTCAATCAGCATCTTTAGGTTGGTCTTGGGATCGTGGATGTACGGTAGTTCGTTTGTGTCGTCTTCGATATGCATTATGGAAAATGTCTTTTTATTGTGGTTAGTCCTAAAAAATGATTTTGGGTATGATTGTCTTCTTGAGTGAATCCACATGCGTTTTCCTCTTGCGTTGAATCATCAAAGTCTATGTATCGGTCAGGGTCCTCTTGCGGTTCATAATCCGTTTGTTCGGTCAGATAAGAGTTAGTCATCTGTTCAGTCAATCGATTCATAGTTTGATCGTAATTATCCTCTTCTATTGGTTTCCCTGTCATCTGATAAAGTCTATTTTGTCTAATTGTGTTCCCTTTTTGACGTGTGGAAATGCTCATTGGTTCTGGTTTAAATTTTTGATGAACTTTTAGTGGTGTGTAATTGTTAGATTGTCTCGGTTGTTGATTTTGCTGTACGTATGAGTTAGGTTTAGTAAATTGGTTAGGATTATTTTGGTAGTTGGGCCTATAATTTTGGAAGGTTTGTTTGTTAGGAAAGGGTTTGCGAATAGGCGGGTATTGTGGGGCCCTAGTTGGAACGTTCTGTTTAATATTTTTAAATAATTTGTTATTTTTAAATTGAAAGTCATTAGTAAGCTTGTTAAGTGCTTCGCTAAGAGAATCTGGATTTTTGGTGCGCATTAGCGATCCTACGGGTTCATGTAAACCTCTAAGGAGAACTCTTAACCCTAATTTCTGTACATATTCTATCAAAACATCTTTGGCCAATTGTCTTTGCGGCTCTTTATTAATAAAAAGTGAGATCTGTAAATTTAATAGTTTTTGAATTCTCTCATAAAATTTAAAAGGTGATTCATTATTTTCTTGTTTTAACTCAGCCATTTCTAAATTTAAAGTAAAGCAATCTGTTTTGTCTGAATTGTCTGAATAGCTGGTTAATAATACTTTTTAATCTCATACCAATTATATGAATTTGAATTTACTACCATTTCTAATGCTTGGCCTTTTAACTTAGCTAGTATAGAAGAAAAGAGATATTCATTTTGAAAATCCTCTGGATTTTCGTTTACATAAAATCTATTTACTACCTTATCGCATATTGAAATAAATCTGTGGAGCATAGTGGGCTCTCCACTATACTCAGAAATCATATCAAGATATTCCTTCTTTAATGTTGGCGTTGCCATTTTAAAATATTATTTTCTTTAAAATAATAAAATTAAAATCAATGATATAAAATTAAAAAGTATTTACTCTACTTTTTCTTAATTCTATTTCTTACGATCTACTTACAAGTGGATCCAAAATACTTTGCTCATTTGAACAACTTTTCACTTTTCACTTTCCACGATATTCACTCGTGCTCTTAATAGATATGTGCTCTATTAAGTTGTTGTAGATATTCACTCTACTAAAGTTTTCTTGATGTCGTTACAGATATGCGCTCTGTAACGAATCGCGTTTTTGCAGTATCTCGGTTAACGATTAAAATCGAAAAAAAATTATGTTCATTAATTTTACCGAGATGTCCTACCGACTGCGCCAGTTACGTGTTATATTAAGCTTGAAAGGTTTTTAAAAATTATTTTATTTTTACAAACCTTTGTTTATTACGAAACATTTAATTTTGAAATGGTTACAATAATTTAGCTTAATAAAAACATAAATTCAAATACAACTGATGTACATTCAGCTGGAGCGGAAAACGTCTGTGCGATACAGAGGCGACTTACACACTGCCGGGGCTCTGTTCTCACCACCTATATAATACAAAAGCTGCGTAAGCAAAAAACTTCCTAGCACGCATTTTATTATGAAAGGTTCACATAAATTGTTCACATAACTTATATGTATAGTGAAACCTGTTTAAGCCTGAATCCATTGCAACCGGCATTTTCTTCCGTCTAAGACAGGTTTCCGGCTTATATAGTAGTAGTGTACTGTATGATGGTAACATCACGAAACGTTTGCCGAGTCTATTTTTAGCGTTGGGGTGAGGGTAGGCCGTGGGGAGTCTTAGCTATAAGACTATTATTTCTAATGATCAGCTGTATGGCGCTGTACCAACACCACATAGATAACGGACAATTATTTGTCATCGTGTCTACATTTGTTCTAATACAGTATTTAATTAAATTATTTATTTCCGATTAAGTACTGACTGTTTATTTCCTACAGAGATAACACTTCAACATATAAAGCAAGTGTATTAAAATCACAAGAAAACTATCACATTTTAACGTCTAAATAAACGTCATTGAACAGTAATTCCAGCAATCCTTAAAGTTGTTACAGAATTCTCAGAAATAAATACGAACCGTTACAATTAAGCAGACCTATCTGTGAATTTTGTTATGATAAAAAAATATATTATAAACTGTATTTTATCTAAACGGAAGTCATTGTAACTTTATATTTTACAGCATGTATATGATCAGATTTTCTGGCTTATGCAGAACTAAGACGTAGTAAATACGTATCACGCATCCTTCTGCTTATTCGGCTTCCGCGTTTGACAGTTTCCGGTTTATGAAGGTTATTAACCAGGTAAATTAAATAGGCGTCAGTCGGGACTTTTAAAATTTTCCGCGATAGACGGGATTCCGCCTAACATAGGGGCGGTATACATACACACAGACACACACACACACACACACACACACACACACACACACACACACACACACACACACACACAGACATACAAACACTGTATTATATATAATTGTATTTTGTTATGTTTTTGTATTGTAACTCTTCCTAATCCAGTTTAGTTTTAATGTAATAAAAGTTCCTTTATTTAAAACGACTAAATGTTCATTATAAACATCTAGCGTAACAAAGACTTTATGCTCACAGATAGATCTATCCTACTTTCGGAGCTTACAGCGAGTAGTAGATTACTCATGAGTGACGAGGATCAAATATTTCATCCCAGTTTTGTTTTTATACTTCGAAATCAAATCCAACTTTCCACGTTTTATATATTTTTACGTCACTTCTGTATTTATATTTTATTAAACAACTACACAATTATCTGCCCTCTCATATCTTCAACTGTAAACTGGCGCCCTTTAAAATAAAGTGTATTGAGAGAATAAATAACAATTGTTTGTTATTTTGCTTATATTTATTTCTCTTGTTTGTGTGTTTCTACTGCAACGACTTAAATCTGTAACACCGTTTATTTAACCATTTTAAAGATAATTTTCAACAAAATAATGAAACGGAATTTCGGAGAGACGAATTATTACAGCCAAAGTTCTGTTAACAGCACAACTTCCTGCGTGTTTAAAGTTTTACTCGGATTCAGAGTATTTTGGTCATTATAGCTCTCGTTGATATTCACAAATCATTCATTTTGTCGAAAAGAATGCCGTATTTATAGAAAAGAGTGTATTTCACTAAATATATAAAATGAAGATTTTATTAGCATTTTAAAATGTTATTGGAAAAATTGTACATTAAAAAAAAATTTTTCATAAAAGTAATTTTAAATCCAAAGACGAAAATGTTGCCAACCCACAATATCGACAAAATCGTATTTCCAACCCGTATTAGCTTCCAATATCTCCATTCATTTTTAATACCGGCTTAAAAGGTTCATTGCTTATAATGAATTAAGAGGCTATAGACGGAAAATTTAATTAAGTTCTTAGAAAGTCCCTTAGAGCTATGCATGCCTTGCATAGAATCACTCTTGTAATACGTCAGCCTACGGTTCAATATAATCAAGACAATAACTTAGATTGTGAGTAAATGTAATGTAATTACTTAATGATAAACATAACAGGAGTTCATATAATTCCATGTATCACGGATAAGTAATTTCAATGGCAAGGTAAATATCATTATTATGGTATGAACTGAATTTTAGCATTGTTAAAATATAACAGATCGGTATTAAGCTGTAACTCGAGATATTTATAACGATCACATTGGTATATAAGCTTATCGACAAATCCTTTAACATATTTTCGAATGAATGAAAATATTTTTTTCAGTATTAGATATTTTAAATTGTTATTTAAAGTGCGATATCACACACACACGCACATAAACACACACACACACACACTCGTGCCAGTCCTTTATTTAGCGTACCTTTAACCAACAACTCAGTTCCAACCTCCCACTCTTCGATGTTACGTCATACCCTATCCATATCAAAGTAATGAATGATCTATCTCTCAAGTTCGAAATCTAGTTAGAAACTTGTTTCTCAAGAATTAATTCTTTCAGAAAAACTAACTCCTGAATTTATCATAAAACAAATGAGATATCTATATGCCTTTAACTTTTTATCTGGTTCACGTGTGCTTTGAGAGACAATTTGGACTTAAAGAGTGTTTTTATAGTCAGACTCCAGTGAAATTTACATTGCTCAAGAAAAAATCTGGTAATTGAAAAACCACTTTTTATTTCGTATCAATTTATCTAGAAAATGTTAATTTGTTTTTACAGTACAATTTTCTATATTTCTATATAATAATTTATTATTAATTGAATTTGTTTATTTATTTTTAAAATATATTATATCTTGACAGTTTAATTTAATTATTATTTTAATATATTCTCTAATTCCCAAATCTATCTATTGAGTATACTAACAATGTTCGTATACTTCCTACTTCCCTAAACTATATGCAAAAGGCTCTTAGATGTAATAATGTATATTGATGTATTACCACTTTACTAAAATAACCTGTATAGAAATATTATACTAAATTTATTATTATTCCTTTTTAATAACTTTGTTTACATTATTCTTCGTATAAAAAAATATTTATCTTATTATAATAACAACGTAGTCTTGTTAAAATTATTTGCATACTCTTATATAAAAATATCAAATTTTAATTCATATTAGATGAATTATTAACTTTTTGTTAAATTTAAAAATATAATTATTCATCCTATGTTCCTAACTAAATTTTCATTCATCATATAGTCTATTTTACATAAAAATATTATATCCATTTATTTGAAAACAATTAGGTTTCGTTTTTCTGAACATTTAGGAAAGTATTTATTTAAGGTTAGAATCTCGGTTTTAAGCCGATTATTTTCATCAATATATGTTTATTCTTAACACAATTATTATTCCTTATGACCTATTATTATTCCGTATTTCTATATAAAAGTAATATACATATATATATATATATATATATATATATATATATATATATATATATATATACATGAGAGGTGTCCATTTAGTGGAGGGGTGTTCGGAGAAACCTAATTTCAAAAACTATTACAGTATTTATTTACTACACACTTATTTCTAATCCAATACAATTTAGACTACAGTATTTAACTAACAGTAATATATTATTGTTTTTAATACTAATACTAATCTGCAGTACAGTATTTAATTAATAATGTAGACTACCTTTTTATAAATACAGTATAAAGTACAAAAAGTTACATATAAATTACTGTATACAGTATACTGTACTTTACTGTCATAAAACATAAAATCAAAAGCAAATTTAAAAACATCGAAACAATACAGTAATAAAGGACTGTACATTAATTTAATTTGTGAATTACTGTAGAGCCATGCACTTTAAAAATTAACATTAATTGTCGTTTGTTTTGATGAGCGGTGGGACTGTACAACTTGATTTTCCGTATGCCTATTCAGCTCAGAAATTCATATCAGCAGTGCCAGCTTAAAATTGAAATGATATTTTCAAGCTCAACAGTTTTTCTAAAATAGGCCTACTGATTTATTTTCTATCAACGGTATTTATACAAACCTTTTAAATAACGTGGCGTAGCTGTTTTCCCTATAACTAATGGTTTTATTTTATATCCCATAATAAACATTAAAGAACAGCTACCAGCTCTTTTGAAATCCCACCCCCAACACAAGTATAGTTTTTAAAACACATCGTTTTTCCGGGTAATGCACTGAAAAAAACAACCCCTTTCATATTTATTGAAGACATCTTCACGTAAAAGTGATTTGGTGATTTCTGGCAGTTTGTTTTCCCATTCAGTCACTCTATTTCCATCTACCGAAGCAATTTCACCCGAAATTGTTTTAAAAGATATCATACGTTGTGTGCAGAATTTTTCGAGCCATCCATTAGATGCCTTGAAATCGTCTAGCCCAAGTTTACTCGCTTCTTCTAAGGCCTTTGATTTGATCATGGGTCTTAAAGTTAGACTTTTTTGAGCTCTAACCTTTTGAAAGCAATCAAAAACTACCTTATATACTGTCATACCCGATCCAGGTCCCGTAACGTTTCTTCGCAAACTTGGGTTACCGTTCGCACTGAATTGCTTTAAAATCATATCTTTGATCTGATTGTATACATGGTTATTTCAGCTACGTTTTTCAGTACGTTTTCCGCATATTAGAGTTGAAAAAAACAAGAAAACCCTATTTGCTGTTCGTCTAATGGAGTATTCGTTCAAATGAGGGAGAAATCCTATGTACGTAATTATAACCTTTTTGGTTCCCAGAAACATTTTCGTTTAAGAGAACTGTCCGTACGTTGGAGGTGTTCAGTCAGGGAGTTTTTAAACCTATATATATATATATATATATATATATATATATTGTAAGCTAAAATATATTATTATTTAAAATTTTATTTGTTTTGTATGCAATTAGCAGAGTAATTATTTAAGGTGAAAATTGGTTTTTAAACTCATTATTTATAATAATACACTTTTATCCTAACAGAATTAATATTTATCATAAATTATGACCAATAAAATGAACATTCATTTTATCGCTACCTGTTAAACAAGACATATTTGAGTTTATGTTATGAAATAATTACTTACTATCCATTACAACCAAATGATTGAATGGAGAGAAAATTTTGTAGAGCCTAGATTTTCAGTAAAAAAGCAATGTAATTACTTAATAATAAACATAACAGGATTTCATATAATTCCATGTATCACGAATAAGTAATTTCAATGACAAGGTAAATGTCGTCATTATCTCTTGAACTGAATGTTAGAATTATTAGAATATAACATATCGGTATTTAGCCGCATTCCAGATAATTGGAATGATGATTTTCGTGTCTAAACTTATAGGAAAATAGTTTAACGTAGAATCGAATGAATAAGAAAATTGTTGTCAGTATTAGTTATTTGAAATTTGGTTTTAAAGTGCAATATCATAAACAAGTTCAGCTTCTTTATTATATAAATATCAGGAAGACATAATACTCTCTCTTTCTCTCTCTCTCACACACACACTGCGACGGCCCTATCCATCGTCACAAAGATAAAAAGTTTGAACAAGCATCGCCGACCGAAGTCAGTCCTGTGCTAAAGCTTGCCAAAATCTGCCAGAGAACCAGTCACTGGACTTTATTTAAAAAAAACCTAACTCGCGGAGGTTTTAACCCTTTGGGTACTGTTTCCAGGTGGATGAACTCTTTTTAAGCATCTTTGCTTAATGACCAAGGTGACGGAGTGTGTAAGAAAATTGTGTATTAAATAAATTTCAACTCAATTTGCAAGTTAGTAAAAAAAACACTGTTTGTTATTTTATTTCAATTTTCGCTTTGGTACAGATTTATTACTTTTATAAAATTTAACGTTTTACAAAATTTCTTTATACGTTTTACAAATTTTTAAAACACAATAAAACTTTCATAAAGAACTTAGTATTTATTTCTTAAATGATTTTGCCTTAGCTTAGTTATGTGAACATTTTAATATCTTTTAACCCTTTGGTTATAAATGTAACCCTTTGAAATATATAGTTAATTCTAGCATAGATTTATGTCTGAAAACTTACGCTTTACTGTTAAATTTAATTTATAGAAAAATACAATAAATTCCCTAAGAGAAACATATTATCGTTTATAATTTCAATAAGAAAAATCACTTACAACAATTGCATACATATATGAATATAAATTAGATGAGAGCTTTAGACAAATCGAACATTGGTTTTCACTCCCTCATTCGTTGCTAGTGTTTATTTCATATGCAGTGCGCTAAGGGTTGAAATATTTTAAAGCGACAGCACCTTTCGAAGAAAACATTCAGTCTGTAAATACATTTGGAAAATAAAGATATTTCGTTAATTGCTTTTGCCTCTTTTGTATGAAGTGCTTCCTAGTATGACGTTTGTCGGAATGTATCATGGTACTGTAATGAGAAAAGTAGGAGAAATGGATAAAGAAAACACTTTGAAATAAACATGTTATCTTTGCGAAGAGAAATGAAAGGGATTTACAAAGGATAATATCAAAGTGATTTACATTTTATCTCTGGCTTTTAGAAATAAAACAAAAATGTGTAACTATTGAATTTCAGTTTATTTGTATTGAAAAATATTGAAATCTTTAGCACATTAATTTTGAAAATACAACACACATTCATAACGAAATATGGAATTTCAATTGGAAATATATTTATAAATCAGAACTGTGTGAAAGTTTGCTGGTTTATCCCTAAATATAACACACCATTAGCAATTTGTGGTATTATTAATTCAGCCTGTATTTAAGATGTATTATATTTATTGTCCCATATACTTTCATGTATACTCAATACGAGTTACCCCTCCGTAACCATGGGAACTAATGGACTGAAGAAAACACTGCTCCTCCTTTGGTAACTTACAAATATACAAGTTTGCTGAAACCGACCCGTTCAAAAACGTACAAATAATTCAAATGTAAGTTTACTCTGTTAGCTTATATAGGTTTTGGTTTGCTTTTAATAAATTTTAAATCATATATTATACATATGATATAGAAAACGTTTTAGGTTCAATTTCTGTTGGAAAACAGTAAGGAGCAAAGCTTAGTGGAACAGATATTAACACAGAAATTTGAAAAATACAGATCCCGTGTTTGAATATTCTTAGGGTTGCCTTAGAGTTGGTGTTTTAAATTTTTTAGATCCTGTGGTACCTTAATAAAACTGTCATGAGTTAGCGTTAAGGTCACATTTATTTATCAAAAATTAGAAAGATACTGAAGCTAGTAGAGTTAATTAAATATTTACAAATTTTATTCCACTTTATTATAAAGATTTATATAATATATTTACCCATACAACTGATAATGTTGCAATCGTAGAGTGATATACATGATTCGGGTTTTTCAAAACATATATCATAAAATGCTTAACTTAGGTAAAAATATATTATATACAAGTTATATCATAATAGTTTTCCCACCTATGCCCCTAGGTGTCCACTTGAGAAACCAAAACACAAAACTTTCAAACTTCAACTCATATCTTTCACATTTAAATGAAAAAAAGGACTGTATAGCTATTATGACCTCATTTAATTATGCTTCAGAGATCCTAGTCTATCCTTGATTACATACTATACCATAAATCAATAACAAAAGTCTAATGAGACCAAACGTTCTACAAAAACTAAAACATTGTTCAGTATCCACATTTCACGTCAGACTACCTGCTGGTACACCTGATTGAGGACGGAAACCTCTAGTTTGTAAACACTAATTACTTGTTCACGTCCCCGGCTAAACCTTCTACACCCTTCCCTAGGGGATCATGGTCAGTGATCACAATACTGATCATGGGGTACGCGCAGTTACGATAAAAAAGCTTCGGTCTGCAAGAGTAGAGTTGGCGAGGGTATAGTCAGGCCACTTAGCCCCCAAATTTTCGGGAAAACCCAGCCTTCAGGCTGTCTTACGTCATTAACCCTGGGAAAACCCAGCCTTCAGGCGGTCTTACGTCATTAACCCTTTAGCCTTCAGGCGGTCTTAGGTCATTAACCCTTTCAATCCTTTCAACCCTTTCACCTAACTCTTTCCCTTAACCCTTTCAACACAGCCTTCAGGCGGTCTTACGTCATTAACTCTTTTAACCCTTCCACTTAACCCTTTCACCCCTTTTCCTTAACCCTTTCAAGACTGGTGCCGTCGATTCTGAAAAAAATCGTTTTGCCTGAGCCGTATTCGAACCCCGTATGTTTGTGTTCAGAACCATCAACGCTAGCCTCTCGGCTAACTTGTCCAAACAATAGAGACGCTTTTATTTGTGCTATATGACTAAACGACTATTGTCGTTAGTCTTCTTGCATGATAGTTTGGAGGCCATTGATCTTTCTCAAGGGTTAAATGATAGGGTTGAAAGGGTTAAATGAAAGGGTTGAAAGGGTTAAATGAAAGGGCTGAAAGGGTTAAATGAAAAGGTTTGAAAGGGTTAAATGAAAGGGTTGAAAGGGTTAAATGAAAGGGTTGAAATAGGTTATTGGTCTCAGCTTTTTCTTAACTCAATTGACCTGATGATGTCAAAAATAGTCGTACCTTGTGTGTCCTGTCTTGAGGAAATAATCCCCGTTATTGGTCCAAATTGACCTGATGTTGTCAAAAATCGTCGTATTCGTACCTTGTGTGCCCTGTCTTGAGAAAATAATGTCTTTAGGCGTAATGTAATCAACATGCTAGTACTGTATGAACTTGTTTACTTCCAAGATTAATTGTTTTTGATTTGGTTTCGTTAATTCTCTATTATTTATAATTCTTATAAATCAAATGAATATAAATAGAATATTGGAGTTTGTTTTATTATTTTATTTATTTTTCTAAAACACATAATAGACGTTTGGCTCGTTATATGAAATATATACTCGTTTAAAAGACAGTAAGTTATACACTGTGTATAAACACTGATATTTCAACACAAAAATATAAATGACATTATTTGCAAGTAAAACACATAATACAGGAGTATGTTACAATAATATCTAAGTATAAATTAAATGGTCAATAAGTTTTAATCATTTAATTAGAATATATAGCATTATATTTTTTTAATTAAAGAAATTGAACTTTATAAATAGAATATAAGAAAAGTCAATTATTTACAATATACGTGATTCTGAACTTTTGTTGATAAAAATAAATAGAGCAATTTGAATTCCTAATCCAGAGGTATCCGACAGGAACAGAAGGTGGTGGAGTTTTGCCTTAGTTAGATAGAAATTAATATTAAAACAATCTTAAATTGTTCTTAGTTTCAATGTTGTTAATTAGGTTTTCGATAGTATCAAACAGTATGTGTGATTTGTATTGGGTTTGTTCGTTTAATATGTTTGTACTTTGTGTTTTTGTGAGTCCGATACCTCCCTGGTCTTGTCATTGACCCGATACGTCGCAGCGGGCTTGCTACCCATTTCTTACCCTACTCTTATTCGAACCGTGGATGGCAAAGTTAGATCTTGCTCGGTAGGCTTTTGATATTCTCACGTGCATCATTAAACAGCTGTGAATGCTACAAAAATTTTATTATTTTTTTGGTAATTTAAAAATATAAATTAAAACAAAAATATTTCTATTTCAAAATGTTTTAATGAGTTTTCACAACATTCCGACTTTCATGACATTCCTGTTAAACATTAATCTTATATTAAAGTTAAAATAATATATACTCCAAACATAATGTAAAATCTTAACCTATTTAAAAGTAATTTCTGTGATATCAACACAATTGATGAAGTGTTATAAGGAATTGAAAGAAACTAATGTAAAGCATATACAAAGTTAAAGAGAGTTCAAACTATTAAATGATGGTACAGTCAGATCCAGAAGATTTACTGATGAATCGAATTTGTAGTTATTACAGGGTATAAACGAAAATTTACTAAATTATTACCAACTGAAAAATATATTATATGTTATATGTTCTTAGTGTAAAAGAAATATTTTATATTGATTGTTGTTTATAAAGAAAATTAGTATTAAATAATTCTTATGGCTTTTTCGAACAAATTGCATAAAATAATGTTTTTTCAATTATGTGATAAAAAAAGGTGTTGACAATTTAAGAGTATCTCTTAGCTAGTAGCAATTTATCAGGCAATAATTATAAAGTAATAAATAAAATAATTGTATTTTCAAAGTATTTTCATTTACATTAATTTTGTCAGTTTAAATTCTAAAGTTAACAGGTTTTCATTGAAAAATATATAGTCTACATAGGTGAAACACAATATTAGCAATTTCTAATGTTGCATATTGACATTATAAAATAAATCTGTAACAAATGTTTAAATTTATATAAAATATATTTATAAGCTGCATTAATTAGTTGCTATTTGTTGTTTCATGCTAAGTCAATGAAAGGGTTGGTGATCTATACGGAGGCCACCATTCCTTAACCTTCGTACCTTGTGTGCCCTGTCTTGAGAAAATAATGTCTTTATGCGTGATGTGTGCTAGGTTATTGGTTTCAACCTGTTTCGTCCTGAATAAATGTTTGTACTAAGTCAATTAGTTTCAATGCTGTTAATTTCGGTAATGGATGGAAGTATAAGAATTAATACTTTTTTTAATTTTAATTTTATTTATTTTTCTAAACATATAATACAGAATGTTCAATTTAGTAAATCAGTTTATTTCACTTGATCCAAAACCTTTTGAATTTCTCTCTGTTACATCTAAACGTTTTATTTCATAAAGTTCACTTGTATATGCAGTTCTTAAATCATATCCAACTGATAGAGGTGAACATCTGTGTGGAGCAAATTCGTATTTTGATAACATAAAGCATTTCAACTTGACATTTGAAGACGATTCCTCCTTTTCTAAAACAAAGAATACTTCTTCTATTACAATGATTGAACTTTATAAACAGAAAAGTCTATTATTTGCAATCAACGTAATAGTGAACTTTCACAGAATTAAGATTTATATACATCAGCTTCTTTACAATTTAAGATATTATAACAAATAATTATATAATACACTAAAGGTTTTACTTTCAGCACATTAACTTTAAAGGTTTATTAATTCGTACATTTTATTTATTTCAATGAAACGAGGAGAAAAATAACAATTAAAAATAGTATAACAAATAAATATAATAAACTTCAGTTTTCACTTTATTCTTCACTTCTTTTTTGACAAAATCATACCTTTAGGCGTGAAGTGTGTTAAAACTGTTAGGTCATTAAACTTAACCTCTTCTTCAACCGTTTTTTAATCAAATTAACCTGATGACAAAATATCGTCGTATTCGTACCTTCCGGTTATTGGTCTTAACCCTTTGCTCAATATAATTAACCTGATGATGTCAAAAATCATCGAACCAGTGTTCCTCCAATCATTTGTCTAATTGCTCTGATCGTCTTTGTCAACAAAATAATTAATAAATGAGCACAAGATTATCTTATTACAATTTTTGTTTCGTGTAAAGGTAAGGTTTTAAAATAGTATAACAAATAAATATAATAAATTTCAGTTTTCACTTTATTCTTCACTTCTTTTTGACAAAATTATACCTTTAGGCATGATGTGTGTTAAAAAAATTATATCAATAATCTTAACCATTTCCTCAACTCTTTCTTAACGTTTTCCTTAACCCTTTCTTTGCAAAATCAACAGACATGTTAGTACTGTATGAACTTGTTTACTTCCTGACATTAGCTTAATAGCGTTTGTTGACAAAATCATACATTTAGGCGTGAAGTGTGTTAAAACTGTTAGGTCATTAACCTTAACCTCTTCTTCAACCCTTTTTTAATCAAATTAACCTGATGACAAAATATCGTCGTATTCGTACCTTCCGGTTATTGGTCTTAACCCCTTGCTCAATATAATAAACCTGATGATGTCAAAAATCATCGAACCAGTGTTCCTCCAATCGTTTGTCTAATTGCTCTGATCGTCTTTGTCAACAAAATAATTAATAAATAAGCACAAGATTGTCTCTATTGTTTGGACAAGTTAGCCGAGAGGTTAGCGTTGATGGTTCTGAACACAAACATACGAGGTTCGAATACGGCTCAGGTAAAACCATTTTTTTTCAGAATCGACGGCACCAGTATTGAAAGGGTTAAGGAAAAGGGGTGAAAGGGTTAAGTGGAAGGGTTAAAAGGATTAACTAAAAGGATTAAAAAGGGTTAATGACGTAAGACCGCCTGAATGCTGTGTTGAAAGGGTTAAGGGAAAGGGTTGAAAGAGTTGAAAGGGTTAAATGAAAGGATTGAAAGGGTTAATGACGTAAGACCGCCTGAAGGCTGGGTTTTCCCACGACTCAAGTGACCCATCTCAACAATCCCCTTCTCTACTTGCAAGTTAGACATGGCTTTTCACTATACTAATTGTGTGGAATTACAATTACTTTTAGCTTCTATGCAAAATATATTCACCGAAGACAAGGCACAAAAAGCACCACATATGTTTGTTAAGTTCTTTCTATTAGCTCACACTTTTCTGATATATATCTTGTACATACTTTAAATCGTTAATAAAATACGTTTTTTTATTTATCCAATCAAGTTCATGAAAAATTGGATGACAATTGATGGTAATACATTTTTTTTCAAATATTTATTCAATATTTAAATTATAAAATTTGTGAGGACCAACCTTATTCGAACTACAATCTTCATGTATGAAATTTAGCGCATCTTGGGACTACGCCAACTTTCCAATATCTAGAAATATATTTCTCAAAGATGTATATGAGTACCTCCCCTCCTTCTTGTTGTCATCGAAATATCCATTGTATAACCTTAAACCGTTGCCATGGTTACTACACAATATCATAAATAGTACTAGGGTAACTAAATTAAAAATTTTCTTTAACTTCAGTAGGAATTTTCTTGAATAAATATTTTTTCTATCACTTGTTTTTCAAGTTAGTGAATATACTCACAACTACAATCAATATATCTAAATGTTAAAAAAACTAAAAAAATATGAATGTTATATATTTATATACTACTACTATAGAGGTTTAAAAAATTTACACATCGTAACAGATTTTTAAAAATAGCCTAATTTATAATATGCATATAAACATTAAAAAGTTATCATGTTATTCAAAACCCTAGGCTTATATGGTTTTTTTACCAAGAAGAAGGGGCGTTATTAAAGTATATGAAATCTGGCTTAAAATGTTATTAAAACCGATCCAATACTATTTGCTATATAGTAACTAGATTGGCCCGACTTGTTAGCCACGCTGTGGACCCTATCAATGTCTAGATTAAACGAGACACGACAAAACCCTATATAGGAAAGCAATTTCAGGCGTGGCGCTGTAATTTCGAGCGGCCATTACATGCTCAAATTTTCTCCCTTTTGTTGTTTCAATATAAAAACCACCACTTTGTTGTGATTGGTATATATTGGGCGTTTATTTATGTTGGGCATTTCAATATTTGTTTATCTAACTAAGCAATGTATTTTACATATAAATTAAATTTATAACTTTATACACACACACACACACACTCAATAGTATATATATATATATATATATATATATATATATATATATATATATATATATATACTAATAACAAATTAAATTTATAATTTAAATTAAAACTACTGACAAATGAAATCAATTAAATGTAGAATAAAAAAGATTGTTTAAGGAGTCAGATAGGATTATTTAATAGGCCATCACTAAAACATCCGTTTTTTATTGAAACATTTAATAAGAGTTATAAAGTGGTGAATAAATCAAATAAATGTAGGCTATATTTTGTGGAAAAACTATCGGTTTGTAAACAATTTAAGCTGATAAAGAAATAGCATTTATTATAGTCTAAAAATGGCTATATATTTTCATAGAAACTACAGTTTGCCGTTTACATGATTTGCATGGATGACACGCCGCATATTATCTATTAACTTTGCTGAAATTAAAATTGTGATTCAGGTTGGTGTAGTATACATATTATTTTATTAATTTTTAACTATCTTATATATTAAACTTTTAATATAAGCAATTTGTGTTGAAATTCACTACCTTTGGTAATAGCTCAGTAAATGTTTCAGATAGGAACTCTAAAAATCAGTTAATAAACTTGATTTCACTTCTCAACAACCAGGTAGCAGCACATTACTCCATTATTCATCACAGAGTAAAGCCAGAAGACGTTATTTCTACGAGCACTTACGCAATACCAGTATTGGCCGGTGATGCCTATAACTTATGAGGGTTGGAGATCGTAAAAGTATTAGTTTTTTAGGCAACAAAATCGTAATAAAAAAAACTTAAAGAGCTGTTATAGGAATAATAGATAGGCAGATCTATAGGAAAATAGATAAAAGCAGTATCTATATACTGCTTAATACTTTATGATTTACTCTATTAAACGAAATATATTGGCATTTTTAATATTATTATACTTATTTAAAACACCGGTAATCAAGACATGTGTTTATTTTTTAATAAATCAATCTTAATTGATTCCTAAATTTCAATATAAAAAACTCGGAGTGGAGTGGAGCGAAGATGGGTCCCTTCGGACGGGGAATATCTCAACCGAACACTCCCAAGGTTGCAGCTAGTCTGCAACCTAAGGAACCTTACGGCGCTACATAACTCTTTTAGTCTGTCTAGACATTCCAATGGTGTTCCTCTATTAGGAGTGACGTCAATGAATGTTGCAGGTTTTCCTGCAACCAGGCCGAACGATCCTGTGATACTGCGTGAACGGTCATAAGGACGAGGTGGTTCTGACGTTTTTATTTTTATTTAAAATAATGGAAATGTTTTATACAAATGAATTATCGTTCATAACAATGTACATAATTTCTACAAAATTATATAATTTTCGATATATATATATAATTATATATATATATATATATATATATATATATATATATATATGTGTGTGTGTGTGTGTGTGTGTGTGTGTGTGTGTGTGTGTGTATTTATTTAAAATATGTTTTCTAGTTTAATAATCTAAAACAGCATAGGTTATTCAAATACAAGAATATTTATTAATTAATATTCAAAGCTTTTCATTGGTAAACAGTACCAACATCATCAGAAATGAATAATACAATAATGCAAGATTTAGGCCTATATCTTACATTATGGTATTATTCATTCCTGATGATGTTGGTACTGTTTACCAAATAAAAGCTTTGAATATAAATGAATAAATATTCTTGTGTTTGAATAACCTATGTTGTTATATATATATATATCGAAAAATTATACAGCCGTAATTATTTATCTACTATTGAGATAAAATATTTATAAAACAGTTTGGTTTTTTCTTCCTAATTTATGGTATGTGTAACATATCTTGAACAAGGGAAAACAACCGTTGTAATATTTTTATGTTTATAAAATCAAACATAATTTCGTCAGCAATGCTTGGTGCAAAACGAAAACAGGATTTTTAAATATGAAAACCCTATCTTTGAAGCATATTAATTTAATTTTACACCTGTAGCCCATATACATTCACTGGTTATAAGGTGTAATTATTTTCGAAACAGAAAAGCTAGTACATACACAATAGCTTCTACTGTTACTGGAATATATTTAGAATTAACGAAGGAGGACAATATGGTTGGAGCTGATAAGTTTAAGTAAAGGGTGCCTGGAAGATTTACTGCACTTAGTTAAATTGGTGATTCAAAATGTATGTTTTAAAATATCGGCATTTCAAATATGTAACACAAGTTTACTTTGTATAGGAACCTACTGTAACTTCATTTCACACAAGTGGCAAATACAGTAGAGACTCAGCTGCGCTTAGGTCCCTCGCTCATACTTATTGTTATGTTTATATTGTAGAAGTTCCAATTTATTACACACTGTGAGATACTATATGATAAATGTCTTACCTATCAGCTGATAGGCTGGAAAATACTGAGACACTTATACTAATACAGTTCGAAGGGTTTTATACCTGTAAGAATGTTTATTCATTTTAACATTTCATAAAGTATTCATCGTATATATATATATATATATATATATATATATATATATATATATATATATATATATTATGCATGGATAGCGGGCAGTCGCCTCTCGTCACCCTAGTAGCGAGCGTACATATCTCGTCACCCCAGTATCGAGCGTACATATCTCGTCACCGCAGTAGCGAGCGTACACATCTCGTCACCCTAATAGCGAGCGTACATATCTCGTCATTCCAGTAGTAACCGTACATACCTCGTCACCCCAATAGCGAGCGTACATATCTCGTCACCCCAATAGCGAGCGTACACATCTCGTCACACCAATAGCGAGCGTACATATCTCGTCACCCCAGTAGCGAGCGTACATATCTCGTCACTCTAGTAGCGAGCGTACATATCTCGTCACCCCAGTAGCGAGCGTACGTATCTCGTCACCCCAATAGCGAGCGTACATATCTCGTCACCCCAATAGCGAGCGTACATATCTCGTCACCCAAGTAGCGAGCGTACATATTTCGTAACCCCAATAGCGAGCGTACATATCTCGTCACCCCAATAGCCAGCGTACATATCTCGTCACCCAAGTAGCGAGCATACATATCTCGTCACCCCATTAGCGAGCGTACATATCTCGTCTTCCCAGTAGCGACCGTACATATCTCGTCACCCCAGTAGCGAGCGTACATATCTCGTCACCCCAATAGCGTGCGTACATATCTCGTCACCCCAATACCAAGCGTACACATCTCGTCACACCAATAGCGAGCGTACATATCTCGTCACCCCAGTAGCGAGCGTACATCTCATCACCCCAGCAGCGAACGTACATATCTCCTCACCCCAATAGCCAGCGTACATATCTCGTCACCCCAATAGCGAGCGTACATATCTCGTCACCCCAGTAGCGAGCGTACATATCTCGTCACCCCAATAGCCAGCGTACATATCTCGTCACCCCAATAGCGAGCGTACATATCTCGTCACCCCAGTAGCGAGCGTACATATCTCGTCACCCTAATAGCGAGCGTACATATCTCGTCACCCCAATAGCGAGCCTACATATCTCGTCACCCCAGTAGCGAGCGTACATATCTCGTCACCCCAATAGCGAGCGTACATATTTCACACCAAAACATAAATTAATAACCTTAAGCTAGTGTTAAACATGGCTAGTTTTCAATTTCAAAATAGTTCAAATTTGACTACATAACTGGAAGTCTACGATTTTTACACTGGAAAGCTTAAAAGTTTAATTGAAATGCTCCGTAATTCGAAATTTACGCATTTCAGAATCATAATTGAATTGTAATAAGATTTAAAATTTAGAATGTAGTTAAAGGGTAGTTTTAACGAATATGTTAGGGATATAATTCCGCATATAAATCCGTTAAATACTTACATTTTTTTTATCTGTTTGTCTAACATAATAAAATTTCAATCTTACTGCTTTTTCTTGTACTAACAGAAAGTTTTTGTTATTGTTATATCCATATTATTGTTTTTCCAAAGTTGAGACTCCGATATTTCAGCTTTCATACTTAAGCATGTTTGGATGCTCTATCTGGGAGGCCTGCAGGTTTTCTGTTTCTCCATTCTTGCAATTTTTACCATTCTATCGACATGATCTCCCCATGTTCTTCTTCTAGCTCTAGACCATCTTACAATATCTTGACTGTTACAGAGGGATCATATATCACTGTCTCTCACTCTATCTCTATACATTTTGCCAGTAATTTCTAACAACTGATCTTGAGTCTTCATTTCAACTACAGTAAACTCCCGATTATCCGTGGAATAGGGTGGCCCGGCAACGCCGGATAACGAATTCCCCGGATAATCCGCTAGTACCAAAGAATACGCAAAACGATCGATAATCGATTATTATACCATAAGTTACACAGATAATGACCCGGGTCAATGCAATTCACAAATAATCTTCAGAGGACAAAATAAATACAGAAAATAATTTAAAATGTCGATGTATTAGACGGATTATAACATGTACATTTATATGTCTAACTATTTACAATACGTACATAAGTATATGCCAAAAGTAAGTATGTATGTATATATGTAATTTCCTTTACACATAATACTTTCACTTTTTAACCAAAAAAATCTGTCACGTCTTTTTTTTGTGAGCACTCATTTAGCTTTAATGTACGATCTAATTTCTTGAGAACCATTTTGTCGCACAGTGTCTACTTGTTTCACGTGCCACAAAGCCATAAAGATCGATAATGTATATGACAGACATGGATAATGCATATGTCACGTCCTAGACTATTTATAGCTGAGATTAGTTGACATTTGTTTACAATCTTATGATACACATTAAGTTTTCGGGCGTCCAAGCATTTTGTCATTGTGTCTTATATACAGTAGTCTGCTCCCTCCCCCCCTTTAATTTGGCTGGCCCGCGTCGGGATGCTTCCCTTTCAATGTAAAAATTAGTACGTACATATTTACATATCTATTCCCTTCATCTTACCTTCTATTAAGCCTTATATGTATTTACGTCGTAATTCACCGTTTGGAAATTTAAACACATGAATCTGATTGGAATCAAAATTGGATATTTATAAAACAATGGCAGACCCCGGATAATCCACAAACCGGTTAATCCGTCCACGGATAATCGGGAGTTTACTGTATTTCTAGCAGTTGTTTGTTAGTAGATGTTTCTGATCGTATTATTCTGTAGCAATACTTGTTTTATGTCTCTATTACCTGCATTATTATAGTTTAGGTATATGAGGTACATTACCTGTTCTGGGCTTCTATACTCTAGATAACTAATATACATCTTCTACGTTCTCTCAGTACTGTCAGGGACGTGTTCTTGGACAGATATGATCATATTTAGTTCCTTCGTTACGATTATAACCTGTGGGCCATAGCATCATATATATATATATATATATATATATATATATATATATATATATATATATATATATATATATCGTGGACATCGGGCCATCTACTACAGTTGAGCTGGACGCCTGCACGAACAAGTAAGTAAGCTACCGTTACGATTCTGTTATTTCCTGTTTGGTCTTCAACTTCAGACATTTTCCCCACGTCATCGGCATACCAAATTATTTTAAATATTTAGTAAATAATAACAGCAAAATTATTAATAATATAATCCTACGGGTTTTATACTTTTTGGTAATTTACAGAATGACCTTTTAAGTTAGTGTAGTTTTAAACAAAATATTTATAAGACGATAAACCAAACAAAGATTTTAATTTTTAAATGCTAGTAGCTCTACAATATGCTTGCAATTACTTCAGATAAAAACTGTGTTTTAATTTCATAATAACAAATGTTAGTCCTATTTACGGATGCAAAATAAGTAAATAAAGTTTGTTATTCTGACGAGCTAACGAAAGAAACTTTGAACGATAAAACAGTGCCCAAGAAAGTTCTAAAATATCGTTTAAACATGTAACTTTAGCCCTGAAAACTAAACTTGTTAAAAGTTAGATTTGCGAAGTTGAAAATTAGCTTTGTAACAAAGTAGGGTCGATCCGTACAAGTGTCGCACAATAAATACAGTTGTGAAAAAATTTAATAAAATTACACTAAACATAAAACATTTCTTATGGGCCTTAAAACACAAGGACCATGAACACAAAATATTTTACGTAAATCAAACGTTACTATGATCATACAGTTAGAAGAACAATATAATATCCTAAGAACTTGTTTACTTTTACTTCAATGGTTATCAGATTACTCAGTTCTATTTAAAATGATTTATTGACATACAAAGATCAATAGAACTTCAACCAACTGATTTTTAAGTGTAGAATAATACGGAATCAAACATTAAGTAATATAAATATCCTGATAAAGCAGTAGGATATAGTATTCATTAGAAAAAACTTCTTGTAAATATACACGGTTTCATGCATGACCTTTTTACTTACTAGTTACATGACAGACGCGAATATGTTGAGTAACGAAGCTTTCTAACATTACCATACTAAATAATTTTGACGGGTTTTGAAGAGCCTCCACTATCAGACAGACGATTCTAAGCAGTACTTCCGGAGGTTTAATCAAATTAGTTTGACAATGTCAGAGATCTATAATGATACTAAACGTGTTACGACAACTATGCTAGTATGAATGCATAGTGTAGTCAGTGGTTTCCTAAAATACAAGTGCCTAAGTAATTCTCTATAGTTCGTGTAGATATTCAATTATAAAGTTTTAACTGCAAAGTTCCGCCGAACGTTAAAGGCAAAAAATTCAACAATAAGATTTTAAAGTTGGTTGCGGAAAACATCTTTTTTTCACTGTAATTTAAAGAACTAAGTGAAAACTAATAACTGACTGTGCTGATTTCATGACGAAGGAGTAGCAGACGTTTCGTCTACTAGAATAGCAGACCCAAACGTAACAATAGCAAGGTATTCTTAAACAATTATAATGCTTTGCATTATTACCGATATTTGTTTCACGTTTAGCGAAATAAAAGTCTTAAGTCCGAATTGTTAATATGAACGATTAAAATGATTGCCTAATTTGGAAAGAGTTTATATAAAAAAGAAAAGATGAATTTTCATCCTGATGAAGGCATACTGGCTGGTCGTTTTGGAATTAAAAACAAATAAAAGAAAAAAGTAATGCATCAACCCAATTACGAAAACACAAACACATACACACACACACACATACACAGACACCCACCGACACACACACACACACCCCCACACACACACAAACCACACACCCTCAAACCTCACACACACACACACACACACACACACACACACACACACCCACCCACACACACAACCCACACACCCTCAAACCTCACACACACACACACACACACACACACACACACACACACACACACACACACACACACACACACAGACACACACACACACACAGACACACACACACACACACACACACACACACACACACACATACAATACAAACAATAACATAACTAAAGGATAAACTGTTACCTTACCACATAAATGCCACTATAAAATACAAATTTACAGGAATCGTTGTCATAGAAACAGAAAGAAAATAAAATTAAAGCAAAACTAATTCAAAGTTCCTAAACGCTTTTATGTATTTAAAAATCTATTTTTTAAAAAAGATTCTGCAACAGTTGTTTTAAACAAGTTGTAGGAATTAATTAGCATAACAACAATTTGTAGTAGTTAATTTGTAATTTGAAGGAAATACTAGAATATTATATGCTTTACTAATGAACCTCAGAAATGTTTCGGATCAGTTAATTTTGCATCTCAAACTATGTTAATTAGTTATTAACAAGGTTAAATTGAAACTGTAGAGAGAGTACTCCGCGATGCGGATGTATCTCAGATAATTAATATCGTTTTACAAGATATCATAAATTATACGCATGACAAAGCCCTTCAGGAATGTCTTGAGTACCAAACTTCCAGTGCTTTCTCGTATGTTACACCTGTAAATAACTCAACCTTTATATAAATTTTAAACACACACAACAGTACAATTATTACAATAGAATCATTTCAAGTGATACTAGAACAAAAAACATGATAAATATGTAAAAATAAATAACAGCTATATCCACAAAATAAGATAAGCGTCTTATTTTTTCTATTTATTTAATATTAATAGTTTTGCTTTGAGGTACATAGAAAGGTGAAATGAAATGCCATTTTTATACATTAATATACACAAAAGTTGAAATTACATGTCCCCTATATATTTCAGACGACAATATACGTGCTACCTGCTCAGTGTGTGCTCGTTACACATTGTCAATATAGGTCACAGTGTTTATCCCGCAGGTGGTCTATAATACACCCTGAGGGGGGGTTACATAATGGTTATGAAACAAACATAATGGAACAATTATGTTCCTCGTATATGTGGAACAATTAAATCCCAAATAAAGACGAACATCATAAATAATTCAAAATAATGTAAATAATACATACAAGTGTATAGAAATAATTGTTTCTGGTTGCAAGTAAGAGATGATTGTAACTAAACCGTGAAATATTTTGTCCTTTATATTGTTAAGGCTAAATATGTTGAGACACTTGTAAACAATAAATACTTAAACTCCTATTGTGGCAGTTGCATCTGCTTATTAGAGAGGATAGAAAGAAATAAACAAACGATACCAGTGTACTATGAACAATTCTATGTAATTTTGTAATTTATTTACGTTTCAAGTTAGGATTCAGGTCCTAATTTATGTTTACATACATTTTGACAGCCTGAGTAACCGATTACTGGCAATAATTTGTTTATTCTAAGATTTCTTATGTTGATTCCCATTTTAATTTTTTTCAAAAAGATCCAATTTCAGTTTAACAATTACCTGATTCCAAGCTCGCCAGTTAAAAACTAATTTATTGCATATTTCAGTATGTCATAAATTTCAAGGGAAAATTGCCAGATTCAATGTGTGCAAATAACGGTCAGAATTGTGCCTTTCCTGCCAGCGTGTGCT
Organism: Prosapia bicincta; assembly: GCA_036971475.1. Lineage (NCBI taxonomy): Eukaryota > Metazoa > Arthropoda > Insecta > Hemiptera > Cercopidae > Prosapia > Prosapia bicincta. Next base: position 15,130,263 of record JBAIZL010000009.1, read on the forward strand.
GTGTAATTTGATCCTCAAGAGCAGAGTATAATTGGGTCTCCCTGTTTGGCAGGAAGTGGGCAGTTATTGTGACCGGATGTGATTGGATTTCGTTATTTATTGCTTAAATTTTTTTCTCTCTAAAAAGGGATCCGTATTGTATGCAGTAACATCCTGACGAACCTTTCATTCAACTCTTCCATTCAATGTTATATTTGTGTACATCCAATGTTTCAATGAAATTTTGTATTGAAACAAATACGCTCCTGTGAAATAAAATACGTTTATGAGGTACTGGAGCCACTGGCGTAATATTAATGTTTTTTTTTTTATAAATATATCACTCCGTTTATTTCCAATGTAAAATTTTATAGTATTTGCATTTTTTGTTTTTGTTTTCATAGTGTATAAGGTTTTAACTGGTTGGGCTACGAAAGTCAAGAAAAGATGAAGAATATAAACGCAATCAAGGTTGGGTTATAAAACTTCCTGATAGAGGCTATAGAGTCACCTGTGCATGGTTGTGTACCTGAAGCAGACCAACTCCTTATTGGAGTGTCATTTAGGGTCTATCCAATTCAATCCCTTGTAAGAAAAAAGATAAGGAAAGGACGTAGAATGAGGCACAGCTAAGGAGATGTTATAATTATCTCTTCGTATTATAAATAGGGGAAAATTATGTGATCGCGAAGAGTGATCCTCTATCAACTGGAGCGAAGGGAGGTGGCTCTGCCCTCTGTTGGTATCTGTTGCCGCCTATAAAGATAAAAAGGAAATATGAATACATATATAATTAAAGTAGGGACAACAATCCATGGTAAATTGCAAGAGAGTTCACGCCTGAAGGGTTGCACAGACTCACCTCTACCGTGAATTTTAAGAGCTATCTGATCCTCCCAGCTCTATAGTAGCTATGTACTATTAGTTATTGTAACGTTAGTGTATAGGTTTCAAACGTTAGTCATCCTTTGCATCGTAAATCATTGTAAATATAGTTTACTGATTAATGTTTAGGCGCATAAATACAACAATCTAATTACAACATTATTTTTGTGTTTTTTGGCTTTAGGGTCTCTTTGATTTAGAATCATTATGGTTAATAGGGATGCAGAAATGTCAGCAGAGTGGCAAGATAATCCTTGACGTACGTAATGAAGGTAATAATTCTATTTGGCCCTTCATAATTATGAAGTAAATGTACGTACTTATCCCTATATAACGATCCCTTGTAACAATTACCTAGCATCATACGAACCCTTACATAGTATGTAAAAAGATAAGGCAATCCATATGTAATGTACGGTACGAGTATTTATAATAAATATATTTTTGAACGTAGGGCCTAAAGGCTTCCACTGTTTAGAGCAATATGTTACTTGACTAAAATTCCTAATTTCCACTAAGAAAATTATCTCCCAATGTAACAAAACAGCTGTTGTAAGAGATTGTATATTTTCCATGAGATTCCCACCAATGTGTCGCTTGTCGTAATCTTTTGTATTCTCAAAGGGGTTTTACTCCTCCCAAAAAAATAACTATTACAACTTTAGACTAGCGGTTAGAGGATGAGGGTCTCTAAAATAACATATGTTAAGTCGTTCCTTAGGACAGATTAGTTTTAAGAAAAACTGTAATTTGTTCTGAATTAAAAAGAAACAACTTTATTAATATAATTAGAAATAAACTAATTACAAAGAAATATCTGGTACAATTCTTATGCGAAGAGGTGACCAGACCTTACCAGTGTTGTACATGTACTGGCTGACCAGCGTCTCTAAAGCTTGGTGAATAATGATGCTGACGACTTATTCTAGGAAATATGCACACCTGATTATCTTCTACTAACATTGTCTAATTACTTTAGCCTAAATTAGGTTACATAGCATATATATATACTGTGGCTATAGATAGTTGGATTATACACTGTTAAGAAGAGTGTAATTCGGAAATAATTACATTCAAATATTAGGTAATATTGTAATGATTTTATTTGTTATTATCATATATATATATATATATATATATATATATATATATATATATATATATATATATTTCCTTATAAAATGGAATGTTCACTTCATTTCATTACCATTCACTTGATTTTTATAACACGTTTTTTTCATCCTTATCCCGTAAAAAACTCCATTAAATGTTTTATTAAAATTAAAATTATTCCAAGCCTTAAAACAGCAGTAAAATATGTAATAATCGATCTTAAACATTTTTAAGTAAAGATAAAATTTCCCTGAAAATTATCAACCAGAAAAATTTGCTTTTGACACTAAATCAAGTACAAAAACACGCAAGGCGTAAATTACAATTAGTACAAAAGAGCGACATGAAAAGCGAATGCAACCGAAATGTGTGTTTTGCTTTGATTTTCGTTCCCAAACCACATCAAACACATACAATATTCCTCACAACACACCAACCAGAAAGAAAGCTAATGGACCTTAAAATAATGTAACGCAGTCCTATTGACGATTAAACAAAACACGTTCCATTTTTTCACAAAATCATTGCTTGTTCTTTTATTTAAAATTTCATGGCAGTTTAATTTAACAATTCAATACCCGTTCAATAGCAGCTTTGTACTTAATGTGTTTCGTCACTTAATTTGCTTCAATTTGCAAACTATTTGCTTTGATTTTAAACTACTTCATGTAGGCCTGAAAATTGTGTAGATGGTAATTGTAGTGGTAGAATGCAAGAGGTGGAGAATAATTTCTTTACACTTTTAAGGTCTGAAAGGTTAATATGCTAATAAACCTAAGTACATCAAATAAAATAACTGTTTTGCGTATGGTAAGCGTTGCAACCATTTATAAATTAGAAATGTGAATTAATAAAGAAGATACCACTTGTAGTACATTGTTAGTTATGTACATTTAATTTAAGTATATTTCTAAGGATTATTTCTTCTTGAAAGAAGGGCTTTGTTGTAGAAAAAGGTAGACATTCACGCTGTATTACTTCTGTTTACTACATTAGATGTTTAAAATTGGTGCCCATTTCTCCCATTTACTATAGAGACAATAATAAACTGATGTAAATGGGTTGTACTAATATAAATTATAAAAGCCTTAAATACATTTCGAAGCAGAATATTGCCCGGAACATAGTTTTCTAAATTAAAATAGCATTTAATGAATCTGAAAGATACTTTGCCAGCCGATTAGCAATGGCCTACTTTAGATTCAGCGTGAGGGGTCTGTTGACACGGATTAGGTTGAACTTCACTGTTATACGTTCAATCCCTCACGTTCATCTCTGGGTCTAAATTCAAGACAGATTCAGACACCTCTCTGGCCTTCCACCTCCACTAGCCGGCGAAATTCCCTCCAGCGCATCTCAAGTCCATTGCTATGTCTCGTGAAATACAGCCCTGCTTTGCTGAGGTGAGGTTTGTTTCAAGTAGCTTCCTTGTTCTAACAAAGGCAAAATTTTCACAGTATCTGGGGTTCTTTATAGCATATCTTTTATTCCATATGTCTTTTTTCCTTATAAAGGATTGTAACCTCTCTTCCATCTTTGATAGTCTAACTTCACATACACGATCCATCAGTATCGAACGCCATGACATTTCCTCACACTAGTAAAGGGAACTTTGTATGTTGTTACTTTAAAATCCTTTGCAATGGTGAATATATTCCTTAATCTTAGTTAACGATTAACTTATCGCTAAAAACACACAAAGAGCTAATGCATAAATTTAATATAATATTTTTAAATCATTATATGTTTTATTAATGATGTTCTCACTTTTGTCACACGTGTTGAAGAGTGTTATACAATAGTGAAACAATGTCAAATTCATAGTTTTCTTTTGTTTCCCTCTCAAATTACACCAAACAAAATGTAAAATACACCTATGTAATAGGCCAGTTACAAACAAGCTCCAAACCATGCAAGTGCTGCAGTTCTGGGAGAATTTAATTTAATTTTGGTATTTTCGTAATTTAATTTTTATCGTTTTACATTGTAGTTAGAGACTTTCAAACCTTGTAAAGGAAGTTTGATGTTATGTCCAATAATTAGGTTTCAGTCATCCCATTACATCAATATGACCTATGTACATTAGGGCCTAAAGCCAATTTGACCCTAAGGCTTCCGTTCCAAAGACTATAGGTTATCAAGCCAAATTATTATAAAGGCTTTTTTATTTGATTTAGAGCAGTTATTATCTTCCTAAAAGGATTTTCTTTTTCATGTTAATAATATTTCTACCTAATTATATTCTAGGAAAAAACCTTTTCAGAGTGTTTTAACGAAAACCCAAACGAAAGGTTACACAATTTTATTAAAGGAATTTTGGTGCAACTCAACAGAAGAGTTATTATTTTATTTACTTATACAAAAATATAAATTCATTTCTGTTTTTAATAGACAATATAATGTAAATATAATTTTGAGGAAGACCATAATCTCCACCATGTACCTATATAAAAAACACCATTATAAATGTATCTAACTTCGTTTTAGATCGCAGTCAAAAAGTATTGTTTATTAAAAAACTGTCACGTACAACAATAAACTTCTAAGTAATAATGTGAGATCAATATATAATTGCTGAATTCAAATTACCATAGTATGAAATTTTCTACTAGAAAACATTAATTTTGTAGTAAATCATATAATAATACTTCAAAATATTCGTAATACTTAATAAAAAAATATCAAAGTAGAAACTGAACAATAAAAAAGGCAAATGAAAATATTTTGAAAACTAGCTCAAGATATGTGTCTGTTAATGAGCCACATCCTCACCCTGAAGTTCCGAAGTGTATTGTTTTATTTAAACACTTTGTCTACCTAGATATTCAATATATTTTTGTACGGGAAGCTAATGCAGTAAAGACTATTTGAGAAAAAAGCTCGAAAATCCATTTGATAGTCATGAAAGACAATCCTGGTGCTTAGAAAAATACATCTGTGCTAACACACACAAGTTACTCATTAATCAACATAGTTCGATCAACATAGAATCGGGGCAACACTGTGGTTTATGAAGATGTAAATGTTGCAAATACAATTTTCTTTGATGAAAATTTATTGAAATATTAAGAAAATGTTATTGTAGGTACTAACAGAGGTTATATAATATGCGAAATCATTCGTTGTCTTTTTGATTAGATAGAGTACCGCTGTAGTACCTATTCTCAGGAGATGCAGCTAAAGCATCCTTTGTTTTAGAGGAAGGGCTGCGAAGAATCCATCGATGTAAACTGAAGTAAAGTATATAAAGTTTTATACAATTTTGTATGGGTAACTAAATAACGAATAGTTTTATCTAATATTCATAAACGTTATATATGTTATAGTTACCCTGAAAACCAGCGGATAGATGGCCTTGATAATTTTAATACATTGATACCCCTAAAACTCCATATCAAAATAGAGAGTATAATTGAAAAACTATTGTCCACATACGTTGTACATTGAAATTGTCTAAATTAATTATATTTCAAAATAATAACGAGCTTCCAAATTATTTGGCACAATATGATCTGAACCAAAAGTGAAATGTAAACATTTACCCATTGCTCTCGGAGAATAAAGCAAAACGAAGTTGGTTACTTTTTGTTTGAAATAGCATGTTAGGATCTGTTGATATGAATTTAAATATTGGTAAAAATATCATGTTTTCTTTTCCAAAATTAGGGATTATTTATAATTTAATACACTTGTCAAACATATCTAGTCCGATAAGACGTACTCCATTAACTAAACCTGATCCCAAACTCATAGGCCTATGTCTAATGAATATTTAATACTGTATTACTAAAATATTTGTACTCAGCTGTTTTTATTGTAATATTAGTACAGCTGTTTCTTGGCTGAAATATTTAAAAATCATACTCAACTGCATGACAGTGTATTTCTTATGGAGATTTTTGGTATCTTTATTTTTCTCAAAACCCTATTCAGAAAAATATTTATATTGAGAAAATGTTGTAAATTGAGAAAAACCTATCTTTTATGAAGTTCTGAAAGAACTTTAAATCATTTGTCTTCCTAATAAAAAAGATGTAAATATGAAAATATTATATAAATGAATTATTAGTTTAAAATTTGTCTAACAAGATAGCGAGAGCGAGTCACGAGCCTGAATAAATTTTATTGGTTGTACAATTCGCAGCACCGCTCACTAGTACTTATTTCATTTTATTATTTTATGTAATTACAATTTATTATTATTTTTAATGTAAGAGATATTTTATTTTTTTATAATATTTGATAAAAGCATTTGTTAGTAGGAAAAGGTATTTTTTATTGCAGATATAAACAACATATTTTATCGTGTAAATACATAGGCAGTTTGTAATATAGGAAAAAATTACAGCATTATGTTATGTCCAGATTTTTTATGTTTTTTTGTCCAAAACATAACATTTAACTACACGTTGTTTCATTTATTAAAACTATTTTAATGGTTTTATACAATTTTCTAATATTTTACCCAATATAAGACCTATTGTGTCGTGTATTATAAAATGTATGTTTAATACGACCATTGCAATTATTTGGTAGATTGTTTCTTTTGAAATTATAAGCCTTTCAATTGATCAAGACTGTTTCCCTCTCGTTTTACCTTAAGATAAACAGTACTTCTTTTTCAGTATAAAATGTAATGTGTTTATTGAGTGTATTAAAATTATGTTTCTAGTTGGGCTTCAATTGTTTCTTGTTTTATGATATTCATCTATATAGGTCACATATAACACAAGATTTCACTTACGTACTGCGGCGGGCTGTATTCTGTTGGAATACATACCGCAAAAAGAAAAAATTTAAAACACTGGGAGTTTAAATTTTTTTAATATAAAACAAACCAAGCCACCAAAGAGGGGTTAGAAACTTTAAAGTAGAGTCATTTGCAAGTGGAAAATTGTCAAAATCGACCTAGAACTACAATCGACATTTCCAAAGATACAGCGAGATTAAAGAAATCAAAAACCAAGAATAAGAAAACTTCATTAAATGCACCAATAAAGAGTTATACGGCTAGAACCAAAAATAGTTAATAGTTCGACCCAGGTATTGCTTTTTGATAGAAACTTGGAAACATACAAAGGAGATGCATGCGCAGATTATGACGTAATCGATATAGATCCTTATTGGTTGAGATGCATTGTGGGAACGAATACTGGTGATGGTGTGCTCCTGGTGGGAGAAAATTTTGGCGTCATGACGCGGTAGCTGGTCTGAGACTGTCTAAGTGTACGGACGTGTGTCGAAGGTGGCTCCGGTATAAACAATGGACATTAGTGTTTTTACCGTAAACCGATTAGAAATTATGAGCGGCTAAGTAAAGTGCGATTCGCCGGTATGTCGTGACGTGGTGTTTCCAAAAATGGGGCCCTTTCGGCGAAGATCTAGCCGAAAGAGGTTGCCCTAACAGTTAGATCGATTTGTGCAAGGCAACCGTACTACAAAAGGGTAAGGCGAAGTGAACAGTGTTGACTTAGCAAAGATTTTTTAAATAATACTAAAATTCAAACTTAACTAAATATAATTCAAATTAACTTTGTAAAAGATTTAAAAAAATTTCAAGTGTTAGAAAATGCCCAGTTAGGAACAGTGTCAAAAAAGGGCTTAGAGTTAAAATTTTCTTAGTGAGAGTCTCAAATTTAAAAATGTGCTAAATGCATCGAAGAAAGAAGATATGATCATTCATGGAGAGAAAGAGGAAGCCAAGCAGGCCTGGAGAAAAACTGAACCAAAACACAAAGGAAAGGTGACTTTCAAAGATGGCGGCAACTCATGTGAAAGCAGCCAAGTAGCCAGCTTCGTTCAAAAGGGAAAGCCAAGCCGGACCTCCCCACCCCGCTGGAGAACAAAGCGAGAACTGAAGAGAGAGGGAGAAATGTGCAAGCCTTGCTTTGTGGAAAAATTTAGGTCAGATCCGCTTTGTGTTCCCTTTGCAAATTAGAAATTTTTAATTTGAAAAATGTTTTAAATGGGAAAATGTAATACAATTTAAATAAATTTAAAAACCATAAATAGTAAACTTGGAAATTGAGTAATAAATACTGGTGGCTTTGTTTAAGGGAGGTGTAAGAGTGGCAAGATGGCGTTGTCTTAAAAGCAGAAAATATGTTGTATTTTATGAAAATAAGGGAAATAAAAATTTTAGGTTAGAAATGTTGTGAAGGGTTAAGGTTTCATTGTAAACAACTCAAATAAAGGGGTTTAAATTATTTAAAGGGTCAAATTTTATTAGGGTGTAAGGAAGTTAAGTAAGAGATATATTGTACTAAATTAAATATGATATGCTAAAGGTAAGCATGCAAGATGGCTGACAAACATAGTTTGTTTACCACAGCTGATTCGAAGGCCATGCATTGTTTTCAAGAACTCCTAACAGTGGAGCGGCATTTTATATAATTAAATTAAACTGAATTGTTGTTTTATTTAGAAGGAGTTATTTTGTAATTTTTAAAAGTGAAACCAATTAACATAAATTGTTCTTTTTTAAATAAACAAGGGTTATACCATTAATTCAAGCTATTTAAATTAAACTGTTGGTTTTATTTAGAAAGGGGTAAAATATATATATATATATATATGCATTAAATAAATTAAATTAAACTAAAGTTTTGAGTAAAAATAAAGGGTTATGACTTTGATCCGTATAAAATTTAAATATTTTAAGAGTGCAACAAAAGGGTTAAGTAACACAAGAGATGTTTCAAAAGGAGGCTTGATATATATAGATGAGTTTTGTACATTGGGAAAATATGAATAATACCCAAATATTTAAAACAAGAGATTTAAAAATTGTGAGTAGGGCTAGCTAATATATTAAAATAAGTTTTTCTTTTATATTAATTATAAGTGAATTTTGTTTATTTCATGATTTATATATATAAAATAATATGTTGGTGATATAGAAAACTTAATAGAAAAATGAAATTTTTGCAAATTTGTTAAAATGCAAGTTACATAATTTATGCAAATGGGTTATTGACCATTCAGCAAAAGTTAATCAAATTTTAGTAAGTATAAATTTCCTTCAGAAATTGTGTTGATAAATTTTCAGTAAATGTTAGTAAATTTCCAGTATGTATGACTTTCTTGCAGAAAGGGTTAATTTAATTGTAACCAAAAGGTTAAATATTTTCTATTAAAAGGGTTAAATAAATGTTAGTAAATGTGTAGATTTCTTTTTGTAAATGATTAAGGATCTGTAAGAAGGGTTTTTAACTATGTTTCAGTAAACGTTTTAATTAAAATATTTATTAAATATTGTGATTTCAATTCAGTAGGTGTTTGATTTCATGCAGCAGATGTTTTAACAATTTTTATTAATTATGATTGGTTGTTCAGTAAATATTTTGGAGATCTTGTGGGAGATATATCTATATGTTTTGATATGTAATTTTTTGTTTCAGTATGTGCTTGATAATTGGTTTTTATATAATATAATGTAATTTATGAAATTGTTTTAAGGTTGTTTGGTAAAGTTGAATTAATTTCTACCTGTAAAAGCAAGTAGAAAATAACTTTGAAAGGTCAATTAGAGTTGATAGAGATATAGGAAAAATTTTATCACTTACATAGCTATATAGAATGTTGCCATAAATAAGTTGTTTGTTTAGAGATTTTAACTAGCTGAACATAATGTAAAAGTTAGGGAGCTTTCGGAGTGTACTGAAGAGTAAAGCTTTGCCAGAAACAAAAGGGTTAAAACGAAAATTTGTAGAATGTAACAAATAACTCTTAAGTAAAAATCCAAGTAAACATAAACAAACATTGACAATTAAAATTTCGAGGTTACATAACCAGGGAGATTGTAATAAAAAAGGACGAGCAGTCAAAGGTTTTAAATAGTCACTTAAGGGAAAAGAGATATTTAGATTGAAGATAATTACAAAACTTCAGGTTTGAAAGGGTTATATTTTGACAGGCAAGATTGAGTGTTTAATTGAGCAACGTTTTACGCTTTTTTATATTCCGATAGTTAGTAAAATAAAATTGTAAAATCTTAATTAAATGTTTAGTTTCAAATAGAATAAACAAATAAAATGGTTTCTTAACATTAGCGAGAAACAACACAAAATGTAATTCAAGGTCAAAGAGATGCATACTGTGCTATGCATATTTTAAATTAATAAATTTTAAAATTAAAAAATAAATATTTTTTAACTTACTTGCAAACAAACTGAGTATTCTTTTAAACAAGTTTCTTACACTCTCCTATAAGCGATATGGTCATTTCGCCGATTAGATGTCTTTCAAATGAACTCCTTCCCCGGGATGACTCACCCGTTAAGGGTAAAATCCTCAGCAAGTTAGGTTTTTTTTTTTAAGTCCAGTGACTGGTTCTCTGGCAGATTTTGGCGAGCACTGCACAGCGTTCTTGGCTTTGGCTGCAAGCGGCTCGTTTCAAAATTCTTGCTCTGCAACGGGCGTGTGGTGCCGGCCTTGCGCTATAGAGCTGGTCAACGAAAGGGTTGACGGCAGGGTAAGTGAGCGTAAAAGGCAGGGGATGGCCCGTTGCAGTACACATAAAATTTCTAACGGTTCACCTTCATCTCTTTAACTTGTCCTAAAACCAATTGTTTACACTTCATAGTGTAGTTGCTTTAACGTTAGGGAAAACATAAAATTATTGTTCTCATTGTCAATTTAAAGTTTAACATATATTACTTTAAGCAACAACCAAAAATCTAGTTCTGGACTTCAATAACTAAGTCATCGTCAAGTACTAACTATGTACAGTAGTTGTAATAAATTAATAATTGATTTTACTCTGGAGTAAAATTTAAATTATATCTCCTAAAGTTGATGTTTAACATGTTTTAAAAACACTATGATATACCAATTTTTTATATACAAATTGTAATGCAACGAATAAATAGCGAATCACATTGAACGTTAAGAGAAAGTTGTCCAGGCCAGAAGCGTACCTTTCTGTTACCAGCTATTTATAGGTTAAAAGAAGGGATAAACTTTGAAAAAAACAGAAGATTAAACTCACAGTTTAAATTAGGGAATAAATTTGTATAAAGATAAATCTAATAATTCTCTCTCTAAAACACGTAAGCATTACAACATACCTGGGATTTGCTATGTAAATTTGGTATAAAACTTTACTTAACTGACTTTGTATACAATAATGGGTAACTTTACAACTAGTAATTACTCTTAAGTACATAATTTATATCTTAATTATTTGGTAATATCTATTTACAACTAAATTTAAATTTGTGTTTAGTTGGTACTAAACAACCCTATTTTAAGTTTCTATTGTAAATATATTTCACCGATTATAATCGATAATATTTCAGTTATTGTTCAATAATAAATTCACAATCGACGCTTCTTCTTGTGAAAATAAATACATAATCAAATATAATGATTCCTACAAATATAAACTTTAAACATTTAAAGTCGGACGAGTAGGAACAAGTATTTATATGTTGCATACATCTTCTTCGAAGTTAGAGAATTTTAAATATATGGACTGAATCAGCAATAAATCTGGATTGGCACCAACAACTCCCTGGAGCCAATATTTCATTGTTTTTCTCGCTAGGCTTTGTTGTCTTGTATCTGAGTGTAAATAGTAAAAAGTAATAAATTAAGCTTGATATGACGTGAATTCAATTCGTTTCTAAATCGATCTCTATTAATACAGTCAAAGCATAGCAGAGCGAGAAATTACTTTACTTTATTCAACCCCCAACCATTTGGCGTACAGCCTACTTGTAGAGGTTTATGATGTAACCATTAGAATATTTTACCTCCGGAAGATACTATAAATTGCTGAATTGTGAATGCAATTATCCAACTATTTTTTGAATAGTTTTGTCGTTACATTTGCCAGAGCCATGATTCTTTTATTTATAAAACACGTCAGATTCCTTTAATCATTTTAATTTTGTTAATGTTATTTATTTTCTAACACTAATCATACAACTTGTAATCACGTCCACAATTTGAATGTTACTTTAAAACAAATTAATATGGAAATAATACATTTACTACGCTTATAGAAGCTCTAGAGACATTTGAAGTTAATATTGACAGTTGTATTTAGAGCCATTTCTAAATTTAGAATATGCAAACTAGAAAGCTATAAATAACAAAAATAAATAAATAATACAAGAGAGACAGGAAGGGAAATATCGTAGAGTGACATATCAAAAGATTAAATAAGTTAGTAAGTTGGGAGAGAAGCTACTAAACAATGTTGTTTATTTTAATTTTGACGAAACATATAATGCATTTACCAGGCGATTGTGTGGGATAGGTTTGTCCTTATTAGGTTTGATTAAATCAGTTGGTAATAAAATTAGTTTCTAAATACCAATATGTCTAAGGTCCGTTAGGAGAATATGAGTGGATAGGACTCTCCGATTTTCGATATTCGTGAGGTCATCGATTAATGATCTCTTACTTTTGTTCGGGGTTTGATAATTTGGAAAGAGCAGCTATGTTAGGTGACGATAAATTTAGATGGAATTGATTAAGTTTTCGTTTTGTAGCAGTATTTTTGCCAACTTGAATATGACGTTACATAACGTAATGGTTCTTTTCAAGTTATCAAATCCCCAAAAATATATCTATTGATGACGTCACGAATAACAGTTGTTATTTCAGAAGTCCGAAAATTCTATCTACTAATATCTCCATAAAATATTTGGTTTTTAAAAGTCATAATAATTTTCTGCTTTAGAATTTCTAAGTAAATATTTATATAGTAAAAAAGATTTAATTTTACTAGATTTAAATACTCAAAACTATTTATAATGTTAGTAGTATATTAGATTTTATGTCATAATTAGATTTTATCAGTTTAATCTATTTAAGAGTACGTTTAATATAAATTTCAAGAAAAATATGTAACATCCAATCAGAATGTCCTCTTTGTAATCAAAATATTTTAAAAAATAAACAGGTTGAATATATTTGACCAATACAAAATTAACTTACTTTTCTCTTATGTTTAAAACATTTTTCGAAATACATTTTTCAACTTACGTTGTAACCTAATTTTGTTTGTAAATTTTAACGTTATAATTCAAGACCTAACCTTTGTTTTTATTCATTTTTGAAAATGTTATACGTTTACTGGTTATTTTTAACATTAGCTACAAGTATGGTACCATCGACACAATTTGTGATGTCATCAGATTTTGTATGCAATGTTAAAACTATACTATTCTCTGTTTGGAATGAAGAATGGCAAAATGTAAATAGAAACAAGCTGAGGGACATCAAAAATACCGTCCGACCATGGAGTACATCTGTTCGTTTGAATCGTAGGGAGGAAGTGGTGGTTACTCGACTTCGCATCGGCCACTCTTTGTTAACGCATGGATGGTTGATGCGACATGAGGATCCACCATTATGTCCGTTTTGTAGAAATAATATTACAATCAAGCATATCCTGCTTGATTGTAATCAGTTGACAAATTTGTATATACGTTACGATCTTCGAGGTAGTTTAAAGGTGGTTTTAAGAGACGATGTCACGGCTATCGACCGTGTCCTCGCTTTCTTACGCCACCTTAATCTATTTAATAATATTTAAATTTTGTATAATTTTAGGTTCTTTAGTTTTAGATAATTACAATTAGTTTTAAACATCTATTTTGTTTTTTTTTTATTAGTTTTATGTAATATTTATTTTAAAAACTTAACTTTAGTTAGGCGATGATAATCTCAATAGGTTTTTCGCCTGGAAAAAAAACATATTCTATAATAAAGTTTTGAATATTATATACTGTATTGCATATGCGTACCCAACGTAAGAGGTATCCATCGTGGACTCGTACTTTTCATACATATGTTAATAACCATGATAACATACAATATATCTAAAACATCAGTATACAATCTTTATTTAATAGCACTAGTCTGAATGTGATAATATTAGAATACAAAAATATCAATAAAAGAAACAACAAACAACCTAATTTATTATTGATAAACTAAATTAGGTAAAACGTTAAAAAATTATAAACTATATTTTATTTTTTATTATTTATTTGTTTATTAACAATACAACCTTTAAAATAAAGTTATAAATTATGAAAACATATTTTGGTTTACTACTCAATTATTCTCATTATTATTCTCAAATTGCAAATCGTTGACAGTTTTGGCTAAAATTGTATCAAAATTTCCGAAAATTGTTAGAGATAATCGTAAATGAAATAATGTGACATCTATCTAGTGCTTCAATTGTAAGGAGACTGAAAATGGAATGTTCGCAGAATATTGAAATACGTGTAAGCTCCTCGTAATACCTGAAACATGAGCGAGGTATTTACAAAAGTGACATAGAATGCGCCGTTTTAAATATACGAGACAAGAATTTCAAAATATGAAATTAGTAATCTAGGTTCAACTGGCTTTAATGCTAGAAAATGTGTGTTTGAGTGTTTGCTATGAATTATAAAGAGAAAAACATATTTTAGGATAATTTATTTAGGACTATTTACAGTAGGAAAATAATATAATAAATAAGAGAAACAAGTCAGACTAAAGCCTAGATTAGGTACGCATTGTTGTTGATCTGTTGTGCAGGCTGATCCCTGCCACTTTCAGCCATAGTGGTTTGTTTATCACTTCTCCCATGGTGAAGGTTTTTGGAAAGACCTGGCAGTTTGAGTAACAGAGAGCGTTGCCTCATTCCTTCCCCTGGACGGACAACAAATATAAACGATATAAAGTAACAATTAAAATTGTATGTAGGATAAGTGAGGAGACTTAGAAATGCCAGTTAGAAACCTAAATTTATATTTTGAACAGCTTTTAAATTTATTACGCACCAGGAAACACAGTGGACTACTGTAAACCAAAGTATTTAAGCCTAAAAAATATAACTCATAAAAAGTAGCAAGTAATATAACGTTTTAAACAGCCAGTCAAATACCATATTGGAAATTTACTAAATAAAAATAAAACCGTCTTCTAAAATTTGGAATTACGATAAAGAACGTAAAATTAAGAGAATCTCCTCACATACCGAAATAGTCATTAAACTTTAGGATTTGTGATGATTGTATTAAGTAAATATTTTGCTAGATGTAATAGCCCGTCTTGAAAACAAATTTGTTTCAGCAATAATCAGCTGGTAATCAGTTTCATTTGTAGATAGTATATAGAAAAACCGTTTCTAGACCACTCCTAGTTAGGATTATTGCTTTGAATATATTTAAATTTATTTAAATTATACAAAATTTGAAATTTAACAATAGAAGAATAAAACTCTGCAATAAGATAGTAAAAATTAACAACAGAACAAAGTAACATATAGCTTCAAAAAATAAATCCAATGAACAAAAAGTATTTATAATTTAGATGCAATTATTAATAATGCAGAGAACTAAATTTATGCTTAAAATTATTGTAACATAATGGAGTAATAAAACAGATTCAAAACGGGCTAATGAAAGATATTTATCTAGGAATTGTTATTTATAATTGATTTGTAACATATAATACGTTAACAACTACTACAATTTAAGTAAATTTATTCTGCAAAGGACTTGAATAAGTACTCTGTAGAGTTTCAGTAGCAAGGTAAAGTTGGGAGAAAATGATCTGAGTTGGGATTTGAACTTGGATATTATGAAGGGTACACAATTGCTCTACTAACTGTGAGGGTCTTTCCAATTATCCATGCTTAATTCGTGATCAGATGTAGAGTCTGCATTTCTCTACAAGTTACGTCAATTTTCGTAGCCAGCTCATTGTATTTGTACAGGGCATGTTCTCATACGATTAATTTGTTTATCAGCTATTATTTTTATAGTTTTTTATCAACAGTAAAGGAACTCATAAAATTCTCAATTGACCTGTAAGACTGATGATGTTGAACAATCTCTCCTACTGAAGAAAGAAGGAAACGTACATTAGGAGTTTGTGCAAAAGTACACAAAACTCTTAAATTAATAGTTTATTAACTGAGATGCGTTTCAATGACAGTCATCATCATCATCAGTGAGTGTTTCTACTACAAACTCTAACTTACAACTAAGGTGAAAGTAAGGGGTCATTTTTATGTTTATACTGTAGCTGACCATGGGCATGGCCAAAGCAACAGTTAATAACATGAATTTTATCAAATGAAATTTTTGTTCCTAACTCATTAATTACAATACAAATCTTAAATATCATCTAATTACTTATAAAGTAAATACATAATTATATGCCAGTATTTTCATTAGTATTTCAAGATTTCAACTAAAAACACAATAAAATTTCCTTGTAACACAATATTTACATTAATACAGAATTTATAATAGAGCCTGATACACTATTTACAATATTTTGTTATCTCTACTAACATAAAAAGTTTCCAGTGCATCCAATTCACTACGATTAACAATGTTTTTCAAATTGTTTTCTTCCTCTATTTTAAATACGTGATTTTCTTCTAAACGTGTTTCGCCATCGCAGATTTCTCTGGTCTGTTATATTTACTTGGGATAAGTGTTCTTTAGCCCTAGTTTTAATATTTCTTTTTGTTTGGCCTATATATTTCAGAGAACACTTGCTACACTTCAGGCAGTAAATTCTTACTTTTCTTCGTTTGTTATGGCGTCTTTATAGTTCTATAATATACTGATAATATTCTATATATATCTTCTATATACTTCTTTCGGTTATTTGCAGTGGCAATTGTCACGTTCAACTTACTATATTTTATTTTTCTTTTATTTGTATTAACATTAGCATGTACTTCAACATAATAGTTTAGGTAAATTATTTTCAATCACATAATGGAATAATTATTGTTCAAGATGATGAGTCAAAATCATAAAAGATATTCATCCTGAAAACATACTTTGTAAATCCTAAAAACATGTGTGTAAATCATAATAGATAGCAATTTATTAAACTGGAATAAATGCATTTTCAAAACTGAATAGATAAAAAACTTTTATATTTTTTTGGAAATATTTATTCTTAGGCATATAAGATGAAATTAATAACAACCTGTATACTAGTTTCACAATATATTCCTATCAAATCTAAAATTAATATAACAGTTCCTTTTTTTAATAATATTGTAAAGTAGAAACATTTATGAAAATTCTGTAAAATAAGTTCCTGAAATGAAAACAATTTAAAGAGAAGCACAATTACAAATAAATGTAAAATGGCTTTGCTGGGGAATGTTTTTCTTCTATTTCTTTTTATGAAGTAAAGTCTAGCAACGTATTCTGGAATAATAAATAAATAATAAATAATAATAAATAAATAATAATAAATAATAAATAAATTTAAACTTAAGTAGAAAAGATATTCATTGCAAGATAGGGGACAAGGATTCTCTTGATATCTAGACTTTAGTATAAAATTAAATTTCCAACATTAAGAAGATGCTTTTTAATCTGAACTGCCACGTTCCTGTAAAATCAAATTAGCGTTATCAGGCCGGAAAATGATAAAGAAAAGAGGAGTGGAAAATATACCTAGAGAAACCATGTTTTAAACAAATTCGTGTTCTGTATATACATCTGGAGTTCCTCAATTGTTATTATCGGATCTGTAGTTCAGCCTATCAATATAAAAGGTTACTAATGTTTGTCAAGAAATTTAAATCGTTGAAAGACCGTATCATTTCTGAGACTCTAAAAACAATATACCACTATAATGATAGTATAATATAATATAGCCTACTCATCATGCACGATAATATATCATACAATTCAATGCTAGCCATAGATTCCTTTTTACATGATACTAATCCACTGTATTATTTCAGTGTTTGACAGAAAAGCTATAGTTCCAAAATAAAATTCTCAATTTAAACGTGTTTGTTTTTCATGTCGTGTTTAGCTTTTGGTTTAAATACTATAAATTTGATTCTCATTTTCTAAATACGAGAATGTCAATATAATTGAAATCCCCGATTAAAGCACAAATATTTTTTATGGATGCTTAAAGAATGTATGGCTTAGACTAACTGTGAGTAATTAACAAACCGAGGTGAGTTGAAGCCAAATTAAATAATAACGAGTATGAAATCACGATCAGCCATTTATTGCGTAAAAGTATTTTAATAAAATATTCGTCATCTTTACTGAGTCTAACTATTGCCAAATCTAAACTATATTTATAATATGTATTAAACGATGGTAAGTATTTTACTTTGATATACTACAGTGGTGGGTCGTGGGGGGGGGGGGTTACACGGCTGCACAGCCCTCAAACAATCGATCAATAGCAAAAATAATATACATTTATTCATTTTATGAGAATAATGTACTTTGTTACGAGCGGATATGGGTCATATAACATGATCCATGATTATAAATAAACATTAAAAAAATCAGAATTCCAACGACCGGGTGACCGTCGTTCGGCCTGGTTGCAGGGAAATCTGCAACACCCCGTGACGTCACACCTAATGGAGAAAAGCATTAGAAGGTGGTCCAGACAGAATAAAACAGCCAGACAGCTCCCTATGTTTCTTTAGGTAGCTTAAAAACTGCAAATCCCGGAAGCGTTCGGTTAAGATCGGCTCCGTTTAAAAAGTTGCATTTCCGCTCCGAGTTGGTTGACATTCACAGTGATGTATAAATTAAATTGGTTTGGTAATAAAGAAATCCATAACTTGAGAATCGGTGGCTAAAATAAGTATAATGTTTTAAAAAATAGCCTATCCATACATACATACATATATATATACATATATATATATATATATATATATATATAAATAAAATATATTATATAATACCGAACTATAGGCTACTGTATTGTACTATACTGTGCTATAATATAGTAGTATATAGACTACACTATGCAATACTGTTCTGAACTAAACTACATTATTCAATTTGGCATATTAGGGTACTATACTATATAATAGCGTACTCTACTATACTGTACTATGATATACTATACATAGTGTAGTATATACAATACTCTACTCTTCTGAACTGTACTGTACTATATTTTACATTACTGTACCTTGTTATAATATACAATACTTAACTATACTGTAGTATACAGACTATACTATAGATTACTGTTCTGTACAATACTATACTGTACTTTGCATTACTGGATTTTACTCTTCTCTACTATACTATATAATACTGTACTATACTGTAATATACTGTACTAGACTCCATTTATTTTGCTATTTTACTTCATACTAAATCCTACTTTAGACGCTTAAAAAATTTCTTACAAATAATATTTTGACATTGAAACGTTTTGTAAATAAGTTACCTTCTATCTGTAATTATTTAATTTAAGGCTACTTACGCTCAGAAGCCAACTATAAAAGTTTTGATATGACACATCGTCATTTATATTTATTACTATATTTATTCCAACAAAGCATCAAAATATAATGGTAAAACTGTGAGAAATCCGTTACATGTGTTGGTTTATTATCATAAGGTTTTAACAGAATCAGTTAATTTAAATTTTCATACAATTCAAAAAATACTTTTGTAACTTAATAATTAATATCAACTGAAAGCCGATTGATTTTACAATTAAAAATACATAATAAATCCATGTAATCGTTGTTTAGAAAAATAATTGTATAAGGAACAGAACCAGGCCAAAACCGCTGTAGTAAATAATATATTTGGTACCAAGCGTGCACGATGCGTTGTGTTCCTTGGGGAGGCGGCGGCAGAGATATATACGCCTAATTGATTCAGCGTTCCAATGAAGCCTTATTGGCCGGGGTAATGTGTGGTATTGCATTCCGGTTCATATGTTCTCAGATCCAGGTATTCATGTGTGTGTTATTGCATTCCGGCTTAGCATCTAAGTGCACTGTTCCTGTTGACGAACAATCTAGAAATTTAGAAAGACAAATTAGGTTTAGTGAAATTCATTATTATTGTTTAGCATTAATATTATATTTATTGCTACAAATTGTCACTCATCTTTAGTCCTAGGGTGAATTTAATCTTTGTAAATAAATTCACTATTCAGGTTCTGGAGGTCGGTTTGGTATCGCCATCATTAGACTAAAGTTCCCGTTAAATGTGGTTTAGTATGGAGGTGATGATTTATTGGAAATTTAATGTTTTTAGAAAATAAATTCGAAACAGTTTGGAATTCCAAATTTTCTCTAGCCATAAGTTATTATAATTACTTCGTAACATTTACCCCCCCCCCTCAGAGTTAGCGTAGAAAAATTAAGTACATTTTATCGTTCTATATTTAACACATAGGAATAAAGTAATTTTATTTACATAATTAACTACAAAAATTAGCCAGCCTATCAATATCTTTCATTAATCTCTTGTATTTAAGTTGTCAAATCTTAGAGCTCGAATAAAAACTTGAACCGAAAATGTGACATGACGATAGGAAAGACTTAATGTTATAGACCATCTCTCGACCATGAATCTTGAATTATAGGTGTCGTGAATTATACGGAGTCGTGTACAACTAATATTATTCAACACATTGTTAGAAACACGGAGAAAACTCCCGCTGTGGCACCTCTGACGGATTAATGGCTTCATTAAAAGATTTTAGTTAAATCATAGGACAAAAATTCTATACATTCGAACATAATCGGGGGAAATATATGGCTACTTTTTTCGTATATTTTCTAGGGTGACAGACTTGTTCTATTTGAAATAAAACACAAATTTATTTGAATGCTAAGAAATCAAGCAAATAAAATTGTTTGTCCATATCTTGACTACAGTATAAATACCCTCATTATAACATCACAGAGTAAATGTCATGAGGGTAAAATATGAATGTAAATCCAAATTTTACTGATAGGTTCCGAATAAAAATTTTGCTGTTATGCAAAATAAGCGAAATCATATTAATTACAAAGAGAAACCAAACTTAAGGTTTATTGGTTGTCATGCTAAACCAACTAATCTAAATCCGAATTTCTCTTACTTTATTTCTTTAGGCGTAGATTTTCTATTGGCTCATACATTATACCATATTAGACAATAAAAGGTAGAGATGATAATTCATAATGAAAGCAGATCATAACTCTAGTACAATATCTCAATACAACAACTAAACCACAACTAAATGACTTTAAGTCTTTGCATAGCCATAAAAAAATGGTGTTGCTCAGCCAAAGAACAAAATCACCATGGCGTAGGACATTTGCGGTTTCGTCACAAACGGGAAACAAACGATCAACGATTCCAACATTTTTAATCCCAAGTTGTTACATTATAATATTTAAGGAATATATTACCGTATCACAATCAAGGCTGATTATTTACTTGATTTCCTTGCCTAATGTTAATAGTTATTTGCCAGTTCTTCATCATAACAATGGTCCAATAAAATAAATTTGGTTAATAATCTGAGAGTGTAATGCTGACAAATAAAAACATTTTTAATATCATGGAGGTAATGACCTTTCAAGCATTATTTGCTAGGATATTTCAAAGATCGTAATTTAATTTTCTCTGTTGTGTTTGAAAGTAAAACTTGGAGGATGTTTGATGATTCAAATTATTTATGACCCCACTGCGAAACAGTTTTGCTTTGTTTTACAAAATATACTTTGTTTTATAATGTAGTCCCCATCCTTCACTTTTATCACAATTACTGAACTACATATTGTTTCATGTGTGTCTTTATTTTTAAAAGGCATCAAATTAGATTATTGTTTGAAGCTATTACATCCTTCTTAGGGATGGACCGTAAGAAAAGTTTATAATTAATTTGAAATTGAACAACTCGCAATTTAACAACTCAATGGTTTAATTTACGAACGCTTTTAAATTCAAAGTATAAATTATAAAATTAGAGTTAGATGACGTATTGGCCTTTTCCAAGAAAGATAATAAAAGTTTTAAATTAAAGTGCCGTGCTTTTGATTATACAGCCATTATCATTAATGCATTCATACGGCTGTAGCCATGTTTTTATGACAGGATGTGATGTCACATATCTCCCACTTTATTGTACTTTATGACTGTGAGAAGTTAATATGTGTTAGGCCTGTAGATGTAACACGAAATGCATTGTTCATCCAGGTGTATTATAACAATATGTTTTATTTTAAAATTTGAGTAAGTTGCAGGATTATTTATAATTAATTTGCAGTATCAGAAGGACGCTATTTCAAACTATAAATAGAGGTTAAGGGATCATTTTGAATATTTACAATATCAGATAGTATCGCCGGTGAAAACATAAGAAATCACCTGGCAGACTACTAGAGAATATCGAGTATGAAAATTTTCGTCGTCGTACAGGACATGGATTGCTGGCCACAACACACTTTATCTTAGGCAAATGTTGAAACATTCTCTATTTTGTACCTCTATTTATCTCTATAAAATAGGCATTACATTTTCATATTCGTTTACCCAACTTCAATTAAATTTAATTTATCGATCAATATGTTTTTAATCTAGGCCATCTCGTCTTTGAAAAGGACCCGGAATGTAATAGTTCAGGATTTTTTCGTATTTTAAAATCTCTATTCCGACTTTTATTACCGAATAATTATTTAATTAGTAGTTTATGTTTGGAAGCTGGATCTAAATAATATATAATTATAGGCTATAAAGAAAATAAAATAATTTTTACTACGCTACGTTTACAGCCGTAACAACAATGATTGAGTAAATATTTTTTTTAAATATCCAGTTTACATATTTCATTTTTCGAAAGGCTGTTGTTTTCAAATGCTCGAAAATATTTTAATATACAAATGTCATGACCTATATAATAGAATCATACGTATTACATATTTATCTTGTTCATAGGACGGACACAAATTATTTTAACTATGAGAATAAATATGTAAGAAATTTAATTGTTCCTTTATGTTCGGACAGGCAATACATTTAGACTAGAATATCATAGCTGGATATTATTTTTTTAAATTATTTTATCTCCCTTTATATTTCGTTTCTCACAATAAATTTTGTCCCCAAAAAATTGTATTAAATAAAATTAACATTTCTTCTTAAGTTGAGGTATAATACTGCGCCCACTGTCAGTATCTTTGTCACATCGCAGCGCTTCCCATACTATTGGGTTTTATGGAGAAAGATATTTAGAAGGTTCTATGAGCAATAATAAATACGAGTTAAAAACTTGAAACATTATTTCACTAGATAATTTTATTTTAAGGATTCTCTATTTTATTCCTGTGACATTACGTACTACTTTGACTTTTATACAATTCAAAAGTTTACTTAAACTTTGACAGGCAATAAATGATTTGGTTGACATTTAGGGTAAGGCGGTTTTTATGTTTAAGTTTAGTTAGGGGTTGTAAAGTAACTCCTGTTGGACAGATGCATACGGAAAACAGTAACAACATGTTTTGCTGTACGATATTGTACTCGCTTTAGCATGTTTAAAGGAAACGAATATTATAAAGTGTATCTAGTATCATGAAGAGCCGTTAGAGTGACAGATGGTTAGACAGCAGACATGTTTTACTTGACGTTTGCCGAGTTTTATGGATTGCAAAGAGTTAAATATAATGCTTTTGCTATTACATTGTTGGCAATAGGTTTGATATGGAAAACCTGTGAGCATATTTTATTAGAGAGAAAAAATGAGGAGTCTCATTAAATGTTTAATTAGTTTTGAATTGATTATATCCTTCTTTAGGAGCACGTGTAATTGCGCCTCATTAATGAGGCATATTTAAGTAATTTTATTGTTTAAACAATGTTATGTATGCTGTATATATATATATATATATATATATATATATATATATATATATATATATATATATATATATATAAAAGCCATTAAAGTTACATAGAACAAAAAACTGAGGATGCTGTCCACGGATCAAACAATTACATGGACGGACATATTCATGGACAAGCGGTGTTTTATACAGGCATGTTCTCTTGAGCGCTTGTTGAGCGGAAGTGAATGTACTACTTTATAGAAAAAAATATATAATAAATGTTAAATATAGTACAAATATAGTAACAATGTTGTAAAACTACAATTGAAATATTACAAAAATATGTTGGAATGAAAGTTGAAAGATAGTTTTGAAATTAGAATTATTGAAAATGTAAAATTTCACTACTAAAAAAAGAGTACTGTATGGAATAGAAATGTTTCACCTATTGATAAATCGCCGTATATTGTGGGGAGAACGAAACTAAAACCTTTTGTATCAGATACAGAAGGAAAAAACCTATAAATGTTAACAAATTAGATTATTTTGGACATTTTGTAATATCTGTGTTTTGGAGAATGATACGATTTTGTTTGTTTAAAGGTGATTAATAGCGATAAATGGAGTATAAATGGGAAAGAACATTTATAAAAAAAAATAACAAGGGTTAATGAACGTATTAGGATGGGGTCGAATATAAAAATGGCTAAAGATTTGCGGGTTATATAGAAAGATATAATAGAATACTCTGCGATATTCCTACATAATTATGTGTATTTGGGTTGTAAATAATCTCAATACAGTGGAAAGAACATTTTAGTCATGCCACACATTGTTATCTTCCACTGGATTAATCGATAATCCTACTTAAACTGGGTCGTACTGAATCTATATCGAAAAATATTGTTATCGATAAGACAACGTTTTTTGCGACCATAACTCTCACTGTCGAACTCGTAGAAAGCAAGAGAACATAATTTCTAACATTAGTATCACTATAAGTAACTACCAGTATACATTTACTAAGTAAAACTAAGTTGGGGTTTTAAGGTTTAATAATGTAGAAAGAACGGAATTACATAGAGGAAACATTGATTATTACAAATTAGAACTAGGAATACATCCAACTTAGAGTAGCCACCTCCTATTAGCCACCTATGAGCTTTTTAGGCTTTTATCGGGTTTGTAAATTTTTTAAGAGACACATTTGGCTTAAAGACTATTATAATTGCACACCCATTAAAACTTTCTTTATACTAATGAAAACGAGTGGAAGATAACAAATTTGATTTATTATTTAATTTATTATTTATCGCATTTTACAGGGTCTTTTTACTAGCTTTACACAAATATGAATTGAGGTTGATCTCACGGTTTTAATTAAAGTTTAAAAGTATAGAATAAGTTTGTAATTCTAACTATTTCCTTTTTAATAAATTTAACTTCCATATACAATTTCAAAAGTATTCTATATTTGGTCCAAAATGTCATATTCAGTAAATTTATTTTAGCTTACAACTAGCGAAATATTAAACTTTGTTTAAAACTATTATTAACAATTTCTTTTTGTTAACAAATAGGCGAAATTGAATTATAGCCAAAACTTTGTTTGAAATTCAAAATACTCCCAAAACATATTTATTTATTTATTTATAATCTAGTTATTTTTTATTATAAGTTATAATCAATACCTCAATACTATTTATAGGTTATAAAGTTATGTTGAGTCTAGGTTATGGAAAATGTATTGAGACTAGGTTATCTGCAATACATTTAGACTAAAATTAATTTATACACTTTATCGTCAAATTATTACACCAACTAAAAGTATAGTTATTCCCAACATATCATATTTCATACACCTTACAACTAATCAAATTAAATTTACATATTTCGTAATTCAATTAGAATCAAACATATGTGAGTCTGCTAAACATTTACCCAAAATGTGAGATCAACTGTATTTCTGTTGGTTATACATATTAAAACCAATTTATCGAAATAAATTTACTACTATTATCTCAATAATATAGGAAATAAAGTGTTAATAATTTGTCCAAGAAATAAAACCATATTGTACCTTTTTTCTATCAATTAATTATTTATACTCCATTGCATGGAACCGGTTGAATGAGAAACAATTCTGAGCATTTAAAATTTAATTCTGTTGGACTAAGAGGTATATATTTCTATTAGACTATTTCTTTTTATTGAGTTTGAACTGTAATAAATATAGATTTAAATAAAGTGAAAACAAATATTTATTGTTTATATAGCCGTGGGTATTAATCCTGTTGTTTCTCTGCATCTTGTCTTGAACAGAGCCTCCACACACCCAATAGTTCATGTAAACATCTTGTTCTCTTTGGTTAGGCATTTTTCAAACTTGTTGATCAGTTGTAACTTTTTCACTTTTTCTCACAATGTTTTTAAGTCTATTTAATGGACGGCGTCTTCTACAAATTTACTACATCCGGTGTTTTCTATTAATTCATTTTTCTGATCGAGATGATGTGAATAAAAAACTTCCTCATCACATTTAAGCACCTATTGAGTCTACTGCATATCGGACTTATATCTTCGAGAGCAAATCAAGGTAGGACTCAGTCGATAGCATGGGTGCAAGTAACGCCTTCCACTGACGCTTCCTTTGAAACGATTATCCTAGTTCTCCTGCTGCCCTTATCGCGTAAACCAGCCCATCTCATATAATATGATAGCTCTTAATATGAACCTTTTTTCACATCATAGTTATTGAAAATAAAACTTTAGTCACATTAATAACGTAGAATTCATAAAACATAATGTAGGACTGATAAACGTAGGTGGTAAAAACAATTAAAATATAATTTTAGCCTATCAACATTAAACGTAACTAAATAATATACATAAAAGGTAACTAAACAATATACAATCGTATTTTATCCTCTAAACATAAAACGTAAATAAACAATATATAATCTTATTTTAGCCTACTAACAGAAAACGAAATTAAACAATATACAATCGTATTTTAGCCTCTAAACATAAAACGTAACTAAACAATATACAATCTTATTTTAGCCTATCAACAGAAAACGGAACTAAACTATATACAATCTTATTTTAGCCTCTAAACATAAAACGTAAATAAACATTATATAGGCCTAATCTTATTTTAGCCTACTAACAGAAAACGAAATTAAACAATATACAATCGTATTTTAGCCTCTAAACATAAAACGTAACTAAACAATATACAATCTTATTTTAGCCTATCACCAGAAAATGGAACTAAACTATATACAATCTTATTTTAGCCTCTAAACATAAAACGTAACTAAACAATATATAATTTTATTTTAGCCTACCAACAGAAAACGTAACTAAACAATATTCAAACTGACAAGCAGATTATTTCACATTAAAAATTTATAAAAATAATACAAATTTGCATTTTTTTCAAAAATATTTTGATATAAATCGGCGTACAAACATTTAATTCATCGAACAAATAATTAAAATATGTAGTTTTTATATATTCCTAGGATGACTTAATGGTGATTTGTTATCCAAAAATGTAGATGATTTAATAGTTCAAAAAACATTATGACATATATTCCGGTGAAGTAATGAATGAATGTAATCTAGATTAAATGTTCCGGCTATGTCCATTCTCAAAACTGTAAAAGACAAAATAGGTTACAAATTGATCAGCATAGTTATGGAAATACTGCCTCTTTTTTATTCTATACATTCGTTCCATTAATATGACCGAATGGTTCAAATTACTTCGTATTATTCTTTAACGTTCCTCCCCACATTGGATAGCATCCTGCGTTTTGAATGCACTAACGTGTAACATGAATTCTCCATGCAAAGTACCTCACAATTGTTGCTGCTTTACATAAAAATGTAATAAAGAGTGGCGGTACTAAGAGAAACATTAGTGCATAAAGAAATATGAGAGAACAATATTAAAATTTAAAATTCAAATTGAGGAATCGACCAAATAGAGTTTTAAAACGAAAAATTCACTTAAG
This sequence comes from Prosapia bicincta, assembly GCA_036971475.1. Taxonomy (NCBI): domain Eukaryota; kingdom Metazoa; phylum Arthropoda; class Insecta; order Hemiptera; family Cercopidae; genus Prosapia; species Prosapia bicincta. Next base: position 15,157,860 of record JBAIZL010000009.1, read on the forward strand.
GGACATGGTAGATGAGTTATAATATTTAATGATCATAATAAATAAAGTTATAAATTTTTTTTATTAATTAACATACATTATGATGGAAGTAACGTCTTAAGAAGAGCTCTTCCAAAGTATTTGTTCTCATTAAACTAAGAGCCGGTAAAGATGCTTACTGTTCTGTAATTGGGTGCAATTTATTGCAAATATGAAAGTTTTCAGACTTGGTGATGTAAATTCGTTATTAAGGATCACTAACACACATACCGACACACATACACACACACACACACACACACACACACACACACATACACACACACACACACACACACACACACACTCACACACACACACACACACACACACACTCACACACACACACACACACACACACACACACACACACACACACACACACACACACACACACACACACACACACACACACACACACACACAAACACATTTATATATATATATATATATATATATATATATATATATATATATATATATATATATATTTAGTTTGTGTTTATATTTAAATTTGTATTTTCAATAATGAATTATTTAAATCATGATTTTTGTAACACTTTGACTTGTAGGATCAAATAAAGTAAATAATAAATGGCTATAAATTAAGGGAAACAGTTTACACTATGTATTCCAAACCTAGGTAGTCTGGGGGCTGTTTATACTAACGAATCATAAATTTAGCCCTAAGTCAATATATGGTCTGTACACATCAGTCAAAAGTTGCTACGGGAAGCAAAGATTAAACAAATATATAATAAATAAAGATCAGAGAAATGTAATCTCTATTCACAAAACATAGTACAGTTTTAGATGAATGAAATAGGGGAATTTTATGCAAAGCTGTAGCTGATATTCTTATCCGTTATGATGTTACACAGAGTTATTATTATTAATCACACAGATAATGCGGTCGTATACATTCCTTTATGAGGAAGCTGTACATCTGTGATCTGTGTTCTGTACTATCAATTAGAAAGGTTTTCATGTCACACTCAGTAATTACAGCTCTGTATTACCACCCCAAAGGCCTACTTTGTTGTGTCTAATGCAGTTAAATTTGTCGTATTCTGTAATACATTCTCTCTATTAGAGTAGTCATAACCCAAACCAAAAATTATGGAAAGCCAATGTGTGCATGATCGCGTTGTGTGTGAGTGAATTAGTGATAGTGGAAAACACAGTAGTTTCTTACTCCTTATTAATTTAGAACGTTACCAAACCTAGGTAGATTTGAAATAAATAATCATCAATTTGAATAATATACAATTTCTACATCCTCTATGAGAAGCATCAAAGTATCATGATTTATACTGTTTGCTTCTATTTTCTATAAAATATTATATCATTCAAACCTATAAAATGTTTTAATTATTATAAAAATATGTTCCAATCAGCTGCAATGTAAATTGTATTTGACATTGTTATGACAGTCTGATAAAAAAGTATCACAAGGTAAACAGTTCTTATACAATGCGATAAAAAAGTAATAATAAAACAAACAGCTGTTATAATAGCCTCATAAAGAAATGTCACAAGATAAACTGTTCTTATTACAATGCTGTAAAGAAGTAATAACAAAACAAACAGTTGTTATGGCAGCCCCATGAGGAAGTATCACAAGTTAAACACTTCATATATCAGTGGGATAAAGAAGTAATAACGAAAAACAAAAAAACAGCTGTTATGACAGTCTGACCAAATGTATAACCTTCAACTTCCTCAAAGAGGGATGGTTAGGCAATCTTTTAATTATCTCACAGTTAATTTTGCACCAAAATATATTTCGAAACGACGTTAAAATAGGCTTCACTTTGCAAAATTGATTTAAACTATACTATTCACATAAGAATAATTAAGTAATAAAACATATTTTATACTGTAAGGTCTTTTTAGAAACACGAGCATTGATTTTTATGTGAAAGTATACAAGTTTTATCATATATAGCTCCGAACTATACACCACATGCCCGATGTGAGCTGCAAGGCTGAGTGAATACGTATGGCTTGAATTATTGCACACTAAGGGTGAATTAGGCCACCATACGGAAAGCTAAAGGGTGTTTCATGTCAGGGTAACACACACTATTATGATTTAATGTCAGCTGTTGTTTATGGAGCGCGAGTTTGTTAATTTGCGTTTAATTAATTGTAATATAATATTAAAAACCAACTTTATACCATTTTCATTTATATTTATGACATTTTTAGTTATTTCTCTTCTAGCTCAGAAACACAAATACTTCATGAATTTGTAATTTTAATGGAAACTTGTTTGCACCAAATGAAGGCAGCTCTCACGCTTTGGGGTTGCATATCTTGACATGTTTTTTGAATATAACTTTAAGCAGCAATATATTATTCAGCCGATGATAATCAAGGAAATTAAAAATATGATTTTATCACTGTATTTAATAATTACTACGATAATCTATGATTCGATTGTTAAGGTAGTTCCGATCCTCGATATTGATACCTCGATATCCATCTCGCAGACAGGATGAGAGTTTCTCTAAACTTGTAGAGCATGCATACCACTAAATAATATTGGTCATTTAGTAAACAATAAAAAAAAGTTAATACCTAAATAATAAAACATTGTTAAGTAACAGACAATACGCTTTTAGACGTTGAAAAATATGCTCCAATAAAAGTAGCAATCATGTTTACATCAACTTAAAGAAAGGAAATAAGTCAGCCGGCTTATTATTTATCTATAAGAAGCTTCCGTTTTGTGTAATATTTTATTTCTTCTGGCAAAATAAGAAGCTATTAGTGTAAGAAAACCAACTATAAATTGGTTTAAAACCTTTATAACAAGCAGGAAACACGAAGTACACATTAAAGACATGCATACAGTTCGCCACTTCCCGTTAGTGCAGGAATCCCAAAGGGTAAAGTTTATCCTCATCAATTTTCCATAGTTTTATAAAGTATTCACTTAAGGAAAGGTTCTCTGGTACGCGGAGCTCTTTCAGAGATGAGCATATTCTTCTCTGAAAAAAGTTTTAATCTCTTTGTAGAGCATTTTTACAAGGTAGAGACATTTTAAGAAGTGTGGGACATTATAAACGTATGACAGTTAATATTAGTAAGACAAGGTATGTAGTTTTTTATTAAAAATGTTGCTTTTTATTACCACAATTGAAATACCTTAGTTAAGGTTGCCATGACTCAAACAAGTAGGCCGGTTTAAGTCGCGTTGTTCGACGAAAAACGTACATGGGAGACAAATACTAAATTTTTATGAAATAAATTGAACTATGTATTTTATTACCCAAATTTGTAATGTATATTTAATGATAAATCTATATTACGAGTTCGCAGTATGCTACTCCAGAACGCAGTATTCCGGAACGTAGTACTTTACTGAACGTTTAAAAAACTATACGGAGAAATTATTAATTATGCAAAATTCCCGTCAGAATTATTTTTGAAAAATATAGAAAAGAAACGTCATTCCTTTTTTGCAATTAAAAAATATTAACAATAGCATTTTGTTTTTAAAGTTTTGAGAATTGTTTATAATAAGAATACGGCACACGCAGGAACAGTTAATCTAGCTTTCAGTACATGCAATTAAAGCGTAGCGTTTACGAACTCCTATACTGAAAACATTTCTTCAAATATTTCAATGGATACAATGAACCAGAATATTTGAGGTAGTTACAAGAGGAAGTGTGTAACCTTAGCCTAATCAAAGTACGTATTTGCGGAAAACATTTAAAACTTGGTTACTTTTAAATGCAAATATAATTTTAAAATAATGTTCTTATAAAAAATAGTCTGTTAGTAGGATTATATACTATTTAGTTCACTGTGATAAAACCTAAGGACGGCACAGATAGACCTAAAGAACTGGAGTTCGTACCAAGATAAGGGCTGGACTCCTAAAACCTGGTTTATACCTTATTACGATTATACTTTCACGTAATTTTCAAAGGATGTTTTCTAAGTTTTACTTTTGTTTTATTATTTGACTTTGATTTGAAAAGAAATTAATTATGATTTCAATGTATACCCCTGTTTTAATGTTGAAGATAATATCAAACCGCCTCCATACTTTTCATGATATTAGTGATATCTTTAGAAAAATGAGGTGAAGGCTTCCGGATTTGGAATTACTAATGCAATAGAAATCCTACTGCAATACTCCTCCTGTAACCAACAACTCTTCGTTAAATATCTACAAGTAATGGTTATTCCAATATTTTTCTCCATATAAACTGCAATACAACACTTCAGTTTTACAAAGCGACTATAACTTTTGTCTACAAAACTACGAAAACTCAGTGTACAATTAAGATTATTTTCAGCGGTTAGATTATTGGAAGCTGTAAGATAATTGTCAGCTTTTACTCTTTTTCAACTGTAAGATTATTTTCAGATGTTATAATATTATCAGCTGTAAAATTATTGTAAGGTATTAGAATAATATCAGGTGTTAGATTATTGTCAGCTGTTGAATTACTATCAGCTGTTAGAATATTATGGGTTGTAAGATTACTGTCAGCGGTTATATTATAGTCAGATGTTTATTATTATCAGTTGTTAGATTATTGTCAGATGTTAGATTATTGTCAGATGTTAGATTATTGTCATCTATTGAATTGTTATCAGCTGTTAGATAACTGTCAAATTTTACACTTTTCCAATTGTAAGATTATTTTCAGATGTTATAATATTATCAGCTGTTAGATAATTGTCAGCTTTTACAATTTTTTCAATTGTAAGATTATTGTCAGAAGTTATAATATCAGCTGTAAGATTATTGTCCGGTGTTAGAATAATATCAGCTGCTAAATTATTGTCAGTTATTGAATTGTTATCAGCTGTTAGATAATTGTCAGCTGTTATAATATTATCAGATGTAATATTATTATCATCTTTTAGACTATCGTCTGGTATAAGATTATTGTCAGGAATTAGATTATTTTCAGCTGAAAGATTATTGTCAGACGTTAGAATATTGTCAGCTGTTAGAATGTTATCAGCTGTAAGATTATTATCAGCAGTTATACTATTATCAGATGTTTGATTATTATCAGATGTTAGATTATTAGGTGTATTATTATCAGTAGGTTATTATCAGTACTTAGATTATTATTAGTTGTCAGATGGTTGTCAGCTGTTAGATTACTCTCAGTTATTAGATTAATATCAGCTTTTAGAATATTGTATTCACTTAGAAAAACACATAGAATAATAGCTCATTTCCTATATTTTTCTAATAGCATTTATATTCTAATAAATAAAGTGTTTCAATAATAAAATTTCGTTTATTATCATAACATCTTCCGCGTAAATACGTTTTCGTAATAAAACGCAACAAATATTTCCTATTTACAGCTGTACAAATATACCTTATCTTATACTAACAGAAGCTCGTGATTCTATTTCAAGTTAGTCTCACTTTGCTTAAATAGGAAATAAACTTTGTTTATCTAATTTACCATATAATTTAAGTACATGCATTACAAGTATCTTATTCTGATATTTGCATTTTACGATGCAAGAGGGAAGCAATCTGGGACAGATATTTGCACTAGATCGTTTGACCTGCTCACGTTATCGGCAGTTTGAGTAGCAGAAACGTAGTTGGATTAAGTAGGGAAAAACAAATTATCCACTTTCTCTCTACCAAAACTATAGTGTCCATAATTTGTGTCAATAATAATAGTGTCAATAATACGAGTATTGTCAATATACTATCTTCCTATCTATGTATCTGTCTATCTTACCACTTACTATGTATGTTTACACAATACATCGTAGAAAATGTGATGGATTACAGGAGGCTTCAATCAGTATTTTATCATATCGTATTTGCCTTTCATTAGATAGCGCATAGCACAGATGAATGAAGAGCAACTAATGGGCTTCCTTTTACAATATTTAAAATACTTTATTGTATTGAGGCCTTGTACAAAATTTTAAAAACTCAAGTAAAATAATAATGGAACAAAAAATGAAGTGATATATTAGCCCGTGGAAAGATAGCTCATATAAACTCATTTTTATTAAAAATAGAAAATTCATTATTAAGAAGGAAAATTATTGCTGATATTAAACAACAAATTCGTTTGCTGATGTAAAAACAAATAAAACATATGTTTGTTCCAAGTAAATATAATATGTGTACGTGTGTGTGTGTGTGTGTGTGTGTGTGTGTGTGTGTGTGTGTGTGTGTGTGTGTGTGTGTGTGTGTATGTGTGTGAGTGAGTGTGTGTGTGTGTGTGTGTGAACGTGTCTGTGTGTGTGTGTGTGTGTGTGTGTGTGTGTGTGTGTGTGTGTGTGTGCGTGCGTGCGTGTGTGTTTTTGTGTGTGTCTGTTAAAAAATTGAAAATTTTTAAATATATAATATCTTTTTTATACGTTTCCACTTTTTGGGACTACTATAACACGGAGCTTCTACTGTATTGATAGTCACAATGATATAGATAAAATCTACTCATATTTACTAAACATATAAGGTTGTAGAGTATCAGGTTAGTTGATTTTATGGTCTTACATGTTACTTTGGTAATTTGGCAAGCGTAGTGACTCCAAATATTCACAACTCCCCTGGGTATATAATAACAAGAGACAATGGAGAGAGGTGTTGAAAACTGACGACTGCTACAAATTGACATAGTTTCCGAAAAACTCACATTGCCATATTATGTTAACAATCTGTTTGGTGGCGTGGATGACTATTGCCCTCACACAATCATTTTACTTGCATATCAATATTTCAATTGAGGAACAATATAAATAGGAATGCCTATTTTTTTAAAATAAGTTGTATACTACTATTTACAGTTAGAAAAAATACTTGTATCAATTTTTGAAAATTTCTGAATAAAAATTTTATTTGTTTACATTGTGCGTTTACATTTCGTATTAAACACTTTGTACTATCACGAATATATGAAATTTTTCGATAAATTTCGAACATTTTTCATAGAGAATGATATGTTACAAATTTATACAAATATACTACAATATTAAACACTAAAATTATCTTTATTTATTAAAACTATTTGAAGTATAGACCTTATTACAAGATGGTTGACATTTTGTTGAGAAGAAGAAAGAGAATTTTTTCGATTGTTTCTTCTTGATAAGGGTGAAATCTTTTATAAAATATTTCGTTTTAAGTCTATGTCTTCTACAACATTATCATATGGGGGCTAAGCCTTGATTAATCTTTGTTCATCATGAACATCAACATTGCAAGCACATGTTTCAGTTAGTCTGTAATAACTTTTCGGCTACAAAAAGAGATTGGTTGTCCTCAAAAATTAACGGCAGTAATGAAATTTAATAATAATAATTCCTGTGGAATTGAATTATAAAACGTATTGTTAGTTTTACTAATGTAATACATGATATAAGTATAATACAATTTAGACACATTCGAGTACTGTTAGAGAATAATTCACCCTTTAGAATTCATTAAGCAATTGACTGCCATATTGAATTACTTGTTTTTTTATGAAATAGGTCTGGATATTTATTAGTAGAGCTCCTGCTCTACAATTTACAGGGGCCTCTAGTTAAAGGGGCAATGTAGGGTTTGTCCCAAATTGACCCTGTCTATTCTTTCTCGTTAAGCTGGAGGAAAGGTGAGAATGTCTTGGAGGCTGTTTCTTAGGTGTGCCATGTCCTACATATATAGAAACCTCTTAGACATAAAAACTCACGCATACACTAATATAGGATAGCCAGGGTAAAATAAATAAAAAAGCGGAATAACTAAAAATTGGTTGCCGTGGCGACACACAAAAGCATGTATACGCGCACGCTCGTAACCAAACCAAAC